>OZ008367.1:113463009-114134859 GCA_963931995.1 Phaonia tiefii | reverse complement strand
TGAAAATGTTATCAAGGAGAGACTCAAAAGCAGAAATTTACATAATGGATTTTATAGCTCATTCAGACTGGTAAATTTTTAAGCGTTTTCATCTTAAAACTCGAATTGAAAACTTGGCCGTTCACACTTTGCTTTTTGACGTTTACGTCGTTTTTGCAATTTTGAATAACAAAAACAACATATTTCCAAAATGGAAACTTCACACGGGAATTCTAACTAAAAAATAAAACCTTTTTCGTTCGCAATAATATCCAGTTTTTCGTGTGCTTATATTTATTTTTTCCTACAAAAACAATATAATTGTTTCATATTGTATGCTATAATATTTTGTGTTCATTAAAATGCATTTCATTAAAATGTTCAGAAATTAAATATTTCACTGTCCGTCTTTCAATGCAAACAAATAGTTGTCAGTTCTTCTTTCACTAGTAAAAAAAATCACCAGGAACTGATTACCACATGGTTGTATTGCTAATTTGGGAGTTTTTGAGAGTGTTTTTGACAAAAATACGCTGTGAACGCGTTTTCATTTTCTATGGCAAAACCTTTATTTATAGTGAGTTTTTGACCGAAAACAACATTAAACAGATTAAGATTTAGATTTAAGATAGATTTTTATTTGCGATTGAAAACAAAATTGGAACTAAATTGTTCACAACAACGCGCGGTAAATGTTATACATATTGAACTTGGTGGGATTATCTATCAGGTATAGTCGTTTAAACAGGTGATGGGATATTTTCCATGTCATTTTTCGTTTCACTTGTCAAAATCATACTTATTTTGAGTTTATACTTGTTTGTACTCCTGTATTGTTGGTACATATTTGTGTAGAGTTTGACAATTGAAACGAATGAACACAAATAAAATGTCTGTTGTTGCTGCTTACAAGTAAACAATATCTGCTGCTACCATGTATTTGTTGGCACTGGCTACAAACGTGTTTCCATATCCCATTTTTTTCACCCATTACAGCAAACGTTGCCACATTTCGTAGTATTAAGTGTGGATCGTTTTATTTGGAAAGCCGTAATTGGCGATAGCTTAATGGAATAAAAAAATAGCCTTATTATACTGACAAAAGAGTGCGTGTAACATCTAGGACACTAAGAGAGAGAGAGAGAGGACAAAAAAATTACAGCAGACAGTTGTCCGAGGCCTTCGGCCACGGACTGTCCCTGCAGGCTGTGTCAGAGACACGGCCATTAAGTTTAACGTAGAATACGCCATCCGATAAGACAGAAAACATATATAACAATAAATTCATTTGCTTATATTATTTATCATTTATTTTTATATATGTTTTCTGCAGGGACAGTCCGTGGCCGAAGGCCTCGGACAATTGTCTGCTGTAATTTTTTTTCCTCTCTCTCTCTCTCTCTTAGTGTCCTAGATGTTACACGCACTCTTTTGTCAGTATAATAAGGATATTTTTTTATTCCATTAAGCTATCGCCAATTACGACTTTCCAAATAAAACGATCCACACTTAATACTACGAAATGTGGCAACGTTTGCTGTAATGGGTGAAAAAAATGGGATATGGAAACACGTTTGTAGCCAGTGCCAACAAATACATGGTAGCAGCAGATATTGTTGTACATGTAAGCAGCAACAACAGACATTTTATTTGCGTTCATTCGTTTCAGTTGTCAAACTCTACACAAATATGTACCAACAATACAAGAGTACAAACAAGTATAAACTCAAAATAAGTATGATTTTGACAAGTGAAACGAAAAATGACATGGAAAATATCCCATCACCTGTTTAAACGACTATACCTGATAGATAATCCCACCAAGTTCAATATGTATAACATTTACCGCGCGTTGTTGTGAACAATTTAGTTCCAATTTTGTTTTCAATCGCAAATAAAAATCTATCTTAAATCTAAATCTTAATCTGTTTAATGTTGTTTTCGGTCAAAAACTCACTATAAATAAAGGTTTTGCCATAGAAAATGAAAACGCGTTCACAGCGTATTTTTGTCAAAAACACTCTCAAAAACTCCCAAATTAGCAATACAACCATGTGGTAATCAGTTCCTGGTGATTTTTTTTACTAGTGAAAGAAGAACTGACAACTATTTGTTTGCATTGAAAGACGGACAGTGAAATATTTAATTTCTGAACATTAATGAACACAAAATATAATAGCATACAATATGAAACAATTATATTGTTTTTGTAGGAAAAAATAAATATAAGCACACGAAAAACTGGATATTATTGCGAACGAAAAAGGTTTTTATTTTTTAGTTAGAATTTTCGTGTGAAGTTTCCATTTTGGAAATTTGTTGTTTTTGTTATTCAAAAATTGCAAAACGACGTAAACGTCAGAAAGCAAAGTGTGAACGGCCAAGTTTTCAATTCGAGTTTTAAGATGAAAACGCTTAAAAATTTACCAGTCTGAATGAGCTATAAAATCCATTATGCAAATTTCTGCTTTTGAGTGTCTCCTTGATAACATTTTCATTCGCACACAGAAAAAAAACTGTGTGTAAAATTACCCAAATTCATGGTCTGATATCAGCCAGTGCACTGGGCAACATAGGGTCAGCTATTTATTGGGCAATATTACAAATTAACGTAGGAAATTTTACGTTGTCAAACCATTGTGTCATTTGCTTGTATTTTACCCAAAGAAGAAAGGACAATTTACACAATTTATGTAGATGAATTATATTCAATCAAAATGTGCACTCTTACCAAATGATGCCGTGCTATAAGGCCATAGGCAATAAAGCCATATGGCCTTATTTCTCATCACTTTGAGAAATAAGACCATATGGCTTTATTACCACAGAGCAAGTGAAATAAAGCCATTATGGTATTATTTTTTTGGCAAAAAAAAATTAATTCAGTTAACAGAAAATTTACATATATACATACATATCTATTTTCTTTTCTACAATAATTAACAATATATAAATGTGGCATCCGTAATGATGGCACGACAAATGCGTCAATGTATGCGTTCCGTTTTTCTCAGCTCTTCCTTTTGTTTGTTGGTAGCATGGCTGGCAAACTTTAAAATGTTTGCATGGATCTGTCGTTTTCGCAACAAACAATACATGACAGATAATGTTGCTGTTGTTGCATTTCTGCGTCAGTGCCTTCTTATTCGCTTCTATTTGCATCTGATTCAATGTCGTCAGCGCTGTCAATTGTATTTATAAAATCTTCCTCAAGTATACAGTTCTTCATTTTAGAAACTGTGCGAGTACAGTACTCAGGGTTATTTTCTTCTCCCTTAAAAGTCGATATCGATTTTGTATGAAAATACTTCGCTTTTTTCCGTTAGAACTTCTGGCAGTGTATACAGATGTGCATCCGAAAATTGCTTTAAGGAAATCACTTGATTAGGTCGCTTCTAAATGCATAAGAAATGCAGAAGAATTCCAGAAATCCGTAAAAATTACCATGCTTTGGAAGCTTCCTACGGGGCGCAAGAGTAGCGCGCCGCGCACGGGCGCGGACAGCCTCGGGCGGGCGCGGACAGCCTCGGGCGGGCGCGGAAAGACGCGGGCGGGCGCCCCCCCTCCCTCGCTTGATCCATATCTCTTCAACGGTTGACTCTGACAACTCATTCTTTACGTGGAAAATATGCAATTTTAACAATGGATTGTACGGGTATGGCGTTATTTCCACTTCGATTGTTAAACTCATATGGTGTTATTACACTCTCTTGTTGGTAATAAAGTCATATGATCTTATTTCTCAAAGTGATGAGAAATAAGGCCATATGGCTTTATTGCCTATGGCCGTATAGCACGGCATCTTACCAAATATTTAGCCCATATTTTCCATATTTACAGAAACAAATTTTGTTGTATTTTAATATAGGACCATTTATTGAATAATCAGATTTTTTCCTACAATAAAATTTAAACAAACGATAATATTATAATAAAGAAATTCCAAGCTCCTAAAATATAGTTCCACCCTTGGTGTATTTCTTTCCTTGACTCCAATCACGTTCTCTCGATTTTCCTGTGAAGAAATTAATTAAAGATGATGCGTTTTCTGGTAAAGTTTGGGGTACTTTGCGGAGGATTTACTCCACGAATGTATTTCTCCCGACTCATGTTATGCTGAAATTAGTGCATGCACTTTTGATGTCGCAGGTATTATATGGACTAGAGGTCGTATCGGGTACCATGGTGATTAATATCAATAGATTAAGACGTATAGTTAATACAATTGTTAGATTTGTGTATAAGGTTCGACTTAGGAGTCATATATCTGTTAAACAATTCCTTGGATGTTCCTTTGATGAACACCCTTTTTTCATAGGGTTATTAAAAGAGGTAGGCCGTTACCATTATGCAATTTATTTTTGTTCTCACGTTCTTCCAGAGGTTATTCATAGTGAGAGTGTTGGAATCGATTACCCCTTATGATACGTGTTTTTTCACACTCTAATAATGTATTTCGCCTGAAATTTTTGATTATTTGGCTAGTTAACTGTATTGCCTTTGGCGAGATATATGTATCTTAAAAACAATACGCTAATTAAAGTCTTTTTTTTTGCCTATTTTATTTAATAGCATGTACTTTTTTAGTATGATTATTTTTTGATCTTTATTTATGCTTTGATCTTTGAATGGGTTGTTGCTGATTTCTGATTTTTGACCCATTGTTTCTATTATACTCACATTTCGGTCTATGCTTTTGTACTTTTGTAACATATAATTTGTAATTATATTTATTATGTTATTATTTTTACATACATTAGTATTAAAATGATACAGGAATAATATGTTTATATTTACTCAGGAAGTTATTACTATGTAATGTATATATATTTTGGCCTGGATGGCTTTGTATTACAATACTGAATAAATAAATAAAAAATAAATAAAACTATCAAAGGTTTTGCTATGAAGTTTCCACACACATTTATAATCTCAAGTGGCTAAGAGGTATTCATTTTCACATCGTTTATTAAAAACATTTCGCCATTGATCGAAGGTTTAACAAGAGAAAACCCAGAAACTTTCCTAATTACACAAATTTGACCATAGAATATTGGCCAATGCAAATGTGTTGGCTAGTAAAAACACTTGAAAATCAAATTTTTACTGATAATTCTTTATGAAATTGAAAATGTGAACTATTTTTTTGGGAAATTTAATAAAATGGACGCTGAGAAACTTTGGAAAAATTCCTTTCTTGTTTTTCCTTTCAGATTTTAATGGTGTACATACACAGCGACGCAGTAGTGCGTGCATTTGCATGTGCATTTGCAAAAGAAATATTTTAATTTGTTTGAATTTACAATTCTTTGCAGTCTAGAAAGTCTTTATTAGTATATATTTCAATACATAGTTTTAAAAGTAAAAAATTCTAATTCGGGAGATTAGTTCATTTAAAAAATAAATATTTTTAGTTATAAGGCTTTGTGTTAAGTTTAAATGTGTAATAAAAAACCGGTGAATACCCAAAAACCGGTGGTCAGGTTTTTGGTTTCGGTTTTTGAATACTCTAATCACGACACTCTATACCCCTTAACACCCCTATTCTGTGTATGTGGTAACAATCAAATTGTAACCACAAATTTGTTTCAAAGCTGTCACCATTTTTTGTATCTGGTATTCTGGTAACACGGTGACAACGAAAAATTCACCTCGTAGCAAATAATTCACCTCACAATAACAGGTTATCAAAAGCAGGGACAACAAAACAACAACATATGGTTTTCTGCACAAAATGAACGAGGTAAAAAAGGACAATTAAGTATTTAATGTATTTATGATTTATTGAATTAAAATGAATACATTATTATTTAAGGAATTTGAGCGCACCGCAAAGGCACAGCTGGAATGCGATATTGCTTTCTCAAGGAACATCCAGAGATGCTAAGCGGAAAGAATACACCTGCACATCCGCGCCAAATAGAAGAAGAAATTTACTTTAGCGCCAACTCTCTGATCTACATCAAAATTTCACCACCGACAAAAGCTTCTGCGCTGAGTTCAAAAGTGTTTTCCCCCCCGCGGTCGGGCCAACTTCTTGAGATATAAGTAGGTCTTTAAAGCTTGAGTATATAATCGTTCGTATATCCGGTATTTATAATCCGATCTGGTTAAAATGGGTATCATTACAAAGGTCTTTCTAAGCTCTATAAACCAGTGCATAAACATATTTATTTTTATTAATCCATTGGGGAGCCATTTAAAAAAACTTTTTTTAACTTCACTTTTCTGCTAAATATTTTTTTGGCAGGTTCCGATAAAAGACAAGACTTCAGCCTCTTTTAAAGGTATATTACTCACCAATATCCCTTCAAAGACCGGAGATATTTACGTTAAAAATTTTGTAATACATTTCGCACTTTTTCAATCTTTCTAACACAAAATCAAATTCTTTCTTCTTTCTGCTCCATTTCCATAGCACAAAGTAACAAAAGTCCTTCCTCCATAAATTATGCCCTCTCGCCGTTTTGGTACAAAATATATTATTAATTTTTCCTGTATACAGTTTTATTTTTTACTTGCAGAATTTATAAAATGTTTTTGTATCATCTTTCCGGCAAATAAAGCAGCTGTTACGCGCTGTTACCTCCTCTTTGGCAGGTAACAGTTTTTGTTACTTTGTCAGAATACCGATTTGTGACAATTGTCACATTGCTGTCAAATAGTAACCGTGGTGACTTTTGTAACCCTGCCAGAATAGGGCTGTAAGACTGATTTTAGCAGCTACAACGCATATCGTTGGATCTGATAGAAGAGTGTGTCAATACGTTTAGCAAATAATTCATTTGTCGGACTTTTTGGTCGAACTACATTTAGTAGCGGATTTAGGAAAAAAGTAACAATGTGGCAACTACATTTTCACTAATAGCATCTACAACGTAATCCACACCTTGGCATTCCCATTTTGACGTTTACTAGAAGAGAAAAATTAATTTTCGCTGGTGAATTTGTGAAGGAAAAATCAATTTGCGAAGCAAACGAATTAGAAAAAATACAGGTTCAGTTAAAGAGGTGCTTCGTTTGCACCGTTAGAAAAACGTTTTCGCAACGGGCAGTTCCGCCAAGTGTATAAACGTGTCACCATGACTGTGACCAATAGCGGAGGCGGCGAAGGTGGTAGTACCAGTTCTGGTGTCGCAAATAGACCGCGTTGTTTCTTTGATGTTGCTCTGGGTGATCTGCCCATCGGTCGTATAGTTTTCGAGCTATACAGCGATTTGGCGCCGAAAACCGCTGATAATTTTCGTGCATTATGTACCGGGGAAAAAGGCACGGGCCTTGTGACGGAAAAGCAATTACATTACAAAAATGTAATATTTCATCGGGTTGTCAAAGATTTTATGATACAGTCTGGCGATTTCTCCGCTGGCAATGGCACCGGAGGGGAGTCTATCTATGGCGGTACATTTGAGGGTGAGTAAAAACTAGATAAAAGTACCGGAGTTCTGTCTAGCACTTGACCAAATTGCATTTAGCGGGGCGGGGTTCCATATTTAAAGATAACAGAACTGGAGAATGAAAACTTAAAACCAAAAGGGGGGTGTTGGACCCATGACCCCAAAAAAGCGGGCCCAGCTGAGCAATGTTGCTTTTATAATCATCTAGTGGCATCTACGCATTGGAATAAAAAGAAAAACGGGCGGCGCTCTTTAGAGGTGTAGGTTGTAGGTAGGCATCAATGCTTGATTCAGGGTGCTATGGGGCACTGAATGGTAGACTTGCGGAGAGACTACATGTCAGGCAAATGACTTCGGTATAAGTTGTAATGATCAGGAATAATCCACCGAAAATCTTTGGACTTGACCAGCACTAGCCGGCAGAAGGATCTCTATTATTGGATCCTACCTATTTAGAGACCTCGGATAATTCTGGTGGGGATAATGCTAGCCCGCAGTAATGAATCCTATATGAGACATTCATCGGCTGCCAACAACATATAACCTAGTCTTCGTTAGAATATATGTAAATTCCCGTAGCATAAACAAAACTGTCGAATTCATAGAGTTGTTGCAGGTTCTACCAGAGCAGAAAATCCCAAGACCGACCAAAGGCCGCCACTCTGAAAGCTTTATAACACCAAAAACTAATTCTTACGGCCGGACGAAGTTTGGACGTGCCTGAAGCTATATAATCAGCCTTATTACGAGTGTCGTTGTTGTATTTCGACTACGACAGTTTTGTAAAAGATTAAAGATAACACGTCAACTTTGTCTTTAATCTTTTACAAAACTGTCGTAGTCGAAATACGAGAACGACATTCGTAATAAGGCTGAATATTCCAACATAGGTTTATCTGGACCCACAGATGTCACACGGGAAATGTAAATGCACCGTTGAATTCATGAGTAAAATACCTGTAATTCGATTTTTGGGCCAACATATTCTCTTTTTTTTCTTGTTTTTAGGCCATTTGGTGGTCCGACTGCAATTCTGCATTGCACTTTTACCGAAATTAAAAGCTATAATAGATCGTAACAAAGTATTTTGCCTTACATAAAGATTTGGACAAATTTTGTTTCTTCTTAATCCTATACAATGAATTATAATTCCCTTTACATGAACAAGAAAACAGTCTGAATTTTACTACATTCGGTTAACGAGCTAGAAAAATTTAAAATTGCCATTCTGTTCCGCTTGGTCTCTAAAGCTTGGAACAAGTTGTCCGGAGGAAATTGTCCACAGGATCTTCAAAATTTAATAAACCAACCCATGTAGTAACAGGCATAGATAAAGGAATTAAGTAGATATAGCACAGGCGTTGTCTAGTACTACCACTAGGTGCTGTGTTGTCGTTTTGTAACTCTCACTGAAGTTTCTCATAACTTTCATTGACGTTTATTCAACACTGTGGGAAATTTGATACATACAAAAAAGTATAATTTTGCAGGTTGTGTTATTCGAAGAACTAACTTAATTTTTTTATGTCGTTTGTTCCCCACTTTCAAGTTCAAATGTTGTTATTTTGATTGTGTCTTATTGTTTACTGTTATTTTTGGTGTTCGTTTGTGTTGAATTTCAGAGCAACGGACAACAAAACAAAAACAAAATCCTTGTTGATGTTGCCTACCACACCTATTGTTAGCACCTGTTCTAAATACATCTTGCAAGGTATATTTTGTTTGGGATCAAACGTTGTAATTATTGCATTCAGCTCCATCTAGAAAATATCCCATTGAACAAGAAATTTCCCAAGGCATGTGCGATATCTAGTTAATTCCTTTATGGTAACAGGTATGCGCGGGTACGCAAACGAAAGGGAATTTTTTTGATATCATGATTTTATTTCAAAATCGTACCTTAATGGGTTCTAGCATGCGTTACATGCATTGTAGAGCGAAACCAGCAAAAGTATGGTTTCCGAGGCTCCTCATTTCGATAACTTTTTTTTTCAAGCACCCCAAAATAAGCCGAAAAAATAAAATAAAAGTTATCGATAACTCTCTTAGTTATCCAGATATAGGACGTTGAAGTTTTTAAAAATCAATATCTTTTTTCGCCATTTTATTAATTTCGATAACTTTCTTCTGGAGCACCCCGAAATAAGCCGAAAAAATTAAATAAAATTTATCGATAACTCGCTTAGTTATCGAGATATTGGCGTTGAAATTTTAAAAAATCAATAAATTTTTGATTTTTTTAAAATAATTTTTAATTTTTGTGTAGTTTTCTTGAGTGGTAAAAAATAAGAAGTAAAATTGCTGAAATTTGTACATATAAAAGGTTGCAGTCCCCGGTATCCCGATAACTAAAGAAGTTATCGATATATTTTATTTAATTTGTTGGGGTTATTTTGACTTGTGCCATGCTAGTCCACATTAAATTGGTAAAAAAGTTGTCGATAATTTAAAACTTTAACCCACGATATGTCGATAACTAAACGAGTTATCGAAATTTTTAGAAAATTGTTGAGCTTATTTTGAGAGTTAAAAAACTGGCAAAAATTCAGGACCTGGGCAGGCAAAAAAAAAAAATTTTAAAAATAAACCAAAATTAAAGAAAAGGTAAAGAATGTGAGAACATGGAAAAGTATCCATCGCAGGGACCTATGTTGCTCGTACCATGTGGTAGAACTTTTAATTTTAATTTTTAATTTAATTTATTCATTCAATAACCAAGCAGTAATGCCATTTATGGTTAAATGTGCTACAACAATTGAGCTACTACATAATAAAATATTTATAACATTAACAATTTAGAACTTATACTTAGAAAAAAATAAATTAAAACTCCCATATTTGAACTACTCCAAGATTTGACGCTAATTTAAAAATTATTTAAACAGTAATTTGGAAAATATATATATATTGCATTACAAATTTCAATAACAACTTAAATTTATACTTAGAACAAAAAATAAATTAAAAACTTCCATTTGTGTACTTCACCAAGATATGACGCTAATTTAAGTTATTTAAATTTTATTTGAAGTAAATAAAATAACGGAAAACTGCCATTTTGAAAAAGCGTTAAATTTATATTGCACTAAGTCGCTCGGCCGTCCGGCCGGTCTCAGGCAGGGGGTTAAAATTCCCTCTGTACCTTAAGTCGATGTGTGGCAAAATCGGAAAAATCACTCGGTACTTTTTAAAAAAAATTTTTTTTCTGGATGGTTACCATAACCAATCTCATGGTTACTGTACGCACAAAAGTGGTCTTATATGGACTTACAGACATGCCACGAAAAAAAGAATGACACCACGGAATTCGTGACACAAATTCCTTTCGTTGAAGTGCCCACACTAATCCATAGCCAAATGTTCCTGGGTGTGACGGTTTTTTGGACCCTGTGGGCCCCATAGGTCCGTGCGACGGCTAGTTTTCTACTTCAGCCAAAAAACTTGTCGATTTTTTAAAATTGTAACACTCGATATCTCGATAACTAAGCGAGTTATCGAAAAATTTTATTAAATTTTTTCGTCTTATTTTGGGGTCGACTAATGAAAAACATTGTCGGATCGAGGGGCCTCGGAAACCGTACTCTCCCCGCGAAACCAATGACCGCTGAAATTGTGATAATAATCCTTTTCATTTCCACACATACAGCCATCGACACAAAATTAGCAAAAAAACTACTCTAAAGTTTGACGTATCAATTTTTGAGTATATAGACCATTGTTGCAGAAGAACAAGCTTCTGTCAAACAAAAATTGTTTACCGTCATCTCTATTATTTTTTCTTCTGACTCCTGGAATGTGCAGTTGGCATATTTTGTTCTGAATAGTAAATTAGCACCACGACAGCGGAACTGTAATAAAAAGTTTGTTGGTGCGTATTTTGTTTCTAACGGAACCTTTTAAATTTTTGTGTAATTTCTTTAAACTTTCCTAAAAATGGGACGGGGAAAACTTTATACGCCAGAGGAACAGCGCATTATATTCGAAACAGAACCCACGTAGCAAAAAACAACTGATGCAGTGGACCGAGATATTGTCCGGATGTCGATGAAGGAACCATTCCTGGCATCATCCGATATTGCGATCGAAATTAACTCAATTTGAATTAAATTTATCAGACACTCATCTGAAGGCGCCTGAATGGTGCGTAGCTGTTTGGACGTGCAAGCCGAAAGAAGCCACATCTATCAAGAAAAAATATTGCCAAGCCTTTATTGTTTGGTCGCACCCACAAGTCTAAAGACCTTTCTTTCTGAAAAAAAAAATACTTTGAAAAGATGAATCAAAGGTAAATCGTATGGACTTGGACGGTATTGTATTTGTTCATCGACTAAAACGCCAGGCATTGAATCCACGCTACATTCAGAAGACCATGAAGCATGGTGGAGGAAGCATCATGGAGTGGGGATCCTTTTCATGTGGGCCCATTGTAAAAATTAAAGGAAAAATGGATCGTTAACAGTATTTGAACATTCTTAAGAACCGAATGGAATTTTATGCTTCTGAACACATGACAGCTGCATTCACATTCATGCACGACAATGACCCCAAACATACATACGTCGAAGATTGTAAAGGAGTGGTTTTCGAAGGAAAGCGTCCCCATTTTAAACAGGCCGACCCAAAGTCCCGACTTGAACCCGATTGAAAACCTCTGGAGTGAAATGTGCGATTTCTCAACATAAGTACAAAAACTAGCATGATCTTTAGACTGGAATAGAGAATTGCGTTGTCGGAATTCGATTCAAAGCATGTGCTGTAGATTCCAAGTGGTACTTGAAAATAAAGGTTACACTACCAAATATTTACCAGGTAAAAACTAAAAACATTAATATTGGTATTATTTATTATAATATATCCTTTTTATTCCAGAAATTTTTATTTGTGCTAATTTACTGTCCATCTAAAATCTGGCGTAGGCGATTGGAAATTTCGTCCAAGTTTTGTTTTTTGTTTTAAAGAGGAATATGCATTTTCAGTTCTTATGTTTACAATATTTTGTTACTAGAACTAAAATACAATAAACAATATGATGGCTTTTATGACAAAGTTTTGTGCTCCTTTACTGTCCATGGCTGTATGTGTTTGGTAAATTTCAATTATTCGCAAGGCTCTTCAAGGGCTCCAAAAATATGGTAAAAATGGGTATACCTCAAGCTTGCAGACGTCATACAGAAACAGTAGCCAACGTTGGTTTCGTGAGAAAGTTTCATTTCGTTTGAGTACCGGCATTCACCTGTTACTGGGACCGATTTTTAAGGCTTTCGGACAACTTGTTCCTAATTCTGGGGTCGATTCTATAGAGGATGACATTTTTGGATTTTTTCCAGAACATTAGCCCAAGGTGGTAAGGTTTTGCCAGGAATCATTGTCACACAAAATCCCATGTACAATAATACTATCGATTTCGTAATATACCAAACGGGAATGCAGAGGAGCATCTTGAAGTATGTATGTTTTTCATTACCAAATGTTATCCTCGTTGGAAATTTTTAAAAGCCACATCCAAATAGAACTCTGTTTGGTCACATTGAAGTTTCACCCTATTTGTGTAGAACACAATACAGACAGTTTTCTAATTTGTGATATATGGGCATTTCCAGAGAAAGTGCCACCCTATGTCACATCACGTCACCCTCGTTAATTGCTTATATTTAAGGACCATGTGGTTCGATTTTTTTATATTCTTTTCCTAAATACAGAATGTAAGTAACTACATATTTAGTAAAAGAAAAGAAGACAATCAAACTAACTGGTCCTAAACCATAAGTAATTATCGAAGGTGACGTGATGTGACAAAAGGTTGACCTTTCTGTGGAAATGCCCATATGTATGATACAGTCGTTTGTTTTGTTTGAAAACTGAATGATAATTTAACAAAGCTATAAATATTATGCACATATACATATATGTATGATAAACGCAGAGGATAAATTTGGAATTAGAGAATGACAATAACTTGTATAATTTGTGATTCCCGATGTTTGGGAACTTTCTTGGGTTATCCCCAAGAATAACCAACATGTTTTCGACAAAGCACTAAGGTTGTCGATCTTGCTCCAGGACATCTAGAACACTCCCTGTTGATTCATATTCATGAGTCAAAATTGCCCAAACACTGTTGCTCATTATTTTTGTTTGGTCAAACGACTATTATTTATTTGGCAAGAAAAATAGTTAACTACTCCAGTTTTGTTAATAGTAAAAAAGTTACAGAATTCCGGCGCAGATTATATTCTGTACAAAAATTTACATATGTTGAAGGTATTCCTATGCATACACAGCGAATCACTTGAATAAAGAATATATCGCTTTTTTTCAAGACTTTATTATGATTTATTGTATCTGCTCCAAAGGAGTCTAAGGGCGAGTTTCACACTCGTCATTTAAATCTCAATTTTAAAGCTCACAGAAAATTTTCTTATTAAATGGCAAACAACGAGAATGGCCGGGCCGAAAAAAAAGGTTGAAGCTACAGGAGTTGGTTAGCAAGAAATCGTTGTATGGGTCAACTAGAATACACACACAAAATTTCAGAAAAAACACAATTAACAACTTCACGTCCCGCAATGCACTTGAAGCAATAACGAGATGCAATTTCACAATTTCACAAATACATTAACCAAAAAAACTAACAAAATCGGTCAATAAAATTCAAATTCAAATAAATGTGGCAAATTTTAATATAATTGGGTTAGTTAGTTAAAACGGGTGCGATGCAGTGTTAAAAAGCTCTCTGATCCTTTCCATGTCAGTAGGCATACGCGCTCAATTTACCCTACTAAGTCACTCTCATAGGAATTTGGTGCTATTCACGAAATTCCTTAAGATATTCCAGTCCATTCCCACAAGATTGGTCATGCCCGGTATTATACTGTTCGAGAGATTCCTGGATTTAGCTTGTGTGAAGGCCGGGCATTGGCACAGGAAATGCTCCGTGTCATCGTCCTTCATTCATGCCCTGCACTCACTATTCGCCACTGGGCCAATACGGTACAGGTGGACCCCCCGTAATCCCGAATGTCCCGTTAAGACTACCATCATTTTGCCCATTTCATTTGATCTCCCCATAGGACTTTCTCATCCTGCCTACTGTTTCCTGGTTCCACTGGGCTATGAGAACGTTGGTTCGATCCCTGCTCAGACCACATTATATTTCTTTCTACGGCGGTCACCTGGCTTAGTTATGGCGACACTATCGAGTACTTAGCCATGAAAATGCTTCTCAAAATACCGTTCGGAACCGGTGTAAAACTGTAGGTCCCAATCAGTGAGTATAAAACTAGAAAGCGCACATCTCACTGATTGTGAGAAGCTCTCCCCAATCCCTTCATGGGATATTAAGGGACACCATTTTTTTTTCATGTGGGCCGATTCCGCCCATTTATCCAACTCAGTCTTCGTTACACCAAAAGGTTTCGCGCCATCTAAGCTCACCGTTTGGAGTTTCCTGGTTTTCGTTGTCAGAACGATCGCACGTTCGTTGTCGACTATTACACTATGTCCCGGCACACAAATGATGTTGAGTCTGCCGTGCATAGAATAATCGTTAATCACATTCTTACAGTCAAGGACCGTTCTAGATTTGACAATTTCCTATGACATTGCCCTGATTGCCATTTTGCTATCCGTGAAGATATTTGCTTCTGCTGGGTTTGAATTATCGCCGAGCCATTTGATACACTCTGTAATTGCCCGAACTTCCGCTTGAAAGTTCGTATTAGATCCGGCGTAGATGGGTTTCTGCTGCCGGATTTTCCATGAAAAATCCTATACCCATCCTTTCCCCTAGCCTTGAGCCTTCCGTGTAGAGCCATTATGTAAAGGCAGTGTTATATCCAGGTGAGGCCCTATTTGGATCCTATAGCTCTTCTGCATAGCGACCAACATCTGCAGTCCATATTGGCCCTGTCCTCTATGTGGACAATTCAATTTCCGATCTAAGATTACTAATAAGATATTTTAATCGTCTTTTCCAGGAACCTTGGCTTTTCAAACTCTGAGATTTTCCTTTTCCTTGTGAATAAACATATTTCCGTTTTGTCCGTGTTTACATTTAAGCCTCTTGGCTGTGCCCAGTTGTACGCTTTAGTCAGTGCCCTCTTGGCCTCTCTGCCTCTTGGATGTGCCCAGTTGTACGCTTTAGTCAGTGCCCTCTTGGCCTCTCTGCATAATTGATTAGGATCCTTTCCCCTTAGAAGTATTATAACGTCATCTGCATAGCAGACTGCTTTAAGTTTTACTGGAGAAATTTTTGCCAGTAAGAATTTTCAAGTAATAACCATAGAATAACACATACCATAGAAGGTTTTATTCGCTCAATAAATTAAACGTCATAGGTACGATGGAAAGTAAACATTGGATGGTAGAAATATGGGTTCAATAATACCAGATAGTGGCAATAGTATACAGCGATCAACATAGGAACAACAACCGAATTTCGTGTTTTTGTGGCAAACTAGTTGTGTTAAATACAATACAAATGTATACCAACGATAAAAGTCAATAAAAAAGTGCAAAATATATTTAAATTTTTCAGTTCTACACCAAAACGACAGGAAAAAGTTAAGTGAACATATTTTGTAACTCCACCTGGTGTAAGATAATTTTAAATTTAATTGCTCTCATTTCCACAAACCTACGATGAGAGTGTGAAATGAAACGTCAGATGAGAGAATAAGTTTATCTAGGTCATAGAATAACACATACTATAGAAGTTTTTATTCGCTCAATAAATTAAACGTCATAGGTACGATGGAAATTACACAGTGGAGGGTGGAAAATATGGGTTCAATAATACCAGATGGTGGCAATAGTATACAGCGATCCACAAAGGAACTACACCCGAATTTCGTGTTTTTGTGGCAAACTAGTTGTGTTAAATACAATACAAATGTATACCAACGATAAAAATCAACAAAAAAGTGCAAACTACTTTTAAATTTTTCAGTTCTACACCAAAACGACAGGAAATAGTTAAGTGAACATATTTTGTAACTCCACCTGGTGTATGTAAATTTTAAATTTAATTTGCTCTCATTTCCACAAACCTACGATGAGAGTGTGAAATGAAACGTCAGATGAGAGAATAAGTTTATCTAGGTATGTGTTATTCTATGATCTAGGTATGTATTAGTCTATGGTAATAACATATGTACTTATGTTTTAAAACATATGTTTTATGTAAACAAACAAAATTAGGACGTAGAAAGAATATAAAATAATAAATTTATCATTGGAATTTTAGTTTTTAAGAGAAAATGTGATTTTTGAATGTTTTGTTATAAATCTTTAAGTATTTCTGCTCTCTGAGTAAAAAATATAACAAAAAGTACGCGAACGACATCCAATAAAAACTTGCAAGAAATAAGAACTTTGTATGTAAACAGCTAATATGCAATGTAAACATTGGAAGAACCAACAAACGCAATTCGAACAAAACATTACAAATCACCAAAACTGTTTTCTTTTTCAACAGAAATACTTAAAAACTTGCAAGTTCTCTATCATCGAACTGTCAAAATAATCTCTCTCTTGTTCTCTCGTTACTGGCTTTTTGGTGTAAACGAACACTAGCTATCAAGTAAGAAATAGTAATAATTTGTACAAATTTATACAAATTATCCAGTACGCGAACAGACTTCATGTGGCATTGTTCTGTATATCCAGAATATTCAAATTATCACTAAAACACTAAAAAAGTGGAGGTTGCATTTTATCGTTAATGATTGTTTAAATTTTTTGTGAAAACACTTTATCGTAATTGACATATTAAAATACTGTGGCGACCGCAAATACGTTGAGATTTTGATGAAATTTTGCCTATGTTCTCACTGACGACCAACTACAGTTAAGCTTTATATATATCCGAAATACACTCAAAAAAAAAAAATATTTTGTCTAAAGTTTGCAAACAAATGTTTGATGAAATAACAAACTTGTTTGCTTTCCCTTTCCCAGACTTTTCGCTGTATCTACTAACAACTTGTTTTGAGGTTACCGATCCATGTTTTTATATAGCTTGTTTTCATGTTGGTTCATACAACCAAAAAGGTAGTATGTACGTATATCCTGGCCAAATGTAACTGTAATTAGTTTTTGACAATGCCAGCGAAGTTGGTTGCATTCATTTATACATTCAACCCGATCTTCTTCAAAATTACAGAGTAGTACCAAAATCAATAATATAAAAATATACCATCTTCTTTACACATTACACTCTCGACTACTATGATCAGAGTATAGTGTGCATGAGAGTAAAGAAGATGCACATGAATAGCGGGCTTTGCAAACTAGAGGAATATAGTACTTCCGAAACGGATGAATTTGTAGAAGAAACATGCGTTGGAAAACGAGGAAGAAAGAATGCCAAAAATGTAAGAAGGCAGAGAACAGGAAAAGAGGTACTGCCGCAAAACAAGTGAAGATAAATCCATGTCTTGGCAAGAAGTTTCAAAACAAATGTTCAGATAAATTTTCGGAATTGGATCGGACACTTATAAATGAATATTATTGGGGTCTTACTAGTGATGCTCGGCAAAAGGATTACCTATTTTCGTGCATCGAGAGAAGTAGCATTCGTAGGAAACGTGCATCTACAAATATAAGAAAAGCATCATACAAATACTTCATTAATTTTCGCGGAGATCGTACCAAAGTTTGTCAGCAATTTCTGATGAAAACTCTGGGAATATCACAAATGACTGCGCCATTCTGTATTAAAAGAGTTGAAACTATCGTCAGAAATAACTTGCCAAAAAGACAGCCATCCAAACTACAGATCTAAGTCTGGGCCTAGTACGCAAATTTATTGAGAAGTTACCAGCGGTCCCTTCCCACTATTGTCGCAACAAAAGTACTAAACTATACCTACCGGCAGAATTCCGGAATGTTCCAACTTTATACAAACATTATGTGGAACATATGAGATCTGAAATGCAGCATTCATCAATTGTTTCTTTATATGTATTCCGTAAAACTTTTAATAAAGATTATCATTTGGGATTTCATTTGCCGAAGAAGGATAAATGCAAATTTTGTGAAAAAATTAAGAATATGGATTTGCAGAAACGTACAATTTTTGAACAGTCCCAAAAGTATAGACAGTATATTAGCGACAAAACTAAAGCAAAAGAAGTGTTCTTAATCGACCAAGCTAAAAGTAACACATGCAAAAGATTCTAAATACTCCTTACGGAAGCAGTGTAAATATGTTTTATTCTCGAAAATACTCCTACAATGAAAGTGGTACTAAATTCGCATATTGCTTTTTGTGGGGCGAACGTGATGGAAATAGAGGATGTAACGAAATTTGTTCCATTATGTTTAGATACTTAACAATGGTAGATGAAAGGAAGCAATCTACCACTGTAAGCCTCTATTGTGGCAGTCGCGCAGGCCAAAACCGACATCGAGCGATGATCACCATGATTTTTAAATTTTTGAAATCCGCAGTGAATATTCAGGATATTAAAATAACATTTCTACTACCCGGCCACACCATGATGCCAGTAGATTCCATTCATGCGACCATTGAGTCATTTATAAAAAAACAAACAAAATAATTCCCGAACGAATCTAAAACAATATGAAACCACTGTTCTAAATTATACGGATTTTATGAGCTGGAAGTCATTCTCCCAAGCATTAATTCCCCCAAAATTCAAGATAAAATTCAATAGTTTAAGAACAGTGCATTTTAATAAACTGGTTTCTAAAATATAATTTAAATATGGCTTCTTTGAAAACTGTGAAGTTGGTGATGTAAATATTGCATCAATGGCACGATCAAAAAAGGACACACGTATAGTTGAAACAGGACCAGTTCAAGTATACGCACAAAAACTTGACATATCCGTACCTAAGTACGCAGATTTAACAACATTGTGTGAACGGGGAATAATTCCTGAAAAGAAACAATAATATTCCCGACACTTTAGCTGAGAGTGACGAAGAAGATGACACAATTTATTAGGTTAAGTTATAAGTTATTTCATTGAATTCTTTATATATTAATTTTTACTGCAAATTAATGAAGTTATAATTTTATTTTACAGTTTGTTTTTATTTAAACTTATTTTAATAAAAAAGTATAAAAATGTACATACACATTAATTAAATTAAATTTTGTATTTTAAAGCAATAAGACAATATATCGTAAGTGACATACTTTTTCCTACATAAGCAAAAACCAGTAAGTATACAGTAGCTCCAAGCGAAACTCGTACACCCAGGGAAATATTTTGTTTTATATAAAATATTTATTACTAATTCCGCTACCAAAGTAAATATATTTTATTTTGTTAGTATATTATGTACTACATTTAACCGCAGAAGAAAACTTTCAAAATTATCTTTATTTATTAGAATAAAAACATATATTCTATGAAGTGACAACTTTCGACGCAAAAGCCAAACTCGTAAAGTTCCAATTTTTTAGGCAACCCTGTACCTATTTAGAATCATTGAGGTTTTTTATACTATTGTTTCGTCGATAAACTTCCAACCTTTCCGCGGATTATTCTCAGCTTTCTGCAGATTATCAATACAGTGGCATTCTCTACGACCATTGTTAGCAACACTGACTGCTTTGTTTATTCGCATAAAAACTTAATTTATAGCATCTTTACTTCTTCCTTAATAATTTATATATGTATAAAATCAATGCCTGAAGATTTCCACTTACTCGGTTCTAAATATTGTTCTCCATATCGCGACCGGTTGCGCCCAAATCAGCCGTTTAGAAACGGCTGATATATTTTTAGGTGTAAGTGGCATGAGTGGCTCACCTTCATGAGGAGACCAGTTCACCAGTACGACTAAATATGTTGTTGACTAAAGAGTTCCCAGTCACCCCAACCATCAGATTCTGATGACGAATCCACTTCGTAGCATCCAGAAAGGCTTCATGTACTATAACAAATTCATCCAGTCATGGATGTTTATGGATGTGAAGTTTTTGCAAACTGTGACACGGCCGACATTGCGCGATATCTTTTTAATAACAAACCATACGACAGAATATCTCAGTTTGCCTATCAAATATTTAATATATCTTTTGATAATCTTCTTAAAACAAAGTGCTTAATACGTCTACATCAGATCATATACACCAAGACACTTATTCACCCGCATAAACTTTGCAAGATCAAATCGAGGAATGAAACTTGCCAGTAGAAGAATTCATACTTTAAAGTCGGAAAGAAAATTTTTTATATGTAGCGTACGTCTCTGGAGCCATCTTCCATTGAATATTAAACTAATAAGCACTGCTTCAAGTTTCAAAGAGGAGCTCTTTGATTTATTATGTTTCCTTGTCAATTACAGTAAAATTTTAATATTTTGTTAGATGTAAGAATGTATTAAAACTTGAAAATGTACACATTTAAACCAACACTATAATATATAAGACATTTGTCTTGTTGTGTTTGATTATACAAATAAATAAACGGAACGAAATGAAATCCATCTGATGGTGACCGATTGCCAATGTTGGCTTCGCAGAGACTGTTGTCTCGAACGACTGTTTCAGTAACCATTGATAGTTGCGAATGTAACAAACTCCTTAATAAACACTCCGCAATTTCCGACAGCGAGAGCTTTATACAAACGTTCATGTGCACAAGTTTGTTTCAATTAAGAGCCCGTTTGTTTTCTATCCTTCACGAGAACCGCTCAAGCCCAATTAGCTCGCAAAATCCTCATAACACTGACCACACTTTTAGATTTAGATGCTCTGACGGGTTCACTGAATTGCGCCTAATTGATCTTTGATTTAGGCCCATAAATGCGACGATATTTCTCCATTGTTCCACTACCACCTCCATTGACACACATAGTAAAAACTAATAATTAAATGTCGTTTACCAGCCCAGGCTAGAACATATGGAAACAGCCGAACTGTTGCAACAACAATGATCATTCAGTAATTTCTCAATATAAAAACGTAGTTTAACGCATAGATTTATCTGATTTAACACACATACCATTACTTATTTTGGGTAACACTAAATGCTTTGATATGATGATACAATATGGAACTTGATTTCTAATTATTATACTGGAAAATTGTAAATTATATTCTCTTCATTGCGAATGTTTATACAAATATATTTGTATTATTAAACCGTATGTGTATTGTGTTTTTGCAGACGAAAGTTTCGATGTCAAGCATGATCGTCCATTTTTGTTATCTATGGCAAATCGTGGTAAAAATACCAATGGTTCACAATTCTTTATGTAAGTATACCATCATATATAATATATCCTTTTGGGTACAGCCATCTCGTTAATTATTAACTAAACCCAATCTAATTGCAGCAAATACATTCTTTATACTTTATATTTTATTTTTTATGACTTAAATATAATATAAATAGCAAACATATCTTTGTTACATGATTGTACTGTTTTGTTTATTAATTTGTATTATCTAGCAAAATGACAACTTGAACTCTAAGAAGGGCGTTTCACTATCGCCCTCCTATCTATTGTCTTTGTATGAGTTCATGGCTGGAAAGCATCATCCAAAACGAATAGAGAGCGATTAATGGTGGCACAAACTTGCAAAATTGTGGACAGATGCTATGAAGTAAAGCCAATCGTAGAGTTGACTTGCTGCAGTGCTGTCAGGGTTCTTCTTTTCTTGGGCGCAGAATGAAGCAGTAGTATTTTCATTCTTCTCAGGCTTCGATGTGCTACAGACTACGACTGCCGATAATACACCATGGCTGCTGCTGTTGTCAACGCTTTCCTCATGGAGTCTAATTATTGCTAAAATGTAGAAATAATTTTGCATTCATATCCACAATAAACAAAATTTTAGAAATATACTACTTCTTCAGCCATTTCAACACCAAAACCAATCCAAACCTAGCAAACTGTTGTTCTGTTGTATATAAGACAAAGTGTAAAGAAACTTTTTCTCTTCTTCTGTTTTTCATTATAGTACTACCCAACCTGCTCCACATTTGGACAAGTAAGTATTTATCACGTCCATATGTATTTAATGTATGACAATTTGTTAACGTTTTGTTTTATTCTTTTTCTTTTAGTGTTCACGTCGTTTTCGGTCAAGTAATATCGGGACAAGATTTAGTACGTCAATTAGAAGATTTGCCTGTTGATCGTAATTCACGTCCTCTGCAAGACGCTGTCATAACCAACTGTGGTGAATTGGTTAAACAAGTTAAAGGTTTGTGATATTTTGCGATGTTTGTCGGAAGACTGTTTTTATATTTACTAATTCTTATTCATTTTCCAGTTAAAAAGGACAAAAAGAAAAAGAAACGCGCCGCATCGTCCGACGATGCCAAATCCGAGAGTGAATCGGAGGAAGAGAAGCGCGGCAAACGCAAAGATAAAAAGAAGAAAAAGAAACACTCAAAATCAGGTGACAAAGAAAAGTAAGTAAGGTGAACTAAAGAATGGACGTCGGCTCACTTTTCTGATAGACGAATTTAAATCCATAAAATTGCAGACATAAGTTTGCTTTTAGCCTAGTGTTGTGATTTTTAATCAATTTTGTACGACATTTTTAGATAAGGTACAACAAGGCGAGAAACATTTTCAGGCGTATATAAAGAAAACCCCTCAGTCAATCGAATTACTAATTTAATTAAATATGATTAAAAATATTTTTTGTATTTAATTATTAGATCTTTTTCGGAGAAAGAAATTGAAGAGGGAGAAGCTTCTGGTGGAGATGAGGGTGAATTGCATCCGTTGGTAACTGTAACCAAAATAGATCCTGCTGAAATTCCTGAGGTGAAATGAATAAATCTTTTTCTACTGTTTCTTTTTTTAATCTCAATTTTTTTATATAATTCTCTTAAGGTTTCCAACAAATTCCTATTGCGAGACGACGGTTCCAAAAGGAGTCAAGAAAAGGAGGAACATCGTGACAACTCCCGTGAGAGGGCCGGAAAAACTGAAGGACGAAACACATTCGGTTGGTCTAAGAAGAAAGTACCAACATCACGCAGTGGTCGCACTATTAAAGGAAGAGGTGTTTTTGTAAGTTAATTATTGAACATCTTAAATTGTGATTTTTAATTATAGACTATACCCTTGTTTACCTTCTAGCGATTCCGTACCCCATCGCGTTCTCGCTCACGAAGTACTACGCCACCTCACTGGAAAAGGGCCCAGAATCGTACCATAAAATTATCTGATCTTGAGAAATTAGAAGATGACAAAAGAATGCGTGAGGAGGAAATAAAACGTCGTGAAGCAGAACGTAAAAAACGTCATGAAGAAGCGGCCAAAAATCCCAAAAAATCTTTCTTCGAACTGGCGCATGCCAGTTCCTATGGTGTTAGAGGAGTTGGTGATGATTCTCCAGACCGTAAAGATGATGATCGACGACGTCGTGAGAGTAAATATGAAGATAGGAACAAGGATCGCAATCGTGATAGGGAAAGAGATCGAACAAGAGATACCGAAAAGAATTCGTTATCTTCGAAAACTAACAAGGAGGACGAAATACCGCAGCGTAACAAAGAACGTAAGAAATCGGTTGATTTGAATGCTTTGGATTATGAACATCAGCCGGATAGTGATACTGAAATTGATAACAGTAATGAATTGGCTGACGTATCGTCAAGAAGGACAAGAACATCGTCAAAGGATCCCTACAAAAGGTTATATGGCCAGGGCGAACGTAAAAGGGAACGTAGTAATGAAAAAGATAAATATAAAAAGGAGAAAGATAAGGAGCGAGAGAATGAAAAAGAAAGACAGATAGGAAGGGAAAAGGATAGGGAAAGGGAAAGAGAGAGGGAAAGAGAAAGAGAGAAAGAGAAGGAAAGGGAAAAGGAGAAAGAAAAGGAGAGAGAACGTGAAAAGGAGAAGGAGAAGGAAAAAGAAAGAGAGAAAGAACGGCAGCGAGAGAAGGAAAAGGAACGAGAGCGAGAACGTGAACGCGAAAAGGAAATAGAAAGAGAAAAGGAAAAAGAGCGAGAACGAGAGAAAGAAAAAGTAGGAAACAAATATAATAGAAATACACGCAATTCTCGTTCCCGTTCAAAGTCTCGGTCACAGTCTCGCAGTCGTTCTCGCTCCAAGTCAAGATCTCGCTCAAATTCACGACGTCGGCGTTCTCCCTTTCGTAATGACAGACGCATGCCTATGCGCCGACAGGGCTTTAACTCACCACAGCGACGTAAAAACTTCAATTCGTTCAGAACCAATCCATTTAACGATCGACGCCGCCGTTCTCGTTCAGCAGCCGATCGGTTCCGCAATCGCTTTCCGCTTTCGCCCATACGGCGTCGTGCATCTGTAGATCGTAAACGTTCACGTGACCGCCGTGATCGATCACGCAGTCGCTCTAGATCGCGCAGCACATCCGCGCGACGTGATCGCGATAGACGCGAACGCGATCGTAACGACTCTCGTCGATCCAAATCGAAATCACGATCACCAAGTCGTAATCGCCGTAATAATAGATCAACATCAAGATCACCGAAACGTTCAAGGTCAACAGACCGACGTCATCGAAGATCTTCAGACCGTCATTCACCAAAGAAAATGCACGAACAATCAACATCCTCTACCAACTTTTCCCATACATCAGAGGTAGCCGCCTACACAGAAGTTGCAGCTCGTGAAAAGCAACAGAAACGTGCCGAAGCTTTGCTTATGTTTAAAGATCACATGCGCAAAGAGATCGCCAAAGAAGAGGAAAAGAGAGCAGAAAAACAGCGCCTGGAGGACCTTGAAAAGGAAAAAACTGCTCGCGAGCTTGAAGAATTGGAACGTTTAAAAGAGGAAACTCTTAAGAAACTTCAAGAGCATGAGCGTTTGAAAGAAATGGGTGTAATAGCAACAGTGGTTCCTGGCGACGCTAATGAAGCCACTGATGATAAGTCTCGTGACAAGAAAAAGAAACGCAAGAAATCCAAGAAACATTCACGCTCTTCTGTTTCAGATGATGATTAAGTCTACCTCTTATTGTCAGGTACCTAATCAAAATGTTAATGTAAGTTTTTTTTTATGTAGAAGCGAATGTATTTCATTTTTGTGAGTGTGCATTTGGATTCGTGAATTCCATTGGGATTGATTGTAATGCTACATAAGATATTCTTTTAATACTTTATTATTTACCCACTTGTAATGAACAAACTTTGGATTTAATAAAGGAAAATTACTGAAAACACTTTTATTTAATTAAGATTTGCGAACTTAGCTTAAATGTGGGATCTTCCCAGAATGGGCTTACTTTCTAAGGTGGCCTCAAACAACCCAGAGGGGTCAAGGGCCTTACAAAATGAGGATAACATTTTTCTTCAACCAGCTCGATTTTCAGATTTTCTACTCCAGTTGGTAACGCCAAGCTCTTTCACCTGGTGTTTACAGCGAAGCCTTGGTCGTCATATTTTATATGTTCTTTGAGTACCACTCACACTGGTTCGTTCATTCTGATACATTCTACTTACAAGGCCTCGCCTGCGTAAATGCGCTATTTTGATTCGATGACGACGTCGATGTCGGGATGCAGATTATACAGCTTGTGGTTCATTCGTCGTGATACTGGCCGTTTTCTATTATAGGGCCATATATTTTACGGTGCATTTCTCCCCAGGGATGTTTTTTTCAGCTTGCAATATGACCCAGGATTCTACGTTATAAACCAAGACATCTTATATGAGAGTCTGATACAGTTGGATCTTCGTTACTCGAGAGAGCGTCATATCTCTGGAGTATTTGCATAGCCCGAAATGACACCTGGTTGGCATCATAATTCTCCGTCTGATTACGGGTGGACGTTGTTGCTTCTGTTTATGGAAGATGCGAGTAAAGAAATTCGTCCACTACCTCGAAATTATAACGGTTATCAACGGTCGTACTTCCATACAATCGGTGGATGTTCTGCTTGTGGAAACCATTAGTTAGAATTGTGTTGATTTTTAACGTTTATAATAAATTATAATAAACAAAACATTTTACTTCATGCTAGAAACGTGCAAATATACAGTGCGACCGTGCGACACATATGCTAAAATTCGTTTGCTTTGTTATTTCAATTGTTTACACACCGATCAGCTGTTTTCTTGCAAGATTTCACTGGATGCTGTCTGGGTACTTTTTGAGATATTTCCAACCGAGAGAGTAAAATTGTTCTTACTCTTCCAAAAAAAGTTACTGAGTATTTGCTACTGGAAAAGTACGCAGCCAGACCTATTTTCATTCGTGCTGACTGCAGCTTTTCTCACGATGATCTCAATTAATATGTTTCAGAGATCGCATGATAGGGAGTTGCCCTGCCTGAGGCCTCGCCTTGTACTAAATGGCTCGGTGATATCTTTACCGAGGATTTCGTGCCTCTCAGTACCATTCTAAAAAGCCGTGTCAGCTTGCATTCGTTTAGCCAAATTTTGCATATGAGCCAACCGAATTTCGACAGTCGTAGATCACGTTCAATCCCTTCTTCATTCGGTTCTAAGTATTCCAGTTCAATTTCTAATCAGTAACGATACCGAATATATTTCGCCTCAGAATATAGAGATAGACTACGCCATCCATCCTTGGTTTCCTAAAATTTCCAATCTTTCGCCTGCGCGTATAAAAACAGCTCCGACTTTCCCGGATTAACACCCAAGTCACAGTGCCTAGCCCAACCTCACAACTCACCCAGGGCATCCTACATGAGGTCGGTGATTGGTCACGAAGTCTATAGTAAAGAGAATTGTACTTTACTATGGTCAGAAACGGAGTAGTCATCCGACACCCTCCAGTCCTTTTCAATCAATTCCTTAGAAGATAGGATTGCCAATAACATTTTATCTCAATTTATTATGGACTGGATAATGAAATCAAAAACAGACCCACATATATTAACCCTTATCCTGTATTAATGGGTCAAAATTGCCCAAACCATTTTTGTTTCCTAATAACTTTGGAAGTTCTTAACATTGACTCGCGAAATTTTTTGACAATCATTTTTTTTGTTAAAGGCCCTTATTGGGAAGGGCCTACAAGTAAAATTACGTATTCTGTATTTATGGGTCAATATTGCCCAATACAAATATAATACGAAGATTTTTTATTATATTTTGCTACAATAGCTAATTAGGCACGTTTATGTCAAAATATCTTTGCTTTCAATTTCTTCAACAGAGAGCATTAGAGATGTAACGGGAAAATTATGCGAGGAAGTACATTTATTGGGTGTGAGACATGGTATAATTACATGTACATGGTAGTCACATTAGTACGGCAGATTTTTTTCTTTATTTCCTTAGTTGCCTCATGTAAAATTCATTTAATGTAAAAGTCATGTAAAAATCATTCTAATACCATAATTACTTGTAAAAACTTAATAAAATTCAAATATTCAATAAAATTTATATTGGGCAAAATTGACCCACAAATACAGTATGCGTCATTTTTTTTAAGTACAGGATAAGGGTTAATATATTATTTATCTCAGTACTGCGCCAGTGTGTATGGTGAGCATTTGCATCATAGCCTGTTATAAGCCGTAGCCCTTTAGTAGATGCTTGGTGCACCAGTCCGAGAATTATCTTACCAGGCGGATCGTACTCCTCATACGGAAAATACACAGAAGCAAGTATCAGACTTGATCCAGTCTCAACATCCATGCACACCTTTGCCACATCGCCCGTACTAAAATTAGAAGAAAGAATAAGTTTTGAATCTTTTCTAGCTACTATTCAAGCTCTTACCTTTCCAAATGTTCTGATCGCAAAGATGTTCATGTTGACACCAGTTTATTTAAATAATACCTGGCCATCATACTTTGCACATCTGCGACAAGGTTTCCGTTCTTATCTCTGCAAAAGGGGACCCTGACCCATGGGTTTGGTTTGACTTTGTACTGTTCGGTAGAATTTTAGGGCCTCATTCTTCGTCATGTAAGATTCAATTTGCTCACTCTGGCGCTTTCTCCAGAGCCGTTGTTTCTTCTTCAATAGACGGGTCTCCACTCTCCTCTTCTCCTTATACCGCTCTGTCGCGGAAACTGACTGAAGTATTGCTAAACGCGGAGTGTTCTTTTTATCACTTGGCATGCGGTTATCTTCATCGTACCATGGTTTGTCTTTTAGCGACTTTTCATAACAATGTACGGTATCTGCAGCAGTTTTTATAGAGTGGGATATGTACTTCCACTGCAATTCAGGATCATGAGACGGTAGCTGAGTGAGCTTTTCTGTAAAGGCCGTGGAAATTGCAGCTTTTCGATGTCCAGCCTCCTATATGTTTAGTTTCGTACTACTTTCGCTCTGCTTAACCTTGTGCGAACCGAATTCATATTAGTTCCTCGAATCACACGTGAGTCCATTACGCTAGTAGAGTGTCTTCCATGTTGGAATCTCGTACTACCGATAACCATGTTTTTCGCCCTGTCAAAATCCAAGACTCATTCCGTTATCGGAAGTGACGGCATGTGGACTGAATTTACTGACGGTTGGTTCAAAGACATTTTCCCGGCTGACTTTAGCATTAAAATCACCTAGAACAATCTTAATGTCATGGCCAGGGCAGTGGCCGCATATTTCCTCCAGGCGATCTTAAAACATGTCCTTGGTGTCATCGTATTTTTTTCTTCTGTGGGGGCATGTGCACAAAGTAGTGATATGTTAAAGTATTTCGCTTTTATACTGATGTTGGCTATACGTTCACTCACAGGATTGAACCTTGATACCAGTTGTCAGTCTTTTGCCAACTCAAATCTGCAACCAAATTCATGATTTTTCCCATGGCAGCTGTAGTATTTGCCATAGTTCTTCTTCCTTGTACTCCCATGACCTGCCCATCGCATCTCCTGAATACCAGTAATGTCAGCCTTATAATTCTCGAGTACATCTTCCAGTTTGATAGTGCCACCGATTCTCTATGGTGTTCTTACAGTCCAAGTGCATATCCATAAATCGTGGCCCTTATAACGTTTCCGGGGGTCGTCAAGATATAAGAGGGTTTTATGTTTCTCGTTCTCATTTTGTATTTTAATTGCGAATATAACAGTGGAGGAATGCCAGCATTATACGTACTGCCAGAATGATTATGTTTCAGCCACCCATTATGGACCATACGCTGACCAGAATGCAGTGTTTCGAAACTGAATTTTTGTTTCTTTATATTTGATTTGGTGTTGGCTCATCTGTCTTCAAAGGCAAAAATAATATATCGAACAGCTTCTTAACCTTAGACGCATCATATCAGACTGCTTATTCGTTCCTGAATGAACTTAAAAACCCAAAATTAACAGATATTACTAGACAGGCGCATAATAGAGGGTCTATCTGGAAGTACAAAATACAGAATCAATACACAGGATTGACTTAATTATGACCGAAACCGTTCGAAATGCCTGATATTCACTGCGGATTATGTCATGTCAACATATTTCGGTCAGGAGCCTTACACAAAATAAACAACATACATATGTTTCCAACCGGATTGAATTTAAATTGGTCACAGCATAGCTTTCGCATTGGTTCATTCACAGGGTCTGCTTTTCGGGCTGCTTCATCTCTATTTATTTTACTACCACATTCAAACCAACATAATCCCTAATTAGCAAAAGGACAAATACATATATGTACATGTATATATGTATTGCTTTTAATAAATATTTACTTTACTTACATACTTATCCGGTCTCGAACAACCACGAGGGGTCAAGGACCTTACAAAACGAAGATAACATATTCTCTTGTCTTTCGATCTCTTGTCTTAACTCTCCAGTTGGCAATACCAAGTGTACGCAGGGATTTGTGAAACTGATCCCTCCAGGGGAGTCTTGGTCTTCCTATTTTTCGTCTTCCTTCGAGCTATATTAAGACGGTCTATTTCTTAGATTTAACATACGACTCGCTTTACTAAGGTCTAACTTTCACATAGTTCGGTATCGGCTACACTAGAGTTGGATCCAACTCCAACTTTGGTTACACCGCTTATTTAGATTATCACGTGTTTTGTATGAAGAGCTATATGATATTAAGCGGCACTTCAAATTACCGTTCTAGCGAAATTTTCGAAAACGGAACTTTTTGTTTCAGAGAGTTAAATAGTCGATAAACGCTAGATTGTAACGAAAACAAGCCTATTGTTTCTTATGAGCCAACACAGCAAAAGAACTAGAGATATGTAGTTCACGAACGAACTAGTTCTATTGAACGATTCACTCTTGTGAACTAGATGAACTAGTTCACACTATTCCGCTCTTTTGTTTCAGTAGTTCACTTGTTTCAGCTAAACTGAAATGAGCTCTTTAGTTCACAGCTCATATGAACTGTTAAGCTGAAATGCTGCAATGAACTAGTGAACTAAATGAATGAACTAGTTCATTCTGTTGAGCTGAACTAAAAAGAGCGCTCACTTGAATGAACTAAAATTCCCAACTCTAAAAAGAACCGAAACAAAGCACATTTTCAAAACATTTTCTTGCCGCTTGAATCAATAACCTTTTGACCGGTCCGGCGTGGTGTCAGACTTATGGTAAATTTTTAGGCGAGAGATTTGTAATTACACACTGCATTTATTCTTTCAGTCAATAATTAACAAATGATTATTCAGACAATTTTCGCTGATTAAACAATTGTTAAGTAGGCAGCAGTTATTGACATCAGTGATGGGAAATGTTGTACCAGTTTTGGTACAATTACAACTGTTTTTGTCCGATGTTACCATGAATTTAAATTGGTCACAGCAATTTAGCTTTAAACTGTTTCCCTAAAAAAGTAGAAATACGATAGATATTAATAACGAAAATAGCACTATTGCTTAAATGGATGAATTAAGAAAGTACAACAATATAATATTTGTAACTTTTGGAAGACACAATCCATAACAAATGAATCAATTTTATTTTAGTTATTTTTATTGTAACATCTTAACTCATAATTTAAAGTCTATTGGCCAATGAAAACAAATTACAATATGCATAAATATAACAATGAGTTTATGGACTACTCAATAATTTTCCAAACTACTCAACATGATTTTAAAGTGTTTTTTTCATATTTTACATTTTAAATTATGATTCTAATAAAGAATTCCAAGTTGAAATCAAATAAATGTCGCTCGAATCAAGTGCAAGAAAAAATAAAATAAATATGTACATTAATTGAATTTTAAAGATGAACAGTTGTAGAAAACTATTCATAAAGTCAGTTGCTGCATATGTCGAAGAAGTCGGCTTCGATATACGGCATAGGTAACATTTAAATGTTGTAATTCGTTTGGCAGAGTATTAAACAGCTGTGCAACTCTCACACTGAATGATCGTTCTGTTATATGGCAAAGTGTGGGAATAACCATTTGTCTATTCCGGATAGAACGACAAAATATGAATGCATTATATAACAACGTTGGCTACATATTATTAAAAATTCTAAAGAAACACAGAATCAACCATTGGTCTACAAATGCTAAAAATGTGCATCCCAGTAATTTTACTACAAATGGCGCCTTTTAATTTTATAAATATAACGTATAGCTCTGTTAAAAGCCAGCCCAACAGGCTTTACAAAAAAAAAACACTTCCAAACAGAATAATATATTCGGAATTATAAAGGCATGAACTAAACGTTCCTTTACAAATGGTGGTATATATTAGTTGGTAGTGTAGAGTTGTTTAAGGCAATAATTTCCTTAGATACAACACTACTTATGTGTTCCTTGAAAGCATCCTATCATCTAAAATACCTCCAACAATTGAAAGATCGAATAATATAAACTTAAACGGATATAATTTGATGACGGTACACTCTAACGCCTATCTCATGGCAATCGTTGTTTCGTTTTTGAAACAACAACATCTGTTCAAATTAGCACAAAGACAACATTTGGCTAACACAGCCTTTATAGAATTTGTTCGTATAAGGTCATAAATGTGAACTAAAATATTAACTGAATTTCATGCGTTTCTTAATGGGTTAATAGTTTATAGTTTTTATTAACTATACACCATATGTCATTTATGTTAATATATTTGTACAACACTGAATATCCAAAATTGTTATATGAAAACTAAGAACAGTTTCAACATGCTGTCTTATCATACTTTAGATCACTTGCATTTTGTACTTCCTACGATAATCATCCAATATTGAAATAAAAGTGGAATTAATTTTATATAATAGAACGAGTTTGAGTTTTATTTGCTACCTTCCTACGTAGTAGCTTTCTCCTTTCCAAAATTAATTTTTCTGATTCTAATTTCTCTAATAAAATTCAGGAGTTCTCCACTCTAAAAAACAGGTCAACATTATTATTATCCAGCACAGCATTTGTGATTTGCAGTGTTGATCAATACATGGTCCTTCGAACAAAACTAGAGCTGGCATCAATGGATTTATTCTAATAAGAATACAATTCGGCAAGCAGAAGAAGTGCAAGACAAACAGACGAGCCTCAAACAAAAGCACAGAAAACATACGTGAATTGAACATACGCAAAATTCGGCAAAAGATCTGAACGCTGAACGAATTGAGTACAAATTGCAGAAAACGACATATTGGATCACGGAAATACAACTAAACCATGGATAGATCAAGGTAAAAAGAGGAGAATAGACCTTAACCGCCCATACATACGTACATATGTACTTATATATCCAATGAAACTGTGAGTAGAGTGAAACCTTGTCCAAGTCAAAAAATAGGAATTATCCGTTATTAAGTTGGAAATAGTGTTGTTATATTTCATATAACCCTCAAAATCTACGAAAGTTAAAAAATTTCTAAAAATAGGGAAACTTGCCGTTACAATACTCATTGTCGGTACATATGATACGCACATAGGTACATATATCTCTACATAATTACATATGGCTATACATATGTGAACATACATATGTATATGTACATATATACTCAATATCTACACGAGATTTACATCGAGTTAGATTTAGAACTCATAACCATGTCCAAAATCTCTTACACTGAGTAAGACACATTTGTTCTCTACATTTTTGTTAATACACTCGTTGAGAATCACTCAATTCTACAACACAGGCGTAAAATATTTGCCCATAGTTTACACTCAATTACAACATTATTATCAGACCAGAATCTTAAATATTCTCTTTACTTCAGCGAATCCCACTCAACACATTAAAAAACTCATTTCTACAAACTTAATTATTCGTGTTACATCTTCAGTAAATCGCACCAACAAACAAGGGACAAATCAAAGACGTACAAAGGGCAAATCAAAGACAGTTGCTAGAAATTGTTGTTTGTTCGTCAAATGCCATAGTTATTTTGTATAACTCACTTAATTAATTTATCTAGAAAAGCTGGATAATACATTAATCGGAAACACACATTTTTTTGAATTTTCACTGCTCAAAGAGACATATGGTCTAAAGTGTTAAAAATTGTTCACAATAGTTCGAAATAAATTTCGTAAAAATAACAAAAAAAAGTTACAAATTAAAAAACCAATAAAATTTCAACAGAACTGAAGAGGTGCAAAAAGAAGAGGACAACACAACAGCTCATGTGGAGCATGTATGTAAAGCAACTATCATCTTCCGAATTCATATGGTGGCTGCTACACAGTTTAAATAAAGAAGCAATTACTTCACTAGAGTTTCTTTTTCACTATTTCATCGAATATAGTGGTATAATAAAATACCTAAAGAGGGTTCTTAATACATTATATTGCAAAAGTGAAACACTATTTCTGAAAATAAAATTAAAATTTATTAACAAAAGCGTCAAGCCTCTGCTACAGGAAAAGTCCACTAGAGTTTTTATTTTTCTAGTAAAATTCGTATCAAGTTTCTTCCATTGCTACTTTCTCATCTCATTAATTTTCTGTGTTTGGTATCCGAGTTACATACAATAATATTAGTTGGAAAAAATTGTTCGAGAAATTACGAATTAATCGGATAAATAAGAGGCCATATTCTCAACCTGTCATTGAGAAAGTTATGCGTTAAGTTAAGTGATGTTACATACCACAGCTGCTGCTAAATCGATGCTTAAAAGTTGTAAAACACTTTCGGGCACAATTTTAACTGGTAAAAGCAGATCAGACTGAATAGACGAATCTTCTCGAATACATTTTAAGCTTTGCATACGAAAAATAAATCATTCATATCGGTCTTACATCACATATTGAACGGATCAATCACTTTCATTTAGTTTTTGTTGCAATAATTTTTGAAAAATTAGGGCCGAATGGATAGTCTTTAGCTTCAGCCCTATTCTGAAGGGATTGGAGTCAACAATTACAATATCACACTTAGTAGTTGGTACAAACGTGGAAGACGAATCTAAGTATCATCACTGTTGTCATTTGGAATAATCTCGATATATTATACATCGGACATCATAACTTACACGGAGCAATTTAACGTTTAAAGGCAATAGAAACTTAACATTTTTAAAAGTCAGCCGAGTGTAGAAGAGACCTTTGTTTATATAAGAACGTTAAAACCCAAAGCTAAATTTTATGAGCCAATATATCCTGTAACGCATCTTTCCGAAAACTTCTGAGTGAACCATGGCACCTACAATAACTGAACAATTCGAATTTGATGCGAAACATCTCATACGTTTCTCCAACCAAATGGATGGAATCGAAGGCCAATCTGAATCGCTTTTAGAGATCAAATTGAGGGATTTAGATTCCAGATGGCTTAAGGTAGAAAACTCGTATGAATTAGTAATGTTATCAGATCAGACTGCAGAGGTAAAAGGTACTACTGAAAAAGTGTACGATGAATGCGTAGACTCTTACTATACGATAGTATCAAAAACTATGGACGTTTTGAAAAACACCAGAAATAGCATACAGACAGGACAAAGTAACCCTACTGAACATTCCTTCTCAGCCCTCAAAGTTCCCCCCTGCGACACCGAAGTGTTTTCAGGAGGATACGAAGAATGGCCGTCCTTCCGGGACATGTTTACAGCGGTGTATGTAAACCATCCCAAATTAACATATGCTCAGAAGCTTTTCCATTTGAGAAGGAAAACAAGTGGCAATGCAGGCGCTATTGTTAAAAGGTTTGACTTAACTGACGATAACTTTAACATAGCATGGCAAGCACTCAAAACTCGATATGAAAATTCCCGAGTACTCGTTGACAATCAACTTCGAATCCTTTTCAATATTCCAGTCGCAACTTCGGAGGATAATGAGTCCTTGCAAAGAATTCAGGGCTCTGTTAGCGATTGTTTGTCAATGCTCAAGTCCTTAGGGATTTTGATAGATGGTTGGGATCCTATTCTGATTCATCTAATATCAATGAAACTACCGGCAGTAACACTTCTGCAATGGGAGCAGTCCCTTAAATCGAGTAGAGACTTGCCAACCTGGCTCGAGATGAATGCATTTCTCCTGAAACGGCATGAAGTGGTTGAACGAATCTCAACTATTACATTTACAAAGCCATTCAAAGCACAACAAACCCCAATTCAAACGTATTCCTCACAGGAAAAAATTAACCAGACTTGTAAAATGTGCGATGATGCTCACACTCTAAGAAATTGTTCACAGTTTCTTAAACTTTCTATACAAGAGCGTGTTGATTTTGTTTTTAAAAATCAATGCTGCAACAATTGTCTTTCGCCTTTGCATATCAAGAAAAACTGCAGAAGCAAGAATACTTGCTTGAATTGTCGTAAGACTCATCACACCTTACTCCATATGCGATCCAATAGGATACCATCCACTAGTGAACCAAGCACTACCGTACAGCACCAAGGTGCAAACTCTCTTCAGACTCAAACAACGTCTAATGAACCGATTACATCTCAGATACATGTCAATTATGCTACCAATAATACGAATATTTTGCTTCGTACTGCGCTAGTCACCATTGAAATAAGGGGTGAACTATTCACAGCACGCGCTTTGATTGACCCTGGATCTGAAAGAACATTTATTTCAGATAAAATTAGAAACCGATTACAACTTCCTACAAGGAAATCACATTATGAAATCGTAGGTATTGGAGGCCAGATCCAAACGGCTAAACATGAATGTGAATTCACTTTGTTTTCTAAAAGGCACGATTGTCGGTTCCAGATAAGGGCAATTGTATTTAATAAACTGACGAATCAGATACCCGCCGCTTCTTTTCAAATTTGTAGACCATCCCGACTAAATGATTTGGATCTGGCTGATCCAAACTTTAACATTTCCGCTCAAATAGATTTAATCCTCGGCAACGATAGTGAAAGGCTCTTAAACATTGAAGGCATTCACAAGAATATTTGTGGCTCAGCATCAGCCTACAATACAATTTTCGGATGGGTGCTAAGTGGGCCAGTAGATATTAAACCTATTAATTCTTTTACCACATCTCTACATACCTCAGAAGCAACAGCTTTAAATGACCTCCTTAGGACATTTTGGGAACAGGAAGAAGTGCCGGCTAAGTCCTCTATATCAGATGAAGATTACAATTGTGAGCAATACTACCAAACAACAACTAAGCGTCAGGAGGACGGCCGATATATCGTAAGATTACCCTTTAAGAAAGAATTTCCACAAAATATAAGTCTCGTGGCGTCTAGATTTGTAGCATTAAGCCAGTATACTCGTATAGACAAGTCATTATCAAAAAATCCGACACTGCAGTCTCAATATCATAATGTACTCATCGAGTACATCACTTTGGACCACATGGAGAAAACCACATCAAAAGAGTACTCTGTCAATGGAAAATTTAACTCCTTCTACCTTCCAAATCATGCGGCCGTTCGCCCCGAAAGTAAATCGACCAAAGTTAGAGTAGTATTTAATGCGTCGAAAATTACTAACTCAGGTTATTCACTAAATGACGTATTATACGCAGGACCCACCCTTCAATCTGATCTTATGACCACAATTCTTAATTGGCGACTTTATAAGATCGTTTTTAGCGGTGACATCGAAAAAATGTACCGCCAAGTTCTAGTAGATGGCAAAGATAGATCGTTTCAACGTATTCTATTCCAAACGTCCCCCCGGGAGGCTATTAAAGATTATCAATTGAAAACTTTGACATTCGGTGTTAATTGCGCGCCATTTCTCGCTTTACGTACACTTCATCAACTGGCGTCTGATTCTCAAAAAACATTCCCAAGAGCGTCTGCCATAATTCTCAAGGAGACATATGTGGATGACATCCTCTCTGGTGGTCATTCTGTAGAAAGTGCCATTGAGTCTTTACAAGAATTAACTCAAGTCTTAGCATCAGGTGGCTTTCCGATGAAGAAAATTACTTCCAATGCCCCTTGTCTATTAGAATCGGTTCCTAAACAAAACTTATACGATTCAGAATTCCTTAAATTTTACGATTCTAGTACAACTAAAACTCTTGGGATCAGGTGGAATGCACTCACCGACTGTTTTTCCTACACTTTCAGTGACATTTCTTTACTTTCGAGTGTGTCTAGACGAGAAGTATTATCAACCGTTGCAAAACTCTTTGATCCAGCAGGATGGTTAGCGCCGGTTGTAATAAGAGGAAAAATTCTGATCCAACAATTGTGGTTGGAACGCGTAGGTTGGGACCATGCTGTGAGCACTGAGTCATTCAACAAATGGAAAGAATTGATTCACGATTTACCTGAAATAAGGAATATTCAGATCCCTCGTTGGATTCGGTACTCTCCATCCAATCGCATTCAAATACACGGTTTCTGCGATGCATCTAAAATGGCATATTGTGCAGCTGTTTACATTCGTGTTGAAACTCCTGATGTTGTAGTGGCTTCTCACTTATTTGTCGCTAAAACTAAAGTTTCTCCTTTAAGTCCCGTATGTTTACCACGGCTGGAATTATCAGGCGCTTTAGTACTTGCCAAACTTATCAATTACGTTGACAAGTCCTTCGACCTTAACGCTGAAGAGATAACACTATGGTGCGACTCTTCAATCGTGTTAGCATGGCTAGCGAAGCCCCCATGGAACTGGAAGGAAGTTTACGTCTCCAACAGAACCGCCGAGATACATAATCTAGTCCCTAATGTAGCCTGGAGATATGTTCCCACCGCGGATAATCCAGCAGACTTAGGAACACGAGGATACAAACCTCAAGACTTACAGAACAGTAGCGTGTGGTGGTATGGCCCTTCATGGCTTATAAACCAACCTTCCTAATGGCCAACCATGAAGCCGTTAAGTCACATTGCTACATCCACGGAAATTGAATGTCTGAATTCCACTTTACAACCACCTTCTGTGCAACAAAATGATATCCTAGATCGTTTTTCGTCTTATGTTAGGGCACAGAGGGTCCTTAGCTATGTTTTCCGATTCATACACAATTCGATACCATCTCATCGCTATCACAACGCACAGAACGATAAGAATCTGTGTCAAACGGAAGTTAATCATGTTAAAATTCGGTTAATAATATTAGCACAAAAATCACAATTCTCAGAAGAGTGCACTGCGCTCAGCAATTCGCAAGCATTATCCGACAAGAGCTCTCTAAAATTCCTTAGTCCCTTCCTAGACAACAATGGAGTCTTACGAGCAAATGGCAGACTAGCTAATTCGTCACTGTCCTATAATGAACGATATCCAATTATCCTCCCTGGAAATTCAAAATTTTGCTCTTTGTATTTGATACACTTACACAATTTTGTAGCCCATGGAGAAATCACTCAAATGTGTCGAATGGTACAATCAGAATTTTATATAGCTCGTCTTAAACCACATATAAAAAAGGCCATCCGTTCTTGCAAAAGGTGTGTTATATTTAAACAAAAGCCATGCTCTCAAATGATGGCCCCATTGCCGTCCGACCGATGCAACTTTTCTCTTTCGTTCCATACGACGGGAATAGATTTTGCCGGACCCATAGAAGTAAAAAGCTCATTTCTACGAAATGCGCCAGTTCTGAAATCTTATGTGTGTGTTTTCGTATGTTTTTCGACTAGAGCGATTCATTTAGAAGACTGCTCTGATTTGTCCACTGCTGCATTCCGCGCAGCATTTGCAAGTTTTGTTGGCCAGCGAGGACTTCCACACAAAATTGTGTCTGACAATGGGCGAAATTTTGTTGGGGCAAGTAGAGTAATGCTGAAGGAATTCAAATCCTTTCTCAAGTCCGTTTCCATGGACATTTCGCAACAATACATCGCTCATGGATTTGAATGGTCGTTCATCCCACCCCAAGCTCCACACATGGGAGGTCTATGGGAGGCAGCGGTAAAAAGTTTCAAATTTCATTTGAAACGGATTGCTGGTTCTCAACGTTTCAACTTTGAAGAGTTCACTACTGTTCTCATTAGAATTGAGGGAGTTCTCAACTCTCGTCCCATTTCGGCTATGTCTAATGACCCTTCCGATCTCTCGGTCTTAACACCAGGTCATTTTCTTCGAGGTGCTCCAATGATGGCTATCCCTGAGCCCGACGCATCCCAATTGTCCCTCGTCAATCGTTGGAAGAAATTAAAGGCCATCCATCATAAGTTTGCTATACAGTGGAAAGAAGACTACATTAAATCCCTTCACAAAAGGTATAAATGGAATTCGGCGTCTCCTAATGTTCACGTCGGTCAATTAGTTGTAATTATTGACAATCTCTTACCCCCAAGTGAGTGGTGTTTAGGTCGCATGGAAAAGGTTCACATCGGAACCGACAATTATGTTCGTGTCGCGGATATTAGAACAGCAAATGGAATTCTCACAAGACCAATAGTAAAACTATGCCTACTACCTTGCGAATCTCAAGAGGCATCCCAGACGTCCTAATAGCACCATCTCACGTTAATAGAAATGCAAAGAATTCTAAATAGCATTCACTCTCACAAAATAGCATTATTTTTTTTTATTATTCACATTTGTCTATCTCAATTGCAGATCACGTAGTCAAGGACCTCGTAACCCAGCCATACATCAGTGTCAGGTGTGTAACAGGTACCACTCGTTACGATTTTGTAGCCGATTTTTGGAAATGAATATGACACAGCGAAAGCGTGTAGTTCGTCCGCACCAATACTGTTTAAACTGTCTCGCGAGGACACATTCAGTAAAAAATTGTGATAGTCCAGACACCTGCCAAAAATGCGGGTCTTTACATCACACGTTATTGCACACAAGTCGGCATCCACGAGTACGAGCGCCAAGTCCAATATCACAAGATCGTCGTCGAATAAAATACCATAACAGACGAGAGCAGCCGAAAGAGAAGATCCACAACATAAAGCGACGGAAATCTACACGTGCATATAAAACACCAACCGGAACTCTGCAGCCTGATCACAAAATACTGTCGGAAGCAATACGGTCTTTAGCAAACGTTCTCTGTGCCGTACCATCATCGTCTTCAGTTGCACTCGTGCAAGGAGGGCCGCCATGTTCAAATTAACACAAAGACAACATTTGGCTAACACAGCCTTTATAGAATTTGTTCGTATAAGGTCATAAATGTGAACTAAAATATTAACTGAATTTCATGCGTTTCTTAATGGGTTAATAGTTTATAGTTTTTATTAACTATACACCATATGTCATTTATGTTAATATATTTGTACAACACTGAATATCCAAAATTGTTATATGAAAACTAAGAACAGTTTCAATATGCTGTCTTATCATACTTTAGATCACTTGCATTTTGTACTTCCTACGATAATCATCCAATATTGAAATAAAAGTGGAATTAATTTTATATAATAGAACGAGTTTGAGTTTTATTTGCTACCTTCCTACATAGTAGTTTTCTCCTTTCCAAAATTAATTTTTCTGATTCTAATTTCTCTAATAAAATTCAGGAGTTCTCCACTCTAAAAAACAGGTCAACATTATTATTATCCAGCACAGCATTTGTGATTTGCAGTGTTGATCAATACAACATCCATGCATAGGAAAGAAATGTTGTGAATATTGATGGTTATGGCAAAGTATTTTTGTGGATATTTTCGCACAAGTAGGAGTTTAGACAATTCTCGCTTACTTGACATTTGTGTATCCCTATAATGTCTGATGATATACCTAAATACTTGTGGAGAAGGGAGCTGATGATATGCCTTGGTGGGCATTGAAATATCTATATTCCCAACCATCCACCATAATAATCAATATCACATTTTTCTTTTTTAATATTTCTATTAAAATGTACTTTTTCATAAGAAAAGTACTTTGTAATAGATATTGATATTGAACCGAACAATTGTTAAAAGCATAACTTCTAAACATTTCAAATTGTGGACAAACTCAATAACCTTTCCTTCATACACTCCGCGGACATCTACATCAACATGTGTAGAAAACAACATTGCTTTTGATTTCGATGCATTAATGCTAAGTCTGTTCTCGACTATCCAATCTCTAAGTAAAACCAGAGTATATTCAATTTTCTCCTCAAGGTTATCCACAAAATCATAACATCCCTTAAACAACAATTAAATGTCATCAGCAAAAGCATAGGGAATTACGAAAAAACCGACCCTAAGACCGAACCTTGAGGAACTACACTCTTAACAGAAAGAATATTACTACATATATCCTCAACACAGCCCAGCTGATTCTTATCTGTCAGATATGAACCAATCAATTCGCATGCACTACTTGCAAATCCTTACAATTTGTATAATTTATAGACCAAGGATGTATAATAATCCACTCGTTCAAATGCTTTCTCCAAATCTAGTGAAACCAGCACATACAATTTGTCACCACCAAAGTTGTTTCGAATAGTATCAGTCATACCCAGTAGTAACGAAGTAGTGCTTTTAATGATTACGGCATATTATCTATTCCTTAAGCTGCAAATGTTGTCTAAACTAAAATCATGAGTTAAATACTTTGTCAATACCCCTGTCAAATATTTATATGTGCAATGTATCATGTTGAGTTGGAGCTTTGAAAACTAAAATTTTTTTGATTTTTATTTTATATATTAGTTTATATTTATGTGTTCTTTAAATTTACAAGAACACATATTTTTTCATTTCTTTTTTAGAACAAAAAAAAGTGTTTGATATATTCTTCATAGAAAATATTTATATATGCAAAAATGAAACTTAAATTTAATTTTTATTCTTATCCAATTAAAATATGTAATTAAGATGATATTGAGTTGCTCTTGTATATAAGAACTTGTTGTAGCCTGCGTGGCATAAAACTCACTGAGTTGCTTAAAGTGGACATGCCAATTTTCTCCCATTCCGCCAATATTGCTAATTTTAGCTCTTTAAGCGTCGTATACTGCTTCGACTTTGAAAACACCTTAGCGGAAAGTATCCCCCAGAGGTCTTGAATTGGGTTAAGGTCGGGACTTATGGCTGGCCATTCCAGTAATGGAATATTTCGGGACTTATAAAAATCCCTTGTGAGCCGAGCAATGTGGATCGGGGCGTTGTCTTGTTGAAAAGTCCAGTTATCTCCATATAATTCGCCAGCAAAGTAAATTAAATTGCAGTCCAACAGATCAACGTATGCTTCCGCATTCATTTCAGTTGGGATAAAGCATATTTCTGACTTCGCTCGTGCTCCAAATGCAGCCCATATCATAAGAGATCCACCACCGTGGTTTCGCTTGTAGCACGTTTGCCGAGGATGTCGTAAATCTCTCCAATATTTATGGTGACCATCACGTCCGTCCAAATTAAACTTTTCTAATCACTAAATATAACGGTTTCAAATTCGTCCAACCAAAACTTGTACATTTCTTCAAAAGCAATACGAGCATTTTTATGGCGCTGGGTTAAGCATGGTTTGGCCATTTTGCTTTGGTACCGAATACCTATATCGTCCTTTAGCAGTTGCTGGACACGCTGTCTCGTTACATTTAGACCCAATTCCACCTTTATTTCCCTACAACTCATATCCTCATTAGATGTTAAATGCCGAATGCCCCCCTTAGTCCTCTGTTCTGCAGTTGGGATGCGTCCTCTGCGCTTAATACAACCATTGTTTTTGGAGTCTTTGAGAAAATTCAAAACTGTATAGCGATGCTGATTTACTGCAGCTGCAATCTCGCCAATTCGTTTACCTCCAAGTCTCATTCCAACAATTTCTCCGCGCTCCTCATCCGCAAGTTTACTACCACGTGGCATGTTCAACTAGAAACAAAACTGTGAATATAAAGTTTGTTAGAATATATTCATAACGATCACTTTACTCACGTACAGAAAGATATTTTATACTAAACACCCGAGAAAAATAGAGTTGTTCACTTTAAAGTGTCAGGAACGCGACTGCACATATAATTATTTTCTATTGAATAGCAGACTTACAGCGATGACGGGACTACAAATAAAGTCCAAAACAGAAAAAACTATATGATAAAGAGAGAGGGATATTCTCGAAAAAATTGTATATGGTCGACATTAAATTACAGTTAGTTTTCAGAAGGAAAGAACAAAAAAATATTTAGCACATATAAATATTTGTCAGAGGTAGTTGTTTAAACAAAATAATATGATTCGTTAAAACATGATTTTATATCATTTGGTAGAATTGGGTTACTTGTAGTACAATTTCTTGGAGATTTTGTATACCAATTTTTTTTAAATAATTGTTCGCAAAAAAGAATTAGATAATATTCGACAATCTTTCTAAACTTCAACCTACAATATCTCGATTACCAATCGAGATATCGAAAATTTGAATTTAATTTTTTCCATTTGTTTTGACTTGTTTTATAATAAAAATAACATATTAGCGGTCAGACCAATCGCTAAAACGGTCCCTTAGACGGAATAACCCTCCTTTTTTGAGCTTAGGGGGCCAATAACTCCGTATATACTTGTCGGCCCCAAGTTTTCAGTTTAATATTTTTTGTTTAAAACAACGTGTTCTACCACCTCCCAACAATTATTTTTTGCTAGGACAGTGGCAGCTGAACTAGGTCTTTGCCAATATTTTGGTACAAATAAAAACATTTGAAATCCCACCACTGATTCCATATTGATTTTAGATACACATACATACATACATATTTTCTCCTCAGTTTTTGTGTTCTCCGCGCGTTTATACTCTATCTTTGAGGTATTTTACCATTAAACATAACAAGTACAACATTGGATATTTTTTGACATTTACCATTATTCTCTTTTGCAATAAAAGTTAATTTTTCCAATATGATCACATGTTTGATTTGTTTTTTTTGTTAATACTGTTTTATAATCAGCTGTTTTCCTATTTCCTTTTCCGGTAATTGCCATTGTTGCCATCATGTTAGTACAAATGTTTGTACAATGAACAAGACCACCGAAATACTCGTCGTTAGATGATAATTAACTAATCAGACAATTAATTTTGAACTGGGAAATTGGCCTTTTGTCTTTTTAATTTTTTCGTTTGTCTTTTTAATTACACAAGCATTTGGACTAATGTGTTGGTAACAATGGCAAATACCGGAAAAGGAAATTAGAAACCAGCTGATTACACGGCAGAATTATTAAAGAAAATAAACCAAAAATGCTTTATTTTATTTTGAAAGAAAATAATGGCAAATGGCAATAAAGTTCCAATATTATATTTCTTATGGAGTTTAGTTCAAAAATATTATAAATAAGGCATAATCGCCCAGATAGCACTAGAACTGACGAGAAAGATAGGTATGGAAGAGAACATGCGAAGAGAAAATGTCAACAACTGCTGTTGATTAGGCTTTCTTGGCCGTCGGGGGTGCAACGGTTAGTGTGCGCGGCTATTGTGCGAGAGAACGTGTGTTCGATCCCTACTTTGCCCACCTTACCACCGCGCTTAGTGACGGCGACACTATCGACTAATAAGCCATGAAATAACTACTCAAAAACGGTCGGAACCGGTGTAAAACTGTAGGTGAGTGAAAACCGGAAAGCGGACAGCTCAGATATTGTGAGAAGCTCTTCCCTATCCCTTCACGGGATGTAATGGGAGAATATTTATTTATTTAATTACAGTTTAATTATAACAATTAATTATCTTATTAATCTCATCTAAAAATTGGGCATCAAGTAAACAGTTTTTTAAAATTAGCATTTTCAAACAAACGTTGAACCAATTAATTTTCAATTAAGAATAAATAAAAAATAAATAAATGGTTTCCCATTACATCCCATGAAGGGACAGGGGAGAACTTCTCACAATCACTGAGCTGTGCGCATTCCAGTTTTCACTCACTGATTGGGACCTACAGTTTTATACCGATTCCGAACGGTATTTTGAGAAACTTTTTCATGGCTATGTACTCGATAGTGTTGCCATCACTATGCGAGGTGACCGCCGCCGAAAGAAATTTTAAGGTGGTCAGAGCAGGGTTCGAACCCAGGATCTCATATACAAGAGCCGCGCACACTAACCATTGCACCACCGACGGCCATTAAGAATAAACAAATTAAATTGGTTTCCCCACTTCTTCCAGTTTAAATTAATTTTCCCACTGCCTAGAAAACTGCCTTCATGTGAAATTTTCTGTGAAAAAAATTTAAGCAACAAAAAGATTTACAATTTTCTTTTATTGTTGAACCAAAATTATTTTTTTTTGAAAGATATGATTTTGGAGCGTAATAAATAAAAAAAACCTGGAAGCGATTTTTTTCGTACCGGTTGTTTGAAAAAGCAACTTTTCAGAAAGCCGACGGGTGATGGATGTTTATAACACTGGTTGGCTTTTAGATAGTATTTGGACCGCATTGCAGTTTCACTTAAATAAAACCTTAGACTGAAAACACACTGGATCAGTCACAACGTTTTATTTTGATTCGTGAAATAATAATGAGCCAACACACCCCACAAGAAATGATATGCACAGGTTTCAATGCATTTTCTTGTCTCACAAATCAATAATAGAGTTGTGAAGTCCACGAACGAAATATTTCAATTTAACGATTCACTCATTCATGTGAACTAGACGAATTAGTTCACTATGTTACGCTCTTTTGATTCCGTAGTTCACTTGATTTATCAGTTCTTGCATTTCAGTTGTGCAGTGTTCTGTCATTTTCTAGTACATACTCTGCTTTTCTCACTCAGTTTGCACAGCTGTTGCCGAATTGTGTCATCTTTGTGGAAGGGAATTATAATCAAATTACAAACACCCCAATATATCGGAGATGGAGAACCCAATCGCGAAATTAAGCTAAAATTGAGACCATTTTTCCCATTAGTCGCTTTAACTGTATGAAATGGAGTTTCTGTGCACATGTATTGAACTAAAATGACAAAATTAACCACAGTGAGCTCGTTAGCTCAAAGAACTGACGAACTAAAACGTCACTATGAACTAAACGAACGAACTATACTCTTTTCAATTGTAATTCAGAAAATATCAATTGAAATTCGGAAGTTCCCATCGATAATAAGAACCGATCTAATGAAATTCAGAATATCCAATTGAAATTCAGAAAATGGCAATAGAAATTTAGAATTTCTAGTTGAAGATCAGAATATACATATAAATTCTAATTCAGAAAAAATTAATTATAATAATTAAAAAATTAATAATAATAATATTAATAATAATAAACTCAAATTGAAACTCGGAAAATATCAATTGACATTCAGAAAACATTATTTGAAATTCATAAAATATCAACTGAAATTCGGAAAACGTCATTTAAAATTCATAAAAAACCAATTAAAATTCCGAAAATGTCAATTGATATTCGAAAAATTTCAATTGACATTTCATGTCGTTATAAATATATGTACATTAGGGTGCTCCAACCTTGTATGGAGCAAAAAAAAATTTGAGCTATTGACTGATGCTGGCATGGTAAATAAAGAAGATCTTTTCCAATCATTTGTTCTAAAAGAACGCACGTATCTTTAAGCCGTCCTAAATTAGAAGCTGTGGTATCACAGCAAAGTGCTTGTACTTTCTCATCCACATCCCATTCTTTTAATAAAGCATACACCGCTTCGGCCTGTTCCTTCCCAGTGCTTGAGGAAATCGCCGGAATTCCAAGCAATTATTAATCTATTTTCATCATCCGGAATTTAATTCGAAATATTATCCTTATCGGTTTTTTTTTTACAAAAATATTATTAAAAAAAATTAAATCTCCTAAAATTTGACCTTTGACCGTAAATAAGGTCAATTTTATGTGTCTCTATTTTGATATTATTTAGAGAATTAAAGTATTTAATTTTGCGTTGTAACATGCCGGCCAAAAGGATATGGAATTAAAAAGAAACCATAAAACCTTAATAAGTGACAAAAATCTCTGTTTTCTTGAAATCCGCTGAAATAAAATCGCTGCACTGGCCAAATTAAAAGAGGAATACCCACAATTTTTGAAGGTTTTAATACCTGATATGTGCTTAATGAAACCTTTAACTCATATCGTTGATTTTTAAAAATTTCTTTAAAAAAAATTTTGAAACTTTAAAATTGGGGATTTGAAAACAGTGTTTAAAAATTCCGACCTTTTTGGCATTTATTAAAAACGAGTAATCAAAACATAGGATGAAAAATACTTCTTAATTGAGTACCTTGGAACTAATTCAACACAAAAATATTTTTGCATTACATTATTTACATAAATTTCAAAATTTGGGCTCGAACTTCTTGATTAAGTGGCCTGTGACACATCAGTTGCCGGGGGAAGTTGTAATAACTGGGCTTTTTTTTTAACCGATTTAAGTTTTTTTTGCCTTATTAGAAAGATAATTTACTATTAATCACGATTTTTTAATCGTTTTAATTGAAGATTAATTAAAAATATTAAAATTTTTGAGAAATTAAAAAAAAAATCATATTTTTCCCTTGTAAACCGTTTTTCAAACTTCAGGGCCGTTGAGGGACCTGTTCCCGATATCCGATTATCCTAATTTTTTGCCAGACGTTGTTTTATACCTAAATACATATTTTCAGGGGGGGGGGGGGCCAGTCAATAACTCGCATTTTTTTTTCTTGAACCACCCTAATGTACATACATACGTTTGTCTGAATTTCAATTGATATTTTCTGAACATCATTTGTTCTTTTCTGAGTTTGTTGTTTGTTGTTTTCTGAATTGCTAAATTTCAGTTGATGGTTTCTGAATTTCAATTGATATTTTCAAAACTTCAATTGATGTTTTCTGAATTTGCATTGAAATTTTCTGATTTTCAATTCATATTTTCTGATTTTCGAATGGAAATTCTGAATTTTACTTGATATTTCCTGAATTTGAATTAGAAAATCTTAAATTAAATTGACCTTTTCTTAATTTTAAGTGATATTTTCTGGCTTGCAATTGGAAAAGATGTAGTCTGTTTTTTTATTCCCTGCTAAACTAATTTTTCAACCACTTTGTATGGGGAGCTAAGCGATATTAACCGATTTTAAGCGGCTCCCCATACAAATTCGTAGGCAAAATTCAAGGACCGCGGGCAGGCAAAAAAATTTTTTTTAAAAATAAACCAAAATTAAAGAAAAGGTAAAGAATGTGAGAAAATGGAAAAGTAGCCCTCGCAGGGACCTATGTTGCTCGTACCGTGTGCTAGAACTTTTGGAAAATCGTTAAATTTATATTGGATTTAGTCGCCCGGCCGTCCGGCCGGGCTCAGGCAGAGGGGTTAAAATTCCCTCTGTACCTTAAGTCGATGTGTGGCAAAATCGGAATAATCACTCGATACTTTAAAAAAAAAAAATTATTTTTCTGGATGTTACCATGACCAATCTCATGGTTACTGTATGCACAAAAGTGGACTTATATGGACTTACAGACATCCCACGAAAAAAAAGAATTACACCACGGAATTCGTGACACAAATACCTTTCGTTGAAGTACCCACATTAATCCATACCCAAATGGCCCTGGGTGTGACAGTTTTTTGGACCCTGTGGGCCCCATAGGTCCGTGCGACGGCTAGTTTTCAACTTTCTCACATTCTTTAATATTTCTTTAATTTTGGTTTTTTTTTAAAATTTCTTTTTTGCCTGCCCCAGGTCCTGAACTTCAGCCAATTCGTCGAAAAATTAGTTTAGCAGGGAATAAAAAAACAGGCTCGTAGTTCATTCTGCTGAGCTGCTCACTTTAATGAACTAAAATGCAGCCTTATAACTTTTGGACCTTCAAGTTATTCGTCGTCATTGTGTTTGGCTGGCAACACTGAAAAAAGCATGCCGTATGAGGACAACAACAACTATGTTGAGCTTGCAATAGGAGAAATGAACGAACCAAAACAAAATACGAAACGAGAGAGATAAAAAACAAACAATGAATTTGCACAAATAACAACAACAGACAGCAGAATCATGCCAAGAGGGAAAAGTGGATTAAGTTTTGCCGGCATCCAGCCACTCATTCATAGAATACTAACAAAAATAATGAACAACGACGATGTAGACAACTACGTCGACGGCACTGGCAACACAAAGGCATTTCGACGCTGGCGCCAACAACGGTAGTGTCGCGAGCAGAAAATGTATCTAGATACTACATGGGACGCAGAGAACAACAACAGAAAACCAAGTAAGTAATAAGGAAATAACGACATATAACGTTAAGTTTAGTGCTGCTGGCGCTGTCGCTGGCTTTGCCTGCTTGGATGGCGAAGTGAAGTGTGTGCGCTTGAGAAGTCTTTCAAATGTTTGGCAAGTTTAGTTCTTCGTCGGCAAACAAAGCGTTCAGATGGAGGAGTTTTCGTTCGTTTTTCCAATTAAATCATCATCATCATCCGTTTGTCTGTCTGCAATTTTTGTGGTCTGAATGTAAGAAGGAATTTAAAGTGAATTCTAATGGAAGTGGACGGATGATGAAGGAATAATTCAAATATCCTGTCTCGAAAGAAGTTCGTAAACCGCGTCTAGAGTCGGTGGTTCCAAGTTGAAAAAAAAAATATTAAAAACACCTAATACTTTGTGAATATAAAAAGTTCAGTGTGTTCAATTAAATAATGAGTTTTAGCTAAAAATGCATGGGAAAAAGCGCAGCTCAACAAAAGCAAAAATGCTTAAACGATTTTTTTGGCAAATTTTGTGAATGAAATCCGAGAAATGTAAATTTATTATTACAATTAAAAAAAATTACAAAAAATTATTTACATGTATTTTTTTGTGCTGAGCGCAAAGAAAGCAAAGAGAATATCGCAAAACAGGGTGTGTGAAGGCGTTGAAGACCCAAAGTGTGCTTCGAAGCGCGTTCCGAGTGTGTGTGTGTGTTTGTGCTTGCGGAGGTTCGTACGTCTGTGTGAGTGAGAGTGTCTGCGGTGCAAGGAAGGTGGCATGGAGCAGGGATGAAACCGTCGGAAATTTGGTACGTTTTAATGTATTTGGTATTATTACATACCCAACAATATTAATTATATCCCACAGAGTTGCCGTTGTTTTGAACCCGGCCTCGTTTGGGTTTACTGACAATTAGTTAATACATTATCTTGATTAGATATAATATCCATCTAAACAAGATAATATATTAACAAATTTCTACTCAAACCAGACGAGGACATTCTCTTTATTATACAGGTATTTTGTTCATCAGTATGAAGCAACTGGTAAAGTAGATTTGAATGCTTTATTCTGGGGGAGAGTATGCTATCCTGATAAAACATTTCGAAATTATATACACAACTAGGTAATTTTAGAAAGTGAGTAAAACTATAAACGTAATCCTTTGGACGGTGGCAAAGTTGAACATGTCTTAAATTTTCTTTTGTCAGTCAAACCGAACATATAATACTCTACTTATACACAAGGGCCGGGCACACTATGGCCCGCGGAACAAATTTGGCTACCAGGCCGCATCATCTGGCTCGCAAGGTATTTTTTTTATTGCCACTATATAAATTTGGCGCCATTTCAATACGGCAAAAACACCAAACATTCGCATTTCATAATTTGTTCCCGTTCGTCTTGTACAGTGAGAGATTGGATATGTGTTTAAAAAGTGTTCGACTCTATTAGTGTACGTATGGGCGGTTTGCAATGGGCGGTAGCCGTCGGTGGTGCAATGGTAGTGTGCGCGGCTCTTGTGCATGAGAACGTGGGTTCGATCCCTGCTCCGACCACCTCAAATTTCTTTCGACAGCGGTCACCGCGCTCAGTGACGGCGACACTATCGAGTATTTAGCCATGAAAAAGCTTCTCAAAATACCGTTCGGAATCGGTGTAAAATTGGAAGTCCCAATCAGTGAGTGTAAAACTAGAACGCGCACAGCTCACAAGGTTGTGAGAAGCTCTCCCTAATCCCTTCATGGGATGTAACGGGAAACAATTTATTTATTTTATGGGCGGTTTTATATGTATGTGTGATTGCTTCAATGTGTTTAATGTGCTTAGTTTATTTGTGTCCTTAATTTTTTTATTGGCCAATAAATTTTTTGTAATTTTATAATTTTTCTGAACACTTTTTGATTAAATTTTTATTCTCTGGTGTACATCTTTTGCACATTTGTATTCACTTTCTGTACTTTTCTGTATATAAGTACAAATAATTTTGTGTACATTTGTGTAAACTTTCTGTACTTTTGTGTAAAATTTTTGTACATTTGTGTAATGTTTCTGTATACCTTGTGTAATGTGTTACGTGTACGAGTTACCGCAACTCTATTTCCGTCAGAGAAAATATTGCCCATACTGATTTCAACAATCTCTCACATAGACGAATTTAGTATAGACACAGTAATTCTCCCAATAAATTAAACGTCATAGGTATGGCTGCAAGTGAACATTGGATGGTTGAAAGCATAAGTTAAATAATAGCAGATAGAGGCAATAGTACACAACGTCCAACAAATGAACAATAAACGCATTTCGGGCTTTTGTGGCAAAATAGTTTTGTTAAATACAATACAAATGTATGCCAAAGACAAAATTCCACAAAAAATTTGCAAAATACATTTAAATTCGCAGTTCTATACTAAAACGAAATGAGAAAGTTATGTACACAGTTCTTGTACCTCCACCTGCTGTAAGTTAATTTTTGTTAAATTTCTCTCATTTCCACAAACCTACGACGAAGAGTGTGAAATGAAACGTCAGATGAGAGAATTAATTCGTCTATACTAAATTCGTCTATGCTCTAAGAAATAGTTTCATTTAATGGGGCTAGGTAATAACGCTTAGAAATACAACACTTTTTAATTTTTCCAAATATTTAATTTTTTTAAAGCATTAAATATACATACATATGCCTATATACCTCTGGTTGTGAGAAGCTCTCTCCTATCCCTTCATGGGATGAAGTGAGAAACTATTTTCGTTTTGGAATTTGGAATTTAATTTATTTTTAAAAAAATGCTAATAAACATTTTTTCAATATTACGATTTTATTGGCAGGGCTCATCATTGACGTTTATGAATGAAACACAACATCGTCCAAATGGCGTACACGACTATCTTTACAGTACCCCATTAGATCTAAACAATTTGTCACTACATTTTCGGTTGTTTGGGCTTCTATCTCGTGAACGACAGGGTCGAGTTCATGTTTTAAGGCGTCAATGGCCCAGAGATAATAATCTAATGGGGGCAAATTGAAGCTGCGAAGTGGCTAACGGACTTCCGAGTTTCTGCTGATTATGCGGGCAAAATATTGATTATTACGTTGTGCGCAAAATATTGATTGTTACGTTGGCTATGTGGCAAACCATACGGCATCCATGTCATCCTCTTAACCTTTTGGGAACAAAAAATCGCTGAGCAAGACACAGTATTGCTCACAAATAACGGTAACAGCGGCTCCTTGCTTATTTTCGACGACAAATGTGAAAATTTTGTTAGTTAGCTTAATCAGAAAAGATGATTTTTTGCTAAATATGGCCGTCTTCAGCCATGCGATCTTCAGACCACTCGGCGAGGCGAAAACGCATCGGATGGTCACGAGGCTTCAGTTTTTGGACTAATTGGGCATTATAAGCCTTCATACCGAGGTCTATATGCTAAATTCTGTGTAAAGCAGTCCGAGGAAAGTTAAATTGCTGCGAGTTGATGGCTGTTCGAGCACACTTTCAGCTACAGTGCTAATTTGTTCCACTGAACACACTGGACGAGCACGTACACGATTCTTTTTGTCTAAAAAAGACCCGGATTGACGAAATCGCTTCACAAATAGACCCACAAACTGCGTTGATATCACTCTATTTCTATCGAGTTTATTACGTAAATTTCTCCCAGTATTAGTTGAAGACTCAGAAATTTGGAAGAAAGTTTTTAATATTTTCCAATTTTCTTCAAGCGTAACTTGGCCCATTTCGTAAATATCTAACCGTTAACTAATAATCTGTCAAATTGGCCATCTGCTTCGAAATAACGGTTCAAATTCCACATTTTACATGACCCTCCCTTTACACATACATATATGTATATAATCTATTCACATTACATCCCATTAAGGAATATTGGCCGTCGGTGGTGCAATGGTTAGTATGCGCGGCTCTTGTACATGAGATCCTGGGTTCGAACCCTGCTCTGACCACCTTCAAAAAAATTTCTTTCGGCGTCGGTCACCTCGCATAGTGACGGCAACACTATCGAGTATTTAGCCATGAAAAAGCTTCTCATAATACCGTTCGGAATCGGTGTAAAACTGTAGGTCCCAATCAGTGAGTGAAAACTGGAAAGCGCACAGCTCAGTGATTGTGAAAAGTTCTTCCCGGTCCCTTCATGGGATGTAATGGGAAACCATTTATTTATTTTTTAAGGAATAATGGAGAGTTTCTCACAATCAGTGAGCTGTATTCTCTCTATTTTATTACACTCAATAATTGGAAAATACAGTTTTAGACCAGTTCCGAACGGTAATTTTAGAAGCTTTATCGTCGAAGGAAATTTAAGGTGTGCAGAGAAGGCATCGAACCCACGTTCTCATGTGCAACGGTTGCACACAGTAACCATTGCACCTCCTACAGTTAAAAATTATTATGAAAATGATTAGGAATCTGCAATCACCTCTTCCAAGAAATGAAGCATACACAATTACATCCAAACCGTGAAATTAACCACTAAATGAGGCTTTTGCACATAACTTTAGTCATGTTCCGTATATGGGACAAAAAATATCCATACAAGAATAATTTTCTTCGAATTTGATTTTTACAGGTTTCATTTGCACAGCTAAACTTATTTAATATGTGACCTTTTCTCGAAGAAGTTTACCGACCCTCTGCTCTACACCACTTACAGGTACTGAATGCCCTTTGCAATTTCAACCCCGTATTCAGTTCTTACGAAATTTTCTTAAGAAATGTTGTATTTTATCTTTAAACGGAAACTTTTGTTCGGAAAGTTACCACTTATCTTTGACTCACCTCCACGCACTCCATTTTGTTTGTTAAAATTATTGAAATGTCAAAATTCCGGTCCCTAACAATTATCAAACAATTCATTTCGTACAAAATAACTTTGGTGTAACAACGCTGTAATTGATTTTGCCTACGAAATTTCCGCAAAGGGCTGACTACCAAGCAAATGAAAAGTGAGCTAAATTTTCGGTTCATGAAATAATTTTCGGTTTCATCATAAAATAACTTTATATGCAACAAATTAGTTTTGATTTGACGAAGACGACAATTTTTATTTGCATTACGTCCAAATTCTGGTAGGAAAATACTGGTATAAAGAAACTGTATCAAAACTGTCGTTAACCCAGCGACTTTTAAGGAGAATTTGATGGAACTGAAACACACATGCACCTTCTTTATATCTTACTCTATGATCAAAGCTGTCGTTAGCCCATCGACTTTTAAGGAGAATTTGGTGGAACTGAAACACACATACACCGTCTTTATATCTTACTCTATTATTAAAACTGTCGTTAGCCTAGATATTTTCGACGAGAACTTGGCGACGATCATACACACTCTTTTTATATTACTCTATGGTATTAACAGTCAAGCGAGGGAGTTTCGTTTGTATGTTAGCTATAAAACTATGCTTTGCTCAATGACCCATTTCGGTGTAAATGCGTGCTCAGAGTGGAGTTTCCAGGTAACACACATCTATACCATTATGGAAAATGTTGATACGCCCGTTTTTTCACATGCCTTTTAGGACTTTTATAACAAGTTGACAAAGGATAATATGCCTGAGATAAGTATCATTACAGTATCCGAAACAAAATACCACAGTCCCACATGAACAAACACATATGTTTAATGAGGTTCCAAAACTTTAAACTTTAGACATATGAATCGACTAAGATGTAGTTTGTCCACTTCTATTACTGTTTGGCTCTGGTTCCAATCCTACGCCATTTAATTCTCTATCGATGCTTCTCACATTCACGTTATAATTCAGCCTTTATTTTTGTGCCTAATCACATCCAGCGATTGGTTATTCAGCTCGAATGCTCTTTGGTTGTCCAAGGTGTAGCAGTGCGCAAGCGTCCATATGATCCCGAGTCCATCAATAGTAGATAACTTGTTATGCTTTCCTTGAACTCGATTACCATTTTTGATCTCACATAGTCTTGATCACTGATTGGCTATTACAGACGATCTTCACAATTGTGTGCCCGCTATCGAGTATTCCTTCATATACATATCTGGGGCGAAGGATTTGCTGATGTCGAGTTATATGTGAATTTCTGAACGGATGCTTTGAAACTGAATAATTAGGTTGAATATTATTTATTGTTGTAACGTTTATCAGGCAAACTAAAATAGAGAAGTGATCTGTTGACTGAAATATTATTATCCAGCAGTAACTGGAGTAAATGTTTTCTCTTACAAGTCCATGCAAACAGTCTTTTGGAACTGAACATTGGCGCAGGATTGTCACAGATATCCTGACGAAATGGCTAAGCAGTGCGACTTACATCGTATATGGATGCCAGGTCACAGGGACACTCCAAGGAACTGTAGAGTGGATGCGGTGACAGAACTAGGAACTACCTTAAAGTTTCTACAGGTATTGAAATGTGTTGGCATACAACTAGCGACTTGATGCAGGAATTGGAGTACGCAGATACAAATCTGGCCGACGTTGAATGGGAGAAGTCCAATAGGGCTTCCATATTTACCTTGACCCAAGGTATCAATCGTTGTCGGTAGGAAGGGCAACTCTCTGATTAATAGGCATGCGATGGCAAATGGCTGAGGTTAAAGATGTGAAGATGAACCCACTAAACATATTCTCTGCATGTGCTACTAGTTAATCAAGGACAGTATCTGCTATGGTATCCTACTGCTTGAGGGACCTGCGAAAATTGTATTATCTAGGATTGGGTACGAAAATTATTTCCTGAACAGAAAATTTAGCTCACTTTTCATTTGCTTGGTAGTCAGATCTTTGTGAAATTTCGTAGGCAAAATCAATTACAGGGTTGTTACACCAAAGTTCTTTTGTACGAAATTAATTGTTTGATAATTGTTTGGGATCGGAATTTTGATATTGAAATAATTTTAACAAACAAAATGGAGTGCGTGTAGGTAAGTCAAAGATAAGTGGTAACTTTCCGAACAAAAGTTTCCATTTAAAGATAAAATACAACATTTCTTAAGAAAATTTCGCAAGAACTGATTACGGGCCTTAAATCGCAAAGGGCATTCAATACCAGTAAGTGGTGTAGAGCAGAGGGTCGGTAAACTTCTTCGAGAAAAGGTCACATAAATTAAATGAAACCTGTAAAAATCAAATTCGAAGAAAATTATTCAATATTTTTTATTTTATTTATTTGGATATTTTTTGTCCCATGTACGGGAACATGACTAAAGTCATGTGCAAAAGCCTCATATTCTCTGGATGTGCTACTAATTAATCAAGGCCGGTGTCTACTAAGGTATCCTATCTAAGATTGGGTACGATTTTAAGCGTCCTGGAGCGAACTTAATAATTTTTAATTCTCCTTGTCTGCGATCAGTGTTTTTTTAGAAAGTGGTAATTCCTTTTAAACATGTTTTTCGGTTAGTGAACATATTTTTTTATTAAAACACTCGAGCTCACACATTTGCTGGAAAGTCGTTCCGGTGTTTGTGAAGCATCATCTTCAGCAGCTTCTAGCCCGCTAAGCCCCAGGACTGCCTTTTCAAACTTATTGTGAATCGTAGTTTCATTTATTTACAGAAACCATTGCAATTTTGTATTAAAAATAAAAAAATTAATATAAAAAATAAAACCATTAAAAAAATTCAAATCAAGTAACATTATTTTACAAATGAGAAAATTCGTTATTAAAACCTACAAACCATAGATAAAGGAAATAATAGATATAGCGCGACCATTGTCAACTTTTTTCACTAGGTGCTGTCCTGTACTAGTGTCACTTTCACTGAAGTTTCCCATAATTCTCATTGACGTTTATTCAAAATTGTGGGAAATTTTTGGGAAAATATTACAAAATTTAACTGATTTTATACAATACCATTTGTTTCTTGTATAAAAATCAATTTCAAAGCCATGATGCCGGTGTTGGTATATCTCTAAGAGAAAACCCGTAACACCGCCCAAAGATGAACATGCTGGAACGCCTTTTTAATCTGAAAACTTCCCCGCGGATGTGGTCGTAGATGCCAACACCGATACAGTGTCTGAGGACTCTGAACAAGGAATGGTAGCTGAACCGGATGAAGCATCAATTTATTAGAACTTAGTCGGTGGTGTCCTGGCTTTGCAATTCGATTGCCATGAGATATTCGACTTTAAGTAACGTGTTGTATTCTTGTTTCGAAGTGATATTTTTATTGCAAATAATTTTTTTCTTTTGATACGAAATTTTAGAATTTTAATGTCATATTTTTTGACTTTTTTTGGGAACAAAAAATATCCCATTTATTGCTTTCAACGACATCTAGAAAATTTCCCATTACACTAAAATTTTCCCAACACTTGTGCTTCATCTATTAGTTTACTTTATCTATGCTACAAACTACGTATGTATCATAATCGGATAGCAGTATGTACCTTTTAAAGTACCATCTGTATCATCCCCGTCAGGGAGGTATGAGTTTGTGTGAACGTGTGCCTGGCTGTGTGGAAATATTTATATTGAAATTGCGTCGGAATCAAAGTAAAGCTTTGCCCGCAGCACTCACCGAACCCCAACGATGGCAAACACTCACCCAGTCACTCAGTGAGAACGTACACCATGTACCTCACTGTACGTGTGAATTTGTGTATGTATAGGTTGTACCCCTCGTGTAGCGGCGTGCATCAGAGTCCCATTCACACGATACAATTCGTACACATGATGATGACGACGGCGACTGCGACGATGATAAATATCAGACGTATGAAAAGCCGGCTACATCATAATGAATGATAAATGAAGCTAAAAGTGTGTGTGCAAAAAATGAATATAATAAGAAAATAAAACGTCACAAAAATACATAACATAACAAAATAGCAAAAAAAAAAAAAAAAAATGAGGGAAAACAGGAAAAAAAAGAAAACCCGGTAAAAAACAAAACAAAATAACCGTAATAAATACACTAATACGGCAAACTCAGTAAAAAAAAAGGTATCAATAATTCAGACAAAACTTTAGTCAACTGCGTATCGAACAAAGGAAGACCAGACGCAGAAAAATTCAAAATCAAACAAGGAAACAACAAAAGCAGAAAGTTTGAATTTCTCCATTCCCCGCATTTTCGTTGTGCTCCTCATCAAAAAGAAGAGAAAAAGCGTGCCATATCCAGATATAAAACATTGAACAAAAAACTTCTATTTTGATTCCCAACAATATTGGCGCGGTGACATAATTGTCGAAAATTCCTTTGACCTGGCGAAGTTAAATAAACGAATGAAATTTATACGGACGAAATAAATTTGAATAAGCAGAAGGGAATGAAAAGCATGTACGGCCCCCAACCAGGCCTGAAAGTTGGTTCCAAGAGAAACAACAAATACGTGGGTATCTAGTTGGCTTGTGCTTTGCGCCCTTTAATATATGTATGACAGGGTTTCTTATAAATAAAATAAAAGTTATCAGGAGAGCAGTTTTATTATGAATCCCGAAGTTGATATTAAATCAGCACAGAAGTATTAGCGAAGTCGATAAAACCGATTAAACATCCCTTCCCAGTTTGACGAAATTCCCCAAATTTATTTAAGATATCACGCCGTCAGCCAACCGCTCGTGCCCAACGGGCCGTGTCAAAGGAGTTCGTTTTAAATAACAGAATAGCATTTAACTACTTAGTGCCTCATACAGCATTAATTAAGATAAATTGGGGTTTTTGGGATAACGGAATGAGATTGTTCGATTTTGGCGTGGTGGAACATATACATAGCTGTTAGTAGTACTAGAGTCCAACACAAAGGCAAACACAAGGCTACTTGGATATCCCCTGAGCAACAGACGAAAAACCAGATTGATCACCTGATAACTGATAGAAGCCACTCTAGTAGTCTATTGGACGAACGTGTGATTCGTGGAGCTAATATTGATTCAGATCACTACCTGGTTGCAGCAAAGGATCGCAAAAGGGTAAGCAGAGCGAAAGTCGTACGAAACCAGACATACAGAAAGCTGGACATCGGAAAGCTGCAAATACCACAGATAGCCACGGCCTAGGCAGGGAAGCTCACTCAGATACTGGCACAGAACGCATCCTGCTTCCTGATCCTGAAGCGCAGTGGAAGTACATTTCCCACTCTGTGAAACCCCGCTTCAAGACAAACCATGGTACAATGAAGAGTGTCGCAATGCAAGTGATAAAAAGAATGCTGCACGTATGGTAATGCTACAGTCAGTTGCAACGCGAGCCGCGACAGAACAGTATAAGGAGAAGATGAGAGAGCAAACCTTTTTGTTTAAGAAGAAACAACGGTTGTGGAAACAGCACGAGAGTTAGCAAATTGAGTCTTCCAGAAGGGAGAATCAGGCCCATGAATTCTACCGAAAAGTATAAAGTCAAACCAAAGGCCAAGGATCAGAACTCCCCTTTTGAAGAGGTAGGGATGGGAATCTTGTCGCAGATGTGCAGTGTATGTTGGGAATATGGAGAGACCACTTCTCTGTTTTACTTGTTCCAGGAGATTTCAATATAGATGAGGGTGTTGAGAAAGTACGGGGCAATGGCGTTGACTGGCCCCTCTTAGCCAAAGAGAGGTTAGTACTTCAATTTTCCGGATTAAGAACAACAAAGCCGCTGGTGCTGATGGACTACCGGCTGAGCTGTTTAAGGCTGGCGGCTATGAGATGGAAAGGTGCATGCATCAGCTCATGTAAAAAATCTGCCTAGACGAATGCATGACCGACGATTGGAGTCTTAGCATACTGAGTCCTGTTGTGGAAAATGGCGACCCGAGTCTATGTAGAACCTATCGTGGAACAAGCATATAAGCCAAACTGTAATAAGCCGAAAGACTAATGTCGTCTGTTGCAGACCTGACCCGACCTTATCAGTGTGGTTTAAGGCCTGAAAAGTCAATTACGACAAATCCTGGACAAAACCCATGCAAAACAAATCGACACCTACCACTTCTTTGTAGGTTATAAGGCTGCCTTCGATAGCCCAATATGGGGAAAACTGTATGTCGGAACTTGGTATTCCTGCTAAGCTGACACGCCTTTGTAGAATGACACTGACCGACACGAAATCCTCAGTAAAGATTGGTAAAGATTAGGGTACCCATTTAATCGGGGTTTTTGATTAATAGGTTAATCTATAATCGTAAATTTCAATCTGACAATCAAATTATTCGAATAAAATAAAACAAAAAAAAAAGAAATCATTTATTACAACAAAACAAAACGTAACAAAAGCAACTTCATTATAAAGTATAAAACATGTAGGTACAATTCACAAATCGTAGTTGCAGCAACAAATTTAGTGACTTTTGGTACCAAGTCAAAATTAAAAAAAATCACATAGTTTGGACCCAAAAGTGCCACGCTTTCCGGTACCTCCCATACAAAGGGTAGGGTCGTTCTAACTCTATATCACACTATAACACCCTATTGGATTGATTGATTTTTTCAAAAATTTTGCAAAACCTAATTTTCTGACTATTATCCTTATTGTATACTGTTTTAAGGTTTAATATTTTTACAAAAGCATTCAGTTATGTTTACATTTTTACGTAAAAAATTAATAAATTGTAAACACAAAGCACATAAACTTATGGTTTTTTTTGTTAAATAATGGGCTTGCTGCAATTAAAAAAAGTATAGTAAAAACTGCCAGTTTGAGAAAGAAAAACAAACGTGTGGCGTTCAAGACATTTTGTAGCGTTCAATGAAGGTACCTGTGCTTAACTAAAAAATTTAAACCAAGTTAAAAATTAAACGGATATAGGTTTATTATTTTATAAAAAATAATTAAAAATAAGTACACTATTCTAGTAAGTAGTATTATTAATAGTAGTAGTAACAGGAATGACTATATTTCATTGGACAAAGTTGTTAGTCAGAATCTGTGTATACGTCGGAATAAATCATTTTACGAGACATCTTTTCTTTGAAACCTATTTTCGCGACTTTTGGATCAAGTTTATGGCAATAACATAGTTTCCCCGTCAACCAGTTGTTTGTATTGCAGAAGCAAGATAGATTTCTGTGTATTATTTCACCTTTAGACCTTGTAATTATTTGGTGAATATCTCTCGTGCCATGAACGGTTTTCAAATTTTTGCCCAATATTTTGTTGTTATTGAAAATTTCTTTTGGAGTTACGTAAAACAATTCCACATTAGTTTTGCCTAAAAGCGAGTGGTACAATTTCTCTGCGTCTGCTATGTCTAAACCGTGAGCCACAAGAGCATCTGCCGTTCGCTTAATGATAGCACCCACGCCGTCGGCTGCACCCTTTCCATGCGACTTTTCAAAGAATGACCACGTCGCGCATTCAAATTTTTTTTCGAAAATTCGATTACAGAAAAAGAAAAAATTATTTTTTTGTTTGTATTGAGAAGATGGGCCATCCGAAAAAAAGTGCACCGTCGTTGTTTCCGGAGAACAGTCTTTTATATAATTTAATATTGGATTTAAATGAGCCCAAATAGCACCAGGTCCATGGTTTAAGCTTTCTGAAAAGGTGCAAAAGCTTATAGGCTTCTCAAATTTTTTAAAATAAAGTAAGCCCGTATGTAGAGATGCTTGGTTACGCGAAGCGCCAAAGTGAAACGTTTGGACTTCTTCTGAAAGCTTACATAAATAGTTTTCGGAAAAGTCAATGCGGACTAACACTTCTGTTTCTCGTAAATCATCCTTGCAGAAACGATTAGCATTATACTGATTTTTTACATTGAAGGAGTGTTTCTTAAACTTTAGCATGTCTTTTTGAAAATCACGCGTCAGGTCAGCTAACGTTGAAACTTTTTGTAGCTTCTTCACTACTTTCACATTGTATTTATCTTCAGCGGCACTCTTTTTATTTAACCTTTCTTCCGTTATTATCTCCCATTGAAACCATTTGCACATATCAGCGCTGTTAGTTTTGCTAACAAGATTTTTTTTAGTCTTGCATGTTTTACATAGGCCCCAAGCGCATAATGCTGATTCACTGTTGCACACAATTCACTTCTTTCACTAGTTGTGCAGAATTTCTTTCAGTAATAGCTTTATGTTGGAATAATTTAAAAATCTTCAAATCAATATTGGCATGTTCTATGCAGGCACAGGTATTTCTGTCTGACGCTGACGGCTTTTTTTATAAAAAAAGGTTTTTGTCGTGTAAACGTTGTGTATGACAAATCAATTCCGATATTTTCACTTTTAAATATTTCATACAGGTTTTTCATCGTATCACACAGAAATCGTTTTTGTTTTTTAATTTTTCCACTAGTGACAGTTTCCTTCTTTCCAGCGCAAGCTCTGCTTACGTCATCTCTAATGAAGAAGTCGTTAACTGCATTTATTTTAGATATACAAGTCAGTGATTTTTTAATTACTTTTTTCCTACTGGCCATTAGTTTCTTTAATCTGTAACGTTTTAAAATTTTCAATCCCATAAGCGGGCAAATTGATGTTCTTTCTTTATATTTTTCTCTTAAATGAGCCAAAGATTGTTTCAAATTTTTGGAACAAGAACTAAGAACTTTACTTGATTTCTCTTGTACTTGTTTCCTAACTCTTTGGCATCTTTTTTTGTACTTTCGTTTCCCTTTCTCAGATTCTTTGAGTCTATGTTTTAAGCGATCGATTTGTAGTTGTAGTTCTTGATTTCTTTGTTTTAGCTGATTTGTGTACATTTTTTTGTCGTTTTTCAGCAAAAATGATTGTGTTTAGTTCAGTTGAGGTCGGTAACGTTTCTACTTCAATATTTGACATTTCAGATGCATCCAGAAAAGTACTTTCAGGCGTGGCACATGCTGGAGTTGTTGCACTACTTCCACTAAAACCTTTTTAGTACGAGGCGACGCCTCAGGCAGGGCGACATCCCATCATGAGAACTCTTCCACATATTAATTGAGATCATCGTGAGAATAGCTGCAGTCAACACGGATAAAACTATCAGCAGCAAAAGTCACATGCTCAGTATTTTCGACAATTGAGAAGGAATCAGCAAAATTGGGTTTGACAGTAAACGAGGACAAGACAAAATTTATTGTTTCCATTCACCCGATTGGATGAAAGGGTGAACGTTGATAACCGTTGTAATTTCGAGGTAATGGACGAATTTCTTTACCTCGGATCTGCCGTGAACAGAAGCAATAACGACAGCCTGGAAATCAAATGGAGAATTGTGCTTGCAAACAGGTGTTTTTTTCGGGCTAAGCAAGCACTTCAGAGATAAGAATTACTAAGATAAGAATCAGAAGATCCAACTACATCAGAATCTCATACAACCTGTCTTGCTTTATGGCGCAGAATCATGGGTCATATCGCATGCTGATGAAACACAAAGTCTTCGACACAAAAATGGAAAATATATGGTCCTATAATAGAAAACCGCAAGCTGCATGATCTGTATCCCGACATCGACATAGTTATACGAATTAGTGCGAAAGTGCGAAAGGTATTCGAAGACGTACTCGAAGGACATCGAAAAATGGGACGATCAAGAGTATCTAAGTATAGAGTTAGGCTAGCAACTGAACTTCCTGCCATGAATGACAACATAATACATTGCGCTATGTTTCAGGCAAATGTATATACCCTTAGAGACAATGGTCATACGGATTTACTCCCAGCCCTTTCTTCGTGGCCCATTTAGAGTCTCCACATCTAGACATAAATAAAGGATGGATATACTTCATAAATACTACGAGGGCTACGTACAGCCTGAAATATTGTAAAAAATTTATGAGTGTTGCGTATGATAAATCTATCAAGTGGATGGGTAAAATGAATAAATGGTTACATCCCATGAAGGAATTGGGGAGAGCTTCACAGAACCAATGAGCTGTATACTCACTGATTGGGACCTACACTTACTCACTCATGGCTAAATACTCGATAGCGGTTACCGCCGCCGAAAAAAATTTAAGTTGGTCAGAAGAGGGTTCGAACCCAGGATCTCATGTAGAAGAGGCGCGCACACTAACCTTTGCACTTCCGACAGCCGAAGTGGATGGGTATCGAGTTTTTTATTTGTGCATATGTAACTGTAATTATTGACCAACACTCAGCGGATAATAATCATAGTTTCCATTACATCCCATGAAGGGACTGGGGAGAGCTTCGTACAATCGGCGGGCTGTGCTCTATCTAGTTTTATACTCACTGATTGGGATCTACAGTTTTACATCGATTGCAAAACGGTTTGAGAGGCTCTTTCATGGCTAATTACTCGATAGTGTCGGCGTGACTAGTCGATGTGACCGTCGTCGAAAGAAATGTAAGATGGTCAGAGCAGGGATCGAACACCTGTTCTCATATACAAGAGTCGCGAATACATCCTTTGTACAACCGACGGCCAGAGGATGCCCATAGACTTACAGCATCGGAATTAGGAAGTAGGGATTGGAGTATGAGGAAATACGAAATAGTATTTGTTGATGTTTGACTTTGTTGATACCAATATTAATATTTCATACGGACTGATTACCCATACGGACTATTCTGATGAAGAACGAATTCACTCTGTAATGTGGAGTTCGATCTACTGGCCAAATGGCAAGACACCGGTGTGTATCTCTTGATAATAGTATTGAATGCTTAAATACTCTAACCTCCGCTATGAGGTTATGTATCTCAGAAGAACACTACCTATGGTAATATCGACATAACAGTGATTCACAGCTTACATTTAGGCGATGTTCCCAAGAGATAATGGCTAATCTTCTATCTTGTATTAACTGCATCTCTCTATTTTGTAGACAGTCTAGGAGCTCCAAGGTGGACTTAGGGGCAACATCTAAAATATGAGAGTTATATTCCATATTAAGACTTGTCCGTTTACAATGTGTTATTTTCAATTGGATATGAAACTGCACTTGTCGTATTTACAACCTGAAGCCTTATTACAAAAATACAATAACAATTTGAAGGGCCTTACATGGGCCAACGGGTTCATACTCGATCGACATTTATTAAGGTTGACGACCTAGTCTTACATTTATGGGTTTAAGCACTGACAACAAGCTATTATGTAGCATGTACTCTCTACATCTTTAGATTAATTTTGTTTGAAAAAATTGAATTAGTACAAAATTTTTTATAAAACGATATAATTAGTAACTGTATAAGTTATGTATATACAAAAGTATTTTGACTTTGCATGCACTCAATGGTACTTTACCTAAACTTCCCACCTTAATGACTTTAGCAATCAGCCAATCAGAGGGTATACCTTCATCATTTACTGATTGTGCAGTAGGCAACAAAATCCTATGGGTATTTACATTTGGAAATATGTATGCATTTCCACATTAATGCAAATACGCATTACCCTAATTATTTCCTCTACCAACGGATTGACGGGTATATTAAGTCATTCATTTTGACTGTAACAGGGTTACATCTATGTTACACTCAGTGTTGCCAGATAAAGTCGGTCACAAATCGTCAAATTTGAGGTGCAGAAATCGTCAAATCGTCAAAATAATTTTTCGAAATCGTCAAAAAATCATCAACATTAAAAACTGCAATTGCTGTACCAAATTTCAAAATTTTTGTGGGGGGATAACAGTGAAACAAAGGAATTAAATCAATATGTTATAGTAATATTTTTAAAATTCATATATCTTTCTTTAAACTCTTCCGCAATCTCTTCAACTATTGGTCAAACAACCAACGAACAGAGTTGACAAATTTGTGTACGAACACAATCGGAGCGATAACGTAGGCGGTGCAAATTTTTACACGTATTCTTATGGAAGAAAAACAAAAGCTGGCATTTGACGTCGCTTCTGGCGTAAACGACAAAAATTAGAATTCTTTTTATTGCCCTGGCGTCAAGACGCAGAATGTTGGCGGCTTAATACAAAAATGGGTATGTGTTGAAAAACGTTTTTCTATTTTTCTGACAATTAAAATTAAATTATTTAAAATTGTAAATTTATATTTTATAGGGTAAAAAAGAAGAGTCGATGCAGTGTTTGTCCTTCATGAATAATTTTCATTAACCCCTAATTGGCTGACCCCCGATTCAATTGTGTGAATTTGATTAAACGTCACACAGATAATATTTAGGATATTTACATACATATGTATATTATTAACACGGTATGTTTTATACATTAATATCGTAAGTTTTTAATAGATCTATACTTCCTCAGTCCGTCTACAAAAATGAAATCTCGATAATTCTATTATTTCAGAAATGGTTCCATTTGTGGGGAATTTTTCTACCCAATATCCCTTGATGGGTTAAAGTTTATGTTTAAATATATATAACTGTCGCTCTTGCGTTACCAAAAATTTCAATTTTGGAATAGACTAAGAATCGTCATTCCAGAAGCTGAAATCGTCAAATCGTCATTTTATGTTTTTGTGACTAAAAATCGTCAAAGTGACGATAAATCGTCACTTCTGGCAACACTGGTTACACTATCAGATCAAACACAGAGAGAATAGCAGAATTAAATACAGAGAGAATAGCAGAGAGAAATATGGAATGAAACTCTCTTTAACTTCAGAGAAATCGTAAACTCATTTTGGGGTTTAATCATACCATAAACATACCTAGAATAACCACTTCTCTCTGTAAATGTACGACATTAGGCTAGGTTGCATATGGACGTTGCATGTTGAAAAGCATTCCTTTAATAATAGCAGATAGGGGCATTAGATCAAAACAACCAACAAGAAAACAACAACGGCATTTCATGGTTGTGTGCTAAAATTGTTGTGTTAAATACAACACAAACGTATACTAACAATTAAAGACAAAAAAAAATACAAAATTCGTTTAAATTTCATAGTTCTACACAGTGTTGCCGTTTCGGTTATTTTTAACCAAAATTGGTTATTTTTTCCCCCAATGTGGAGATGTGAAGTTGTTTTTCATTTTGGTAACTTTTTTTTTTTCAATCAAAATTATATACGTTTTTTCTTTTGATAAATTTGAAGATCACGTTTTTCAAATTTATTTAATAGTAAAGATTTAATAGTGTAGTTTGTCTTACTAAATAATCAACGCTGGACTACCAAAATATACATTGCTATTTTAATTGGCGGTATTCTATCAATGAAAAAAATACTCAGAAGTGCAAAAAAGTCAGCTAAACGGTCGGTGGTAAAAAACAAGTGTTAATGGTAAAAAGCAAACAAAAAACATCAAATTAAATAAAAGCAGAATGGCTAAGTAAGTATATATGTATGAGCAAACTTACGCGGCAAACGTCAAAACAAAGAAATTTCCCATACAAAGCGACTTGCACAAAAGTGGAAAGTCTTCAAGTCAGATTTGCTGCGCAAACGTGGGATGGAGAAACGTGTAAACTTTTGACATTTCGTTGTCATCTGACTAGGATGGATAAATAAGGTGATAGCACTAGAACAGTAGAAAAAGTACACATACATAATACATGCAATTGCTACTGCTACCACCTTATGTATCCATCTTGGTCAGCTGATATGGTTTTGAGCACAAATACGCTGAGCAACTTTACTTGGTGCCTCATGCAACGGTGCGAGGGAAACTTGCGCTGAGCAAAAGTTCTCGGCTTTCACGTTTGCATGAATGCCACTACGATTTTAAATGTGTTAATATTTTTTAACATCATTTAGGTTTATATTGAAAAGGACTGCAGACAGTGCAAATAATGAAACCGAAGAATTATCATCTGAAAGTGACAATGAAAACAGATAAAAGCTCAATCGTTCAATTTTTGCATAAGATCTGGCTATAACATAATATTTCCATTATAGTGAAAATAAAATCCCTAAACCATACAATAACACATACTATAGAAGAACTTATTCTCTCATCTGACGTTTCATTTCACACTCTCTCGGTAGGTCTGTGGAAATGAGAGCAAATTAAATTTAAAATTTACATACACCAGGTGGAGTTACAAAATATGTTCACTTAAATATTTCCTGTCGTTTTGGTGTAGAACTGAAAAATTTAAATGTATTTTGCACTTTTTTGTTGACTTTTAACGTTGGTATTCATTTGTATTGTATTTAACACAACTAGTTTGCCACAAAAACACGTAATTCGGGTGTAGTTCCCTTGTGGATCGCTGTATACTATTGCCACCATCTGGTATTATTGAACCCATATTTTCCACCCTCCACTGTGTAATTTCCATCGTACCTATGACGTTTAATTTATTGAGCGAATAAAACCTTCTACGTATGTGTTATTCTATGCCCTAAACGAAAGTTTCGGATTGCATGGATGGATGAATTTCCTTGGCTACAGAATAAAGATGGGAGTGGATATTGTAAAGCTTGTAATCACGTAATTTATTTGAGGAAACATGTATCAATACGTATTCACATACAAAATGGGGAAAGAAAAAAAAAAACAAATCAAAATTAATTCTTTTGCAAATGCTGAAAAAGAAAATCTTGTTAAACAAGCACACCAAGCTGAACTAGCACTTGTAATGTTCCTAATTTACCACAATTTGCTCTTTTAAATTAATGGATTATTTTCCCGGCTTATTATTGGAGTCCTGCCTGATTCTAAGATAGCACGGAATATTAAATGCGGTAGAACAAAAGCAACACAGCTAGCAGAGACTTTGGGGAATAAAGCCAAAAATGATATTATATATAAATTGAAAACTACAAAATTTTCTTTAATTATAGATGAGACCACAGATATATCGACGAAAAAAATCCCTTGTCTTAGTCGTTCGATATATGGACAATTTGTCCCGAAATATTTAGGACAGATTTTTAAGTCTTATAGAGGCTGTAAGCTCGGATGACAAATCGCTTTACGACGTTATAAAAAATTTATTTAAAGAACATAATATTCCTCTAGAGAACATTATTGGGTTAGCAACTTATGGTGCCAACGTAATGGCTGGAGAAACCAATGAGTTGCAAGCAAAATTTAAGAACGATATTGATATATTTTATATTAAACGTACTTGCCACTCACTGCATTTATGTTCGACTTATGCTTGCAAGAAGCTTCCTGCACAAATTGAAATTCCTTGTAGGAACATTTATAACTTTATTTCGCATAGTTCAAAATCTATTCTTGAATTTAAAGAATTTTAAGAGAATTGCAGTGTAGAGCCACATAAAATATTACGTGTTTCTGTAACCAGATTGCTGGCACTAGAAAATGTAATCAATCGCATGTCTGCTTTGCATTTATATTTTATATCGTTCTATCTCGAAGTAAATGATATAAAAGCTTGTGAATTGGGTGACCTAATGGGCGATACTAGCTTAAAGATTTATTTTTTATTTCTCTCATATATTCTTAATATAATAAATAACTTAAACAAAGAATTTCAATCGGAAAAAGTGCATCTTCCATACGTCTACAGCCAATTGGAATTAATTTTGAAATTAATTTTGAGCAATTTTACCAAAAGTAATTACGTTAAAAGTTTAATTTCTTTAGAAACGGTAAATATATTTGATGAAAGGAATTACTTAAATGTGGAAAGTATTTTTACTGGCTGTAAAGCTGAACTATGTATGCGTGAAAGTAACTTGTCCAACGTAAACAAATATGAAATTAAAAAAAATATACAATCTTTTTATATAGAACTTTTAAAAGAAATTTCAAAACGCTTTGACTTTTCAAGAAAACATTTAAAACATCTTGCCATAATAACACCGAATCAAGTTTTAAATAATTCAGAAATTAGTTTGGACCCTTATTGTCATCTTTCCCAAATATAACAGGCGGTAATGAAGAACATATTTTAAACTAATGGAAATTATTAAGATTTTCTCACATTACAGAATTAAAGAGTGACATGGATATACATATGTAGTTGAATTTTGGGATGAAGTATCCAAATACAAAAATTGGAATAGATGAAAAATGTTTTAAAGATCTAATTTATTTTGTTCAAAATTTGCTAAAATTGCCACATAGTTCAGCTGCTGCCGAAAGAAAATTTTCATAACTTAATTTCATAAAAACCAAGTTCAGAAATAAACTTGATTTTAAAACTATTAATAATGTAATGCAATCAAAAGAATTGTGCAAAAACCAAAATGATTCCCACTATGTATGGTCTGCCAAAAAGATGTTTTAACGTTATCGAATAGAACTAATTTGTTGATCTCTATTTGTAATAAAATTACTTTTAAGATATTTAGTATTTAATATGTAAAAGAATTTAATTTTTTGTTAACTCTGAAGTACAAGTTTATTAATAATTAAATTTAAATATTATATATGCTAATATATTAAAATATAAAATAAAAACCTTAAAGTTTTGGTTATTTTTTTTTCTCAATTGGTAACTTTTTTAAAAATTGTGGTTACAAAAATTTTTTGGTCGTGGCAACTCTGGTTCTACGCCAAAACTACAGTTCTTGTAACTCCATCTGGTGTAAGTCAAATTACGTCGAACATCTCTCTATTGCACCAAGCTCACGAAGAGTGTGAAATGTAACCTCAGAGTAGACGGATGTTTCCTCTAGGTTTTGATTTACACTATCAGTTTTGGAGAATACAATAACATCAGACTGCAAAGTGACAAACAATATACAGCAATTATAAAATAACAAGAGAATCATAGACTAATCCATACATAGATACATTTATTCTCTCATCTGACGTTTCATTTCACACTCTTCGTCGTAGGTTAGTGGAAATGAGAGAAATTAAATTTAAAATTAACTTACACCAGGTGGAGCACTTTTTTTTGTTGAATTTTATCCTTGGTCTACATTTGTATTGTATTTAACACAACTAGTTTGTCACAAAAACACGAAATTCGGTTGTTGTTCCTTTATTGGACGTTGTTTACTATTGCCTCTATCTGGTATTATTGAACCCATGTTTTACGCCCTCCAATGTTTACTTTCCACCGTACCTATGACGTTTAATTTATTGAGAGAATAAATGTATCTATGTATGTATTAGTCTATGAACAGAATAGAGAAAATATAAAATTGTTAACTAAATGCATAGAGTAATGTCATATTCACGTGGTTGCTAAAAATACTATTTAGCATCAATTAGTGTCTTGGGACACCGTTTTGCATACCACACCACTCCGAATAGTCTAATGTACAGTGTATATATGCAACCTGTTAATCGGAGATTCCTCATTAGATGCCCTAGATCTATCTCGTGTATCTCAGTGAGGTTGTGTAGGAAGGGCCGACCTATAGTCTTTTGGCGTCTATTCATTAGAGCCGGACTACAGAGGAGATGTTCCACCATCTCATCCTCTTCTGCGTCTTCGCAGGCACGACAGTAGTCATTATATGGAAGATTTAGCAGTCTAGCGTGATTACCGATTGGCCAGTGCCAAGTCAGCACGGCAATTATCCTTGATATCTTTCCCCGATTTTGGCTTATCGGGGAGTTAGTCCGGTGAATGTTATATTCTGGTCATGTGTTTCTGGATTTGCGGCACGTTTCCGTTCTATCCCATCTGGTCGTAGCTCGTTCAAGGTGCAGGAAAATACCTCTTTTGACCGACCTTATAGGCGTTGCGACTGACACCATATGGAGTTCGGTGGAAGAGGATCCTGCCCTGGCTAGTTCGTCTGCCCTTTCGTTCCCAAGGAGACCCTTGTGGCCTGTTACCCAAGTAAAAATTAAATATAAAAATATTCTTCTGGGAAACCTGACATCGAATATGTTATCGAACGTCAATGAGCGGGTGCAGTAATCGGTTTATATTGAGTACTCTTGGAATTGTCTGTAGTATTCTCGCATGTCCATATGCATTGCTCTCCAGATTCCAAGAGCATTTAGTCGGGTGGCGCTCCAGGCCGCACTAGCTGTTATGTGAAGGTCAATTGGTATAATATGAGGCATTGCATTAAGGGCTTCAGCTGGACACGTCCTCATTGCAAGCTGATATCTGAACTCTACACAACAGTTTCAGGGTGGACGACTTCCCCGCGACAGGCCACCATACCATTGCTCAGTAGGTCCGATTATACTAGCATACATCCATCGCATCATTTTCGGTCGGAGACCACATCGGCTTCCGAACAGTTTCCGACAAGCGTAGTACTTAAGTGTTGCTCTCTGTGCGCGGTGCTCTATGTTACGCTTCCAGGATAGTTTAGGGTCTAGTTTCACGCCCAAGTACTTGGCGTGAGTTGGTAGTGAAACTCCATTCCACTTAGCCGAGAAGGATTAAACTTTGGTATCTTGGTCTTCGTGGCATGACCTCAGTTTTCTCTGCATTCACTTTGAGACCACTCCCAGTGGACCAGTCGTTAAGTGATTTCAAGACCCCATTCATGATTTTGCTCAACATGATTGGGAACAAACCAGATACCATTATTATCACGTCATCCGCATACGCTACGGTTTTGATCCTCATATTGTCTAGTTTCAGTAGTATTTTGTTGATCACGAGTAACCAAAGTAGGGGAGAGATAACACCACCCTGAGGAGTTCCCCTATTCACTCGCTTTGATGACTCGCTGTTGCCATAGAGGCGTTGATAGTTATGATCTGTAGCATTGTCACTATCCAACTTTTGACGAATGTGTCCACGCCTAGATCTTCAAGTAATTATTTTATAGCCGGTGAGCTCACATTAGCTCACCCTCTATGCCGCGAGTTTATATAGTTTGTATTCTAAGTATCTCTCAGTAGTTCTGACGACTTCGCATAGGTGCAGATGCATGTTGACTGCATGATATTTTGGGCGATACACTCCTTTTCGTGCGGATGTATGCGTCAATTAGCCTTTCAAGCGTTTTTAGAAGAAACGATAAGAGGCTCATCGGTATGAAATCCTTTGCGCTCTCATGAATCCATCTTCCCGCCTTGGGAATGAAACCACTTTTACCTGGTTCCAACTCTTTGGTAAGTAGTTCGGAGTCAGGCAAGATCGGAATATGATACAGATCCACGACTTAATTATGACCTCCGCACTTTGCGCATTGAATATGATATTCTGAAAGTTTTTTGGGAAAAGTGGGTCTGAAATTATGATAGTAGACACCAATACCTATTATTTGATACAAGTCCCATTGCTGCAAATTTCCCTGTTTGGCCACCGTGGACGCACTTCGTCCGCACTTTATATGAAAAAACTATATTCGTCGAAGGATATTATATTCCGAAAGTTTTTCCGGAAATGTGGGTCTGAACATATTAAACTATACACCAATACTTATTATTTGGTACTAGTCCCACGGACGCAACATTCCCCGTTTGGCCACCATGGACGCATTTAGTACGTCCTCCATATGAAAAACTTATATTCGTCGAAGAATATGATATTCTGAAAGATTTTTTGGGAAAACTGGGTCTGAAATTATGAAAGTAGACATCAATACCTATTATTTGATGCAAGTCCCATTGACGCAACCTTCCCCGTTTGGCCACCATGGGCGCACTTAGTCCGTACTTTATATGAAAAAAATTAACTAGTTAAAAGGAGTGGCCGTCGGTGGTACAATGGGTAGTGTGCGCAGCTCTTGTACTTGAGATCCTGGGTTCGATCCCTGCTCTGACCACCTTAAAATTTCTTTCGACGGCGGTCACCTCGCATAGTGACGGCGACACTATCGAGTATTTAGCCATGAAAATGCTTCACAAAAATACCGTTCGTAGGTCGAAATCAGTGAGTATAAAACTAAAAAGCGCACAGCTCACTGGATATGAGAAGCTCTCCCCGATTCCTACATGGGATGTAATGGGAAACCATTTTTTTTCATAGGATTTTCTTACATGAAAATCTCTTTCTAATTTGAATATGATTTTCGAGTTCAAATCAGTGTAATGTGAATTTAAATAGAACTTTTAATTTTAATATTACATACGTATTCCAAATTGGAATACGTTATAAAATTTAATGTAAAATTAAATTTAAATAGAGTTGTAAAATTTTGAATTTTTAACACGAAAAAGTGTATGAAATGGTCGCTAAACAAATGTATTGTAAGTGCTCGATGTGTACATTCATTTAAATAAAAAAAAACGTAAAAACCCGTTTAACCGGCTTTTGCTAAAATTGAAAACCGAAAACCGGATTCTTAAACAACTATTTTTTCGATCAACCCGAAAAGCGGGTTGTAAAAAATTCCGGATTTTAGACACTCTAGTAATTACTAGATAGCATCGCCAAGTTGAGCGTTGCAGAGAGAAACGAAACATGGTCATAGCGGGGATTCAACCCACATTCTCAAGCTCACACAAATTTTCTGAAAATTTCAATAATTGTGAGCAGATCTGTCTAATGCCTTCATGTGATGTTTTGAGATACAAAGAATCTTTGAAAGTAGCACCTGCTATATGACTTTCTTAATTTCACCAATTAGGTTAAAAACTTTTTTGCGTTTTTGCTTATGTGATGCGTAATATAAAAGTAACATATACATATATATGTATATATGTATAATAAACGTGTTTATACATGTATATTTTTATAAATGTATATGAAGTTATTGTTGAAAATTCGCGTGTGTTTGTGTAGCATCCAACTTAATGTACTACGACGCACATGTGTACACGAGCACTGTCTAGAACGCATAAACAACGTCAAACGACTTTCATAAGTACCTACTGTCAAAACATAACTACTTGACGAAAGTTTTCGAATAATTGAAAAATTTCGAGGTGAAATTTATTTTCCAATCTGTCTACAGTGACGAGCAAAAGGATGAACATACATACATATACGGACAGCATAAATTGGTATTTTAAATGGGCAAAATTAATTTTATACTACATAATTTATGCTGCTTAAATTAAACACCAGAACTTTATTTATATGCGGAATTGTTTGACCAAAGGTAAATATAATCTTTACTACTCTTTGTGTATCGTCTCTACAATTGGAATCTGGACACCAAGCTCGACTTTGTTTCAATTGCATTAATCCAGCGGTCTTGTTTTTTCGCTGTTCGGTTCCCTTTTAATGTGCCACTTATTTGTTGGATATTGTGACGACGAGATTCCACCGGTTGCTGGAATAAGCTCGCGGCGGCCGGTGATCGCCACATACATTTATTCCATTTCAGTGACTGAGAGTAAAATATGGCATTCTCCTTTAATTTGTTATTATTTGAATTTGAAAATACTCGTATACCATCGTTAACAGCCGAAGAATGTGGAAAATATAAAAACCAATTGCTGTAATTACACCGGACAACACTTGCCTGTAGTTTGACCTCTCTGGGCACTTCCTATAGCAGGATAATGCTCAGGACTCCACAGGACTGGGAAGCGACCTCACACTGCACTCTCTCTTGGCTCACAGGATACTAACAACGTCTCGTTGGATGTAGACTGATCTCTCACGGCACACTCTTCTATTCTGAATAATCTACAGAATAATCGCAATGACTCACAGGATATAAAGTGATCTCTCATGGCACTTTCTTTAGCCCACAGGATATTCGCAAGGATTCACAGTATATAAGAATCACCGCACACGGCACACTCTTCATTGGCAGGACATAAGACCGGACTTCACAGTACAACCTGGGTGGGTGATCAGCCTGGGGGTACGGGGGGTAGATTTACAAGGCCTTTTCTGGGGGTATAGAATGACCTCTCACGGCACACTCTCTTTAGCCCAAAGGATTTTCGCAAGAGCTCGCAGGATAACAAGGACTCTTTGGACAACACACCGATTATTTTCACTAACATACACTTTACAAGGACATTCACCAGGACTCTTCCACAATAATGTTTTGGCTTTGTCACTTTGATCTGCAGGTTGGAGTCCTTTCTTGGCTATTGGCTACTCGTCTGCCGTTTTGTTTTGTATGATGCTGCAATACTCAGGAGTTCATATGATCCCATATGATACTCCACGCTGATTCTTCCACTGAAGATCAGGAGGGAATGATAGTGGAAGATAGTGTAGATTGTACCCCCATACAACCCCGCCCACCCACCACCAAGACAAGATTAGAACGGCGATCTCCCGCCTGAAGAATAATAAAGCCGCGGGTGCGGATGGCCTACCCGCAGAACTTTTTAAGGCAGGTGGCGAAGGACTGATAGCCCCCATGCATCAAATGATATGCGGTATATGGCTGGGGGAATCTATGCCCGACGACTGGAGTCTCAGTGTATTATGTCCTGTATTCAAAAAGGGTGATAGATAGGAGAATTGTGCTTGCAAATAGATGCTATTTTGGGCTCAGCAAGCAGTTTAGGAACAAAGCCCTCTCTCGACGGGCAAAAGTCCAGCTATGTCAGACTCTCATTTTACCTTTCTTGACATATGGCTCCGAAACTTGGTTCATATTGCAAGCGGGAGTTTTCGAGAGAAAATTTATCCGTAAAATATATGGTCCTGTTAGAGAAAACGGCGAGTACCGACGTCGCTGGTACGCATAGATATGTAGCCTATATTCTGACGTGGACATAGCTAGGCGAATCAAATTAGGCCAATTGCGTTGGCTAGGCCATGTTATCAGGATGAATGAAGATGAGCCAGCGCGAAAGGTTTTATGATAACGTACCCGATGGAAGCAGGAAAAGAGGACGACCAAGACTCCGCTTGAAAGACCAGGCAGAAGAATCCCTCCGTATCCTTGGTGTTACCAACTGGCGAGAAAAGGCGAAGGATAGAGCCAGTTGGAAGAATATGTTGAAATTTGTTTAATTTGTTTGTTTAATTAATATGTGTAAGACGTCTGACCTCATGAGGTTGTAAAATAGTCAATAAAAGTAAAGTGAAAGTGGCGAGAAGACGGTTAGGTTTTTCATTATGTGCTCGATGATCTGTGATCCTTCAAATGCATTCTCATATTGTCTGCAACCGTTGCGTCGCCATGGTAGACTTGTAAACGGTGTCTCAGTAAGATTGCACTTTTTAAATTTAGTGTCATTTTTTGTGCACGTGGTAACTCTGAAATTTGGCAGCTGTCACATATTTTTATTCCGATTATTAAAAATGGAGCGCTTTACGAAAGAACATCGCGTTATAATTGTGAAAACTTATTACAAAAATTTGGAAAGTTATGCGAGATCGCTCGCACATTTCGAAGAATTTTCAGTCGAAAAGTGCAGAGTTGTCAAAAAATTTGAAGAAACTGGATCGGTTATGAACAGTAGGACTACTGTGCGTCAACGTACCGGTCGGTTTCTTGAAAACATTGCTGCTGTAAACGAGAGTGTAGCCGAAAACCCGAAAACATCAATTCGGCATCGTTCTGAACAACTTCAAATTTCACGAAGCACTACGCAGCGAATTTTGTCAAAATACCTTCACCTTCATGCGTACGAAATTCAGCTTACTCAGAAGCTTAAACCAGCAGACCATGGAAAGCGCCGGCAATTCGTTCCATGGGTAATGAGAAAGTGAAGTCAATGTAAAATTTTCAAAAAAAAATCATATTCGCCGGTGAAGCGCATATTCATCTGAATGGCTTAGGGAATACACAAAATTCTAGAATTTGGGGCTCAGAAAATCCTCATGCAATCCATGAGAAACAAATGCACCCACAACGAGCCACTGTCTGGAGCGAATTTTGGCGGCGTGATTGGGCCTTACTTTTTGAAGATGAGGTCAAAATTGCAGTGACTGTAACCGCATTCGTTAGAGGAATATCATAACGAAGTTATTGTGGCCTCAACTGGATGGCATGGATCTGGACGACATGTGGTTTCAGCAAGATGGCGCCACCTGTCACACTGCGCATGGAACAACCGATTTATTGCAGCAATGATTTCCAGAACAAATTATTTGAAGAAATTCTGATATCTGATGCCAAGATCATGCGATTTAACGCCGTGCGATTTCTGTCTTTGGCGTTTTGTGAAATCTCGGGTTTATGTGAATAAACCAGAAACAATTACTGAGCTCAAATCCCAGATCCAACGCGTCATCGGTGAGATACAGCCACATCTCTCTGAAAAGCCTTGGAAAAATTCATGAAAGGAATAATGGCCTGCCATCAGAGCCGTGAGGGCCACTTGACGGATATTTTATTCCATACTTAATCGAAACATGTCTTCTTTACAATCCAATAAAAAAATCACAAATATGTCAAAAAATTCGTGTGTTTATTTTAAAACGCAAAAGTGCATTCTTACTGAGACACCCTATATTTAATTTGTACCTCAGTAGTGTTTAGTGAAAATGTTGTCTCCATTGTGGATGTGGTTCTTATTGGTCTATATATGTATAGAACTTTTCGGAGTTTTTCAACGTTGGACTGCTTTCCATTTTCATTGATGTCCACCATAGTACTGATGCGTTTTCGAACATAAATTTTTACTATTTTGAACCCATTTTTTTCTATGACGATGTATTCGCGAAGCCAAACGCAATAATGTAGTCCTATAGGAAATTTTATTGGCTTTCAAAAAATTATTACATTGCTCATCCACCCTCCGCTTTATGGGCTTTGGAGGGCTGTTGAAAAAAAGCTTATTTTTAGAAAAAAATTCTAAATTAGAAATAAGGCACATTAAAATAATTGTTTTTCCAAAAAGCTACAAATAAATTTTTGTTGAGGTAGCAGATGCCTCCCATCGGAAAAAAATTTGAGGCCGTTCACTTTTTTCGACTTCTCCAACAGTTGATATCCTTGAAACTATATGAGATAGCGAAATTCTGACGGCAGAAATCAAATTGAAATACTTTCATACTTCGAAGGACTGTTTGCACATTCTGATTTCAGATTCTGAAATTGTTTCCGAATACGTTCCCAACGCGGTACGTGAGAACACAATGGGCGTAAATATTTTTGGGAGTCTGAAACCAAATTGAAATACTTCTATACTTTAAAGGACTTTTTCCACATTCTAATTTCTGATTCTTAAAGTGTTTTTAAATACCTTTCCAACGATGTATGTGAGAACATGGACGAATTCCTTGTTTTCGCACAATGGGCGATAATATTTTTTTTGGTGTCTGTAACCAAATTGAAAAACATTCATATTTCGAAGGACTTTTTGCACTTTCTGATTTCAGATTCTAAAAGTATTTTTAAATACCTTTCCAACGATGTATGTGAGAACATGGAAGAATTCCTTGTTTTCGCACAATGGGCGAAAATATTTTTTTGGGTGTCTGTAATCAAATTGAAATACTTTCATACTTCGAAGGACTTTTTGCACTTTCTGATTTCAGATTCTAAAAGTGTTTTTAAATATCTTTCCAATGATGTATGTGAGAACATGGAAGATTTCTTTGTTTTCGCACAATGGGCGATAATATTTTTGAGGGTGTCTGTATACAAATTGAAATACTTTCATACTTCGAAAGACTTTTTCCACAGACGCTGAAAGTGTTTTAAAGACCTTTCCAACGAAGTATGTGAGAACATGGGAGAATTCCTTGCTTTCGCACATATTAATTAAAAAAACAAATAAACAAATTTTAACATATTTCTCCAACTGGTTCTATCCTTTGCCTTTTCACGCCAGTTGGTAAAACCAAGGATACGAAGGGATTCTTCAGCCTGGCCTTTCCATCGGAGTCTTGGTCGTCCTCTCTTCCTTCTTCCATCCGGTACGTTATCGAAAATCTTTCGCGCTGGCTCATCCTCATCCATTCCGATAACATGGCCTTAGAGATGTCCACTTCAGAATATAAATCATATAGCTCTTGGTTCCACCGACGTCGGTACTCGCCGTTTTCTCTAACAGGACCATATATTTGACGGAGAATTTTCCTCTCGAATACTCCCAAGTGTTATTCATTAGCTTGCGATATGACCCAAGTGCCGAAGCCATATGCCAAGACTGGTAAAATGAGAGTCTGGTATAGCTGGACCTTTGCCCCGTCGAGAGAGGACTTTGTTTAAACTGCTTGCTGAGCCCAAAATAGCATCTATTTGCAGGCACAATTCTCCTACTTACCTCCAGGCTGACGTTGTTGTCCTTGTCAACTGCAGAATCAAGGTAGATAAACTCATCTGCAACTTCAAAATTAAATAGGTTGTCAACATTCAAGTGAAGACCAAGTCGAGAGGTTTGTCTAGTCGTTGACACCATCAAATTTTTCTTACCCTCATTAACAGCAAGACTCAATTTCGCCTAATAATGTCTATGTCGTCAGCAAAATGTGGATTTTCGTGTTAAAGGTCTTGTTCGTATTTACTGCAGCTTTTCTCATTATTATCTTCATGAAGATGTTTAAGAGATTGCACGCCTTGTCTCAACCCTCTCTTGGTACAGAATGGTTCGGTACAGGTCTTTCCCCATCTTCACTGCTGATTTGGCTTTGGTCAGGGTCATTCTACAGATGCTGATCAGTTTTGCCGGAATCCCGAGTTCAGACATGGCTTCGTACAATTTTCCCCGTATGGGGCTATCGAAAGTATGTATGTATCGACGTGCTTTTCGTGGGTCTTTTCCCGGATTTGGTGTAGCGTGAATATTTGGTCAGTCGTGGACTTGCCCGGTCGAAAACCACACTGATATGGTCCAATCAGATTTTCAATAATTGGCTTTAGTCTTTCACATAATACGCTCGACAAGACCTTATACGCGATGGATAAAAGACTGATACCGGGATAGTTGGAACAGACACACGGATCACCCTATTTGAATACAGGATATAATACACTGAGACTCCAATCGTCGGGCATAGATTATAATGTTATTAATATAATGTTATTATTAATATAATGTTATTAGTGTAATATTAATATTGTTATTAGTGTAATAGTAATTTTCAATAAAAAATTCGAAACACAACTCAGAATGAGTTTAGGCCCCACTTTGAACCTATAGCTTTTCTGCAAATAGACCAATATCTCTCAACCTCTGCCCACCTGATCTATGTGAGTTTCTTGAATCCTTGCTTGTTAAAATCCTTAATAGTGTTGAAAGTATTCCTTTCTTATGACGTTTCACTGTATACTTTGCCCCCTTTGTATGAGATGTGTGTTGTTCAGTCCGTAGTTTATCCACCTCGTCCTTAGCATACGACTAATGCAGTCTCACGGTGCGTGCGCCTTAACTAAAATTAAATAAAAAGGTCTTACACCTAGAAAATTAGTAGAGATTCTGAATTTACAATGTTCATAGATGAGAAAAATCAAAAAACTAAAATAATCTGTGGAGAGATTTTTAAATAAATCCACTTTGAACATTTGTGCGCACGAAGTACGATATTTCAAAAATGCTGGCATCATTTATTACTTGTAAATAGAAAAAAACAAAACAAAATAATTTTGTATTAAATGTTTATATTAATGAATCAACATTTTGTTTACATTGTCTTGACGCCATTTTCGAAATCTGTAATCCACGTGAATGTTTGTTACAGCTGTGTTAGATTTGTGAAAGGTATTTAAATTGTGTTATAAAGATCGTGACGGAGGAAATTTTAAAGACGAATAAGCGATAGCTGACTGAAAGCTTTAGGGTTGCTTGACTGTGTTTTCACAAATTTGCAACTGTGCATGCAAGCAAAAGCTCAAAATCATACCAAATATACCAGCTAATTGGAGAAATTATTGGAGCTTTCCCTTTGTGCACTTCGTCTTCTAAATTTAATCTCACCGAAGAAGTTTTCAACTTTTAAGCTTTTAGGTGCAAGTAAGATAGCTGTTACGCACTGTGATTTCTCCACCGGAGAAATATGCACTTTAATACACTCTTGAACTGAGTACAACCAACTGCTGACGGAAAACCGATTAATAACCTCAAAACTTTCTTATCGACGTCGACCGGTGTTATCTATCAGCCGGTGTTATCTATCTAGCAGCCGTTCCAAGTGCACAACAAATTATAAGAATGTAGATCAACTCTTTTCAACTCAACGGCACAATTGCGATCGATTTGAAGCTAGCGAATATCTTGGCAGGAATTATGTCGCACAATAGTGCATACCCGTGCACTTATTGTTATGCCAAGAAAGATGAGCTAAGCAGCTGTGGCGAATTGAGATCCCCCGAAAATGTTTCATCGTATTATTCAAAATGGCTGACTGAAGGAAAAGGTTAAAAGAAAACAAAGCGAAAGATTAAGCGTGTTTTGGTTACACCGCTTGCTTATATATTCGCGTGTTTTGTATGAAGCACTTAGCGAGAACTTAGTGACGAAAATCATTTTCGCTAAATCAACCTTTATTCATACCTTTATTCAACCCTTATTCATATATTTGAAAAAAATTACTTTTCGCTAAGTTGCCGTTTTCTTTGCAACTTAGCAAGCAACAATCGCTTGCTTGTAACCAAAACACGACTATTATTTCAACTGCATTCATCCACCACTAATTACAACTGTTGGAGGCAAAACATTCCTAGACATTATTCCACCGCCAGAATTACACCTTATGCTTGGTGTTGTTAACACTGTTTTCACGCATATGTTGAAAGAGTGTTAAAATAAGTCGCTATAATGGGCAAAAGCTTGTCACGTTCAGCGTGAAATCAGAAGAGGATGTTCTGGGTTTAAAGGAAATGCATGCAAAACACTTTTGGATAAAGTAGACCTTCTGCGCCAGTTTGAAAATCTAGCAATACCTAAGTATGTTAAAGTATTTGACGACTTCAAAAAAGTAGTTTCTGCATGCTTCGGAAATAATCTTGACCAAAATTACAAAGCATGTATAGAAGCTTTCAAAAAGAGCTACATGGGCTTAGGTGTCAGCGTTACACCAAGGGTTCATGCAGTTTTTTTTTCACATAGAACAGTTCTGTGAAGAAAACGGTGAAGGATTATCATTTTTTGGGGAGCAGGCGATGGGGTCCATACATTTTGATTTCTTAAAGTCTTTCTGGGAAATGAATAAGGTTGCTGCGAATCACCCGGATTGTCCTAAACACCTTTTGAGCGCTATTTGTAGATATAATGCTTCACAGGTTCAAGTTGATGTAGTTATAATTAAATTATGTTACATTTTTATATTTTATTAGTACTAAAATGTTGAAATAATAAAAGTTTAATAGAATTACACTTAAAAATTATTATTATATAATTTTTTCCTTTCTATTCATATAAAACAATGATATATTTTCCAAAATATCGTACTTCGTGCGCAAAAATGTTCAAAGTTGATTTATTTAAAAATCTCTCCACAGATTATTTTAGTTTTTTGATTTTTCTCATCTATGAACATTGTAAATTCAGAATCTCTACTAATTTTCTAGGTGTAAGACCTTTTTATTTAATTTTAGTTAAGGCGCACCGTGATCTATTATTGCCAGGTCGAATTCAAACTGATCTAAGTACCGGATAATTGTCGTGGTTCGCCAGTTGTTAAAAGAACTCTCAATGTCTATTAAAATTGCTAGGGTGTACATGTTCTCCCACATGGTGAACTACCTCATGTAATGCGTTTTCCACTTATAATCGCATAAGTCAAGCTTGGTGCTTGAATTTCACGGTAGCTGGAATTTTTCCATGTCATCTACAGGGTGCTCCATGATTTGAAGTAGATATGAGCGCGAGTGACGTTATTGCCGAAAACCACGCATGATTACCTCGAATCACGTGAGAATATTATCACGGTTTACTCACTTGTACGTAAGGAGTGAAAAAATCTGTTTGCGTGAGCGTGCGGAGTCTAAGATTTGCGTGAGTGAGTACTACATAGTGCTAAACAATATAAAATTCAAGATGAGCTTCGATTAGTTTTGAAGCACAATTTTAACCTGATTGTCGAATTTTATATATTTTTTGGAAGGCTGATATTTCCCTTCTGCTACACCAGTCTACACGTATTTTATGCACTTCAACCTGTTCAGCTACAAATAATTGAGTGTCGCCGGAATAATCTTAGAAGAAATATGTTAACTTCTTGGAAAGAAGGATGATGAAATATTGTTCCTTCAGAATTTGTTATTGTTCATTGTCTTGTTGTCTGGAATCGTTCATAACTGGACTACATTTAAAAATTTAACAGCCAGTTCCGCTAAGTCTAACGAATATCTATGCGAAAGAAAGCTAGTCACTCACTTTCCTTAGAAATTTGATTCCGCTACTCGCAGTTTGTTCTTTCGCATGGCTTTTCGTATGTCAAAAAAACAAATTACGATTTGTCGAATAACATTGTGGCCAGATCAACAATTTCAAAAATTCTTCAAAAATAACCTCGAAAAAACCGGTTATAATAGTGAATTTATCATTTAAAAACACAACTCTGTCTGCTTAAAAGTGTTCAGCTGGAAACAAATGACAAGTCAAATGTCAACAAAGAAATTTTGTAATCAAACGAAAAATATATTGTAAATTCTGTTTCATTTGGTGTTGTGGTTTTAACATATGGCCGTATACGATATGGATATTTCAATTTCCGTATACTTTGTTGGCTAGAATGAAGACATAGTGGAAGTGCCCCGGCTGCAGAATTGCCCACAAAATCGCGCGACATTTTTGCCTGCGGCGATTTCTTTTTTTTGTTAAAAAATACAACATTATTTAAAAAAATACCACAAAATACTATTCCGAAGCTGCGAAGCCGAAGGCCGTCCACGCAGAAAGCTTTATAATACAAAAATATTATGCCGAAGCCGCGAATCCGGTGTTAAATTAAATAATTTTTTTCTATAAGTGGTTTTGAAAACCTTGTAAAAATAAAGGTTGATTTGAGCTGTGGGTTAATTTGTTATTTATTTATTTTTTAAATTGAATATATTGAAGGCTTATACTAGATGAGTAAGATATCTTAAAAAAAAGGTTGAAGACTTCTCTATTATGGGAGTCTAGTAAAGCAATAGGTATACAAGGCATTGTTGGCATACATGTTTATCAAAAAAGTGAGGTTAAAAAATTTGATTGTTTTTATTGGTCCGCAATGGGTTACTAAAAACAAATATCTTTATATAGGCACTTATAGAGTTTACAAAGGCCTTTATACTGAAATTTATTTCAACAGGATCGCATAAAAAATGGCTGATTTACGCGCGATTATACATTCAAGTTTTGGAGGGCTATATTTCGGAAAATATGGAATTGCGGACAATTATTTTTATTTTTGTTTCATCACCGTTTAATGCCCTATCAGGCAAAAAAAAAAACAAAAAAAATAGGCGAATCGGAATTAAAGTGTGTTTGTTCCGTTCGTTTTCGATTGACAAAAATTTTCTGATTAATTTCCTTAAACGACAACCAACATAAGAGAAACTCGTTTTGACATTAGCTTTCGCTTAGATGACAGCGAAGAAAGATATAGGAATCAAAATTTGTATAGAAACGCTTACGTTTTCATTCGCATAGATTTTCTTTCGCTTTGTCGTTCTGATGTGCGTTACTGAACCAAAAATCAGCTGTTTGACGCATAGCAAGCGAAAGAAAGTGTTCGTTTGAGTTAGAAGAATTGGCTGTACATGTAGAATTTGACAAATGATTGTATTGTAAGTTTAGTAAATCGAATTCAAGCGTGACTATGAGTAAGATAAAAATATCCTCACGTGATCATGAGTTGCCAATAAATCTTAGCACATTATCGTGCGTAATCTACCTTCTTATAATCGTAGGCGTGCGTGTGCGCAAGTCTTCACGTCGTCCCTATTTAGATTATGCTTGTCAGGCTGCAATTATCACGCTATTCTCTTCTGTTTTAAAAAGCCTACGTAAATCACTCTTAGTTTACATTGTGTGTTTGCAATCACCACTGCAGTTTTTGACGTTTAATCAGCTGGTCTCCCTCATTCTTACATTCGTAAAAAGTTGTGAAGGTTGTGTATAATATAATGATGCTCTTACTCCCGAGTCCTTATCTAGATTTAAACAAAAATGATAAAGGGTTTTTCAACAGAGACGCTACAAAAGTAAATCGATAGGGATAGCAAACGGCGCCATATTTTTTCCCCCTCTTTTGACATTTCTCTTCAGTAAGGTTTGCCATTTCATCATGGAAAGATATACGAGCCAACAACGAGTCGAAATTATTAAAATTTACTACCGAAATTTGGAGTCAGTGGCCTCAACTTTAAGAGCTGTACGTCCAATTTATGATCGTCATAATCGTCCTAACAGATCAATAATTGAGCGTCTAGTGGAAAAATTTGAATCCACAGGCACAGTACAAAATGTTCCCGTGCCAATGAGACAAAGAGAATACTGCCGTAGTGTCGAGAATATTGCTGCCGCTGAGGCTTCAGTTCAAGAAAGCCCATCTGTGTCTCTCACACGTCGTTCTCAAGCGTTGGGCATCTCTGTGACGTCGTTGTGGCGAATTTTGCGAAAAGATCTTGCCCTACATCCTTACAAGATCAAATTGACGCAAGAACTGAAGCCGCTTGACCACCATAAGCGTCGTATGTTCGTGAATTGGGCTGAGCAACAACTTGTAAATGATTCGGATTTTCATCGGAAAATCATCTTCAGCGATGAGGCTCATTTCTGGCTGAATGGCTTCGTCAATAAGCAAAATATGCGTTATTGGTCAGACAGCAATCCACACGTAATCCATGAGTCTTCATTTGCATCCCGAAAAAATTACGGTTTGGTGCGGTTTATGGGCCGGCGGTGTCATTGGGCCGTACTTCTTCCGTGATGATCAAGACCGGCACATTACTGTGAATGCGAATCGCTACCGTTCAATGATAACCGAATATTTTTGGCCCCAATTGGATAATATAGACTTGGAGGACATGTGGTTCCAACAGGACGGCGCCACAAGCCACACAGCGAATGCCAGACAATCAATTTATTGGAAACCAAGTTTGGTGAACGTGTTATCTCATGAAATGGCCCAGTCGATTGGCCGCCTCGGTCGTGCGATTTGACGCCATTAGATTATTTCCTGTGGGGCTACGTCAAGTCTATGGTCTATGCCAACAAGCTAGCGCCGATTGATGAACTTCGTACGAATATCGAACGTGAAATTGCATCAGTATCGGACGATTTATGCTTGAAAACTGTCGAAAATTGGGTTCAGCGTCTGGACTACTGCAAGCGTGCCCGTGGTGGCCATGCAAAAGAAATCGAGTTCCATACATAATGGCACCGAACGTACTTTCACAGGAATAAAGAATTTCATTGGTATCTAAAACCGGTTTTGTTTTATTTAAGAAAACTTTTGTAGCGCTCTTATTGAAAAACCCGTTATAAGTCTTACTTATATTGACCGATAACTTCGGATTCTCATGGCTTTCCTTTCCAGAACTTCATCTAATCGCTGGAGAAAATTTTGCCTTCCACGGCAGAACATATATGTTGCCTCATTTTATATTTTGCCCAGTCCATTTTTTCCCCAAAACTTTTCTAAAATTCTAATAATAATCATTGCTTAGAGAAGAAAACTCCCATTCCTAATTATTAAACGGATGCTATTCAATACTTTACCCTTATGCTAAGCACAACCAACTCATTATATCCGGTTTTCAAGGCTCATTAAATATTTTCACTCTCCGAGTGAACCCTTTATTCCATCTACTCTTTCATATAAAATATTTATTATTTCGGTCGATAATTTGCTTTTTTTTTGTTGTAGTTTCTTGTATCGTTATTCGTTAATACAAAACCGATAGTTTGAGGAGCTTTTTCATTTTCATTTGAATTGCCTCAGCAGCAAAAGGACGCTGCTCAAAGGAGGAAACAAACAACGAATTGCTTATTAAAGCGAAAAGGATACCCACTCTCCCTCCCTTCTCCACCTTAAAGAGGGAAATAATGAAAAATCGTTAATGTTGGGTCCATTGCGTTGCTAATAAATACTATACAAAGTTGCCACATTGGGAACGTGCTATCCTTTGAAAAGGAGTAACGTGATTCGGCTATTTAATTGCGAGAAGGATTAAACGCTTACTCAATGTGCTTATTGAATGGCAATTTTAAATTGCTGTAGGTGGTGGTCTAGTTAAATTGGCCTTTTTGTTCTGAGTTTGGTGGAAGTGGAAAATATTGAATGTATTTCAAACATGTTTCATTTCTAAACATTTTGCGATAACAAAAATATTATGGGTGTAATTAGTTTCAAGAATATAATTTTCAGCAAACATTACGAAATATTCGACAGAGAACACAACAAAATTGAGTTGTTTGTTTTCACAAGTTATACGAGTCTGAAAGCATTTCGACCGATCAGCCGGGCAGCTTGGCGACATGGAAAAACTTCACATATCAGAAGAGATGTCAAAATTCAGATGGTACTCCACCATATGGAAAATTCCTTTATGCACTCGAATTTTGTTAGCGGCAATTTTAAACTGATCTGTGGACTGGATAAGCGCCATGGTGGGAACGATATTAAAGCAACTTAAATTTTCATAAATATTGGGTGTGGTTTTATAACGTGTGGATCGCGATCTTATACCGTCCTTAGATCAGTTTGAAGCTGATGCCAACAACAATCGAGTGCAAGAAGGAGACAAACTTTTTACCCAGAGTTTTTCGCCTGGGGATAGTATTGGCTTCTTGACACTACATTTTGCGAAAATAAATGGCAGACGAGGCATCCAACAATAGGGTATGAACTTGAGCAATGGGCAAGACTAACCCACAATAGAATATGGAACGCACCAGGATGGAGCAGAATAGCGCACCAGGATTCTGTAGTGCTGGCCAGTTGGGTACAATACCAAAGCGAACTTAGGCAATTCGTGGGTTTCATTCGAATTACATTAGCCGACTCATAAGAATACAGGACGTGTGAGGCGGACGTGAAATCCTTTAAACAATTTCTGTCCCGGTATCGCCAGTATAAGCCTCCAACATTTGTTCAAAAATACGATTCCTATTATGGAGCATCTCACACGAATAGATTGGGAAACATCGAGGATATGTTGGACGCAATACGAACTTGGTATCAACAAATGAGGAACTCAAGGGACTATGTAGTGCGAACAACAGACAGACCTACTGGCTAAGATATATGTCCAGAAATGGGTCATAAGAAGGACCACCACTACTTCGATTTCACTTTTTCAAAAAAAAAACAATGGTTTGCCACTATGCCCCATGTAGGAATTGGGAAGAACGTCTCACAACCAGTGAGTGTTTTAGTTTTACACTCAATGAATGGTACCTACTGTTCTAGACCAATTCCGAACGCTATTCTTGAGAAGAATGGCTAAATTCTCGATAGTGTCGTAACTAAACGAGGTGACCGTCGTCGAAAGAGATATAAGGTGGTCTGCGCAGGGATCGAAACTACCTACTCATGTAGAAGAGCCGCGCCATTGTACCACCTAACCTCAACCTAACTTTATTCTCACCAAGACCGTTTCTTGATCTGTCATTTGTCCTAAAGCGTTTTATGGTCTGTCCAAACGGAATCAGTATGTTGATGCCTTCCGATTATATTTTGCTGTACTGCAATCCATTCCTCATAACATATTCCACTCTATTTCTTTGCAATGGCCCTCTAGTTAGTTTTCTAACTGCGTCTGTAAAACCCTCGCATATATTTCATCCACAGTTTCAACAATTTGTTCATATCTTTCAAATTATAAGATTTGTCAAGATCAAAATTGTGTCAATGCATAGATGACACAAACCTCAAGGTCCCTAGGACAACATCCCATAGTAGACATCATTGTGATAAACGTCAGCCTAAATAGTAAAGATGCAAAACAATTCGTTTAGCGAGCTCTGTTATGGAATTAACAGGGTTATGTTAAACTATTTACTATAAGTAAGGATACATCAGAAAAATGTTTATATTTCAAATGCAAAATTAATGCACAAATACAAAATTTAGGAAAACAACATTCCAAATGTCATTTGTCCACGCTGAAAAATCTGTATTTTTTGTTGATTGTTGTGTGTGTAGCTTATCGCAAATATAGTATACTTGTATCCAAACACAAAGTGATTTTACTATTCAATATTAAATGTTGGTGTCACAATGATTAATAGGTTATAATTGATATTTGTGCGACCCAAATGTGGCTTTGTTTGTTGAAAACGGCTGAAAACAAAAACGTCACAGGCAACAAAGGAACAAAAAAGCATCAGATCTTCAATTCATGATAACAATGCATGCAAACATATACATGGTCCCTGCAAAATATAATATTGGGGCCATTTTTTTCTCTCAGCGTGTATATATACTTATATGTCGCACAAAAAATTAGAAAAAATTAATTAAAAATATTTTTGTTCAAATTATGGCGATTTGAAGAATTCTCTACGAATCAACCATATGCCAGTCGATACGAAAACCATATGATTTACATTCTAAAACATTCCGAATGTTAAGGACCTCTGAAATGTACGGGTGACATATTTTGAAAGCATGTCTCAAGGACTACCCAACATAATATATTTTGGTTCGTGGAGAATTCTTCGTTTCTGGAAATCGTTGCTGCATTAAATCGATTGTTTCACGCGCAGTGTGGCAGGTGGCGGCGTCTTGCTGAAGCCACATGTCGTCCAGATCCATGCCGCCCAGTTGGGGCCACAACAACTCCGTTACCATATTCCTGTAACGAATGCCGTTCAAAGTTACTGCAATTTCGGCCTCATCTTCAAAAAACTAAGGCCCAATTACGCCGCCTGACCAAAATTCGCACCAGACAGTTGCTCGTTGTGGGTACATTTGTTTCTCATGGATTGCAAGAGGATTTTCTGAGTCCCAAATTCGACAATTTTGTGTATTCATGAAGCCATTCGGATGGAAATGCGCTTCATCCGACAGGATGACTTTTTTCTGAAAAATTGGCCTTGACTTCAGTTTGTTCCATTACCCATTGAACGAATTGATGGCGCTTTCCATTGTCTGCTGGTTTGAGCTCCTGAGTAATCTGCATTTTTTTTCGCATGGAGCTGGAGGACCTTTGTCATAATTCGGGCGTAGTGCTTCGAGAAATTTGAAGTTGTTGAGAACGATGCCGAATTGAGGTTTTCGGGTTTTCGGCGACAGTCGTTTACAGCAGCAATGTTTTGAAGGGACCGACCGGTACGTTATTGGACAGGAGTCCTACTTTCCAAAGCCGACCCAGTTTCTTAAAATTTGTTGACCACTCTTCGAATGGTTGACACATTAGGTGCACTTTCTCCACTGAAAATTCTGTGAAGTTTGGGAGTGGTCTCAGGCATAACCTTCCAAATGTTTGTAATAAATTTTCACAATTATAACGCGTTGTTCTTTCGTAAAGCGCTCAATTTTTAATAATCGGGATAAATATATGTGACAGCTGATAAATTTCAAAGTTGCCACTTGCACCAAAAAGAAATGACACTAAATTTAAAAAGTGCAATCTTACTGAGACACCCTTTACGATTTTCGGGTAACGGGAACAGGTCAATAACTCGAGTATCGCGTACAGAGAAACGCACCAAAAACAATGCATTTTGCACCAAAATAGGAAAACTGTTCAGATTGGATCACGTGAATCGTAGCCGTGAGCAACATTTGTATGAAATGATCTTTAAAAACTAAATGGCAGGCATTGATTTACTGATTCAAATAAATATTTCATTCCACTTGTACAAATTTTCAGTGTTTTCTTAAATTTTCCACAACCAAATGCAAATTATGGTATATGGCGTGCACAGAAGTCTTTTTTTCCCTATTTATTTTTATTTGAAAACAGAAGTTTAATAATACTGAATGTTATATTCAGCTAGGCTGTAACTCCGGATGTAGGTGCTGCATTGAATGAGGTAAGACATAAATTTGTTGAATATAACTTCCGAAAATATCGGACAGTCTTCTGGTGATACTTTCGACTACAGTGATCATTGTGATATCTTTAAATCAATCCCGTCCTAAGAGCTCCTAAGTAGTTTTTCCCTGTTGAAGTCTGTTTATGGATATGACAAACTATTGTTTGACAACTATGAATGCAATTCTGCCGACCATTCACCTGAACAGACTAACATAGCTCAACCCAACGGTATCTAGGGAAAAATATTATTCCATTACATAATTTGCCTTATTAAGGATGAAAGCATTATATTACATATGTACCTAAGGGATTACCGACAAAAGTTGAGAGAGATTTGAGCGACGTATTTTGTATAAAAATTGTCTCTCAAATGTCTTATAACTTTTGATGAAAAAGGCCGTATGATTTAAATAGTCTACTCTATGGCAAACGAGTTAATTTTTGGCGTTTTATAAGGAAGCCAGACAAGATCAGACAAGAACATGCATACCTATGATATGTGAAGTCAATCAAAATTATAATTATACTAAATAATTTTCTTCATATCCTGGGATACCATATTTAATTAATACGTAATATTATTATAGAATATCAATTGTAGTTTTGTTTGATTGTTTTTAAAAATGTCAAATTCCTAATTTGAAATTTCATGTTAAATTTAGTTTCTAAATTTAATGTAAGACAACTGATGATGACGATAACGATGACGACAGTAAAAGCAGCAGCAGCAACAACAACAACAACTATACATCAATGATTTATTCGTTTAAATTGAACTTGAATACTTTTCAATGGTAGTTATGTAGTTGCATGTGTATGTGTATGTATGTATGTATGGACTTTATACTCGTACTAATCCCATGGGAAAAAGGAAGATATGTGCTAGCCTTCTAGAGGGCCTTTTTGAATGCCTAAAATACATGATTTCTGGATTCCGTACTTTTTAAAGGAATAAGCATAGAGTATGTGGCCGTCGGTGGTGCAATGGGTAGTGTGCGCGGCTCTTGTACATGAGAACGTGGGTTCGATCCCTGCTCAGACCACCTTACATTTCTTTCGGCGACGGTCACCTCGCTTAGTGATGGCGACACTATCGAGTACTTAGCCATGAAAATGCCTCTCAAAATACCGTTCGGAACCGGTGTAAAACTGTAGGTCCCAATCAGTGAGTTTAAAACTAGAAGCGCACATCTCACTGATTGTCAGAAGCTCTCCCCAATCCCTTCATGGGATGTTATAGGACACCATTTTTTTTTTAAGCATAGAGTATTATTGGAGTTCAAACCCTTCCATTCTGAAGATCCCTCGGGGTTGATTGCAAATACATATATATTTGAGAAGAATTAACCAATAACGACGAGATTTGGAGAACATTTTCATATCTCCAAAAAACTATACAATTTAAAATTTGTTTGTATATAGACTGCACTGAAATAATTTAAAGCCACCATCATCGAATTATTACTCGTATATGCTGCCTACATATTCTCCCAAACATATTCTGCAGGAACCATGTATATGTTTGGAACTCACTTCAAACATTTATATGTTAGCAAGTCCCAAACTCAGATGTGTGTAAATGCAAACATTAGCATGTTTACTGACAAATATATATGCATTTACGTGGAAACATATGCGTGCTTCATCCCAAACATCCATATACTTACGTGGAAGCATTCGCGTGTTTTCCCCAAACCTCCATATACTTCTGTGGTAATATACATAATATTTAGAAACGAGTTATTCTTTTTTTCTTTATTGGAACGAAGTTCCTTATTCCACATTGCGGGATGGGGGCTAAATGAAAAAATTTAAAACAACTTTTTTGAACTACTTTATTACAACAACCCATTATTATCCACTATATTGGGTAATTTTGGTTTGGTTTGGTTTAACGGGAAGTTTTCTAGGTGGAGCCTATTTATAATATATTGTAGTTTTCAACCCAATAAAAAGTAAATTTAGAAAAGCCAATGTGCAAGACTGGCAAATCCATGAAATACAACCCTGAGCATGGAATCACATGTGGCAGCACACTTACTCTTACTTTTGGTTGGGTTTGTGTCTAGACTAACATATTGGGGATATTTGTTGTTTATTGGGAAGTTTTCTAGGTGGAGCCTGTTATTACATACGTATTGTAGTTTTGAAAGAAAGCTAAAAGAAAGCCAAAGTGAAAAAGTAAATTTAGAAAAGCCAAAGTCAAAGGAGTTTAAAAAAATACAATTTTCTTAACTAAGTGCGTTTTCTTAAAAAAAGTAAATTTTCTCAAAAAAATACCTATTGACATTCTTAAACAATGTACCTTTTCTTAAAAAAATACCTTATCTTAAAGAAGTACCTTAGCTTAAAAAAGAAAATTTTCTTACAAAAAGTACCTTTTCTTAAAAAACGTAATTTTTTAAATAAGCACCTTTTCTTAAAAAAGTACATTATCTTACAACAAATTGCATTTTCTTAAAAAACTACCTTTTCTGTAAAGAGTACCTTTTATGTAAAACAAACTAACTTTTCTTGAGATAAGTACTTACTCTTAAAATTTGTACCTGTTTTTGAAAAAAGAACCAATTCTAAAACAAATTCCCATTTCTTAAAAAAAAACATTTTCTTCAAAAAAAAAACCCTTCTCTTAAATAAAAAAATACCTTCTATTACAAACATTCCTTTTCTTAAAAATAAAATAATAAATAATAATTCTTAATAATAAAATAAATAATTTCTGAAAATACGTAAATTTTCTTAAAATATACCATTTTCTTAAAAATATTTTTTCTTAAAAATACCTTTTCCTAAAAAAACTACCACTTTAAAAATTACCTGTTCTTAAAAAAAGTACTTCTTTGTAAAAAAAAAAAATGCATACTCTTAGGATTTTTCTTACAGAAAGTACTTCGTATTAAAAATGGCACCTTTTCTTAAAAAAACATTAGCTTTTAATAAAAGAAGTACCTCTCATTAAAGAAAGGACCTTTTCGGGAAAATATAATACATATTCTTGCAGAAAGGACCTAAGAATAAATTTTTTTTTTAAAAAATACATCCAATAAAAAAATTTCTTAAAGAAAGTTTATCATTTTACAATAAGTATCTATTTTTAAAGATCCATTTAAATTATAGTATTTTTCAACAGGCGCCTTAGCCGTGTTGGAACTTATTAGTACATAATATATAGCGAAAGGAGCTTCGTTCCAACCGGGGGTCCTCTGATACCTCATGTAATTTTTTATTATAATTAATTTTATCAATATATAAATAATTAATACAAAAAATTAAAAGATTTAAATGATTTTTACATTTACTTGCATTGAATGCATTATTTGTTTTGTTTTGAATCTGCTACTCTGGTGTTTCTCTTTCCTTTGTTTTCTCTCAAGATTTTGTCTTCAGAAGCGGGTATTAATTACGTGTGTTTTTTTATATTATATTTCACAAATGGTCCGCCATTCCGACTTTTTCAGTAGAGGCTCGGGCAGAAAAAGAGATTCACGTTGTAGCCCTCTCCAGTTTCTTTCCTCAAAATCGTTTCTCACTTTGGTAGCACGCATACATATATACGACACACATACACAAAAACCAAAGCAACATCACAAATCAGTTAATCGTCCAAGTGTTTGTTCATCTGCATTTTACACGCAAATCAGGAATATTTATGAATCACTCAGTGAGAGAATAATGCAAAAATACAGATACACACTTACACGATATACACACTCGTAGCCCTCTTTTATTCTCTTGCTCTCGAGAGAGCTTATTTGTACCACAAACACAGATATATTTGGGTCGCAAACACATATGTTATAACATATTAATCATTGTGTCTCAAACATGTAATATTGAATAGCAAACACAATGCGTTTGGGCACAAGTACATTACATTTGCGACAAGCTCCAAACACATGTTATATTTGCATCCAAACAAAATAAAGCGACAGATTTTTCAGCGTGTACTAAGTATAGAAACTAAATAACTTTGATTGAAACAAATTACTTCGTTGCACAAATAAAAAGTGATCATTAGAGTGAATTGAGAAGCATCAACGGCAACAAGTAGTTGGTAAATATGGATGGATACGTACCATTATCGGTTGTGTTCTGCATTCCACTTTCACAAAAATTTGACTTTAATTTGTAGATACAGCATCGTTGGATTCAATGGAATTTGTTCAGACATTCTGACAAATCAAAAATCTTGTAAATAGTAAAAGGTCCATGACGATTCTGTAAATATTTTGTGGAAATTCGTTCTTTTATGACAGCAAAATGAGTTCCACTTACGGTGAATGTGGAATGTAGAACAACCCTTGTATTAAAGGTATCTTGAGCAGAAAAGATAAAGTTTCTATTCAATGTGGCTAGCCATTTCGCTACCCCTGGGTAGTGAAAGAGGAAGGCTATTGCCATTTTGCTGCATTAGTTACGGCTAGATAATTTTCAGACTCTTATTCAGCGAAAACCCAGATTATATGTACAATAAAACGGGTTAACAAAGGTATATATAAGTAACTAGTGCGATCATTATCTTCTCAGGCGAAATATCTTGGTGTTATTATTGATCAGAAATTAAACAGGAAAAGTAATATTGAAGAACGGATGACCGAGGTAATGAAGTAGATTGACAAAAATTGGCCTTCTTTAACAACCGGGTTCCGCTATTTTTCATGAAACCAGGTTTCGGCGTTTAAACTTGCTAAAAACCAGTGATACCTGGGGTTTCGATTGTTTTTTTTCTTTTTAAACTTAAATTGTATTTATTGTATTTAAATTTTTGTGGATTTAAATTTCATAACTATGTTTAAATTCGACAATCAGGTTTACATTTTGAATAATATTCCAATTTGGAATGCGTGTTTCGTGTGAAATTTTATATCAAACTTAGACAATAAGTTACTTTAATATGAATAAATAGAGAATGCTAATATTCTCCTTGAGATGGATAAATGCGATCTAGATGTGTACTTGTACAGGGTGTCTGGTAGCAGATTTATATTTTCAAACTTAAATACAAAACATAATAATTGACACAAAGTGTTATTAAGAGCATTGAACGATAGAATGGAAATGCGGATTTTATTTTTTAAAGAGTATGTCATCCAGATGTCTCCCGCCGAGTTGAACACACTATTCAAAACGGAGTCGTGTGTTCTGCGCTACACGCTGCAGTAAACTTGGTTCAATTGAGCTGATTTCTCGACGAATATTTTCCTTTAAAGCCACAAGAGATTGGGGATTGTCATTATAAACCCTCTCTTTGAGGTAGCCCCATAAAAAAAATCCATGGTAGTTAGATCGGGCGACCTCGGTGGCCATGGGATGTCCCCAAAGCGACTGATCAGTTTTTGGGGGAAATTTTCCCTAAGCAAATTCATCGAAGCTCTGGCTGTGTGTGCAGTCGCCCCATCCTGTTGAAATCACGTGTGGGAAGAGTACGATGGATGAGCTCGCAGGTTTGGCAAAAATAATTCCGTAATCATGCGTCGATAATTTTCACCGTTGACATTCGTCGTCTGACTTCGAGAATTTTCGAAAAAAATGGTCCAATTATCTCATGCGTGGATAAGACACACCGAACAGTTACCTTAGGGCAATGCTTTGGTTTTTGATGTTTCAATCGAGGTTTGCGGGTTCTTGGAGACCAGTAATGGTAGTTTTGCTTGTTGACGTGGCCGTTTAAGTGAAAATGAACCTCTTCGCTCCAAAAAATGGGATTTACAGTGCGAAAACGCTCCAACAAGCGTAAATCAAAGTCACTTTCTTTCAGTTCTTGAATGATTTGAATTTTAAAAGGATGGAACTTCAGATACTTTTTTAAAATTTCATGAATAATCGCTCTTGGAAGTCCCAGTGAGGCTGCACTTTTCCGTATTGAAAGTCGGGGATTTTCACGTAAACTGCTTTCAACTAGTTCTTGAAGTCCTTGAAGATCGACTGGGCCCTGGCCGTGGGACATTCATAGCCTAAGCAGTTGCGCGGAATCTCTGCCCCCACGAACGAATTAAATTTACACTCGGTCCATCACTTATTCGCCGAATACCGAACTTTGAACAAAATTGTCGACGAACAATTACGTTAGAATCATTACTCTTAAAAATTGTGTCCACAGCGAACGCACGATGCTCACTCGACCACTGCGACATTGTGACTGACAATTCCGCACAAACGATAGTTCCAACGGCGCCACCCTCCCTCCGCACCGTTTTTTACTTTTTGAATTAATCGTATTTATAAATATAAATTTGTCACCAGACACCCTGTACTTGTACTTGATCATCTGCCTACACATTTGAGATGGTAAAATTTCCTAGGGGTTCGGAGTCAGGAGCGATTGATGGGAATTTAAGTTTTTCAGGAAATTAAATGATGGCTCCGAGATGGATATTGACTTGGTGCTGGGTTCCTTGGTGAGGACGCCCACCTCAACTTGTCTTAAAGACTGGATGACAACTGTAGTATCTTCCAAGCTGGAATCCTTGGCATAATGTGAACTGCATAGGCGCTACTTGAATTGGTCTTATCTACTATTCGTCGACAGTAAAGCGACGCCCAGTGCAATCAAAGCAAACTCGAGCAAATTGATACAGCTTAAGGAATGCTAACGAGTCCCGAATATACTAGCACCCCATCATCTGAGACTTTACTAGGTTGCTGGACATAACGATAACAGAGATATCAAGACAGCTGACTAGCATGGTAAAAGCTCGACGGGATTCGTATAACTCTGTTAGACTACCGATTTCTTACCTGTATTATCTGATTGACATGTGCTATCGATGACAAACGATTCCTCCAGGTTGTCGAGGGCTGACAGTAAGATTCAAAGGGATTTATGATCGATGCTAGATTCGATAAGGACACGATCGCTATGATTATGAGGCACTATTTTTGTTAAACATTAGTCGAAAGCGATGTGCGAAATGTCTTCGATTCAAGGCTTGATAAAGGCCTTTCTTCCCCAGTTTCCGCTCTTGCCACAGTTGAAAGCCGAACATCCGTGTATATGTATACCAATAAAAAAAAATATTTACAGTGTCAAACAAAATAAAATAAATATACGAGTATCATTAATAAGATACAGTAACTCACTCCTTAGTTTATGACTTTCCAAAACTTCTAACTACTAATTCCGACAGACCACAAAAAACTTCTGGGTTTGTTTCTAATCGACCTGACGACTCCAGTCGTAAAAATGTAAGGAACATTAACAGAATAATTGTGTTGTATGTGACAGTAGTACTAAAATATACTCCTCGAACATAAAACCCCAGTTCAAAAAAATTAACACAAGAATTATTAACGGCCTTCCATGAGCCCTTATCCATGCCATATAATTAAGTCCATATTAAATATTTTGCATTGTTGGAATTATATGGTATATACAATTCTATCGTGGGTGAATTGTTTAGGGTTAAACTTATATACTGTATAGTACTGGATACTATTATCATATAATTAAAAAAAATTGTTACAAAACCAAACCTGTTCTGGATTTGAAAAATTTCTGAAAAAGTTCCTAAAATGTTCTAACTTTTGATTATATATTACGAGTCTATTATTAAGAGTACAAAATATAAAAGGGCAGTCAAAGGACCCCGCATTTCTCATGAAAATATGTAAGTAATTGAACCTTACTTTTATTGACTATTACACTGTGTGTAATTTTTAAGTCATGGAAATATAACCATACACGGACACCACCACATGATAAAAGACCAAAAAAAAAAAAGACCCATGTCTCCCAGTTTTGCCCAAAGTCACGCACTTTTTTATGGGCCCCCAAAGATTTGGGACCTCGGTGTCATTTTTGGAAAAAGCTGATAATTATTTCAGGATCATATCTTGCAAACCGTTTGGAATTTTTATTTACTCTCTGAGGGAAAGTTGTAGCTCTTGTCATAAAGAACAAAAATTGTGTACATCTAAAATCAAAGAAACTTCATCTTCAAGGTCAAATAGCGCTTAGGTAGCGTTTAGGTAGCCGCCAAAATGGAAAATTTTTCCGAACATATTTTAATTTCACTGCGTGTAATTTTTTAAGTCATGAAAATATAACCATATACGGACATCACTACGTGATAAAATACAAGAAAAAGACCCGTGTCTCCCAGTTTCCCCCAAAGTCATGGAGTTTTTTTATGGGCCCCCAAAGATTTGGGGACTCGGTGTCATTCTTGCAAAAAAACTGATAATTTTGTCAGGCTCATATCTTGCAAAAAATTCGTAATTTTGATTTACTCTCTGAGGCAAAGTTGTAGCTCTTGTCATAAAGAACAAAAATTGTGAACATATAAGATCAAAATAATTCATCTTCAAGGTCAAAACTTTAAAAAATTGGATTATTTTACCTTTTTTCCCCTGGACAGGTTCATAGGTAGCAAACCGTTCAAAATACAAGGTATTAATCAACTACAGAAATGTATCTAAGATCTCAGTAAACAACTTTCTAGAACATATGAACTTCCTAGGAATGAATCTTAATACCGTTTACTTCAACACGGTACTCGCTGTTTTCCCTAACAGGACCATTTTACGGAGAATTGTCCTTTCGAATACTCCCAGGTGTTTTTCATCCGCTTGCGATATGACCCAAGTTTCGGAGCCAGATGCCAGGACTAGTAAAATGAGAGAACTGCTTGCTAAGCCAAAAATAGCATCTAACTATTTGCTAGCACAATTCTCCTATTTATCTCCAGGCTGACGTTGTTGTCCTTGTTCACGGCGGATCCAAGGTAGATAAATTCATCTACCACTTCAAAATTAAATATGAGTAAATCAGAATATGAGTTCCGACGTGGATCATTTTTTTACGACACCTTTATAATTCTCGATTAGGTTATAGTAGTCATTGTATAAAAAGTCGACTCTGGTTTGAAGTATGTAATAGTAGGCTATCACTCCAAGACAAAGTTCATTTCCAACGCAACCAGCCGAATACCGATAACGAAGCGGGAACATACTATCCAATACAGATATCTGACATCACCTAACCGGCAACTTCAACCCACCTATCGTCGCACATCCCCACGAACGCTGTGCCCGTACCTTTACAAACAAACATCGATGTTTTCCAAAAATATCGGTTACTTTTAACATTGATGTTTTAGTGCCGATGTTTTACCGAGATCGATGTATTGTATCGATGTTTTTCTGTCTGACTGTGATTGTGACCAGTGCTGTAAAAACTGTACTATCTTGTAGTTGTGTCTTTGGAACCTAGAACAATAATCTTTTATATAATTTTGTTTTAGCAATATAAGTACATAAATAAAATAACTCTAGTATTAATCAAGTTTTAAATTTTTTTCGCCTTTATATCATCGAATAGGGTAACTTATTTCTTGATAACATCAACAAAAACCAACATCCGTAAAAACATCGATGTTTTCGAAAAAAAAAATCTTCAGCAAAATTTTATTATTTTTTTAACAGTATAAATTAAAATAACTCCTGTATTAATAATTTGTTGTATTTTTTGGCCTTAATATCATCAAATAGGGTGATTTATTTGTTGAGAACACATATTTATAAGAGAATATTGGGAAGAACAAAATTTCCGTAAAATATCGAATATCGATGTTTTTTTTACCGATGTTTTACAACATCGATGATTTAAGGTCGATGTCGCAGCACTATAATAAACCATCGTCTACTATCACCGCACCTGTAACACGAATCTATTCATCGAAAGGGACTTGAATCGTTTCTGTCAAAATTTAATATATGAACTTTGTGAATCAAACTAAATGAAACGACAGAATACGAAATCCGATGTGGACCACTTTTTTATGCCACCTTCATAATTCTCGTTGAGGTTATAGATATCATTGTATAAATAGTCGACTCTGGTTTGAAGTAATTGTCGTCTATAACTCCAAGAGGAAGTTCATTGCCAATGGAACTAGCCCCGAATACCGATAACGAAGCGGGAACATACTATCCAATACAGTTAACTGACATCACGTAACCGGTAACTCCAACCCACCTATCGTAGCATATCCCCATAAACGCTGTGCCCGTACCCGCTCCCGATCAACGACGGCAATCACCAGATAAACGAATGCCGAGTTGTCATTCATCGGCCCCGAACCAGTAAACCGTTCATAACCGATTAAATCCCCTAACCTTAAGGCTACCTGAATCCCGACGTTCATGCAGAAGCCGAGAACCCAGAGTAATAAACCATCATCTACTATCACCGCACCTGTAACCCGAATCTATCCATCGAAAGGGCCTTGAATCGTTTCCGTGAAAATTTAATATCTGAACTTTGTGAATCAAACTATATGAAACGGCGATCTTACTATTGGCCTAGTGAGGGAGGACCACACTGTTTCATTTCGAAAGGTTTTGTGGGTCCTTACAATGAACCTTGAGGCGACGGAGACTACCTCAGCCGAAGATAAAACCACGTTACACACCTTGTAGGGATAGACCGAACTCAGCCAAATGAGAATTGTTTCAACATAATCTGCTACAGAAACGTCTATAACAATACTTTCTTATTAAATTTGACGCAAAGTTTATTGAACCATGATTTTACATTTCCAGTACATAATTAATCTGCTCAAGTGAAATAGTAATCGGTACAGTTTGTACTTGATTGTTTGGCGATATTGTGCATACATTTGTTTTGTCAAGTATGCAAAAAGTAATTGAATCGTAATTTTGTATTTAATAAAAGTTTTAATTGATTTGTTTTGGGCAATAATTTTGTTACGTGTACACAGAATATTTCTTCATATACTAAGAATACCTTCTGGAAAACTTTGTTTTATAGATTTCTTAATAGAATGCATAGACTAATACTTATAATAGACCTAATAGTTCTCTCACCAAATTTATGACATCGAATTTGAAAAGAATTGTTTTACTAATACCAGATCGAGGCAATGGTTCAAAACAACGAACAAAATAACAACAACGGCATTTCGTTTTGTGTGTTAAAATTATTGTGTTAAATACAACACAAATGTATCCTAACAATAACAGTCAATAAAAATGTTTAAAACACATTTTTTTAATTCCACAGTTTTTCACCAAAACGACATGGAAAATTAAAGCAAGAAGTTATTGTAATTCCACCTGGTGTATGCCGCTTTTCGTCAAACATATCTTTATCACACCGACCGCATCAAGAAAAGTGTGAAAGGAAACGACGGATGAGCCAATTATTCTCTCTAGTATGATTTACTCTATGATAGAATGAGTTTTGAATGTCAAAAGACGAGGTTCAGCAGGCCTTTCAAATCTCCCCCTCCTCTGGAATATATATTGGATACATAAATAAATTCACTCATACACATACATACATCCATACAGAACATATGTAATCGGTCATATTACGGTTGTCGTCGTCGTCATTTTTATGTCAACATCACTTAGTTTCAGCCATCGACAGCACATCAACGCTAATTTGGTATTTTCTGAATGCCTTGGGACGATGCCAAGTGTTTATCGATAACTTGTCAAAAACATAAACACAAATGTGACATTCTTAATGCATGACAGCAGGAAGAAGAAGAACATATTCCCTTTGTATTTCAAAAATTTTTTAATTCACTAAAAGCTACGAAATTTCATGAAAATTACTTAATTTTCGTAGCATTATGAACAACGAGTTGGAGGTTATTGAATCTAGACGCCCTGCCCTGTATTACCAGGCCAAACGCGTTGAAACGATGAATTGATACGAGCGCAACCAGGCGCACAGTGGCTAAGAGTCGATTTCCATCGACCAAAATTAAATATCTTTTGATCTAGTACACATTTTTAAGCTCTGTAAAAAACCGATAGTAGCCTGGGAGTCAATGATTATTGCTATATATCAACTTTAAAATTGGGGTATATTTCAGAAAAATTTCCAAAATTCCCTACTTTTCCAAGAATTTTCAAGAATAGAAAAATTTAGGTTTTTTCTTTTTATGTTTTTATCCAACATATTTTGACGAAATTGTTCAAAATGCGCACACAAAATTAAAAAAAACAATTCGTATTACAGATATTCGCTTTTTTCGAATTTTGAAACTCGAAAAATTTGGATCTAATTTGCGAATTTTTTAAACTGTATCTCATTTAGTTTTATAGATATTGCACTCCATTTCCTTTTATTAAAAAAGAGTGATTGGGTGACTTTAATATGGCAGCTACATTTTCTTCAGACCAACAAACACAGTTCGGTTGTACTAAATATTGCAAAAATATCGGTTTTGAAAAATATCTTGATTTTGGACCAACATAACTTCTTTACATCAAAAGCCTGCAATGAATATGACACACAGTTGGAAATGATGATCTGTTCGCCATTTTCTCAGGGTAAAATTTGCTGCCGCCAGATTGAACACAAAGAATATAGCGGAAATTTAGTGAAAAAAGGTCGGATTTTTTAGTGCTTAAACATGAATAATTATTTTTTCCCCAACAACTTTAAAAAAGTAAGTAAGCTGCTAAAAATAATATAAAATTCTCTTTCTCATTTTGGTATATTTTATCCTAATCGGAGTTCATTTACCGAAGTTATGTCCCAAAAATCCCTTGCAGCATAACATTTACATAGATATAAATCGAATTATTGCCGTTGAATTGCATTCAGGTGGTACTGAAATTCATTAAACGGCAAACAGTGGCATTAGTATAATGTTTTTATACCTGAAGACTGATAAAATTTGCCCCAATAACTAATTAACTATTGGATTACTTAATCATAATTGAAAGATAACTATAGGTTACCCTTCTATTTTGTTTTTCAGTTGCAAGCTGTCATATTGTTAACGAACCCTTGTATTCATATGGGGAAAAACATCTGTTTTGGGATAAATACCAAATCTAGAATAAGGAACAACCGAATGGAATTATATGAAATAAATGCATAAATGTTAAATCTTTTTGACAAAAATTTATAAAACAAAAATAGTATGTAGGCACAAGAATATATCCATCTAAGCTCAAACTATGTGTACAAAGACTCACAACAAATTCATTTATTTTACACAATCTTACATTCAGTAAAGTGATTGTCAAAATCATATGCTCCTGACTACAGGTTAACCAACCAAATCATTCTTAACCATTGACTAGAGTAGACAATTCGAAGTTTAACAAACGTTGGGTGGTTAAATCATTGTTATCCATTGTCTTAAAAAGACAATTCGAAGTTTAACCAACGTAGGTTGGTTAAATCATAGTTAACCAGAAAAAGACAAGAAAAGAAGAATACCACTGACTGAAATACTGGACATAGACAGTTATCCTAAATGAACTACAGCTCTTTCACAAAGAATAGTATACCCGAGAAACAATTGCTCTTGGTTCGAATTTCTAGTAGAATAAAACTGAATAAAACAAGCTGCGAGTGAGATATCTTGTTTTATTGAAATGGGCTATTAGCATACTTGGGGAAAATTAATTATATGACAATTATAATTTGTAGTTTAACTTGAATTACTTTTCGAAATGAAAATTCAAAAAAATTTCAATACCATTGGCAATTGTACATATTTTTAAAGCATTTCCTTCACATTGACACTTGGTTTTCAAATGTTTTATACACTACAGGTTTATGAATTTGAAAGCCACAAACCTCTACATGTAACATACTTTAAAAACAGAATTGCCAGCAGTGGAGGGAATCCGAGAGGGCACATTTCTCACAAAATAACTGCAAAATGTCCACTCTGTCATCAGTTGTGGGGCACATAACGCCGTTCTGTTAAAACCACATGTCGTTCACATTTACACGCTGAAAAAATCAGCCCAGCAACATATTGCAGGAACCATGTTTATGTTTGCAAGTTTTGTTTTCAAGAATTGAAGAACTGCTGCTTTCTTGTTTCTTTATTATCTGTCAACCTTTTGCTTTGAACAGTTTTCAACAATCAAAGCCACATTTTGGTCACCAAAAAATATATTATAACCTATTAATCATTGTGTCTCAAACATATAATATTGAATAACAAACGGAATGTGTTTGGACACAAGTATACTATATTTGCGACAACATCCACAAATACGTTATATTTACATACAAACAATAAAAGATCCAGATTTTTCAGCATGGGCGTACCAAATTTAGCCAAAATAAATTGGTTATCATCGTTTTTGAATATTTATGGACCGATGATTAAGCCGGCCCACAATCCACTTTAAACAGCGACTTTTTGTGGATGCATTGCTACTTGGAGTTGGCCGTCGGTGGTGCAATGATCAGTGTGAGCGCCTCTTGTACATCAGACCCTGGGTTGATTTCCTGCTCTAACCACCTTAATTTTTTTTCGGCGGCAGACACCTAGCATAGTGACGGCGACACTATCGAGTATTGAGCCATGAAAAAGCTTTTCAAAATACTGTTCGTAATCGGCGTAAAAACTGTAGATCCCAATCAGTGAGTATAAAACTAGAAATCGCACAGCTCACTGGTTGTCAGAAACTCTCCCCAATTCTTTCATGGAATGCAATGGGAAACCATTTATTCTGTTTTATTGGCACTTGGAGGAGTTCGTGTTGATTAGTATCGTCGCAACACCGGAAATTTTGCTTGTTGACGTATGTGTTCATCAAATTTGATTTATTATTTTTAATAAATTAAAAAATAATTCAGAATTATTGGAAGTCTAGTACTCAGCGGCAAAAAAAGTAGACAAAATAATTTAGGTTTAAAATTACAATGTCCCATTAATAAAAATAAATAATTACATCCCTTTGAAGGAATTGGGAAGGGTTTCTCACAATTGGGAAGGGCTTCTCACAATCAGTGAACTCTGCGATTTCTAGTTTTGCACTCAGTGATTGGGACCTACAGTTTTACACCGGTTCCGAACGGAATTTCGAGAAGCTTTTTAACTTATACACACGAAATCTGCCATAAAATTATACAAAAAAACAGAATTTAAAAGCAAACAAATTTTTGTTTGCTGTATCAGGCAACACTCTGCTTTTATATTTTTATCTGGACGTCAATTTGTTAAAGGAAACAATGGAGGAAGAAGAATTAGTTTATAGCACTATTTTTTGCTACAATTTTTGGAAACCGAAAATTTGTCGTTACAGTTGTACTTTTTGATGTGCTAACATCAATAGCGCGGGTACGTCCTAAATTCACAAAGTGAATACATCCAAACACATTTTGTCCGACTGCGATCACACAGATTGTCCGACTGCGATCACACAGATTGTCATACTTCGATCACAGAGATTGTTTGGCGTTAAACTCCTCCGAAACGGCTGGACCGATTTGTATGAAATTTTGTGTGCATATCGGGTAGGTCTCAGAATCGGCCAACATTTATTTTCATACCCCTAAATGATAAGGGTGACCCACGCCTACATAGAACACAGATTTGTGTGACTGCGAAAGACAGATTGTCAGACTGCGAAAAGAAACACACACTGATGTAGCGGCAGCGAATAGTTGTATTGTGTTGTTGCGGAGCACTCTCAGAGTAAAGAGAATAATGACGTGGTTATACCTATATAAAAATGAGATAGCAAGAGAGCAACGAAAATTGTGTGAACTTGTATAGCGTATGTACGAACGTAACAATGTATGTATGTACATGTGTCTGTTGCTTTGTATTCTCTTTGTTTTTTGTGGGTATAAAATAAAATGTATTAAGCAATAAAATAATGACACATGTGCCTGCACTGGTCTTTAAATAATTTTAAGTATTAATATTATTTAAATGTAACGTGATCATATGATTGAACGCTGTTTTATATTTTCCAACGAAACATTTACTAATGTGTTCATAGAAATCGAACAGGTACCGTGTAACACACAGGTACCGTGTAACACATCGCCCGTGAGTTCGAACACTCATTGGATTTTTTATGATTCACTAAATATTGTACATAGTTGGGGACTTCTTAAGTTATTCTTGTATTTTATTTCATTGGGATTTATTTAATTTTTTACGTTAAGAAGTTTATTCCAGGCTTAATTTTAAAAACAATTAATCTTCAAAAACAATAAAATTGTATGGGTTCTTGTAAAACACGTTGTTTTAAGTAAAAAAATTAAATTCACAATATCGCCGCAAATGCATAGTTTCGAAGTTATGGGCCCCAAAATTCAGATATGTGGGAGGGTAATGGGGTTAAGGACCTTGTAAAGCTATTGATATCATCACTTTGTCTATAAAACAAGTCAAAATAAACAAAAATAAATTTTTTTTTGTTTTACTGTTTATTTATTGGACGAATTTATATTGTAAACATAAATAAACAAATTGTAGCTAGATTAGTTTCCAGTAAACTCTCCCACGCACGGGCTCTCAAGCACAACTTTTAAAACAATAATCCATGATTTAAATTTTAATATTCTTGAGATACAATAAGTATATGTGATGTTCCATAGGACAAGGGACCTTAGCTTCCCAAAATCAAAATCCATTTTTTAGATTTCCTAAAATTACGCATTATTCTGAATAAAACGACACCTCAATAGCCAACAAATTTCAAAAATTAGATTAGTTATAGCACTTTGAAACTCTAGTATGATAATCTCAAGTTTCGATATTATGAGGTTCAAAGATTCCCCTTTCCCTTCTTGAAGTTGGTAGAGGTTGGGGAAAATCTTTTTTTTTGGTAGTTCCGATATAATAATCGACTCTAACTGCCCTATTCTGGTAGGGTTGCAAAAGTCACCACGGTTACTATTTGACAGCAATGTGACAAGTGTCACAAATCGGTATTCTGACACATTTTTTTATTGACAAAAGTAACAAAAACTGTTACCTGCCAAAGAGGAGGTAACAGCACAGGACAGCTGTTTTATTTGCCGGAGAGTTTATACAAAAACATGTTATAAATTCTGCAAGTAAACAATAAAACTGTATACGGGAAAAAATAATAATAATATTTTGTACCAAAACGACAAGAGGGCATAATTAAATGGAGGAAGGACGTTTGTTACTTTGTGGTATGGAAATGGAGCATTAATAAGAAATAACTGGCTTTTGTGTTAGAAAGATTTAAAAAGCGCGAAATGTATTATAAAATTTTTAACGTAAATATCTCCGGTCTCTGAAGGGATATTGGTGTCATACACCTTTAGAAAAAGGCTAAGGGCTTGTCTATTATCGGAACCTGCCAAAAAATAAGTATATAGGGCATTTTTTTTTTGAAAAAAAATAAATTTTTAGCAGAAAAGTGAGGTTAAAAAAAGTTTTATTAATTAGCTCCCCAATGGGTTAGTAAAAATAAATATGTTTATACACTGATTTATAGAGCTTAGAAAGAACTTTGTAATTATACCCATTCCTACCAGATCCGATCATAAATACCGTAGATACGAACGATTATATATTCAAGATTTAAAGGCCTATATCTCAAGAAGTTGGACCGACCGCGTGGTGGAAAACCACTTTTTGAACTCAGCGCAGGAGCCTTTGCCGGTGGTGAAATTTTGATGTAGATCAGAGATTTGCCGCTAAAGTACATTATTTCTTCTTATTGGCGTGGTTGCGCAGGTGTATTCTTTCCGCTTAGCATCTCTGTATGTTCCTTGAGGAAGGCAATATAGCATTCCAGCTATGTCTTTGCGGTGCGCTCAAATTCTCTAAATAATAATGTATTCATTTTAATTCAATAAAACATAAATATATTAAATACTTACTTTTCCTTTGTTACCGCGTTTATTTTGTGCAGGAAACCATATGTTTTTGTTTTGTTGTCCCTGCTTTTGACACCCTGTTATTGTGAGGTGAATTATTTGTTACGAGGTGAATTTTTCGTTGTCACTGTGTTGCCAGAATACCAGATACAATCAGTGGTGACAACTATGTAACAAATTTGTGGTTGCAATTTGATTGTTACCACATACACAGAATTGGGGTGTAAATCGATTGTAAAATGTTCGGAACGAGTCTGGGCAGTGTTACCAACCAAAACCAGAAAACCGATCAAATTTACCTAATAGAGCATTCGCACTGGCATTGATTTTCTTGATTTTGACACTTTTGTTGATTTCAAGCAGAAATCTAGAAAATTTGCTTGATTTCCCATACGTTTTGACAGACGACAGACAAATCGGGTATTTTTTCTTATTTGTCTAGGAATCAGGAAAAAATGCTTGATTTGCTTTATGCAACGCTGTTTTATCTATCCCACACTATGAACGAATAGTACGATTGTTTACAACCATTTCAATCACAGCGCATTGATGTGGTGGTACCACTAGAATACCCAACTTATTTATTTATCGCATTTCTTAGGTATTTCTTGTTTCTCAAACATATTTTTTATACTTTTTTGTTTACTTTTATTAATTGAATGCATTTGTACTGAATTCGATTGTAGAAAAATACCAGACAAAGCAAAATGCCTACTGTTGTCGGCTTGGTGTGTTTGTTGTCGTAGTAATACTAACTACCTCGTCAAAGCGCCTGGACTTTCAATCAAATCGGGAAAAATCCCAATGCGAACATTTCGGATTTTGTTAGGACATTTGATACGAAATCGGGAAAATATGTTGTAGTGCGAATGAGCTGTAAAAGTCTATTTTTAGTCCTCTTGTAAAATTTGGTTGGGGAATGAATGTAAAGCAAAATTAACGGATGTTGAAATTTTTAAAAATTGTCGTATGTTTTTTTTTAATAAAAAAAAAACCAAATAATTTGTCGCAACATAGAACATCAAACGCAGATGTGAAAATACCTTCAATACCCTTTTACATATCCAAATTTAGGGGGTCCATAACTCCGAAACTATGCAATTGCGGCGACTTTATTATTTTACTTTTTTTTGCTTAAAAAGTCGTAAAATAGCTCTGTTCCTTTTTCCATATCGTTTTAATATTATTTAATTGGGACTTGTTTTACATTTGTTCTTAGGCGTTGCTTCTTTTCACTGGCAGTTAATTAATTTTATTTTAGAATTAGAAGAAGAAGAAGAATATGTTCGATTTCTTTTGAGCTATACAGATCAGGGTTTTTCTGCACTTAGAATAAATGTAAAGAGTTGGAACCACGATTTGAGCTCACGTTGGCGGACGATCGTTTCGAAGTAAGTAACTCTTTCTTCAGAGCCTTAGTGTTCTAGGCCAGTGACCATATAGTTCACATTGCCACTGATTGCAGTTGTCGCCATCGGTTACTCTACTCTTTCTACCTCTCGTACGAACTACTTTATTCCAATACAAACACGTTTTTATTCCTTGCTAATACGCACTTGTGCTGAAGTTTTTGACAGTAATCTATTTATAAAACACTAGCAAATCCGGCACACTTCGTCTTGAATTTTAGTACGGGGAAACCAAAAACCAAATAATCAAAAAATAGCCTATATGTGATAACGTAACATTATAGTGGTGAAAGAATTTTTAAAATCGGTGGAGTAGTTTCGAAGATTACCCCCTACATACAAACTGACAAACATTTTCTCTTTATAATATTAGTAAGATAACTGCTCTACCACGTGCTTTTCATTGTATATGATTCAATCTGAAATTATTTCTTAGAATAATATTTTACGATTTCCCTGATCTGTATAGCTCAAATGAAATCGAAAATGTCGGTTTTTTCAAATTTTCCAGAAGCCACAAAAAACTAAATTTTTCTCAGCCTGTAAGGAATTTAAGAATACAAATATATTTGAAGGAGCTAACCATTGAACTGCTTCACAAAATACTCAAAAGTTTTTTTTAATATAAGAGTGCTGACAAAAACAGCTGCTACACGCACAGAAAAAAATGTTTATTGCTCGGTTGCCGCAACAATACTTTGATTGATTTGTATTAATTTATTAATCGCAACCGTTCATGTAGTTCTCCCAAATAAACTCATATATCGCAAATGTATTTCATGTTGTTGCCAACAAGTTCTCGTTTGCATCAAACGCATACAAAATTACATTTGGCGCAAATATAAAAAACGTTTGCGATAACTGAAATTTGCCATTTTCCTAATGAGAGCACAGATTACGAAGAAGGTAAATTTCTCTCATTCTGTCGACTGTATACACAGTCTTATTCACTCGTTTGGCATACACACTCACGCATACACATAAGTAATCCGATGTTGTTTGGCTCTCATTTTTTTTCTAAATGAAAAAATTCGATTCTGTTTTTGGATTATGTTTATTTGAACCTTTAGAATTTTATTGGTTAAGTTGAGACGATGACATCGGTTAAATGGGCGCCGTCACAATTGATTACCATACGGGCTCGTTTTATGGCATTTTTCATCACTTCGGCGAGAACTTCGGATGACAGATTCTCGCACTCGTGTCGAATGTTGACCTTGAGGGCTTCCAGGATCTCGGGCTTGTTCACGTAAACACGGCACTTCAAAAAACCCCACAAAAAAATCAGGAACGGTTAAATCGGGCGATCTTGCAGGCCAGTGCAAATCGCCAAAACGAGAGGTGAGGCGACCCGGGAACGCTGCCTTCAGAATTTTGGTTGTGGCTCGCGCAGTGTGTGCCGTTGTTCCGTCCTGTTGGAATTGCGGCAGAAAAAACTCGGTTAACATGGCCCTATAGCGCGCACCGTCCACTGTTGATGTTTGACCAGCGGCGTTCTCGAAAAAAAAATGGCCCGATGACTCTTCCAGCGTGAACAGCGCACCATGCAGTGTCTTTGAGCGGGTGTAATGGCTGCTCGTGCATCACTTGTGGATTTTTGGTGCCCCAGAAGCGTTAGTTTTGCTTGTTCACGTACCCGCTGAGGTGAAAATGAGCTCATTATGATTTTGGTGGGAAAATCGTCCACTTCGTCCACGAGATTGAGGATGGCTTGGGCGTAGGTTACACGCGTTTGACGGTCGACAGTCAGCAGCTGATGCACGTACTGGACTTTGTATGGGAACATGCGCAGGTCTTTGACCAAATAGGGACGCCATAGGGACGACCGGCTGATGGCTAATTGCGAGGCACGGCGTCTGGTCGATGTTTCCGGCGACAGCTCGACATCCTCTTCACAGCGGCGATATTCTCGGCAGAACGGACGCTCCGGGGTCGGCCACTCCTGGCAACGTCTCGTGTGGTCCCATACTCTTCAAGGTTAGTGGCCAAACGGCGCAGTGTTTGCGCAGTCGGTGTCGGACGGCCGCGGAATCGGCGACGGTATTCGCGCTGCGCCAACACCATAGACTAATTGTTATGCAAAAAATAGACACAATTATTCAGCGTTCTTGGGGAGTGTATCGCTCCATGGCTTGTTTACTTGTATTCTACATCTGTCTAGTCCACAAATGTCAAAACAGATTTGACATTGGCGGCCATTTGCAAAAATAAGAGCATCTTCCAATAGGGTGGTCACTTTTGAAACACCCTGTACCTTGTCAATATATCTTGGATGGACAATTGACGCGTTGTAGTTTGCTGCGCTTTTAGTTGTTATTTGAATGCAAGGCTAGACAGACGTGTAAGAAGACAGTGAACAAATAGACAAAAATGCCAACTGTTTTAAAACAAACTTTATGGATAAAATCTAAATCATAAAAATTGGAAATTTAAATAAAAAAAGAGCTTATGGAAACCATAAATAAAAGTTTTAATTACAACTCGGTTTCTGTAGCCGAAAGAACAGTTGGTGCAACCGTTTTTCGTTTCTTGCAAACGTTTTAATTTTTCATAACTCGTTTACTGCAAACGTTTTTCAGTTCTCGCAAACGTTTTTTTAGTTTGGAGCAACTACAACTCGATTGCTGTAACCGAAGGAACAGTTGGTGGAACCGTTTTTCGTAAGGGGTGTTTCAGCTCTCATTACTCTTAACTCATTTACTGCAAACGTTTTTCAGTTCTCGCAAAATTAGTTGGCGGAACCGTTTTTTGTTTCTCGCAAACGTTTTTTCAGCTTATATATTTCTGAACTCGTGTGCTGCAAACATTTTTCGGTTCTCCCAAACGAAATGACATGTATGGATTAACAGAGGTTCGTTTCTCCCAACTACAGCCCCCAAAAGAACTTCAGTTATCTGAGAGTTTTTTGTTTGCGTGTCAGTTTCCGTTTGAGGCCTTTTCGACTCCTTTCCACAGGACTCCTTTTCGAATTTGATGGTTCAATTATTTCTTTTAATTTTATTGTTTTTGGGCCATATTCGCTAATTGTTAAGTATCGAAGAAATAGTCCATTCTCGAAAATCAAAGTACGCTGAAAAAAAAGTTACAACACAACATAAATAGTCATTGCAGCAACGACATTATCTTACTTCGGATGAAACTAATCGCTTTTTCTACAGTGCACATCTGTTGCACTTACAGTCATCATGTACATTTTCGTAAACCTTAAACCAATCCCCTCTATATTTATTTTATTTACGCAATTACGACCATGTTGAATATCAATCTTGTTGTTTACTATTTACTAAATAGCTGTCCAAACTATTGTGTTTTTGTGTTGTTGTTGAAATTTTGTGTCCAACTTTCGTTTTAACTACAAAACCACAAACTAATCTCTGGGTTTAGTTATCTGGCGTTGACGCAAAATACAAGTATCATCAGTTTTCTGAGGTTTTCCTGACAAGGTTTATGAGGTTTTTACACATTAAAATGCATCTAAAGTTTCTGCCACAGACACTCTACTTAGCACCGGAGTTCAGTTCATTTGTTGCGGTAGGGCTTCTATTTACTGCAGATTGATGTAAAAGGCATTACATGGGCACCTACGACACAAGACTGACTCCCAGGTATCATCATATGTGAGTCAATTAATATACAAACAAATAGAGTTTGAATTAAGTTATCATGTGCTTATGTACTCGTATGTATGCTGGTGTCAAAAAATTTATCGAAACGTCAGTGGTTAGTGAGTGTGATCATAACGTGACATTGATTTGTGGCATTATTAATATTTAGTTTACAACCACTTTAGGTTTCTTGTGTATTTTGTAGTCATATTTATTTTTTGTTTTTAATTTTGATTAAATTCTTTGTTTACATTTAGAACGAAGATGCTGATTTTAAGCCGTAACACCCCAGTTGGCAAATTTGTCTCACATGATCTTGACTTCAACGATTTCTTTAAAACATATTGGAATATGCCACTCACGACATGTGCCGCTGAAATAATCTGCAACGAGTTAATAATGAAAATTGTTATGCACGATCAGATAGAAGACAAAATACTTCAATGGTCGTGTATAATTGCCCTTCCATGACAAGCTGAGCGACAACAGCCCTGAGTGTTTCCTGATAAAACTGCAATGACGACTAGATGGGCGACAATTTATTTGATGCTGTCATAAATCGATCACGATTGACAAGAAATTTTGTAGCTAGGTAAAAGTAACGAGACATAATAGTAGCGACAAAATATAAAGAGGAGAGAAAAGAGATTGTGGAAAAATATTCGGTTTATTGCAGCCATTACAGCGGTAATGGGATTTTCAAGCGCGTTCGTGTTTTTGTATATTAGTAATAAAAAAATAAATATTTTCGGTCTCTTGTAGCTCAACGACAAGATGGGTGACATTGTCGCTCATATTTCTTGCGTGATTTTGCCTACACTTGTATGGAAAAGTTGTCCATGATTTGTATGAACGGTCATCTACATGTCGATATCGATTTACTATGGACGTGCACCCATCGTTTACGATATCATGAAGAGATTCGAAATGTACCTTCTCCTACAGATATATAACAAAAGCGTGGTAAATTAAACGAATAGTTTCAATCAAGTTGAGCTAACGCAGGGGGTTTCTATGGCACAGCTGATCGAAAAGGTACTAGGGAAATGAAGTAGAATGAGAGACCAAAGAAGACATACAGATTATAGACCATGCAGCAAACTAAGTTTAAATAGTGTTTGATTGATACTAATGACAGCTGAATTATGTCTATGTTGTTTGCATCGATCGAAAATACGTATTCCCTTATATTTCTGTCCGTATTATGTTCAACTAAAGATTTACAACAGGAACTCGAACTTGATGAAATGGCCTACTACCTCATCGTCATCAAGATAATGTGAAGATAACGATAGCGACTCTTGTCTACTTCTCTATGGCTAACGTAAACTATTCATTGGCCCAAGGTAAATATTCATTGCATCAGCGACAAGTATCGTACATCCAACGAATTTTCGGAATATTTACATTGTGCCCGTGAATTTATGCGTTAACTCATTTTCGGTTAAAACATTCATCAAAGTGCCAAAGCTTGTTTTACAGTATACTGTGCCAATTTTAAAATGCCGATTGACCATTACTTGTGATCCAATATTGCCGTCAGACACATTTAGCTCCGGTTGATTTTGAAATATAATCCTTGCCAAATATGCAATTATATTCCGTTTGTAGAAAATAATTTATCTATGCTTAGTAGCGACATAAATACTGTTACACACATTTTATGTTATAATTAGAGAATGTATTCCCGGGAATTTCCGCCGGGATATCCAGGGAATTTCATTCATTTTCAATTCCCGCCTTCCCGGGAATATTATCCGGGAATCCCGGGAAATTTCGGAAAGAATACAATATAATATTTAAGCAAAAAGCATAATCTAGCAAGCTCTTCTTGCAGTAGGGTATTCTATGTATTTCAAATTCATTCCAATTCAAGCGACGACACTGATTTATATCAAATAAGAGGAACTCTACTTTTACACCAACTTTACTACGTTTATAGCAATCATTTTAGCAACCTCCAAATTGTCGGAAACAGCACGCTGAAAAAAAACGTCCTCTGTAACCTATTCTACCAAACATATTCTGCAGGAACCATGTATATGTTTGGAACACACTTCAAACAGTTATATGTTTGCAAGTCCCAAACTCAGATATATTTAAATGCAAACATTAGCATGTTTGCTGACAAATATGTATGTATGCTTTTACGTGGAAACATATGCGTGCTTCATCCCAAACATCCATATATTCACGTGGAAGCATTAGCGTGTGTTAAGTCAGCGTATTAATATGTTGTGTTTTTATGTTTTCAAGTCAATTTTATTTTTGTTTTACTTATAAATTGTCATAATGTAATTTGTTCTATTGAGTTAATTTATTCATGTTATTGTTCTTAATCACCCACTGTGCATGTCTGTTCTTTATTGTCGCTGCCATATCGATGATTTCTCTGCTTGCGTCGACCGCAAGCACAGCAAATCAGTCGATAGGGAATATGTAAATGTTTCGTTGCTTTACTGCGTTTTCTAACAAGAGCTAGAGAACAGCAGCATCAATATATTGATACATACATATAAGTACACACATGCATGCATATGGGTCCCGTACATTTGTAACTTTGTCTCCCTGCATTCTTGTAACAAATAAACATTGTAATTTTGGAAGTCGAAGCCACCGCAGCGTTTTATTTAAAATCGCTGATTCTCGTTTTCGGTACACTGCCCAAGAAACTTTCTGCAGTGATTCAAAATAAATAATTAAAATTTCACTGCCGGTCAGGAAAACGCTTCTGATCGTACAGCGTGTTTTCCCCAAACCTCCATATACTTACGTGGAAACATATGCGTATTTTCTTCCAAACATAATAATGTTTGCAAACAAATTATTCTTTATTTATTATAATTAATTTTATCAATATGTATCCACATTTATTAATATAAATAATTAATACAAAAAATTAAAATATTTAAAATCACCTTTTATGCATTTACTTGCATTGAATACATTGCTTTTTTTTATAAAATGAGAATCTGCTGCTCTTTTGCTTGTCGCTTCTTTGTTGTCTACCACGTTTTTCCTTTCAGAAGGTTTCAACTATGCCTTGGTTATCACTATGCGTTGATACACAAAAAATATACTTATTTACTACAAATCTAGTTCATGCAAGACAAGCGTGTATTAACTAATTACGTGTGTTTTTTATATATTATAGAGGCTCGAGCAGAATAAGGGATTCACGTAAATGCCCTCTCCAGTTTCTTTCCTCAAAATCGTTTCTCACTATGGTAGCACACATAAATATATGGGAAAACCATACACTTAAACAAAGCAACATCACAAACCATTTAACCGTCCGAGCGTTTGTTTATTATTTTTTCACGCATCAAGCGCTTTTGATATCCCCTGTCCGATGAACCATTGACGACTGAATACATGAAATTAAAACGCAATACATCAGCCAAAATAAGAAAAATTGACTTCATCTGTAATTTACATGCACATTCAGTAATATTTATGACTCACTTACTGAGAGAATAGTGGAAAAATACAGATACACACTCGTTGCACCTCTTTTATTCTCTTGCCCTCGAGAGAGCATAAACAGTGCAACAAACACGGCTGTATTTATATCACAAACGTAGATATATTTGGATCGCAAACACATATATTATAACATTTTAATCATTGTATCTCAAACATGTAATATTGAATAGCAAAAACAATGTGTTTTGGCACAAGTATATTATATTTGCGACATTCAACAATTTATAATAAATTTAAATTTTTCCATGAAATAGTAAAGTGGATACTTAGGGATCTTCGATCGATATTAATTCGCACATGTAAATTGCACTATTGACTTTGTATTTATACGACTGATGATCAACCGATGGTATCAATTCAGGCACAGTAGTTGGGCGTCTGATGATGAACTTGTCACGGAGTTCGAAACTAGTCATGCCAGTGAGTGTGTTTGTTGAACTGAATTGTCCATTATTTCCAACAACTTGTAAGACTTGTAGTATGAATGATTTTTTTTTAAAGTATATTTTTAGGACCTGTTTGTAAGAATATGTATTACTGTTTCTAGGTTTTTTTTGTATATGTTTTTTTTAAGAAAAGGTACTATTTTTAGGATGAAGTACTAGCCATAAGAGTATGGATTTTTTTTGCAAAGAAGTACTTTTTTTTTAGGAACATGTACTTTTTAAAGAAGTGGTACTCTTTTTAGGAAAAGGTTATTTTTTTAAGAAAATTTACTTATTTTCAGAAAGGCTACTTATCTCAAGAAAAGAAAAGGTATTATTTTAGTTTTAAAAAAAGGTACTTTTAAGAAAAGGAATTTTTGTAAGAAAAGGTAGTTTTTTAAGAGAAGGTATTTTTTTTTAAGAAAAGCTTATTTTACGAAAGAACATGTACAATTTTAAGAGTAGGTACTTATCTCAAGAAAAGTTATTTCGTTTTACAGAAAAGGTGCTCGTTAAACATAATGTACTTTTTTAAGAAAAGGTACTTATTTAAAAAATTATTTTTTTTAAGTAAAGGTACTTTTTGTAAGAAAATTTTTTTTTTTAAGCAAAGGTACTTCTTTAAGATAAGGTATTTTTTTAAGAAAAGGTACATTGTTTAAGAATGTCAATAGGTATTTTTTTTGAGAAATTTTACTGTGTTTAAGAAAACGCACTTTGGCTTTTTTAAATTTACTTTTTATTCGGTGCAAAATTACAAAATGTAATAAACAGGCTCCACCTAGAAAATTTCCCATTAAACAATATGTTAGTCTAGATACAAACCAAAAGTACGAGTGGAGTCAGTGTGCTGGCAAATGTAATTCCATGGTCAGGGTTTAATTTCATGGATTTGCCAGTCTTGCACTTTGGCTTTTCTAAATTTACGTTTTATTGAGTTGAAAACTACAGTATGTTATAAACAGGCTCCACCTAAATAACTTACCTTTAAGCTAAACCAAACCAAAAGTACCCAATATAGTTGATAATAATGGGTTGTAATAAAGTAGTTAAAAAAAGTTGATTAACATTTTTTCATTTAGCCCCCATCCCGCAACGTGCGATAAGGAACTTCGTTCCAAAACTAATGCCAACAACTTTCGAGGGGCGTCAATAAAAAAAGGTTGTATTTCTTTCTAAACATAGCTGATATACATAAATATAACTTTCCTCGCCAAATAAATCTATGTCATTATCTAAGGCCCGATGTTAACTTTCCATATTTAATAACACTATTACTCAAAACACCTTTAGTAAATTAAATTATCCAGTTTCTGTTTTTAATAAACTACGCAATAATATATATGTCACCATATCCAAACTAATAATTCCTCGTCAAAGTTACTTATTTTCAGACGTAGTCCTTTCAATTTCAAATATTTTCCTATTTTAACATTTTCGCCCAATGTGTCCAAACGAAGAAAACCTCGTCAATGGGACTTAAGTCCAGAGGTAGCCCTTGGTTAGTAGATTTAAACTGGGTAATCATTTTCTGGATAAACATCTTCGGAATATGAAAATTTTCAATTTTAAATATTTGCCTATTTTAACATTTTCGCCCAATGTGTCCAAACGAAGAAAACCTCGCCAATGAGACTTATGTCCAGACATAGCCCTTGGTTAGTAGATTCATTTTGTGGATAGACACCTTCGGAATATGATATTTTTCAATTTCAAACATTTTCGCACAATGTATTCAAAAGAGGAAAACCTCGTCAATGAGACTTATGTCCAGACGTAGTCCTTGGATAGTAGATTTAAACTGGGTAATCATTTTTAAAATACACACATTCGGAACATGAAATTTTTCAATTTCAAATATTTGCCTATTTTAACATTTTCGCCCACTGTTTCCAAACGAAGATAGATTTTCTGGATAGATAGAAATATTAGTTTGGATATAAAGACCGTCCAAAATGGGGCTTTATACCTACTCATCGTATTTCATACTTTAACATTGATCTGCTAACTCAGCAACAGATGTGGTTTGTATCTTGGATAGTTAAATTCTGAATTTATCTTCACTCACATCTTTCTGATAGACCAATTTTATGTTATATATTGAAGCTCAGGACCATGGTATCTCTATTATTAGATATATAGGGTTGTTTAAAAAAGAAGTTTTGCAAAATGCATTCTCATGATTCCTGGTAAATCGTATAGCTATTGTAGATCTAGCCACAGCTCTTCACCACAGGTTGTTTGGAATGATGATATTAAAAAATTCATCGAACTAAATGCAAATGTTTTCTTGTATGTTTTGCCTGCGATATTTTTCGAACACTTGCATAGTGGGGAATTCTGAATTAAAATGATTTTTCATTAACATCATTCAAAACAACCGCTGATGAAGATCTGTGGCTAGATGTAAAATAGCTATTCGATCTGCCAGAAACCATTACGATGCTTTTTGCAAAACTTCTTAAAAAAAACTATATCTCTGTTAATAGAGTTATAAAGGGGTTTTCAACAGAGACGCAACAAAAGTAAATCGATAGGGACAGCAAACGACGCCATATTTTTTCCCGCTCTTTTGATATTTCTCTTCAGTAAGGTTTGCCATTTCATCATGGAATGGAAATTATTTATAATTATTATAACTTTAAGAGCGCTACGTCCAATTTATGATCGTCATAATCGTCCTACCAGATCAACAATTGAGCGTCTAGTGGAAAAATTTGAATCCACAGGCACAGTACAAAATGTTCCCGTGCCAGTGAGACAAAGAAGTGCCCGTAGTGTCGAGAATATTGCTGCCGCTGAGGCTTCAGTTCAAGAAAGCCCACATGTGTCTCTCACACGTCGTTCTCAAACGTTGGGCATCTCTATGACGTCGTTGTGGCGAATTCTGCGAAAAGATCTTGGCCTACATCCTTACAAGATCAAATTGACGCAAGAACTGAAGCCGCTTGACCACCATAAGCGTCGTATGTTCGTGAATTGGGCTGAGCAACAACTTGAAAATGATTCGGATTTTCATCGGAAAATCATCTTCAGCGATGAGGCTCATTTCTGGCTGAATGGCCTCGTCAATAAGCAAAATATGCGTTATTGGTCAGACAGCAATCCACACGTAATCCATGAGTCATCATTGCATCCCGAAAAAATTACGGTTTAGTGCGGTTTATGGGCCGGCGGTGTCATTGGGCCGTACTTCTTCCGTGATGATCAAGACCGGCACATTACTGTGAATGCGAATCGCTACCGTTCAATGATAACCGAATATTTTTGGCCCCAATTGGATAATATGGACTTGGAAGACATGTGGTTCCAACAGGACGGCGCCACAAGCCACCCAGCGAATGCCACAATCAATTTATTGGAAACCAAGTTTGCCCGTGGTGGCCATGCAAAAGAAATCGAGTTCCATACATAATGGCATCGAAAGTACTTTCACAGGAATAAAGAATTTCATTGGTATCTAAAACCGGTTTTGTTTTATTTAAAAAAACTTTTGTAGCGCTCTTATTGAAAAACCCTTTAGAATGGTCTTGAACTTGAATACATAAAATACAATAGTTTTTTTAATATCTTTGCCATCGATTTGAAATAGTACCAAATCTGAAATAGCTATACGATCTGCCAGGAACCATAACGATGCATTTTGCAAAACTTCTTTAAAAAAAACTATATCTATGTTAATAGAGTTTTAGAATGGTCTTGAGCGTGAATAAATAAAGTAAAATAAATATGAATAAATAAAAATAAAAAAAAAATCTTTGCAATCGATTTGAAATAGTACCAAACCCTGCCACTACAGTGTTTTATTATCAATTTTACAAGCGGCATCAAAATGAAATTTGAATTTCATATTTGTATATAATTTGAGGAGCAAAATATTTATCATGTCTATCACCTTTTGCTATCTCTTTCCTTTCCGTCCACACCATCAATTGATCGTTAATCATAATATAAATTTTACTATGTATTTAAATTTTTGTATAATAATTAAATTATTTGTTTCTTTCTTTTTAGAATTACAATATAATATTGAAAAAAAAATATACACAGAAAGAAAATTTAAAATAAGTAGTAACTAACTAACGGATGTTATTAATCATTACCAATGATGATAGTGATTGAATTTTGTGCATTTGAGAAATGTTCGTTAACCAGAACTTATGTCTCCACTAGAGGAACATCGAATTCCATTTAAACAAACAATTTTATTTGAAGTTGTGAAGAAGCATTGTCGTCATTGTGGTTACCTACAAAAGTTTTCAGAAGTAAGAGAATCTAAAGAACATCAAAGATCATGTTAGGCCCGTCCCCTCGACTTTTGCTGGTATTGCTGCTCCGCATACTCCTGTTGTTCGGTGGTTTTAACAACTGGACGAAGGTGAAATTTAAAGGTAAGTGGAAAGAGATTAATTACAATAAGTATTTACTTTTTTGCATATAAAAATATTTTAATTAATTGTTTTTTTATTGTTCATAGTCAAAATACTTAGGGCAATTTTCTCATTGTCCGGCTAAAGTGTCGGCTTATTAATCGGTACTTGAATTTATCGCAACGATATTCTGCCTGTTAAGGTTTTTCTTTTTCTCATACTCCGGTTAATTTCACAGGATTTTAGATGATTTACGCTGCCAACTCCGATGAAATGTATGACTATAGTTGTCAACACTGTGAGATATCAGATGTTATTGTTTTATTGCTATTGCCCCATTAGGGAAATGATGTAGAATGAGAGGCCAAAGAAGACATACAGATTATAGACCATGCAGCAAACTAAGTTTAAAAGTGTTTGATATTAATGACAGCAAAATTATTTTTGCATTGAACGAAAATACCCATTCCCTTTCATTTCTGTCCGTATTATGCCAACCAAAGAGTAAATTACCAAAGCAACTCGGACTCGATGAAATGGCCTACTACCTCGTCGTCATGAAGAGGCATCGAAGAGAGTAATGGAGGCTCTTTAGTATTGCTCTGTGGTAATACCGTGGGATGACCTTCTCAGAGGCCGAGGAACAGATATTTGTTGAACTGGTGGAAGAACACAAGTCAGTTTTAGAAAACCAAATACTTAAAGCATAACAACATGAAAACAAAACAGCTGTTGTCAACAGTTGTCAGCTGTTTGCATTAGACATCCTGGTAACGTTATCGGCCAGATCAATTTTAAGTATACATTGAGAAAATGAAATTCTTTATCGTCACGGTAAAAAATAACCGTTCATTGAGAAAGTGCCCTTAGGTTTTCTTATTTTTTGTATTAAATATATCGATGAAGTGGTGAAAATTTACATTACATATGTGGGAAGCAACAGCTGAATACAAATTTCGTTTAAATCCCATAGCCATCTTTCCAAAAACAAAAGTATGGTTAAAATTTAATATATCATGATCTGGCTCACGGGTGGTAACCGGTATCGGGTTTGAATGGACTACTACTCACTACATCTCATGAAGGTATAAGAGACAGCTTTAGTAATTTAGTGAGCTATTCGCTTTCTATTTTTAGACTCACTTTCTAGTTTTGGGCTCACCTTCAATTTTACACCGATTCCGAATTGGTTTTCAAAATTGCTGTCACTGAGCGTAGTGACCATCGCCTAAAGATAATAAAGGTGGCCAGGGCGGAGATTGAATCCACGTTTTCATCAACAAATATTAACCTATGCTGAATTATCAATCGAATGTTTGTGGGCTCTAACTCGGGGAAAAGTTAGCATGCGTGACTTGTGTACATGAGATCGTGGGTTAAATCTCCTCTAACCACCTTTCGCTAATTTCGGCAACGGTCACCTTGATTAGTGGCGGCTACACTATTGTTCTCAATGTAATTGTGCTCTTTCGCATTCGGTGTAACACTGAATGTAATTTTTTTGAGACTATTAATTAGAAAGCGCACAGCTCACTTACTGTAAAACGGTCATGTCAATTAACCTGTTGTGAGCCAATTTATGCATAATTTATGCAATAAAAAGAGAGAAACATATATTGTTCTGTTGAATATTTCATTCAGTGTGTATTAAAAGGTCTCGCAGTTGTGCATCCATTTTTATCCATTCCACTGAATATGTCAATGTAGGGATATAAGTCACACAGCTCATAGTAGGGGATTTCTCGAACAGAAATTGAAATAATTCAGCCTTTTCTAAACGGACGGTTCGATCAATATGAAATTTCATACGGGCGTAGCTGAGTTGTTGTGCTAAAGAAATTGATATATTTCTGCGCCATAAACCCTACTGAAGCCGAACAGCTGAAGCCAAAGGGAAACTCTAGTATATCTAAAATGAATCAACATTTAACTGTGTTTTGTATGTAAAGGGTGTTTTTTAATTGATACTGTAAAAAGTAACACGAAATTAAATATAAAATAATAAATTTATTTATTCGAAATATCAGTACATGGCATTAACATTTGATAATCGTTTCGGGCATATGGTCTCCGTGGCTGATCATGACGAAGCCCATTCTCGATGTTCAATTTTGTGTCACTTTTTCGACCGTATGCCACTTGGGTATGCTGGCCTTATGTCACTAATAGCACGAACAATTCCGGCCTCCAAGGCATCAATTGCTGCTGGTTTATCAGAATAAACCAGTGACTTCACGTAAACCCACATGAAATAATCGAGAGGTGTCAACTTGCACGACATTGGAGGCCAATTCTCAAAATCAACTTATCGCCAAATTTTGATTTCAATAAATCGGTTGCGGTCGCCGTTTGGCACGTAGTGCAATCCTGTTGAAACCACATCTTGCCCGGAACAATGCAATCCATATTCTCAAACAAAGAAAACTATTGATCGTGATGCGGTAACGATTTCTGTTGACCGTAAAGCGAGCTCCGGCTTCATTTTTGAACGAAATAGTGTCCGATGATGCCACCAGCGCGTAAACCGCACCAAATGGTTCATTTTGCTGGATGTAATTTCTTCATGGAATGTAATGGGAAACCATTCATTTATTTGTAATAGAGTCTGTAGGGTCTGTTTTGTATTGGTTTACTCCTTATGCGGCAAAAAAATTAGCCTCATCGCTGAACACAGTTTTGCGATAAAACATCGGTTTAGTTTCCAGCTGCTCTAGCGCCCAATCGGTGGAAAAACGACGCATATGATGGTCTGGTGGCTTTAATTTCTGCACCTGCTGGATCTTATGCAGAATCTTTGATCAAAATTTTTTCCACGTAGTGGACAGACAGAGTCCCAATTCCTGCGACCGACGACGAATCGATAAATTTGGTTGTCCTTTCACACTTTCGTTTACAGCAGCGACATTCTCTTCAGTACTCAAATTCCTTCGACGTGCTGGTGTTATTGCTTCATTTAGAGAGTATGTGGTATGAAATCTATAAACAGTTCCATGGATGGCTTACTCAGATGGACGATTATACGTGTCATAAAAGTCACGAAGTCGTCTATAAGTTGCACGAATCAGTGACTGATGTTCAAAGTAAATTTGGTAGCGATGTTCAAGTCTGAATCTATTTAAGATAATTTGCCAGAGTATGTTGATCATAAATGTCAAAAAGTGAACGCAGTATAACAGTTCGTTTGACAGCTAACCATTTCGTATGTTCTATCTAAGCAAAAAAAAACCATTTATATAAAAATTTAGTGTGGTGACACATTTTTTGAAAAAAGCTCCAAAAATGAAGTAATTTTTTATTTCTTAACTTGGAATTCATGGCATTTCCCAAAAAAACAATGGATAGCAAAAATTGTTACCTTATTTTACAACATATGCTGTTGGTAATGTACACGCTGAAAAATCTGTCTGTTGTTGTTTGAATGGAAATATAACGTTTTTGTAGCTTGTCGCAAATATAGCATACTTGTGTACAAACACATTGTGTTTGCTACTCCATATTACATGTTTGAGATACAATGATTAATATGTTGTAATATATGTTTGTGGGACTAAAAGGTCGCTTCGATTGTTGAAAACTGCTGAAAACAAAAGCTTGACAGATAAAAAAGAAACATGAAATTATTGAAAACAATGCTTGCAAACATATACACAGTTCCTGCTATATGTTGCTGGGTCCGATTTTTTCAGTATGTAAAAGGTAATATTGTTTTTCATTTAGCCAACATATTTTCAAATAACTGAGGAAAAACAAGGCACAATTTAAAACCAAAATATTTGCAGAAAAATTTCGAGCACCATAAGAGCACGACTAAACATGCCAGTATATTTTTTTGGCGTAGTATGGTTATAAGTATGTACAAACTATTTCCAATATAAACAAAATTCAGAGTTTTACAAGGGCTCACACTTTTTTGATGGCCCAGGTAGTCAACTTTGGCTCCCACTGTGGGGCTGCAGTGGGGTCTATGGCACTCCAGTACTTCAATTTCTATAACACAGCTATGTCTATGTGAAATATGATTTAGAACGGCTGAATTATTCCCATTTGTTTTGAGAAATCCCTCAGTGTGCAGCTCATGGTTCATACGATATCAATACTCGCCGTTATCGGCAACGGGGGCAGCTCTATATGTTTACGAACATTTTTCCTGTGTTGTTTTTTGTTTTTCGATTGAGTGAGAGAGAGAGTGAGAGTGAGAAAGAGATAGAGAGAGAGAGTGCTTGCAGTGGCCAAAGTACATATAAAGAAATATGTTGTTCCCCATACGCGAAATTTTAAACATTAGTTGATTCGCTTTGTGGCTCGTTTTGTGGTGCAATGGTAGTGCACACCTCGCTTAGTGACTGAGACACTATAGAGTATTTAGCCATGAAAAAGCTTCTCAAAAATACCGTTCGGAAAAATGTAAACAACTTTTTTTTAACACTATTATGCTACAACCCAGTATTATCAACTATATTAAGTACTTTTGCTTTGGTTGGTGTCTAGACTAATATATGTTGGAAAATTTCTTGTTGAATGGGAAGTTTTCTAGGTGCAGCCTGTAACCAATATTTAGTATATCGTCGGCTTAACCTGCAAACCTGCTAAATCCACTTTTTAAGTAAATTTAGATTTTGATGCCGTATGGTAGAGAAAAATACGCCTCGTTGACCAGGATGTAGTTTTTCTTTAATTTGAGTCTTGAAGTGGGTAAAAAGGTTTGATAATATACATATATAATATATAAATAATATAATATAATAATACATATATATAATATAATATAATATGCTGAAAGGGAGTTAGCAGGTTTGCAGGTTAAGCCGACGATATATTGTAGTTTTGATCCCAATAAAAAGTAAATTTTGAGTAGCCAAAGTGAATGAAGTTTAAAAAATGAACATTTTCGTAAATAAGTGCATTTTCTTAAGAAAAGAAAAATTTCCTAGAAAAAATACATATTCATATTCTTAAACCAAGTACCTTTTCTCAAAAAAACATACCTTATCTTAAAGAAGTACCTTTCCTAAAAAAAATAAATTTTCATACAAAAGTACCTTTTCTAAAAAAGTACTTTTTTTAAAATAAGTACATTTTCTTAAAAATGTAAATTTTCTTACAACAAATTGCCTTTTCTTAAAAAACTACCTTTTCTTTAAAGAGTATAATTTTTGTGAAACAAAATAATTTTTCTTGAGTTAAGTACCTACACGTGAAAATGTATCTATTCTTGAAAAAAAGGACCAATTCTAAAACAAATTCCCAATTCTTAAAAAAAATATTTTCTTCAAAAAAATACCTTCTCTTAAAAAAATACATTTTCTTACAAACATATTAAAAAAAAAATAAAAGGTTTCCCATTACATCCCATGAAGGGACTGGGGGGAACTTCTCACAATCACTGAGCTGTGCGCTTTCCAGTTTTCACTCACTGATTGGGACCTACAGTTTTACACCGATTCCGTACGGTAATTTGAGAAGCTTTGTCATGGCTAGATACTCGATAGTGTCGCCGTCACTATGCGAGGTGACCGCCGCCGAAAGAAAATTTGAAGGTGGTCAGAGCCGGGTTCGAACCCAGGATCTCATGTACAAGAGCCGTGCACACTAACCATTGCACCACCGACGGCCACAAACAAACATATTCCTTTTCTTAAAAGTACCTTTTCTTAAAAATAAAATATTTTCTGAAAATAAGTAAATTTTTTTAAAAAAATAAACTTTTCCTAAAAAGAGTAACACTTCTTTAAAAAGTACCTATTCTTAAAAAAGTACTTCTTTGTAAAAAGAATTCATACTCTTGTGGCTTTTTCTTACCTTACAGGAAGTACTTCTTCTTAAAAATAGTAACTTTTTAAAAAACACACATTAGCTTTTAATAAAAGAAGTTCCTCTCTTTTAAAAAGGACCTTTTCGGAAAAATGTAATACATAGTCGTACAAAAAGAACCTAAAAATATATTAAAAAAAAAATAAATAAATAAATTCTATAAAAAAAAATTTCTTAAAAAAAATTTGATCATTTTACAAAAAGTATCTTTTCTTAAAGATCCATTTAAATTATCGTCTTTTTTAACGGACGCCTTAGGCACGTTGGAACTAAGTAGGACGTAATATACACCGAAAGGAACTTCGTTCCAACTGGGTGTCCCCTGACACCTCATGTAATTTTTTTTGTGGTGAACGATCATGCAATTTAGTTTGTGAGAAGCTAAACTGTGCTATGGCGGTAGTACATCCGACTAGCATTTCTTTCACAACTAGACCGAGAGGTCCAGGTTCAACACCCCGTGCAGTAATTTTTTTTAAATTGTATTGGTGGTTTTGCGCCCATGATAATGGTTTATTAAAGAAAACCTTCTAACATAGATGACTCAGACGACAATCGATGTTCCCTGAGAGATGAACTCCTTAAAAAACAGTCAGAACTTATTAACACACACGTTCTTATTATCTCAGAAATGTCATATTTATCTCTTAAACAAAGATATTAACTAACTGTGAGAAATTAGAAAATTGCCATAACTCCAAAGACACAATCTGTCGATTTATGATGTCGGCTATGACCTTGATATCTTTGCCATATATCTTTATTACATTGGAGGGCCAATTTAGGTAAATTTTCCAACAAAAAAAAAAGCGTTTACAAACTTTATTTCTACTCGTATTCCCGTAAATAGCTGGGTAGATGATTTCGATTCCTTGTTTTTCGTCTTCTTTCTTTTTGCACGACGGAACTCCATGACAACAATAAATTCCCATTAAGATGAATATTGCCAGCTTGTTCTTCCTGTAATTCTTGGTATTCGTTTTTTTTTTTATTTTTTTATTTTGTTTTACGAGTTTTATATTTTCTTTATTTGCTGTTTATTCTTGTCGTTTTATTCGTTTGGGCAGGAGGCGACGGAACTCTAACTTAGTTCGTTGTCGCTATGGCAACTGACAGCTTAGGTTTGGCTGGCGTTGAGGCGGGTGGCGCCAGTCTATGTACCCAGATAGAGATGACGTTCAAGTCCACCAACGCATTCCAAATTGATTGTACCTCCGTAAGATTTGTGTTCTTGTGAACATTTCACAAGTAAATGTAACAAACAATTGTTGTTATTCAAACACAACACGTATTATAATTTACAACGGGAGAGCCATTAATGCTGTGACTGCCATGGAAGCGGGATAAATAATCTAGTTGAAGATCAAGATGTGCTTAAATGTTTTGGAGCAGTGAGGTGGTTTAAAGTGCTTTCAATTTGAATGCAATACTATATTTAACTTTTAGTAGGTTTCTAATACTTATACGATACTTTACATCAGCGTTCCTCAAACTTTGTTTTCTAAGTTTTGCCAGCTAAAATGCACAACTATTGAATGTTAAAAGTCTAAAAAGGATATGGTGCCACTATCTTGCAGGCGACGACATTTTATAGGCAATCATCGATATTTACGAGTAAATACAAATTTCGTTCGTTTAACTAAATTCACTTTCTTTGGGGAATGTATTTGCGGCAAACGAACATGCAATTGAAACAAACATATAAATGGTATGATAAACAAATAAAATCGTTTAGGGGAACTGGAAAACGTTTCCAACAAACGAAATATGGTAACTCCGAACAAAACAAAAGATAAACTAAATACTGTATTTTTCGAAATGACCTGATTTTTCTTTGTTTTGAATGTTAATGTATGTATGTGAAGTTCGTACAGCAAGTTTTCAAGGTCTGATACATTTTTGTAAGTAACAAATGGTTGGGTTTTCGTTGGAAATATAGATAACTGGTATGACTAGTTTCGAACTCAGTGTGAAGTCCATCATCAGATGCCAACTCACTATGCCTAAATTGGTACCATTGGTGAGATCATCAATCGTGTATATACCCTCTTATATGCAATTTACAAATGCGAATTGGTATCGATCGAAAAACCGTCACTACCAACTCAATATGTTTCCTTAACTCTTCCTTTGTTTATCGTTAACGAGTTATAGTATATTCGAGTTATATTCGTAACTCAAAAAATCTTTTATGAGAAACGAAAAATGTTTCGCGACAAACTGATTTTTCGATGAAGATTTTAATTTGTTATTAGATAACAGACCAGCTTTGTTTTTTTAGAGTCCGCAGACGAGCAATACATGAGAGCGAAGTATAGACTATTTCGTTTATATTAAACAAATAAACATTATAAATATTTTTGGGGCAAAGGAAACATTTTTGCATCAAACTAAATCTAAACATTTGTTTTCTTTGCGTGTAGGAAATGACACTTTGAAGACATACACGAACGAACAAGGAAGACTGTGACACATCTCAATGTAGAGTAGAGTTGTGGGAATCCGAAGGGAATTTGCTCCCGAAACTGAATCCCTAAAAGGAACTAGAGGAAACAGTTCCGAAAATTTGAACTTAATTAATCTTTTTTATATTATATGCCTGTCGGTGGTGCAATGGCTAGTGTGCGCGGCTCTTGTACTTGAGATCCTGGGTTCTATCCCTGCTCTGGCCACATAAAATTTCTTTCAGCGGCGGTTACCACGCATATTGACGGCGACACTATCGAGTATATAGCCATGAAAAAGCTTCACAAAATACCGTTCGGAATCGGTGTAAAACTGTAGGTCCCAATCAGTGAGTGAAAACTGGAAAGGGCACAGTTCACTGGTTTGTAAGAAGCTGTTCCTAATCCCTTCTTGGGATGTAATGGGAAACCATTTTTTTTATATTCATAAACTACAACGCATTAGAATTCCGTCATTTAAATCTTTTATAAAGGGTGTCTCGGTAAGAATGCACTTTTTCATTTTAAAACAAAAACACGTAGTTTTTGAGATAGTTGTGATTTTTTTTTATTGGATTGTAAAGAAGACATATTCCGATTAAGTATGGAATAAAATATCCGTCAAATGGCCTCCACGGATCTGATGACAGGCCTTTACTCTTTTCATGAAATTTTCCATGACTTTTTCACAGAGATGTGGCTGTATCTCGCCGATGACGTGTTGAAGCTCGGATTTGAGCTTTCGAATTGATTCTAGTTTATTCGTATAAACCCGAAATTTCACAAAACTCCAAAGAAAGAAATCGCACGGCGTTAAATCGTATGATCTTAATGGTCAGTTGACATCAGAATTTCTTGAGATAATTTGTTATGGAAGTTTTTGCTGCAATAAAGCGATTGTTTCATGCGCGGTGTGGCTGTGGCTGAAACCACATGTCATCCAGATCAATGCCGTCCAGTTGCTGTTGCGTTGCGTCCGATCACAGTCACTGAAATTTCGGCATCATCTACAAAAAAGTAAGGACCAATCACGCCGCCTAACCAAAATCCGCACCAGACGGTTTCTCATTATGGGTGCATTTGTTTCTCATGAATTGCATGAGGATTTTCTGAGCCCTAAATTCGACAATTTTGTGTATTCACGAAGTCATTCAGATAGAAATGCGCTTCAGCGGAGAGGATGACTTTTTTTTTTAAAAATTGGCATTGACTTCACTTGTCTCCTTTACCCATTCAATGAATTGCCGGCACTTTCCATGGTCTGCTGGTTTCAGCACCAGCCAACGTATGAAGGTGGATCTCTTTTGTCATAATTCGATGCGTAGTGCTTCGTGAAATTTTGAAGTTGTTGAGATCGATGCCGAATTGATGCTTTCGGGTTTTCGGCGACACTCTCCTTTGCAGCCGCAATGTTTTCAAGAGACCGACCACTACGTTGGCGCACAGAAGTCTTCCTGTCCATGACCGACCCAGTTTCTTCAAATTTTTTGAACACTCTTCGAATGTTTAACACATTAGGTGCACTTTCTCGACAAAAATTTCTTCGAAGTTTGCGAGCGGTCTCAGCATATCTTTCCAAATTTTTATAATAAGATTTCATAATTATAAAACGTTTTTCTTACGTACAAGCGCTCCATTTTTAATAATCGGAATAAACATATGTGACAGCTGTCAAATTTCAGAGTTGCTACTTGCACAAAAAGAAAATGTAAACTTCAATCGTACTGAAACACCCTTTATTATCTTTTTATTGGCGGTTATTAAAATCCGGTCTGAAATAGAGTGCGGGTAAAATGTCACATTGTACGAAAGTAAAAAAAGTGCACACAAAAGTACAGGATGAGTACACAGAGGTGGTACAATTGGTGTACCCGAAAGTATACAAAGTGTACACAGAGATACACATAGTGTACACAAAATTACTAAAGGTGTATTCACGGGTACAAAACAACTGCACATAAAAGTCCAAAAAGTGCACACAAAAGTACAAAAAGTGTACACGAAAGTATCAAAAGTGTACACAAAATTATTCAAAATTTACATAAAGTGTACACAAAAATTCCAATAATCTAAACCATTGTAATCTAAAAAAGTGTGCACAATGGTACAAAAAAGTGTACACAAAAGTACCAAGAATGCACACAAGATTATTAAAAATTTATATAAAGTGTACACAAAAATTCCAATAATCTAAACTATTGTAAACTAAAAAAGTGTGCACAATGGTACAAAAAAGTGTACACAAAGATACCAAAACTGCTTACAAAATTATTCAAAATTTACATAAAGTGTAAACAAAAATTTCAATAAATTTTCGTCAAAAAAAAAGTGTGCACAATGGTACAAAAATGTGTACACAAAAGTATAAGAAGTGTCAACCAAAGTGGAAAAAGTGTACACAGAAGTAACGGGGTTTTCAACAGAGACGCTACAAAAGTAAATCTATAGGGACAGCAAACGACGCCATATTTTTTCCCGCTGTTTTGACATTTCTCTTCAGTAAGGTTTGCCATTTCATCATGGAAAGATATACGAGCCAACAACGAGTCGAAATTATTTATAATTATTATAACTTTAAGAGCGCTACGTCCAATTTATGATCGTCATAATCGTCCTACCAGATCAACAATTGAGCGTCTAGTGGAAAAATTTGAAACCACAGGCACAGTACAAAATGTTCCCGTACTGCCGCTGAGGCTTCAGTTCAAGAAAGCCCAAATGTGTCTCTCACACGTCGTTCTCAAGCATTGGGCATCTCTGTGACGTCGTTGTGGCGAATTTTGCGAAAAGATCTTGGTCTACATCCTTACAAGATCAAATTGACGTAAGAACTGAAGCCGCTTGACCACCATAAGCGTCGTATGTTCGTGAATTGAGCTGAGCAACAACTTGAAAATGATTCGGATTTTCATCGGAAAATCATCTTCAGCGATGAGGCTAATTTCTGGCTGAATGGCTTCGTCAATAAGCAAAATATGCATTATTGGTCAGACACCAATCCACACGTAATCCATGAGTCATCATTGCATCCCGAAAAGGTTACCGTTTGGTGCGATTTATGGGCCGGCGGCGTCATTGGGCCGTACTTCTTCCGTGATGATCAAGACCGGCACATTACTGAGAATGCGAATTGCTACCGTTCAATGATAACCGAATATTTTTGGCCCCAATTGGATAATATGGACTTGGAGGACATGTGGTTCCAACAGGACGGCGCCACAAGCCACACAGCGAACGCCACAATCAATTTATTGGAAACCAAGTTTGAGAAAGTGTTATCTCACGAAATGGCCCAGTCGATTGGCCGCCTCGGTCGTGCGATTTGACGCCGTTAGATTATTTCCTATGGGGCTACGTCAAGTCTATGGTCTATGCCAACAAGCCAGCGACGATTGATGAACTTCGTACGAATATCGAACGTGAAATTGCAGCAGTATCGGCCGATTTATGCTTGAAAACCGTCGAAAATTGGGTTCAGCGTCTGGACTTCTGCAAGCGTGCCCGTGGTGGCCATGCAAAAGAAATCGAGTTCCATACATAATGGCATCGAACGTACTTTCACAGGAATAAAGAATTTCATTGGTACCTAAAACCGGTTTTGTTTTATTTAAAAATCTTTTGTAGCGCTCTTATTGAAAACCCCGTTATAAACCCTCACTACGAAGGCATCACATTTGGGAAATCTACTAAAAACAAGTGGTTCCCATTGAATTGGGGAGATCTTCCCACAACCAGTGAGCTGGGCGCTTTCTAGATTTATGCTCACTGATTGGCACCTATAGTTTTTACACCGATTCCGAATGGTATTTTTGAGAAGCTTTCTCATGGCGAGGTGACCGCCGTCGAAAGAAACTTAAAGCTGAATTTTAGGACCTTGGGAACACGCGCTGGAAAAAAGCTGAATATGCAGTTTTGTTTCACTTGAGCTCCTGAGTCGGGAACAAGTTGTCCGAAAGGGGGGAATTGCCCCTAAGGCCTAAAAAATCGACAAAAAACGGGACACTGAACTTACAGGTAAGCGTTGGTACTCAAATGAAAGGAAGTCGTCTTACGATTTCATTGGTGCCATTACTTTTCACCTCCGATGGCTGTGAGTCGCCCAAAAATTGCGCCAAATTCGACTTAAGGTACAGAGGGAATTTGAACCCCCCTGCCTCATCAAAAGAGGACGCCATTTTCGGGTTTTTCCAGCGCGTGTCCCCAAGGTAGAAAAATTTTGCCAAACTTAAATTGGTCATAACAGGGATCGAACCCAGGATCTCATGTACAAGAGGCACGCACACTAACCATAGCACCAACGTCGGACACAATCAACTAGCGACGAGATATTTACGATATATGTATCAACTCCTGGGAATCCTCACGAGCAATCAATTGACAATTTCCGGCGGTTTGTTGATTACAACGCTATATTCAATAGCCCGATTAGGAGAAAGTGATTACGAGGCTATAACTGCAGTTACACCGACCAAGATTATCGCTTTTTCGGGATTTTAAATGTCAAACTACATAAGAAAAAAAACGTCGCTAATCCCGAAAATGCGTTAATCTTGCTTGGTGTAAATGACGTATATTTGTTTGGTATCCCCGGTAAAGTATTACGTCTATGCAGAAGACACTGACGAAAGTTGGTAAATATTTTACTAAAACATGTGAGGTCTCATCAAGGCGACAACTTATGGTGTGAAATCTTCATCAACTTAATGGAGATAAAGAAACCCACAAGAACAAAGACAACCATCAGCAGCAAAAACATCGAAAGACTCGCATATGCTGATACACTGAGAGAATTATCATCATAATACCCATTTTTCAGCCAAAGAAACATTTCATAGAATCTATGAAAGATTTGCATAGATTCCATGACGTTAAATTTATGAAAACTTCGTAAAATGTATGAAATTGCTACATGAATTCTATGAATATTTTTCATAGATTTTATGAAAATATTTCATACCGCCTATGAAATATTTCATAGATTATATGAAGCTAAATCTGCTATAGCTTCCTAAAATCTATGAAAATCTGTCATAATAAATATGAATAAGTTGTATAGGACCTATGAAAAATTTTCATGGAATTTATGAATGTTTCATAGATTCTATGAATCATTTTCATAGAGAGAGGGCGTGCGGATCATGGGAAATAATAACGATTGTTTATCGTATTTGTAACGATTATTAGTTTTTATCGCACAAAGAGAAATACGAAACGAAAATATGTGTTATTATTAAGGAAGACCACAAACATAGCAAAACACCACGCTAGAAATATAATAATTTCTATGCTGCCGGTTCCAACTCTGTTGTAACACTAAACTAGTAATCTTCTTTTCATGCTGTACAGCAACATCTCCAACAATATCAATATCAGTGCTTGACGCATTAGAGCAAATCCAGTGTATTTCGTTATTGTACTTTGTTTGTTCGTGTTGAATTGTGTTGTTTGTCGTTGAATCTTTTCCCATCTAATTTTATAGGTATATATTTCGATTTCGCAACCCAGCAGAAATAAATGTGGGCATCTAAAATATGTGTACGTTAACAACGAATGAAGTTCGTAAATTATTTTTAAAATCCTTTCTTATGAAATATATAATAAAATTCTAATAAATGTCTAAAACTATTGTTATACAATTTTTAATGAATTTTTTATGAACACGTTTCGTAAAATTCATAACATTTTTGTCATAGGATCTATGAAATCTACCAAAAACTTCATTGTATTAATGAAGAATGTTTCATTAATAATATGAAGAAAATTCTTTCAGTGTAATATTGATATCATGAACCGATTATACCTAGAACTTACGATAACCACTATTTTTTTCAATGATCAAAAACAATAATTGAATAGTTCGTGCTATGTTACTAACGAGTTCAGAAACCATACTAATCATTCAACCTGGCTTCAGTAGTGACTCAAAATCGGAATTTCAATAATTCGAAAACGAATTTTTGCATATGCATGCATTTTTGAATAACAACATTCAAGGACAACTTTAAATATTCCAAGAATTTGTAGTCAAACACTCAAGGACAAATTTAAATATTCAACACGCTGACAAATGTTTAACTGAAATTCTATATTCTTAATGTTTCCCAATGGGACGATAAATGATAAATAAAAATCTTGTATGTTTGTGGGTAATTTGACATTTAAATTGATGACACAGCGAATAATTTGTTTATAAACTGAAGACGCTCGTGTGGACTCTACAAAGTGGAGAACAATTAAACCGAAACCATGAATTGTATATGATTTATGAATAATGCAAGTGTTCCATTGCTCGCTTCATTCAATATGCACACACGTTCTGATTCCACTTAACGATGCTCCGAAGGCCATAGTGCATTGCTTTTGTTGGGTTAGTGGATATTATTGCAATTCGATTCTTATATTTGAGTGTAACTTGAAGTGATCTTATCTGGGCCGGAATAATCTGATGGTCTGAGTTGTAGGCGCCTAGGCTGAGTCTTTGTTGCGAAATACACTGTATTTTTCGTAACGTGGCGGAAAAGTAGAGATTTTGAAAATTATCTTTATAATATTAAATACTGGGTATTCTCCATATTTGAAGTGAATGCTTACGTCTACATTTTTGTAAAAAAAAATACCTTCCCATCACAACCCATTAAGGATCAGGGAGAGATCTTTTACAATCGGTGAAGTGTGCGCATTCTAGTTTTGTGCACACTGATTGGTTCCTAATGTTTTACACCCCTTCCAAATGGTTTTTTGCGCAGCTACTCCATGACTAATTACTCAATAGTGTCACCGTCACTGAATGCGATGATCATCGTCGCACAGTGTGGACGATTGAAAAACTACGGTAATAATATCACAACTTTTAAAGTATCGTTCAGATCATTCTGGACTGTACTAAACATTTGTAGAAGAGGAGTCAGGATCTATTTGTTTTCTGGCGTGTATTTAAGAACATTTCAGTGTATAATAAAAAAAAAAATTACAGCAGACAGTTGTCCGAGGCCTTCGGCCACGGACTGTCCCTGCAGGCTGTGTCAGAGACACGGCCATTAAGTTTAACGTAGAATACGCCATCCGATAAGACAGAAAACATATATAACAATAAATTCATTTGCTTATGTTATCTATCATTTATTGTTATATATGTTTTCTGTCTTATCGGATGGCGTATTCTACGTTAAACTTAATGGCCGTGTCTCTGACACAGCCTGCAGGGACAGTCCGTGGCCGAAAGCCTCGGACAACTGTCTGCTGTAATTTTTATATTTACCAACGGCATTTGATTCAAGTCCGTTTAAAAAAAAAATATTATGTTAAATTTTTTTAAACTTAATTTAATTTATGTATTTTAATTAATATTTTTATTGAAATAAGTTCTGCGAATGTTGAGAGGGCCGCCCTAATATTAAAAAAGGTTTACCTTATCGAGTCTTCGCATTAGCATTCGAGCGTTGTGTGAAAGCTTTACGCTTTACAATTCAAAATTAATGTTACAACAGCTTTATTGAAGCTTTCGCAAAAAAGCTTTATTACGTTAGCTTACTGTTTGTTTCACTTTTTACTAGATACATGTTGCCAAGCAACATTAGCTTGCTGTTCGTTTCACTTTTTACTAGATACATGTTCCTAAGCAATGTTGAGCAACCAAAAACACTCAACCAAACACCACACATATGTTTGAGTGTATGTGTTTAAACAATTTTCATTTGAGAAATTAAAATACTAGAAATATATCAACCAATATGAAATGTATATCAAACGAAAGATAACATCTTCATTTACCTACAAAAAAAAATTTAAAAAAATTCATCTAGCCGTTTCCTCAAATTCAATGAAATAAAGATTACAACAATAAAAACCTGACATGACTCCTCATACCGTAAGGTAAGACGTATTCTACGTCAAAAAATATAAAAAATTACATGATCGAATTTCCGGTTAGAACGAACTATATATTATGTACTAGTGTTCCAACACGCCTAAGACGCCCGTTGAAAATTGCGATAATTTAAATGGATCTTTAAGAAAAGATACTTTTAGTAAAATGATAAACTTTTTTTAAGTAATTTTTTTTATAGAATGTATTTTTTTTAAAAAAAAGTATATTTGTAGGTCCTCTTTGTAAGAATATGTTTATATTTTTCCGGAAAGGTCCTTTTTTAAAGAGAGGTACTTCTTTTATTAAAAGCTAATGCTTTTTTAAGAAAGGTACTATTTTTAAGAACAAGTACTTTCTGTAAGAAACAACCATAAGAGTATGATTTTTTTTTTACAAAGAAGTAGTTTTTTTAAGAACAGGTACTTTTTAAAGAAGTGGTACGCTTTGTTAAGATAATAGCTTATAATTCCAACTGGGTGCATTCAAACTGAAGTTTTTCAGTCAAAATGGGTCGTCTTGCATATCTCACTGAGTATTAGTGTAGTTTGCATTTGGACAAGTATGATCTGCTGATTTTCTACCTGCGGGGAGTTGAGCAAAACAAGTGTCTGCAAGTTATCTAACTGTACCATGACTGGATAATAATAGGTGACAGTTGGTCTGCGAAATTCATGAACTAAAGAAGAACTTCCGCGTAATAAATATTGTAATAATTAAGCGACTAAATCTGAGTTATTTGAATTGTAAAGTATTGAAACCGCAAGTCTTTGTGTGGAAATTCGGTTTGTGGAAATTCACATATTTCAATAGAGAGGTGTCGCGACTCTGAACGGGAACGTATGGACTTCGCGTTCAGAAACACTCATTTTTTTAAAGGTTTGCTTTGTGGCCAGGAAAAAGCTCCTGGTTTCTCCACCCTTTTTAAGGAAATGTACTTATTTTCAGAAAGGCTACTTATCTCAAGAAAAGAAAGTAAAAGTTATTATTTTATTTTTAAGTAAAGGTACTTTTAAGCAAAGGAATTTTTGTAAGAAAAGGTATTTTTTTAAGAGAGGGTGTTTTTTTTGAAGAAATGTGTTTTTTTAAGAAATAGGATTTTTTTTAGAATTGTTCCTTTTTTCAAGTATAGGTAAATTTTTAAGAGTAGGTACTTATCTCAAGAAAAGTTATTTTGTTTCGGAAAAAGGTACTCTTTAAAGAAAAGGTAGTTTCTTAAGAAAGGCAATTTGTTGTAAGAAAATTTACTTTTTTAAGAAAAGGTACTTATTTAAAAAAAAAAATTTTTTTTAAGAAAATGTTCTTTTTGTATGAAAATTTACTTTTTTTAAACAAAAGTACTCTTTAAGATAAGGTATTTTTTTTTAAGAAAAGGTACTTTGTTTAAGAATATGAATAGGTATTTTTTTGTGAAAATTTTCTTTTTTTAAGAAAACGCACGTATTTAAGAAAATTTTCTTTTTTTTAACTTCTTTCACTTTGGTTTTTCTAAATTTATTTTTTATTGGGTTCAAACCTAAAGTATGTATGTATGTATATTGGTTAAGTAAAGTATCGTATGTATGTATATTGGTCACAGTCTCCACCTAGAAAACTTCCCATTACACAAGAAATTTCCCAACATATGTTAGTCTAGACACAAGCCAAAGCAAAAGTACCCAATATTGTTGATAATACTGGGTTGTAGCATTATAGTGAAAAAAAAAAGTTGTTTAATTTTTTTTCATTTATACATACGTTACTTAAATACTTTTTTTTAAGAAAAGGTACTTTTTGTATGAAACTTTACCTTTTTTAAGCAAAGGCAATTTGTGTAACAAAAGGTACTTATTTAAAAGAAAAGTACTTTTTTTAAGAAAAGGTACTTTTTGTATGGAAATGTACGGTTTAAGATAAGGTATCATTTTTAGAAAAGGTACTTTGTTTAAGAATATAATATGTATTTTTTTTGAGAAAATTTACTTTGTTTAAGAAAAGGCACTATTTAAGAAAATATTCTTTTTTTAAACTTGTCTCACTATGGCTTTTCTAAATTTACTTTTCATTGGGTTCAAAACTAAGGTATGTACATATGTATATTGGTTACGTAAAGTATAGTATTTATGTATATTGATTACAGTCTCCACCTATAAAACTTCGCATTAAACAAGAAATTTCCCAACATATGTTAGTCTAGACACAAACCAAAGCAAAAGTACACAATGTAGTTGATAAAACTGGGTTATAGCATAATAGGTTAAAAAAAGTTGTTTAATTTTTTACATTTAGCCCCCCTTCGCGCGAAATTTTTCCCAAACATTGAAAGGGGAATTGTTAAAATATTTTAAATTTTTAGTGAATGCGGACTGTAGGGTGCATTTTACAGTAAATATAAAATTTACATTAAATATATTTATTAATATCTTGTCTTTAAGAAAAATTTAAAAATTTGTGTAGGTTTCTTGGAAAAAATGTCAACTCTGAGAACTCCGCATTTCCAAAGAGCTTGAAATAACTTACAATATTTTTAAAGTGTAGTGCGGATTTTGGTCAGGCGGTGTGACTGGGTCTTACTTTTTTGAAGATGAGGACAAAATTGCAGTGACTGTGTTAAACGCATGGATCTGGACGACATGTGGTTTCAGCAATACGGCGCCAGCTACTAAATCGGGCATGAAACAATCGATTTATTGCAGCTACGATTTCCAGAACAAATTATCTCAAAAAATTCTGAATTCATGCCAGGACATCGGACCAAAATCCCCACCAGACAGTTGCTCGATGTGGGTGCATTTGGTTTCCATGAATTGCATGAGGATTTTCTGAGCCCCAAATTCGACAATTTTGTGTATTTACGAAGCCATTCAGGTGGAAATGGGCTTCATCGGAGAAGATGACCGGTTTTTAACAATTGGCATTGACTTCACTTGTCTCCATTACCCACTGAACGAATTGCCGGTGCTTTCCATGGTCTGCTGGTTTGTGCTCCTGAGTAAGCTGAATTTTGTACGCATGAAGGTTGAGATCGTTTTTCAAAATTCGCTGCATAGTACTTCGTGAAATTTGAAGATGTTGAGATCGATGCCGAATTGATATTCCGGGTTTTCGGCGACACTCTCCTTTACAACAGCAATCTATTCAAGATGTCGACCTACAGAACTCTTGCTGTCCATAACCTATCCAGTTTCTTCAATGATTTTGATCACTCTTCGAATGGTTGACTTTCTCGACTGAAAATTCTTCGAAGCTTGAGAGACCGCTCTCAGCATAATTTTCCAAATTTTTTTAATAAGTTTTCACAATTTCCACACGTTGTTCTTTCGTATAGCGCTCCATTTTTATTAATCGGAATAAACATATGTGACAGCTGCCAAATTTCAGAGTTGCCACTTGCACAAAAAAAAGATGACACTAAATTTAAAAAGTGCAATCTTACTGAGACGCCCTTTATGTGTTGGTGACCCAACTTTGGATTTGTTTGTGGGAAACTGCAAAAACAAGAAACTGGTAGGCAACAAAGAAACAAAAAAGCAGCAGGTCTTCAATTTATGAAAACAATGTTCCAAATATATACATGGTTCTTGCATAATGTTACAGGAGTCTTTTTCTCAGCGTGTATGACCCTGAGTCAAATCGATTTTCAGAGTTCTCGTGATTTATTGCCATTTGCGGCGATATCTGCAATCTTTCGCGTTTTGACCTGCATTTACATGCCAAAAACATCGCACTGTATATGTCCGTCTGGGATATCTTATTCCTTACTTTTATCATTTGAATTTTGTTGGGAATTTTAATTTAAAATGTTGTATTTTCGTCATACATTAGTGTGCTTTCATCTGGCAACCCTGGCTGAGAAAATTAACATAGTTTCATTTAGAGACGCAAACACACTCCAACAGTGTTTGGTATATGACCCATATTTGAGTAACAAACAGCTTAGCTCTTTGTTGGCGTTCCTAATTCAATGGATTCTTTTCATTTATTCACAGCAACAGATGGACACATTATCACTAGACTTTTGCATCCCACACAAAGAAATCACTACCGAGTATCTATGACAACAATGGGAAGAATAATAATAATGTTGTTTTGTTGTTGATTCCTATTGCTATGCGGTTCAAAATCGTAATATCATCCCGTGCAGTTGTTACAGGGACTATCTCCCCGCCATCTTTGCCACTTTCATTATCATCAAACCTTTTCTTTTTTATTATATTTGGATTTTGTAAGGTTTATTGTGTTGTTGCTATTTTAATACGAATTCCATTAGAAATTCAAATTTTAATAAAATCCTATAATAGAAACTCATGATTCTGACCTAAATCTGCGGTACCCCAAAGTTAGCTGATCTGTGTCTGCTGGAATTCAAGTGCATTAAAAGTTCACGGACTTATTTCCACTTGTGGTTCTAGATAGGCGCAACTGTCTGGGATTTTGTTTTGTATTAATGTTTTTTTTTTGTGATTTGGTGAGAATTAGTAGTATAATGGTAAATGCACAGACAGGCAAATAAACAAAATGAATGATCTCCAAAACTGCAATAACTCAGTGGCCTTGCGAACTGCAGAATTCCGTGCATTTGAATAGGGAGAGTCTTTATTGCTGCAACCAGGATTAGCAAGGTACGTCAATAATTCGATCTTTATAAGTTTTTGTCTGATTTAATTTAAGCAAATTTTTCGCTGATTCGGAAGAAAAACGTCACAAGTCAGAAAACAGCAGTTAGATCACAACTGACTTGAGTCTATCTTCTCGAGAAATGGAAGGCATTTAGCACAATAGAAAAGCGACTCTTTTGCCCTCTGCCGGCAAACATGTGAATTACAATTGTTTCACTGTATTTTACAATGTTTGGTGGAAATAACTAAAACATGGGAATTTTAGGCTTGTGTCGTTTTTCTTCCGGACCAAATAAGAACCAACATTTACGTGTTAATGTGTGAGAAGTTCATACTACAAGCTTACAAGGTCAGAAACAGCTTTCGAAGTGAAGAATTTTTGATTTTGTTGGAATAACACACAATTCAGGAGAGTACATTCACTGGCATGGATAGTTTCGAACTCCGTGAAAAGTTCATCATCCGTTGCCTAACTACTATGCCCTGAATTGATGACCAAATGTATATATACATATTTACACGCTGAAAAACGGGCCTGTAACATTATGCTGGAACCATGTATATGTTTGGAACAACCATATATTTACGTGCAAGTTTTGTTTTCATGAATTGAAGATCTGCCGCTTTTTTGTTTCTGTGTTGCCTGTCACGCTTTTGCATTCAGCGGTTTTCAACAGACAAAGTCCCATTTGGGTCAACATGTAATATTGAATGGCAAACACAATGTGTTTGGACACAAGTATACAATAAGTGTGTTTTTGTTTACCCCGCTAAAGTTAATTATAGCTTAATTTGTACGGGCCAGCTAAGCGATATTAAGTGGCATTTCAATTTCCCACTTAAATTCCGACTTGAGCAATGGCAATGTTGCCACATTATCAATTTCAAGAAATGGCAACAAAAAGTTATCTTAGATAAATTTTGTTATAATTTCCTGCGAATGAAAGAAGATACTCAAAGGCAAGAATTTTGCAAAATGGCTTACACATTTTAGGTTCATTAAAATTATTTTATTTAATGGAAGACTACGTATACTTTTGTATCTCTAAATTTGAAAGATGTTTTTATTTCCGATTGAAAACAAAATTGGAACTAAATTGTTCACCACAACGCGCAGTAAATGTTATACATATTGATCATGGTAGAATTATCTATCAGGTATAGTCGTTGAAACACATGATGACATTTTTTCCATTACATTTTTCGTTTCTCTTGTCAAAGTCGTATACTATACTTTCATACTTTTTTGTATTCTTGGTACTTATATATTTGTGTAGAGTTTGACAACTGAAATGAGTGAACGAAAATAACATGTCTGTTGTTGCTGCTTACAACTACAGCAACATCTGCTGTTACCATGTATTTGTTGGTACTGGCTAGAAACGTGTTGCCGTATCGCATTTTTTTTCACCCATTACAGCAAATGTTGCCACATTTCATAGTATTAAGTGTGGATCGTTTTATTTGGAAAGTCGTAAGTGGCGATAGCTTAATGGAATAGAAAGACAGCCTTAATATTTGGAACAAGCTACTTACACGTTAGCAGCTCTCCCCAATTCCTTCTTTGTAATATAATGGGAAATCATTTTTTTTATACAGGGTGTTTTTTATGTTTCATGCCGATGTTTTTTGACCGACATTTCTGTTTGGTTGACATTTGTCAGTTTGTATTTGACAGTTGTGCAGAGCAGTCGATAACAATTTATTATGGAGCATCTAACGCACCAACAACTTGTTGAAGTTATTAAAAAATTTTATCGAAATAATCGTTAAAAACGCCGCGAATTTTGCGGGATTTTTGGGTTAAATAATGTGCCGATCAAGTCAACCATTCAGCGTACTGTAAAGAATTTTGAAACTTTGTATACACTGGGAGATAACGTGAAGTCTGCCCGAACTCGTAGCGTACGTAAGATACAAAATATGTTGATCAAAGCCCAGACACCTCTGTTAGACACACTGCACAAGAATTTCAAATGTCATCGTCAACTTTGTTCAAAATACTCAAAATAGATTTGCATTTATACCCCTACAAAATTCAACTGGTTCAACAACTAATGGAAAATAACCATATGCGCAGACGGGAGTGTAGTGAAAGGTTAAAAAAAATCGGCCTGAAACATTAAAAAACACCCTGTACATAAGCGAATTACTTACTTAGGTGGCCTCAAACAACTCAGAGGGGTTAAGGGCCTTACAAACTGAGGATGCCATGTTTCTCCAACCAGTTCGATATTCAGCTTTTGTTCTTCAGTTGCTAACACCAAGCTCTCGCAGGCAATCTTCTATCTGGTCTTTCCAACGAAGTCTTGGTCGTCCTATATTTCGCTGTCCTTCGAGTGGCTCTGCTAATACCTTTTGCACTTTTTCATTCTGATCTATTCTACTGGCATGGCCTAGCCAGTGTAAACTAACTATTTTTATACGTATAACTGCGTCGATGACGGGATACATATTATACAGCTCGTGATTCATCCGTTATCGAAAACTCCCAGTGATGTTTCATCAGCGTGAGATATGACCCAGGATTTTGCGCCATAAAGTAAGACAGGGTGTATGAGAGTCTGATATAGTTGGATTTTCGTTTCTCGATAGTTGGTATTACCTCTGAAGTGCTTACATAGCCCGAAATATCACCTGTTTGCAAGCGTAAATCTCTGCTTGTTTTACGGGTTGACGATATTGCTTTTGTTCGCGGCAGATCCGAGTCGAAATTATAACGATTATCAACGTGCACTCTTTCGTTCAATCGGGTGGATGTCCTCCTGGTCGAAACTATTAATTCTGTCTTGTCCTCGTTTACTGCCAAACCCACTTTTGCGGATTCCTTTTCAATTGTCGAAAATACTGCAGTAAGCTCTCGTTGATTTCGGCCAATGATGTCAAAATCATTAGCATACACGAGCAGCATACTGATAGTTTTATTCGTTTTGACTGCAGCTTTTCTCACGACGATCTCAATTAATATGTTGAAGAGATCGCATGATAGGGTGTCGCCCTGCCTTAGGCCTCGCCTCGTACTAAATGAATCGGTGAGATCTTTACTGTGGATTTCGTGTCGGTAAGTGTCATTCCAAGAAGGCGTGTCATCTTAGCAGGAATACCAGGCTCCGACATAGCTTGGTACGGTTTTCGAAGTGAATATAATCTCCAAATAGGTGGTAGGTGTCGATTTGTTTTTCGTGGATTTTCTCCAGAATGTGAATATTTGGTCAATAGTTGACTTTCCAGACCTAAAATCATACTGACAAGTTCCGGTAAGGTCCACAACAGACGGCTTTAGTATTTTGCACATTTCGCTCGAGAGGACCTTGTATGCGATGGATAAATTCCCGATAGTTGGTACACATACTCGGGTCACTTTATTTGAAAGCAGGACAAAGTATGCACATGGCTCCAATCATCGGGCATGCATTCTTCAAGCCAGATTTTGCATATGAGCTGATGCATGCACCTTTCCAAGTCGTAGCTGATATGCCATTACTCCCTGGTATGGTACTATTTGCAGTTTAGCCCAGAAACTTGGTAAATTAGCGAGTAAACGGGGGGAAAGTTTCCCCTTGGCGTTCATAAAACTACCGATTACGAAGTATCGGGCTTTTCAGCTAGTCATCCATAAAATTTTAACGTTATCTTTAAATTTAATGTTATGGTTAATTTCATAAATTTCATTAATTTTAACATGAAATTTATACACAGTGTTTCGAAAAATAATATTATATAAGTAGTTGTAAAGGATTTAAAAGGTTTTTAGTATTTAAAAGTTATAAGTTTTGCTTCTATATATATTTCCGGACGGCTCAAAATAATATTTCATTAAACTCACCATGTTTCTATATGTTAATGTAGTTATGTTAACGCCTTAACAGACTAATGCCACCTGTAGTGGTTTGTGTCTTTGCTAGTTAGATTCGGAATATATCTACACGCACATGATTACCTGAGAGATTAAAAAACAGAGTGTGATTTTGGAACTGTGTGATATCAGACCAGCCCTCACCGGAATTCTGTAACTTTTTAACGATACAATTCGGTAGTTAAATTGTAAAAAATTCTTAAAATTGAAATACATAATATCCAAATTTTGTCAATTTAACTATCGATTTTTATCTTAAAAATGTTACAGAATTCCGGTACTGAATAAATATCTGTGGTCACAAACAATAATAGCCTAAGTCGATTCTAACATTTTTCAGGGAGAGCAGTTTAAAGTTTAATATCTTTACTGGAAATCAGGAGTCGGAGTTTTTGTGATAACTTTGTTGCAGATAACAAGGAATCGAATTCTTTTACTTACTTCTTAACAGAAAAGAGCTGCATATTTGAGCACGGTGACTTCTCAATTTTTTTTTTTAAATTTTGTCCTAACTCGAGTTAGGCTGTTATTGTTTGTGACCACAGATATATTAATACGAATTTTCTAATATATCTCTTAATGCTGTTTTAGTTCCCGATAATAAAACAAGGTTCTTTTTAAATTACGACAGGTAGTTTTCGTAAAAATTTTCTTTATTTTTCTTTTATTAGACAAACTTCAGACTTTAAAATAAGTCTTTACTCAATAACACTATAGCCGACGGGGTGTGTCTTTACCCATATGGAATGGGACTGACCTCAGTTTCGCCTAGTTTCATAATAGTTTCGAAGTTCCCGATTGTTCGAGAATTTCGACATTGAGTTAATGATTAGTGGTGACATGCCATGCCATCTGTTCTCGATTTTTTCAGACTATGCTTGCGATATCATCACAAATTCTTGATGAGTTGGTATGAGATATCTTTTCAACTTGCAATCACGGCATACTTTTAGGTGTAATTAACAGTAGGAAAACTAGATGAAATATCCACCACAAACTATTTGTTGGCACTTTATGCCAAAATTGTAACGGATTTGTCGTAAAAGCCCTAGATAATTTATGAATTAAATATAGGTGATACATTTTGCCAAATGTTGGGATTTATGGAATGATACAGGGGGATATGGTTAGAGTGGCGAAAAAAACTACCCTGAATTAATCTGCTTATTTTAGAATACTAATCTCATGCAAAATATGCTGTAAAGGTATTAACTATACCTAACGTTACATAGCTAGATGCCTAAGGACGTCGACGCATAATATAAATACCAGCTTAGTGACATATTTAGTCGGTTAAGAAAAGAAAAATAAATATTTGTAAAATATGAATTTATTAGGTTTTGTAGGAGGTGATAGCTATAGCAATTTTTGTGGTATAAAATGAATAAATAAATTCAGATTAAATTCTGTCTGCCACATTCGCATAATTATCATACATACATCAGGGTTTTCCACGAACTAACTATATCGGATGGCATTCGAATGAATTGTCTATAGGTTATATCAGACGTATGAGTAATAACATATAGTTTTGATATAATATCACGTATACGTAGTGCGTGACATGATCGTATTACAAATTCTGTTTTTTTTTTTTAGGAAATTGATGATAACAATTTGCAATAACACCCATATAAATTATTGGAATGAACTGAAATTTACTTTTCGCTGTCTTTGATCCGAGTTAATTCCAAAGTAGTAATTTCCTTTAAGGCTAACAGATCATGTTGTAAAATGTAAATGCAGCAGGTGGTATTCGAACTCGCACTCGCTGAACGATCGCTTCCATGTTTGTGAAGCATCATCTTCTACCCTGTTAAGCCACCGCAGTGTGTATTCACACTTGTCACTAACCGAATACTTTTTTTGTGCAGAGTGATTGTTGGGCACTGCTTACACACTGCTTTCCTACTGACATGCACTCGTGCCGCATCTATTCTTATTGTAGTTTTTGTTTTGTTTTTGGGTTGGCCCTGCCATATGATTAAATTTTCGTTGTCTTTGATTCGAGTAATTTTCAAAGTTTTAATTTCCCTTAAGGCTAACAAACATATCATGCTTTTTCCGGTTGGTGAAACAAATTTAAATGCCTCGAGTGGGATTCGAGCTCATATTCTCTGGACGATCGTTTTTAATTTTAATTTTGTTTGGTTCATCAGCGATAAAAAATTCTTTTAGGCTACAAAATGAGTTTCTCAGCTACTGCATCCTAAAATTAGTATGTTGGACATCTACCAGTTTTCTTAACAATGGAGTTGGTGGTAGTCGATGAACGACAGACAGAGACTTATTAGTCCATTGTAATACCACGGGCTAACGAAATTAAGCGTTAGCCCCACCAGAGAACAATTTAGTTTGCTCCAGGAATTTCACAATCTTGTCTACGCCTATCTGAAATAATTCTCCCAGACCTCTAAATAGATGGGAACCCATAGTGGACATCATCCTAGCGGCTAGTGCTGAATACGTGCGAAGAAGATGTACAGTGGTCTCTGCCTTATCCTTACCTTTAGTATTGTCGCATGTCTATCAATCAGATACTGTCTCGTCATAACATACTGTCTAATCATACATAGGTTTTTTAATTTGTATAGGATTTATTAATTTGCATTACTTAACCTAATGCAAATGCAAAAGAGTCTGCAATCAGAATGTGGAAAAAGTCCCTCGAAGGATGCAAGTATTTCAATTTATTTCCAGATACCCAAAAAGATTTTTCGGCCATTGTGCAAAAACAAGGAATTTCATATACATACATCATTGGAAAGCTCTTTAAAAACTCTTTCAGAATGTGCAATCAGAGTGTGCAAAAGGTCCTTCGAAGTATGAAAGTACTTCAATTTAGTTCCTGATACCAAAAATAATATTTTCTCTCAAAATATTTTCGCCCACCTTTGTGGACAAATATTATAAATTCCGAATTTATCTACCAGACATTTTTTTAAAGACCTTTCCAACGATGTATGTGAGAACATGGGAGAATTCCTTATTTTAATAATCTTTCTAAATGGCTCTGTAACAGAATGTGGTTTATGTCTTTGCTAGATAAATTCGGAATTTATATTATTTTTCCACAAAGTTCCGTCGAAAATATTTTTTTGGTATTGAAATACTTTCATACTTCAAATTTAGTTGGTCATATCACTGAAGTTTGAAATTCTTATCTATTAATTTAGTGATGATGTAAAGGGTGTTTTTTAAGTGCGTTGGAAATTGTATAAAGTGGCACAAAAAATGTAATTTTAATCAAAAAAGTTGTGTATTCGAAAGATCAATACATGGCATTAACATTTGAAAATGATGTCGGGCATATGGCCACCGTGGCTGTTCATGACGAAGGGCATTTTGGACGTTCAATTTTGGACCACCGTTGCGAGCATTGCTGGCCGTATGTCACGAATAACACGAAGAATTGTGGCCTCCAAGGCGTCAATTGTTGCTGGTTTATCAGTGACTTCACACAGCCGCACAGGAAATAATTTGTCAAATCGCACGAGCCCAACTGAATAAATCGCTGGTTGCGGTTGCCGTATGGCATGTTGAAATCACATCTCACTCGGATCAATGTCATCCATATTTTCAAACATAAATTATTGATCATAGTGCGATAACGATCTCCATTAACCGTAACGTGAGATCCGGCTACATTTTTGATGGAATAGGGTACGATGATATAAGATTAATTTGGATTTTCTTCCACACTTCCGCTTACATCGGCGATATTCTCTTCATTCGAAGTGTTGGTGTCACTGCATCATTTATAGATTATGTGGTACAAAATCTATCCCCAGTTTGACGGATTGATTGCACAGGTGGATTATGTGCGCCATAAAAATCACGAAGTCGTCATAAGTTGCGCGAATCGATGACTGATTTTCAAAGTAAAGTTGGATAATTGGTTAGCTTTGTTCATGCGTGAATCTATTCATGATGATTTGCCAGAGTATACTGATGATAAATATCAAAAATTGAGAGTAGTATGACAGTTCGTTTGACAGCTAATCGTTTCGTAAGTTCTATCTAAGCAAACAAAAACGCCCTATATTTTCCTGTATTCTCATAAATAATTACAAAGCGAGGAAATATTTCATATTGAGTGATCCTTACGCTTATGGCCGTCGGTGGTGCAATGGTAGTGTGCACGCCTCTTGTACATGAGATCCTGGGTTCGATCCCAGCTCTAACCACCTTAAATTTCTTTCGGCGGCGGTCTCCTCGCATAGTGACTGACATAAAAAATCCTGTGAGTTGTCAGAGGACACCCGGTTGGAACAAAGTTCCTTTCGCTATATATTATGTACTAGTTAGTTCCAACACGCCTAAGGCGCCCGTTGGAAAATACGATAATTTAAATGGATCTTTAAGAAAAGATACTTTTTGTAAAATGATAAACTTTTTTTAAGTAATTTTTTTTATAGAATGTATTTTTTTTTAAAAGTATATTTTTAGGTCCTCTTTGTAAGAATATGTTTATATTTTTCCGGAAAGATCCTTTTTTAAAGAGAGGTATTTCTTTTATTAAAAGTTAATGTTATTTTTTTTAAAAGGTACTATTTTTAAGAAGAACTACTTTCGGCAAGAAAAGCCATAAAAGTATGCATTTTTTTTACAAAGAACTACTTTTTTAAGAACTGGTACTTTTTAAAGAAGTGGTACTATATTTAGAAACGGTTATTTTTTAAGAAAATGTCCTTATTTTCGGAAAGGCTAATTATCTGAAGAAAAGAAAAGAAAACGTATTATTATATTTTTAAGAAAAGGTTTTTTTTAAGAAAAGGAATTTTTTAAGAATAGGTATTTTTTTAAGAGAAAGTAGGTTTTTGAAGAAAAGGTTTTTAAGAAATGGGCATGTTTATTAGAATGTGTCCTTTTTTTCAAGAATAGGTACATTTTTAAGAGTAGGTAGTTATCTCAAGAAAAGTTTTTGTTTCACAAAAAAGGTACTTTATAAAGACAAGGAAGACTTTTAAGAAAAGGCAGATTATTATAAGAAAATTTACTTTTTTAAGTAAAGCTACTTTTTAAAAAAAATACTTTTTTAAGAAAAGGTACTTTTTGTAAGAAAATTTCCTTTTTTTAAGCAAAGGTACTTTTTTAAGATAGGTATGTTTTGTAAGAAAAGGTAATATGTTTAAGAATATGAATAGGTATTTTTTTTTTTTGAGAAAAATTACTTTTTAAACTTTGGTTTTGATTTTTCTAAATTTATTTTTGTTGGGTCCAAAAGCTACAATATATACTAAATATTGGTTACAGGCTCCACCTAGAAAACTTCCCATTAAACAAGAAGTTTCCCAACATATGTGAGACATCTACTTAGTCTACACACAAAACAAAGCCAAAAGTAAACAATATAGTTGATAATAGTGGGATGTAGCATAATAGTGTTAAAACAAAAGTTGTTGAATATTTTTCCATTTAGCCCGAACTTCGTTCCCAAATCTAATCAAAATACCGTTCGGAATCGGTGTAAAAACTATGGGTCCCAATCCGTGAGTATAAAACCAGAAAGCGCATCACAGCTCACTGGTTGTGAGAAGCTCTCCCCAATTCATTCATGGGATGTAATGGGAAACCATTTATTTTTTTAATCCGTACGCTACCAAATTAATTTCATATCCATTATTCTTGAAGTCCCGGCCATCAGGGTCTCTGCACCAATTCTGACGTGTTGTGTCTGTGGATTTAGATCCTAAACCTGTCTATAAAAATACGACGGCAGCACATCTCAAACGACCGACCTTGAAAATCTGTATCGTTGACATCTGCTTGTACTGCACGCTGATAAATGTGAACATTTTCTGTAAAATATGACGTTTTAATGCAGAAACAATAATTCCCCAATAACCACAAAGAAACCTTGATATTACCGCGAACTTAACAATTGTATTTTTTAATTTTGGAACGAAGGTCCTTATGGCACGTTGCGGAATGGGGTCTAAATGAAAAAATTTTAAATAGTTTTTTTTTAACCGTATTATGACCCAGTATACAATCGTATTATTCTGCATACTTTTAGGATTTGGTAATTTTTACTAGATTTGTACAGTCAGGGACGTATATGAGGGTTGTGTTCTTTCATGTTGGCTTTGTGATAGTCATGCCCATGTGAAGTGCTCTGGCTTCAATGGAAGGCATTATGACATAATTACGGCTAAGGAAAGCGGGCTTCGCTGAACATGTTGGAAGTGAAAGGAATTCGATGTTGACTTTACTTTTCTGTGACAAAGTAAATTTCAATAGAAATATTAAAAAAGAAAAATAATGAAATTGATCATTATGGTGGATGGTTGGGAATATAGCTATTTCAATGCCCACCAAGGCAAATCATCAGTATTTAGGTATATCATCACAAGTATTTAGGTATATCATCACACATTATAGGGATAAACAAATCTCAAGTAAGCGAGAATTGGCTACGCTCCTACTTGTGCGAAAACATCCACAGCAATTCTTTGCCATAGCCATCAATATTCACAACATTTCTTTCCTATGCATGCTTTCATCGAAAGCCATTGCATAGATGTTGTTTTTTTTAGATAATATTTGCTTACACAATTGTAAACGTCAGGTTTGCAATATATTGATTTATGTTGTAGTAACCGAATTGAAAGTGAATTCGGTTGTCCCAACAGAACTCATGAGAAATTCGTTTGTTGCAATCGAAATTAAAAAAGATGTGGTAGACATAATTAATTTAATTTAAGATTCAGTTCTCACAACCGAATCAATTATAAAACGAAATTACTTCAACCGAGTTTCAGTTGTATGAACGGTTGTGGCAACCGCAATTTGGTGGAGACAACCGAATTTATGGTTGCTACAACCTCTTTACAAATAATTAGTTATCTGAGTGCACTATCACGAAGTGACGAAGGTTGTCACTGTGTTCGGCTCTGCTCCAAACGAGTATAGACTCTGCTGCTTGAAATCAATACTTTTGTCTTGTTCTCATTTACCGCCAAATCAACTTTTGCGGATTCTCCCTTTATTGTGGAAAATACCGCAGTATCTTCTGCGTCCGTCCGCCCAATGATAACTATATCATTGGCATACGCGAGCAGCATGTGGCTTTTGCTGTTTTAATAGTTTTATTAGTGTTACCGGCAGCTTTTCTCATTGTGATCTTTACTAAAGGCCATGTTAGACTGTTAGAGAATTCGTTGAATATGTCAAAATTTTCATTTGGTGAAAATCTTTAATTTTTTGATTTTGCTCAAAATGAAACGAATAAAACCAAAGATAACTTATTACCGTTTTGTTTGTTTTTGTTCGTTTCATTGAAAATGCAACAATGATCACATTATTTTTCGACCAAATCTTTTATCTCGTTACTTTTTACAAATGTTTAGTCTTTGTTCATAATTTGTTGTTTTCTGAATTGTATTTTTATTTTATAGCTGTTGTATTTTGTTTGTCACTTTGCAGACAGATTATTTTGCATTCTCCTATAGATGGTGTAAATCGCAAGCAGAACGATTTCTGTCAAATGGAAGAGAGTTTCATTCCATTTCTCTCTCCGCGAATTGTTGCATTTGCACTAATAGTCTAAAGGTCCAATTAGACGGTTGACGTTCTACTTAATATTACGCGGTTAGTTATGACGGTTAGACGGTTGAAAGACAAAACAAAACAAAAAAAACTGATCGAAGAGCATTTGTACAAAATATAATTTGCATGCATGAGTTTTGTATTAAAAAGTGATTGTGTCAAATAAAAAAATTAAAAGTAAAAAGAAAATTGTGGTTGCCGTATAATTGTGTATTGTGTTTTGCCGCGCATAAAAAGTAAAAGCAATAACAATAACAGCTAATCGGTCTTGACGGCTGACGGTTGATTCTGCAACCTGTAGAAGTCTACCGTCGTAAATTGTCAATTTTTGTTGTCTCTCTCTAACACATGCAAAATGCAACCCCAACTCAAACAGCTGATCGTTTACCGTCAACCGTCAAGACTAATTGGACTTTAAGGCTGATGTCAGAGCAAAAACAAACACACAGTCAAAATTTATATTCACTCAAATGAAAAAAGAAACAGCGAGTGAAACCCTAGTCATTCTCTGTTCTCTCTCTTACTCTCCTCATTTAATATTTCAATACACGAGCAGCTTTTTGATAATGTTATTGTATGTAACTATACAAATTCCAACAATGTTGAAGTAAAATTACATAAACTACGTAAAAAGTAGGAAATAATCAAGATATGACGCGTGAGAGAAATGCCTTTGAGTGAATTTCTAGCATTTTTTGGTTCTCTTTTACTTGGGTTGCCAAATTGTGCACATCTTCTGGTCGTCTAATTCTAGATCGTATTTGGTCAGAGTGATGGCTAGAAGTGAAGGGATGATAGACGCAATAATAGTTGTTGTGAGCTCTTACTACAGGATGTCAGAGTGACAGCTATTTTGTGTGCGAGCGAGCATAATAAAAAAAGAAATACACACACTTACACACAAAATCAATAGAAACCCAGTGAGCATTTGGAAGATCATAATCAGCCAACTGAGTCTTCTTCGACTACTTTTGCTGATTATTTTGCTGCTTAATCAGTTTCGCCAGTGAAAAAGGAGTCGAATATGAGTCATGTTTGTGCTTTTTAAGTGTTTTATTGAACATACACTAACAAAATATACAACAATCAAAAATAAATCATGCGGGTATTTCAAATATGCCTGTTTTGAGCGTTGTTTTGCAATGATATTTCGCGCATCAGGCTGATGGTAAAGTGTTCGTTATGTTATAGCGGGACAACTTTCATTGTTATTGAAGCAAGAGTCCAATAGTTAAAAACAAAAAAGAGAGTTGCGCGCCTGAAATATTATTATAAGTCGAATCGTGTAGTGAAGTGCTGCTGCAGTTAATAAAAATGATAATAGTATTTAAAAATAAATCATTAATTATAAAAACGTAATGTCAGCCAAGCAACTGAAAAGATTGGTCAAAAAAGAACCTGAAAAGCTAATGTGCACAAACAAAAAACCAATAAATTCTGAGGTATACAAAAACGATTAAGAAATGACTCGAAAAACATTCGGAAATTATTATAAAAACAACTTACAAATGACCCAAATAAGACTCGAATATAAGTACAAAAACTACTGAGAAATGACTCGAAAATGATTACAAAAGCGACTAACAAATTACCCAAAACCGACTCATAAATGATTACATGTTGACTCGCAACTGACCAGAATAGCGACTCATAAAAGAGTCCTTAAGAAGAGTCGCGGGTAGGCTACCATTTTCTCCCGACTAAATAGTCTTTTATGATCAGAAAATGAGCGCATTTATGCTCGTTTTTATCGCGCAGGGGAGTCATAAAAGACTCATATAAGTAGCGTTCACAATGGCAGCAACGAATTTGTAGTTCAAGCCTTCTCGTTCCCACTCACAGTATTGCATATATTGCCCTCTCATGTTTTTCGTGAAATTGGAATTCAAATTTGTCATAGAAGTAGGTTCTACTTCTACTTCAAATTGGAATTTGTTCGAATCAGTTTATTCTACTGACCGCCCCTAGCTCTACTTCGAATTTTGTTTTAAAACTTGAAAGTATGAATGAAAATGTAAACATTTTGTATCAAAACAAACAGTTTAATAAACAATATTATCTGTAGAATCTGCCAATAACAATAATTTCGCATATAATTATAATTTTTTATTACCAAGAATACAACACTCTCGCTGGCTTTCGTACAAATCAGCTGATGCAAATGTGAAGAAAAAAGTTTAAAAAAGCTGACATTTTCAGGTTCATCGAAACCGTCCAATGCCATGACATATTATGGAACATAAGTTTCTAAACATTTCTATAGAAAAATTTGAAAACATTTCTAAAGAAAAATTTGAAAATATTTCTATAAAAGAATTTTAAAATATTTCTATAGAACAATTTTAAAACTTTTCTAAAGAAAAATTTTAAACCATTTCTATAGAAAATTTATAAAACTTTTCTATAGAAAAATTTGAGAACATTTCTATAGAAAAATTTCAAAAAATTTCTATAGAATAATTTTAAAACTTTTCTATAGAAAAATTTGAGAATATTTCTATAGAAAAATTTGAGAAGGTTTCTATAGAAAAATTTGAAAACATTTCTATAGAACAATTTTAAAACTTTTCTAAAGAAAAATTTTAAACCATTTCTATAGAAAATTTTTAAAACTTTTCTATAGAAAAATTTGAGAACATTTCTATAGAAAAATTTCAAAAAATGTCTATAGAATAATTTTAAAACAATTCTATAGAAAAATTTTAAAAGATTTCTATAAAATTTTACAATTTTTCTATAGAAAAATGTTAAAACATTTCTATAGAAAAATTTTAAAACATTTCTATAGAAAAATTTTAAAACTTTTCTAAAGAAAAATTTTAAAACATTTCTATAGAAAAATTTGACAACTTTTCTATAGAAAAATTTTAAAACTCTTCTATAGAAAAATTTGAAAAGTTCGTTCGTATTGCAATTCTCCATGGGTTTCAATCTCCAAATATGTATGTATACTGCTGTATAATGTAAACAATGTTGTCAGTCAGCTGTTTTATCGAACTTATTCGAACAAATTTGTTGCTTGCATTGTGAACGCCTGTTGAATTTGTTGCTATCATTGTGAACGAGCCTATAATCACAAAATAAAAACAAAACCAAAGAAAACCCAAAACAAGTTCTAGCGATTCACAACTCGTTTTGAACAAACGACTCGCTTCTATTTTTGCTCTCACTCTAACAATACACAAGCAGTGGTTTGTTGCCAGTTGACGCTCCAAAACTTTTATTGCTTCTAGCCTTCACTCTGACATCAGCCTAACACGGGTTTAAGATGTTGAAAATAGTCTCTGGATAGATAGGATGTCGCTTTATAATAGGCCTCGTCTGCTATCAAATGGTTCGGAAAGATTTTTACCAACCTTCACTGGGGATTTTGTCGACTTAAGAAAACTGGCTGTTAATCTTGCAAGATTCATTTCCGGGAACTCTGTCAGTTCTACTTGGTATAGTCGTAAATGCTACCATAGTGCTAATGAGCAGCTGCAATTTTACTGAAAAGTGATGAAGTTGGAAGTACTTCTGTTCAATGACAGCACCAAGCTAAATTCGTTGCTGTAGCAATTCAATTTTTGCTGTCTCTTACCAAATAGTCGTGTTAAAAATTCTGATGATTGGTATGCTATGTTTGATTGAGTGTTATTACATGACAGCTGATTACTTAGTCGCAAAATGACATATGTATTTATCATCGTAGCAGCCTTTCCTATTATATTTTCTTTCAAGCAAATTCCAACACAATCATCCATCAGTTTCTATATTATCAGGAACGTGTGCAAATAAAACTCTTAGCTAAACTGACACAGGATATATGATGAATTAAAAAAGTTGTAATTGAAATTTCATTAATAAATTTGCTAACGCTTTATTTTTTTCTTTGGTTGCAAATAAATCATTTAGATTGCCATAATTACAAGTCAATAACAAATATTGATTTGTTGTTATTTAATTAAATACAAAGTTTCTGGACTAATTTGTCTACGTGCTGGGCTGAGGATGCTTTAGTTTGTTTAGTTTTAGTGTGTTGATTCATTTTATTATCTGCCAAAAAAAAAATCCCTAATTAATTTGATGTGTTTGAATTTAATTTATACAGTACATATGTGTTTAGGTTTTCGATTCGCTACATAGTAGAAGTTGGTATAAGGAAGCAGGGTATTAATTGGCGTAAGCCGAATTAGAATTACCCTAAATTTGTGGCGGTGGGTATTTTGCTGATTGGAGAATTGTATTGCAGCTAGTAAAGTTATAGTCATTTTAGTAAATAAATACGGGTTTCTGACAGCTTTTTCTGCAGAATTAAATATTTGTCTACACGCTGGAAAGAATGGCAACTGTATCATTACCCACGAACCATGTATATGTTTGGAACATCCATATACTTACGAGCAAATATTGTTTCATGCATTTTAGATCTGTGCAGTTGTGTCTCTGTGTTGTCTGTCACGTTTTTGTTTTCAGCAGTTTTCAACAATCTGCCATATTTGGGTCACAAAAACATGTATTATAATCTATTAATGGCCGTCGGTGGTGTAATGGTTAGTGGGCGCGACTCTTGTACATGAGAACGCGGATTCAATCCCTGCTCAGACCACCTTACATTTCTTTCGACGACGGTCACATCGCTTAGTGATGGCAACACTATCGAGTACTTAGCCATGAAAAAGTTTCTCAAAATACCGTTCAGAACCGGTGTAAAACTGTAGGTTCCAAACAATGAGTGTAAAAACTGGAAAGCGCACATCGCACCGAATGTGAGAAGTTCTCCTCAATCCCTTCATGGGATGTTATGGGACACTACTTTTTATATAACCTATTAATCATTGTGTCTTCAAAATGTAGTATTGAATAGCAAACACAATGTGTTTGGACACAAATATACTATTTTTGGGACAAGCTACGAACACGTAATATTTGCGTCCAAACAACAAAAAATACAAATTTTTCAGCGAGTAGTTCAAAGTAGAAAAAAATAGACAACATTTGCAAATTTGTATGGAAAGTTTCACTAAAATGACCATAACTTTGGTGTTAACTAATAGTTTTTCAATTGTTAAATTCTTTTAGAACTGTCTCAATCAACTGCGATGCTGCTAAAATTATTTTGAAAAAACGTACGCTTTAATTTTTATTATTCGATCTTTAAGGTGTTATGTTCTTTAATAATACTGTGCAAGTCGAAAAAAACGGAAGAGGACTCAACGGATTTACACTAATTCGGGTCCTACGAATCGAACTGCATCATTAGTTTTTTTGCCCTATAATGATGGTTTGGTAAACAATTTGTTATAACAATTTTAATTTTTTTAAGCAAAAAATCATTATTTTTTCTTCATAAAATTATTTATAACTGCGAAACTGTTGCCTATATTGGGAAATAGTGTAGGTGTATTGTAATTGTTAATTTTCCTAAATTTGTTTAAACAAAATCGGATGAGGCGTTCTCGAGTAATGGTGACATATGTATAAACTTGCCTCAAAAAATGAGCTGTAAATGGCGGCCTCTGAGTAAGAAATTAAAAAAAAAAATTCGAAATGAAACCATCATTATAGGCCTAAAAACTAATGATTCAGTTCGATTTGTAGGATCCGAATTAATGTAAATCCGTTGAGTCCGTATATGTTTCCCAAATTTTTTTTCAAAAACTTGTGCAGTGTAATATTTCCGGTTGAAGATCAATTTCTATGAAAAGGTACTTTTATGTAAAAAAATACATTTTGATAGAATATATATTAAAATATAATGTGAAATGGATTATTATGGTGGGTGGTTGGAAATATATTAGTAGCTATTTCAATACGCACCACGGCATATCATCAACTCCCTTCTCCACAAGTATTTAGGTATACCATTATAGAGATAAACAAATCTCAACTAAATGAGAATTATCGAAACTCTTACTTGTGCGAAAGCCACCCCATCAATACTTTGCCATAACCATTAACTTATTTATATTTTTTTTGAGGGCTTGAAAATGAAAAATAATTAAAATTTCTGACAAAAAATATAACTATTTTCGAAAAGTAATCGTGAATAACTTCTAAACCTGACGATCGATTGTCAAAATCATGCACATATCTAATGTGTAGTTTTATTATTAATTTTTAGGTAATTTATGACCAATATCTGTCGTTTGATTCTTGCAAAAATAGCAAAAACTAAATGTACTGTTGTGAAAAATTTAAAAACAGTAGAAATGTACATTTAGTGCTTCTTACATTCCTCAAGAATCAAATCACCGAATTTAGCGTACAATTAAACGAAAAAATTCATAATAAAACTTCACATTAGATATGTGTTTGATTTTGACAATCGGTTATCGATTTTCGAAGTTATTGCCATTTAGTACTCGGAAAAAATAATTTTTTTGGGGAAAAAATTAAATATTTTGTCATTTTCTAACCATTTTTGTGTTATGTCGACTTTTGTGTTTAAATTTGAAAAACATCAATAAATCTGTAGTGACAGTTGCGGATACAAAATTGTGCTGGCTAGTACTATTTGACGAATTTCTGAAGGTAAGAACGTTTGTAACTGGTGTCTATCATTTGAAGTAGGAGCTCTTCGCCTCTGTAATGAGATCTCCCGCAAAATATAAGCGACAATAAATTCTATCTGAATATCACGCCTTATATACAAGATGGAAATAGGTATTTTAGGGACAATAATCCAAAATTATTGCAAACTTTATGCAACAGACCTGTGGCTGTTAAATCCCCATTTCGTACTTCAAGAAGCACTTTAGGATAATATAGCTTTTATTGTCTTAGTTATAATCCTTATCCTTTCAAGTTTCCCTAATGTAGCGTAGCATTTCGTTGATTTGATTGAAAATAACATTTCAGCTCGCATTATTTATTTAACATTTGTTAGTTGGTTGGGAGAAAAGAACAAATCCAAATAACATTTCAATTAAATTTCGTCATAGGATCACATTTTATTACATTCGAAATTAGTTTGTTTACTTGAGTGTACAAATATATATGTATATGTATGTACATTAGACCGAATCGAAATACAAATGTTTATTCTAATTAGAAACCACTATCATATCAATGTTGATACACTGCATTAATAAGAATGACAACAAGTATACAGTTGCCCTGTCTGATACGGTGTTTAAAATGTAAGAAGGGATACATTTCTTGACGCCACCTAAGCCAAGCGAACGATTCTAGCTGTATATCGGGTAGCGGGAGTGTTTTCCGAATCTCATGTAATATAAAATCAAAGTTGACCAATTAGATATTACGCTGCAAAACAAATACATGCTGGAAAAGAAATATATTGCAGGAACCATATACATGTTGGAAAGCATTGTTTTCATGTATTAAAGATCTGCTGCTTTTTAGTTTCTTTGTTGTATTCCACGTTTCTGTTGTCAGCAGTTTTCAAGAAATAAAACCACATGTGGGTGACAAAACTATAAATTATAACTTATCAATCGTTGTGTCTCCAACATGTAATACTGAATAGCAAACACAATGTATTTGGAAACAAATATAGTATTTGCGGTAAGCTACAAACACTTTGTATTTGAATCCAAACAACAAAAAAGGACACATTTTTCAGCGTGTATGGGTGCCGAGCGGCGTAAGTCGCAAGGCCTTCCCCAAATAACGAATGCGGAATGGTTCTTTTGTAATGCCTTCCTAAATTAGGCCTGCGGAATTCATGAATTTTTCATCAGATAAAACCAAGAAGAAGATTTTTACAATTTTGAGAAATTTATAACCTATTAATTACAACCTATTAATCACTGTGTCTCCAGCATGTACTATTGAACAGCAATCAGAATGTCTTTGGACACAAATATACTATATTTGCGACAAGTTATAATCACGTTATATTTGCATCCAAACAACAAAAAGGACATATTTTTCAGCGTGTATGGTTGTCCAGTGGCGGAAGTCGCAAGGTCTTCCACAAATAAGGCATGCGGAATGATTCGTTTGTAATGCCTTCCTAAAATCAGGCCTGTGGAATGCATGCATTTTTCATCAGATGTAACCAAGAAGAATATTTGTACAATTTTTAGAAACTTCTTTTCCGATTCTTTTTAATTGTAATTTAATTGGAAAATTTCATACAAATTTTCAAATTATATTTTTTATTTAATATTTTCAGGGTATTTTTAAAATTTTCAATTTGAAGTTGGGCGTGGTACAACTTTCTAAGATAGATATATACATATAAGGTGTTTCAAAAGAAGTCATCCGATGTTGTTTGGCTCTCATTTTTTTTCTAAATGAAAAACTTCGATTCTTTTTTTTTGATTATGTTTATTTGAACCTTTAGAATTTTATTTGTTAAGTTGAGAAGATGATATCGGTTAAATGGGCGCCGTCACAATTGATTACCATACGGGCTCTTTTTATGGCAGTTTTCATCACTTCGGCAAGAACTTCGGGCGACAGATTCTCGCACTCGTATTGAATGTTGACCTTGAGGGCTTCCAGGGTCTCGGGCTTATTCATGTAAACACGGGACTTCAAAAACCCCAACAAAAAAATCTGGAACGATTAAATCGGGCGATCTTGCGGGCCAGTGCAAATCGCCAAAACGAGGGATGAGGCGACCCGGGAACGCCGCCTTCAGAATATCGGTTGTGGCTCGCGCAGTGTGTGCCGTTGCTCCGTCCTGTTGGAACCACATGTCCTCCAGTCCTAATTCGTCGAATTGCGGTAGAAAATGCTCGGTTAACATGGCCCTATAGCGCGCACCGTCCACTGTTGTCGTTTGACCAGCAGCGTTCTCGAAAAAAATGGCCCGATGACTCTTCCAGCGTGAATAGCGCGCCATGCAGTCACTTTGAGCGGGTGTAATGGCTCCTCGTGCATCACTCGTGGATTTCCGTTGCCCCAGAAGCGATAGTTGTGCTTGTTCACGTACCCGCTGAGGTGGAAATGAGCCTCATCGCTCATTATGATTTTGGCGGAAAATTTGTCCACTTCGTCCACGAGATTGAGGATGGCTTGGGCGTAGGTTACACGCGTTTCGTGGTCGACAGGCAGCAGCTGATGCACGGACTGGACTTTGTATGTGAACATGCGCAGGTCTTTGACAAAAATTCGCCAAAAATTCGCGTCTGGTCGATGTTTTCGGCGACAGCTCGACATCCTCGGCAACAGCGGCGATATTCTCGGCAGAACGGGCGCTCTGGGGCCGGCCACTCCTGGCAACATCTCGTGTGGTCCTATGCTCTTCTAGGTTAGTGGCCAAACGACGCAGTGTTTGCGCAGTCGGTGTCGGATGGCCGGGGAATAGGCGACGGTATTCGCGCTGCGCCAACACCACAAACGAATTGTTACGCAAAAAAATAGACACGATTATTCCGCGTTCTTGGGGAGTGTATCACTCCATGGCTTTTTTACTTGTATTCTACATCTGTCTAGTCCACAAATGTCAAAACAGATTTGACATTGGCGGCCATTTGCAAAAATAAGAGCATCTTCCAATAGGGTGGTCACTTTTGAAACACCCTGTACTTATAAATCAATATGTGGAAGTGGATAGTGATTTTGTGATAAAATAAATTATTTTAATTTTATTTTTGTTTAACAAATTAACGTAAATGCATTCTAAGGCCTTCCTCTTTGCATGCCTTCTAAGGCCTTCTTTAGGCAATGGGCAATGTTAAATCTCACGCAATGTTAAAAAGAAAGGAGGAGGTACTGTATAGGGAAGGCCTACCGTAGTTTAAAGAAGTCCGGTGTGGTCATGATTCCGCCGCTGGGTGAGGGTATATATATTTTTAACATTATGTTTATGGCGGATCTGCTGCACTTTCGACCCGGTCTCATATTCTTTAATGTTTATATACAACCGATATACATACATGTATTAAACCACATATAGGGGACATACATTTAGGTATAAAGCTATCTATCTGGTCCTTGGTTTCTATACAAACTTTTCACTGAATCTATTGACCAGCAACATTTGCATTGGTTGAGAGATACGACCAGTCATCCCTCCTCTAACTGTAGAGATGACCGACCACCACCACCACCACTTTGGCTACATTTTATTTCTTTATTTACTTTTGCATCCATGGATCTCTCTCTCTCTCTGTTAGTACAAGTGTCATCCCACAACGCATACTGAAGTCATTTATGTAAATAACGACGTAGAGTCGTACAGACTGACAACTAAACAGACCATGTGTCGGTGCTGGCAACTCTTAGCTGGGTACTGTCATTTGACTGAAGTCAATTACTATTTAGTTGGGATTTGATGTATGAACTTATTAACAAATTCATTGGTAGATTGGTAGATTGTTAAGGGCATTCGATTTAAAGTTACAACTGTAGATTAACAAAGACAATAACTAATTTAAATTGTCAACTTTTAAGTGGGGACATTAAAATATCAAATATCTTTTAAAAAGAAATACAAAATTACAGAAATTAATATAAAATAACTTTTTTAAAGCAATTGAGATTATTTACTATGACAGCATTTTAGTCGATTATTAGTTTACACAAACTGTGTGTAGATGAGGTTACATGTAAAATGTAAAATTATTTATAAATAAAATCCGTAACAACAGCAACTTTATGTTTGAATTAAATTATATGGTATTTATTAACATTCATATGATGCAGTTGCTGGCTTCTTGTTCAATGGAATTAAATTAAACTTTAATATCATAAATATGTAATTAGGTGATGTTTTTAGTTTCGGATTCGTTTTTGTGTATTTTTTTTGTTTCTGTTTAATTTTACACTGTTGATACATGACTTTTTTCCCTTAAACTGCCAAAATTGCGATGATAATTGTTGCATGACAAAGGGATATATTTCAAAATTTGAACAAGTCAAAAGTACAGGGAAAACGTTAAGGCTACATCCGTGAAACAATTTCCATTTCGGATGGGTGTAATGAAGATATGTACAAGTATTTATGGCTGAAGTGAAGTCATGATACGTGGACATTCATGGCAGCAAAAGGCTAAAGTTATGGCGGCAAACAACGGGTGAGTTTGTCATTAAGTATGTATCACCTTTTTGGGTAAAGTTGTAGTGAATAATATAAAATATGTTATTTTAATTGCTAAAAATGAAATCGTGTTATATATTTCTCACTGTGCAGAAGTACATGTAACAAGTTCTAGTTAATAAAAGTTCTTGGTATGTTAAGAAGTTTTTAACAAAAAATATTCTCAACGTGTGTTAAGGGACGACGTGTTCTAGAATGTTTATCGCAGAAATACCTGATTTTAATGGTACAATTCGGAACGACGAATTTCGCTATGACCAACCAAATTTGCGGTTCGAAAGATTTATTTAAATTACCAAGAAATCAAGCTGATATTTAAAGTCTGACAATCTGCTATAAATGTTTAGTAAAACTACGCACATAGAAATATTTCGTTACGCCCAAAACTTTAGTTGGGGACTGTTATTGTGGCAAACGGACATTTGTCGAATTAAACAAATCACTTCCCTTGTGATAAATAAATAAAATCGTTTGCTAGGGTTTTCCAATAGGCACGGGTAGATGTTAAAAACGGATAACACAAGTTTTGTGAGAGATATCAACAAGTTGATCCAATTTATTTTATTGGACAGATAATTCCTTGAACTTTTCTCCAATGTCAATTTAATTATAATCGGTTTAGTAGTTATTTAGGAAGTGGAAGTAGTCGTCGGTGGTGCAATGGTTAGTGTGCGCGGCTATTTTACATGAGAACGTGGGTCCGATCCCTGCTCAGACCACCTTACATTCCTTTTGACGGCGGTCACCTTCTTAAAATAAATTAGCTTTTTAAAATACCGTTCGGAACCGGTGTAAAACTGAAGGTCCCAATCGGTGAGTGTAAAAAACTAGATAGCGGAGATCTCATGATTGTGAGAAGCTCTCCTTAATCCCTTCATGGGATGTTATGGGACACCACCATTTTGTTAGTTATTCAGGAAATCAAGATCAAAGTTGAAATTTTAAATTTTTTTATCATTTAGCGCGAAAATGTTGGTTTTTGTGGATAAATAATAAACCCGTATAAAAATACTAAGAATAATTTGTTTGAACAGATTTCCCAATTTGTTGATTCTACAGCAGGATACACAAGAATGGATTCCATAGAACTGGTTACGGAGCCCACTCCATGGAACTTAAATGTGATGACTTTGTATCCGTTATTACATTGGCAACTTTGTCGTCGACCATCGCAAGAAACGACTGTGGGTCCGCCATCTAAGATTTTTTTTCCAACTAGTGCTTATTTTGTGAATTGTAACACTTAGCTCGTGTCTGATTTGACAGATAATTAGTTTTATCCTTCCGCTGAACGAATATGGTTGTGTATACGCTTGAACAACGCTGGGAAATATTGCGACATTACTTTGAAAATCATGGTAATGTTGCAGAATGTGTGCGAAAATTGCGTACGGTTTTTGGAAGAAGAGATGCACCGTCAGCTCCGTATGTTCGTTATCTTGTGAAAAAAGTGAAAGAATCTGGCATCCTCATCGATAAACCAAAGCGTGAAAAGCCAAAAATAGTGCGTACACCCGAGAATATTGCTGCTGTGGCAGAAAGTGTGCGTGAAGCGCCATCAACATCAATTCACCATCGTTCTCAACAATTGAACATTTCGGAGACATCATTGAGACGAATTTTGCATAAAGACCTTGGTATGACGCCATACAAAGTCCAATTGGTTCAGGAGTTGAAGCCAACTGACGACCATCCAATGCGTTTTCGCTTCGCTAAGTGGAAGATGCCGATTTTGCCAAAAAAATCATCTTTCCAGACGAAGCTCATTTTGATCTTGGGGGGTATGTAAACAAGCAAAATTGTTGCATTTGGGGCACAGAAAAGCCGATGCACTGTTTGGCGCGGACTTTGGTCCAGAGGCATAATTGGGCCATTTTTCTTCGAAAATGAGCAAGAAGTGGCCGTTACAGTCAATGGCGATCGTTATCGGGCCATGTTGAACGAATCTTTGTTCACAAAAATTGAAGAGGAGGATATTGGCAACATTTGGTTTCAACTGGACGGCGCTACGTGCCACACAGCCGAAGCTATATTCGATGTTTTGCGCCCTGTTTTTGAAGATCGCATTATCAGCCGCAGAGCTGATGTCGTTTGGCCACCTCGGAGCTGCGATTTGACACCATTGGACTATTATTTGTGGGGTGCCCTCAAAGATAAGTGTTACGCCGACAAGCCAGAGACAATTGACGCTTTAAAGAACAATATTCGTGAAGCCATTGGTGAAATACAGCTGCACACAATCGATAATGTGCTTAAAAATTGGATCGATCGTGTAGGCTACTGCATGGCCAGCCGAGGCAGCCATTTGAATGAAATTATTTTCCATTATTAACCGGAAGGACTGTACTTTCAAATAAAAAAAGAAATTTGAGAAAATATTCAGTAGTTTTTTTTATAGCATTTTCAAAAAAAAAAGTTATTTGGCGGACCCGTTAATTGTTTTAAATTAGTGGATTGCGTCTGTATAGACTTTACTAGTGCTATAGTAGTAGCGACAGATTCTCTAATAAATTCGAAGGATATGGGCCGACAAAATGCTTTTGATCCTGGTGTAGTATTGTTACATATATCTTCTGATTGTGGTGCATGCTGCGACGTGCATAGGATGTCACAATCAACACACATCGTTAAGGGTACTAGTGATGCCATTAATACACATTTGTAGTGTGATGTGCCCGGGTCATTCTTCGCCTGTACACACAGGGAAAAGATTAGTCGGAAATCAATTCAGGCATTGGAAATTCCATTCTAAAGTCTATATTTTAATCAGAATTCGTAATTGTCAAGCATCAGAATTATTTGTCGATGTTATTGATAGATTGAAAATCGGTCTTACAAAATACAAGTTGCTACTACCGAATTTTAGTTATATTTACCAATTTGAGTATTTCGAAAACCTCATTCATCTGAAATGGAAGATACAACTAATAAAAAGTACAATATTAGAATTCGTGTTCAATTATTAGTTACTGTAATCATAATTTAGTTTCTGGAACAAAAACACTTGTTACAAAGTTATGTATTCGTTTTTTTCACAAGAGTCTTTGTTGTTAAAGAGAAACTACGTTTATTTGAATACTACAGGAGGACTTTACAGAAAAACTAATATTTTAAACAGCAAGTGATAAAAAAAAGTTGTGAAAAAACAATAAAGTGTATAGATATCAGCCAGCGAAGAATACATATGTATTATCATAAATTGAGGTGAAGTGAGACTTTTAAACATAATCGTTGAATATGACGCCACTATTGACGCCTTCACAAACACATGCAAACAATTGTTTTTATATTTTCGATCAAAAATGGGCACGAAATACGAACCCTGGTTATAAATAATAATAATTGTGTTTATATTTAAATGTAAAATACACAATTTTAATGAAAAATATTTTTTCCTACTTTTCTATAAAATTCATAATGGTTTAAAGCATCACCAAATGGTTGTGACAGCCATCAAATTCAAGTAATTACTTTAGTTGAGCATACCAATATATTATTTGGTACAATCGAATTAGTTTTCACATTTTTCGTTCATCCAACTAATAGAATATTAACCAGTACAGGATAATTTGATTGCTACAACTACATCTCGATTGACAAATCACATTTACTTCCGGTTACTGTGGCTTCAACTAAATATTTTAGTTCTTGCAACCAAAACTGAATTACAAATCAATTGATATGCACAACATTTGGTGATAAAGAACACAATTATTGCTGATCACAACTGGATAATGTGATAGTCCAAGGAACCGCCAAATTTTAGTTGGCTGTAAATATAGTCGTGACAACGAATCTCTTCTCTGTGTGTATATACTCAGGAAGAGACGATACGCCATCACATCCCCATTTACACATAAGGACAACATTACCGTTGTTACATTTTTGTAGTTGTTCAGTCAAGCCTTGACGCTGTAGATTCAAGTAAATTGTTTAGCTCAACAACTGCTTTTGATTCTGTTAATAGGGACGGCGCTGGTAAAATTTGTAGCTTCTTTTTTTGTATAGCATCATTTGAGGGTAGTATTTCTCAACCTTTGTCTTTGGAAGCCATTCTCAAGAACAAATATTACGCGCTGAAAAATCTGTCGTTTTTTGTTGTTTGAATGCAAATATAACGTTTGTTTGGAGCTCGTCGCAAAATTACAATATACTTGTGTACAAACAGAATGTTACACAATATTACATGATTAATACAATGATTAATATATTATAATATATGTGTTTGCGGCCCAAATACATATGTGTTTGTGATACAAATACAGCTGTGTTTGTAGCACTGTTTGTGCTCTCTCGAGAGCAACAGGCTGAAAGAAGGACAACATGAGAGTCTAAATTGTAAGTGTAAATAGTTATTTTTGCAATATTCTATCAGTGATTCATAAATATTCCAGAATGTGCGTGTAAATTGCAGATGAAGTTTTAATGGTTCAACGGACAGAGGATATCGAAGCGCTTCATTAGTGGTAAAAGTATAAACACAGTCTCGAACGGTTAAATGGTTTGTGATGTTGCTTTGGTTTTTGTGTATGTGTTAAGTATATACACTCCGGTTCACTTATTTAAAGGCACTAAAAATTCCATATTCAGCCGCCTGTATCTTTTGCAATTTTTAACCGATTGCAGAATTTTAAAATGGAAATGGAAGCTAGACATCCTGAAATAAAAAAAAAATCATAGCAATAGTGGTTTCTACACTAAAGAACTTTTTTTGAGCAATTTATAAAAAAAAGTCAAAAAATGTGCTATTTTTTTTTTGGTTCACTTGAATAAAGGCGCTTTAACTAACATTAATGAAAAGCTGTTTTTCTTGTTTTTTAATTTATTTTACTTTATCTAAGAACTATTAGTAATGTGTACAACCTCCTTTGTTTTTAATAAATGAAGTTAAGTACCTCGGGGTAATTTTGGATAAAAAACCTTTGTTTAATAAACATATTAATCATGTGACAAGGCGCTGAAAGCGTTCCGGGCGTTCCGTGCGTTGTGGCCTTTTTTGAATAAACGTTTTTTCTTAAGCCAGAAAAATAGGAACCTCAATTTTAAATCCGTTATAAGACCATGACCATTGTGGCCGTCGGTGGTGCAATGGTTAGTGTGCGCGCCTCTTGTACATGAGATCCTGGGTTCGAACCCTGCTCTGCCCACCTTAAAAGAATTTCTTTCGGCGGCGGTCACTTCGCATGGTGATGGCGACACTATCGAGTATATAGCCATGAAAAAAGCTTCTCAAAATACCATTCGGAATCGGAGTAAAACTCTAGGTCCCAATCAGTGAGTGAAAACTGGAAAGCGCACAGCTCAGTGATTGTGAGAAGCTGTCCCTTGTCCTTTCATGGGATGTAATGGGAAACCATTTATTTATTTTATAAGACCATGTCTATCATATGCATCTCCTATATGGTACCGATCAGCCAAATGTCACCTAAAACGAATGCAGATCATTCAAAATAAATGTTTCAAAATTATATATTTACAACAAACCTTGGAGATTCCCAACATCCTCATTACACGAAGAAACTGGTTACGAACTCTTGCCGACTTCATTAAAAGATTGATTGAACATTATTTTCTCAAGGTTCAGCGTTCTCCTTATTCAGTAATAAGATTATTATAATCGATTATTATCCTGAATAATCTTCCTATATACAATTTGTTTTCTAATTTTTGTTTGAATTTTTAATAATGTATCCCAAATAAAGGTTTTCTTATCCTTTTGCCTTTTTATCTGATTTACACAAATTATATTATATATATAAATTATATTATATATTTATTACATATTTAACAACTATTGCTTGCCACAATTGTTGATATATCTATTAGATAAAACTCAAAAATGTATACCGCTCTTAATAAGATGTTCATGTATATTTGGATAAATAAAATTTGAAATTGAATTGAAACTACTCTGGCGTTGTGTATAGGGGCATTATCCTGTTGCAATATCCAAGAAATAAGACCAAATAGTTCACTGAACTTCGGAAAAGCCGATTCCAATAACGTTTTATAGCTTGCACCAGTCATTTTTGCACTTTGAAATTCCAATTCAAGTTTTTGGAAATTCAAAAAACGCTTTCTTTGCGCAGATCATGGTAATAATAGTTGTAGCCATCAGGCTCATCCAAATTAAACTACTTCTCATCCGTAAATATAATTCCAACAACAAGAACAGAAAGAATTTTTCCACCTTGTTCTTCTTTTCCTCATGGTGGAAAAATTCTGTCTGTTCTTGTTGTTGGAATTATAGGCCTTTCAATGATGCCGATACTTAGGGATCTTCGATTGATACTAATTCGCCCATTTGAATTGCAGAATTGAATTTGTATATACGTATACGATTGATGATCAACCGATGGTATCAATTCAGGCACAGTAGTTAGGCATCTGATGATGAACTTGTCACGGAGTTCGAAACTAGTCATGCCAGTGAGTGTGTTTGTTGAACTGAATTGTCTATTATTTCCAACAAAAAACCAACCATTTTTCAAATTCGAAAAATGTACATGACTTGTAAGCTTGTAGTATGAATTTCTCATACATTAACCAAAAACTAACAAAAATCCGTCATAAAATTTAAAATTCAAATATTATATATATGATAGTAAATAACACGTACATATATATAATTCAAACAATACTTCGTTTGTAAACATTATTATGTTGTGGAGGAAATACGCACATGTTTCCGCGTAAAAGCATACATGTTTGCCAGTAATTTGCGTTTAAATACAAGTGAGTTTGGGACTTGCAAACATATGAATGTTTAAAGTGTGTTCCGAACATGTACATGATTCCTGCAGAATATGTTTGGGAAAATATGTAACCGATGCCGTTTTTTTTTCAGCGTGCATCTTTTGAGACACATCCCCTCATATTCCATTAATATGTTGTCAGTATACTCTAGTGAATATGCCGCCATGAACCAAAATTTAATCTGTCGTCTCTCTGACATGTTGAAATTTGGGAGCCAATGCGAACCCTGGTTTGAATCTAACATTATCGCGTTTAGTCTCATTGGCCTGCTAGCCACTTATGGCCTTTTATAATTTTAATTATATTAATTTTATTTTATTTCCTCATTATCTTTTTAGCATAATTAATGTGGCTCCTCCATTAGCTTGAGTTTTTGTTTTGTTGCTTTTATGATGAATTGCAAGAATATTTTAAAGTTTTACTTGTGTCTAGCGCAGTTTCTTTGAAGTTGTCGAAATTGACATGAAATGGAAAAATGCCATATGCTCGTGCAACATATATCACGTCTGTCGAGCACTTAATAAGTATTACTACCTAATTTATTATTTTACTCTACTCAATTTCCTTTATTGTAACATGAGAATAATTTCGTTTTCTTTTTATAATATTTTTTTTTGGTAAGATACTGCCAATTATCTTGTAGTCAACCAAGCAATTAATTTAGCTTTTCAGTCGAAATTAGTTCTTTTGATGGAATATTTTATTCCAGGAACAAAGTGAAGTGTTTAAACTGGGTAATTGTAATAGAGATACGAGTACTTACATACTTGTACTTACATACGTACATAGATTACCTTAATGAGACAGACGTGCTTACAGTTTTCAATTAAATGGCAGACGAAACCAATTGAAGGCCCGCGATAGTGAAAAGTATAAGAATTTGCTAGTGTATTTTCATTTCTAAATTCAATTCTAAAAGTTCTAAATTCAATGATCATTTTAATGGACTCAATTATAATCTGTATAAAAAAAGACAAGAAAAAAATCACTTTTGTATATCGTCGCTGCGCCAGTTATGAGTTTTTTGTTAACTTTTCGGGAAAAATACTAAAATTTGGTGGGAACATTTGTACCACAACTTCGTCTTTTATAGTACCATGTACTTCGAAGCCGATGCAAAAGGTGCAATATAATTTTATTCCAAAAGTTACACATATCCCTTTCCACTGGCGCTGATATATAACTTTTCATAATTGATGTTATTGTTTTTTCAAATGCAGTCCTCGTTTTCATCACAGTGGCGAAACTATTTTTTAGTTAATAAAATCATTGTCGTTGTAGCAATGAATCTTTACTTATTTTCGATGAAAATAGCGGTTGATTTGACGAAAAAATTCTCTCGTGTGACGAGTGTAACACTTCAATATGGCACTAGGAATCGTTTAGCCTCAAAAATTGTGTTCAAATAGCCTAGATTTGATTTTCAACTATTAAACATTGAAAAATTTGGTCTACTCTGAAATATGTACTTATGCATACATACTATTCATTGTGTTTAGGCTTAAGTAGTCGTATTACATTCATTTATGGCAAAACAGGTGTGGATTCAGGTGAAATCCTCTGTCTCAAAAGTTTCTTGAATTTAATTCTAAGTAATAAAATTACGAGTGACTTACGGTTTATGTACGAACGTGTGGTGAAGAGAATATTATTACATCAATTCAAGCTCGCAAGCATGTATACATGTATATATTTTACCAATGGTATATATAACCTTATATATAGCAGTATGATATATATAACATTCACGTATACATTAGGGTGACAATATTTTCCGTCAATTCGAATTCCAAACATTGTGGGTCGAAATATTTTGCTACTGTCTAAAGTTTAAATGATGCAATTTTGAGACAAATCAGTGCATCAGTGACAAAGGATATTGCTTTTGTTGTCCTGCCCAATGTGCACAAAAATGGATGCGGATTCGTTTCGACCTCGTTACAAGTCCATAAAAGCAGAAAAAATCTAAATATGAGTTTTCGCACCCGTTTCGAACCCGTTACAAGTCTAGAGTCCATAAAAGCACAAATATGAGTTGTCGCACCCGTTACGAGTCCATAAGAGCATAAAAGCCAATCAGTGAAATTCCGATTTGGCGGATCCGTTTCGAACCCGCTACGAGTCCGTAAAAACATTAAAAAGCGAATCACCCGTTCGGAAAAGTAGCAAGTAGTTGAATACAGAACAAATCCCTTTCCAATCCATTTCATGTAAACGAAATCAACTCGAAACGGGTTTAAATATGAAATCCGCTTAGAGTTCGAGACAGATGTGAAAAAGAATATACAAATTAATTCACATTTTCGAGAGGAATTTCATACGCACACGGATACGTTCGTTATGTGGCCGTAACTGATCTCCGTTTCGGACAAAATGTATACAGAAACGAGGCCGTCTTAAATTCGAAACGGATTCTTGTGGCATACTGGGATGAGCAGTGAGAATTTTTTGCAGAGCTTTAGAGTTCGGCTAAAATTTAACGATTCCGACTCCATAATTTTCAAACTATACGACCCCACTCCGTCTCCACTATTAACTAAATCCATTTTCTAACGTAGAATTTTCATTGTCAGCGAGATAATTTTAACTGCACATTCTTTAATATGCCATTATTATCAGAACAATGCACAAATATTTATTTTTATTGTACTACACCATTTCCAATTGAAATTTAAAAAATATCAAATTAATTTTGAAAAATACCCTTTGAAATTTGAAAATAATTTTTGAAATTTGAAGTACATCAATTGGAATGTAAAAGACACCAATTTAAATGTAAAAGACATCAATTGAAATGTAAAATAAATCAAACTGAAAGACGTCACATCAATTGAAATTTGAAACACGTCAATTGAAATTTAAAAGGCATCAATTGAAATGTAAAATAAATCAATTGAAATAAAAAATTCGACAATTGAAATTTAAAAATTGTTAACCGATTTTATGTATAAAATGTTTTAATTTCAAATGATGTCTTTCAAATTTTAAGTGATGAGTTTAAAATTTCAATTGACGAGTTTTAAATTTATATTCAAAATGAATAAATAAGTGGTTTCCCATGACACCCCATGAAGGGATTGGGGAGAGCTGCCCACAACCAGTGAGGTCTGCGCTTTCTTCTTTCGCACTCACTGATTGGACTTACAGTTTTTACACCGATTTCGAACGATATTTTGAGAAGCTTTTTCATGGCTACGTACTCGATATTGTCGCCATAACTAAGCGAGGTGAACGTCGTCGAAAGAAATGTAATGTGGTCAGAGCAGGGATCGGACCCACGTACTCACCGACGCATCACCGACGGTTTCGTTACAAGCTATGTTATTCAATCATTCGAGCAAATGTTTACATATTCTTCTTATCTTTGAGTTCAAAATAACGATACCTAACGCCGTTTTGCTGAATTTTACAGACTGGCTTAGGACTTTATGACTGATTAGAATAGAAATAGAAGCGGTAATTTGAAGTGCGGGCTAATATCGTTTTGTTCTAGTGGTAATCTAAGCAAGTAGCGTAAGCAAACCCTATCTAATAAATTTGACGAACTGTCAAACAAGGTTGCCTCAGCTCCTAGAATTTACCGGCTCCCTAAAATCTACATAGATGGAAATCCTCTGATATTAATAAGCTGAGCGATTAACTCCCCCGACTACGGAATTCGATGATATAGGAAGAAGGTCTTGAAAAACTTGGCTGTGGAGTATAACAGTAAGGCTGCACATGAATTTAATTGGAAGATGACGAAATAGGCATTATGCGATATTTGCCGTAGTGCTATTTTTTCCGAGCATAACAATACATCTAGTATCGTAGTAATGATAATAAAGAAAACTGGAGTACACGAAATAAATTTACAAGTATATCACAAGATCTGTTCATTGAACTGCTAATATTTTACACAAAAATACAAGATACTTCATATACAAGGACAAGTTTTGCGAAGAAAACAAAGGAATCCACATCTGCCATCACCTAAATAAATAAATAAATACTTTCCCATTACATTCCATGAAGGAACTGAGTGAGAACTTCCCACAACTAGAGAGCTGTGCGATTTGTAGTTTTAAACTCACTTGTTGGGACCTACTGTTTTACCTGTTTGTGTTAATCATGCATGGGGCAGATTAATTATATGAGAATTATAATTTGTAGTTTAATTTGAATTGAACAAATGCAAATTCAATACAATTTAATCACCATTGACAATTGTACTTATTTCCAAAGCATTTACTTCATATCTGCCAGTTTTCGTTTTCAAATATTTTACATGTACAGATTTCTGAATTTCAAGGAACTACCATGGTAAAATGAGTAAGGTAAACTCGTTAGAACAGCTGTTTTCAACATATTTCTTGCTTAGGTGTCACTCTTATGTCAAATTCACATGCATTTTGTTGTTGTACTTTTTTGTTTACTTTTACAGTAGATACACCCATGAAGAAAATTTGACAGATTATGGACACCAAACAAAAAGAAAATGCCAGTGTTTGTTGTAACAATTCCTAGTGCGTTTACCTTACTTATTTTATCATGGGAACTACGAGGCAACACCAATCGCAGCCACCAACTTCTACACATAAAATACTTTAAAAACAGAATTGCCAGCAGTAAAACCAATTCAAAATATCAAAAGCATTCACATATTTCAATGAAATCGACACCCGATTCCACAACTGGCAGTTGCATTGCCTGAGCAAATGGAAGGCAAACATTTTTCAACTGTCGTTGCGATTAATGGTAATTTTGTTGCATTTGCACTTGATAAAGTATTGTAAATTAAATCAAATGCAAATTAAAAAACCCAACAGTGGTGATAATAAAGCAAAATGAAGTGGGTAACAGACGTAACTCGCTAAACTCCTACAATAAGCAAATATGATTCACGTCGAAAAATTAAAATTTCCCACATACTACCAACATACTTAACCACGGTAGCAATTCCATAAGGAACCTGCTCCAAATAAATCCAATTTGGAAATATAGTTTTGGCAAATTAACTTTTGCGAAGTCAAACATATCCTTTCCTTTATGATAAATAAATAACATTTCCTACGAAAAACGACAAATGTTTACCGCAAATAATATGTGTTAATTCTGACCCTAAAAAACCATTTACAAGAAAGGAAACAACGTTTCCAATAACTGACCGTTCGCTTGTCGCAAACGACGTATTGTAACTCACAATTTTTAAAAGTAACGAGAAATGTTTGCGACAAATTACTTTTTCGTTTTAATATGATTTATTTTGAATGGAAGTGAACCGTCATTAATAAAATTATTTTATTGAATTTTAAATACAAATATTTTTTTGTACCTACCGCTTTCCCTGAAATTGATTTGATGCAAGATATCATCCCTGCAAGTCGCGGAGATAAACAAAAGTTTAACATTATTAATTGCTTCTATGTTTTTGTTAAGAGAAAGTAACATAAATTCAAGAGAGAATAGAGAAGAGCAATTCATGTGAGTGATCATGTTTGAGGGTATATAGTACGCGAATATAGTACTCTTTCGTTTATAATAAACGAGTTTCTTCATTTACCGCAAAGGTAAATTATGAAAATTTTTGAGTAAATGAAAGTTTGTTTACAACAATAGAAACTACTTTTGCGATAAATGTTGTTTATTTGCAGAAAATATATAAACTTTAACCATGAGACTAAGTAGCAATAGAAATAGTTTTGGGACAAACGAAATATTTTTGCGCCAAACGAACACTTTGAGTGTATACGAACTACGTTGAGAAAATTACAGAGTAGTGTATCGACTGAAGTAAGACTAAAGCCCAGAGGATGATCGACATGTGTATTAGGGAAATAAATCTGAAAAAAACTGTAAAAACCACTGGTAACGGGTGATTTTATTGCAGTTTGGGTTTTTGGTATAAAGGGTCCGACATCTAACGTTTTTTTTCAACTAGTGCTTATTTCGTGAATGGTAACACTTAGCTCATGTCTGATTTGACAGATAATTAGTTTTATTCTTCCGCTGAACGAATATGGTTGTGTATACGCTTGAACAACGCTGGGAAATATTGCGTCATTACTTTGAAAATCAATGTTGCAGAATGTGTGCGAAAATTGCGTACGGATTTTGGAAGAAGAGAAGCACCGTCAGCTCCGTATGTTCGTTATCTTGTGAAAAAAGTGAAAGAAACTGTCATTCTCATCGATAAACCAAAGCGTGAAAAGCCAAAAATAGTGCGTACACCCGAGAACATTGCTGCTGTGGCAGAAAGTGTGCGTGAAGCGCCATCAACATCAATTCACCGTCGTTCTCAACAATTGAACATTTCGGAGACATCATTGAGACGAATTTTGCATAAATACCTTGGTATGACGCCATACAAAGTCCAATTGGTTCAGGAGTTGAAGCCAACTGACCATCCAATGCGTTTGCGCTTCGCTAAGTGGAAGATGCCGATTTTGCCAAAAAACATCATCTTTTCAGACGAAGCTCATTTTGATCTTGGCGGGTATGTAAACAAGCAAAATTGTCGCATTTGGGGCACAGAAAACCCGCTCGCATACATTGAGAAGCCGATGCACCCAGAACGAGTCACTGTTTGGTGCGGATTTTGGTCCAGAGGCATAATTGGGCCATTTTTCTTCGAAAATGAGCAAGGAGTGGCCTTTACAGTCAATTGCGATCGTTATCGGGCCATGTTGAACGAATTCTAGTTCACAAAAATTGAAGAGGAGGATATTGTCAACATTTGGCTTCAACAGGACGGCGCTACGTTCCACACAGCCGAAGCTACACTCGATGTTTTGCGCCCTGTTTTTGAAGATCGTTTGGCCACCTCGGAGCTGCGATTTGACACCGTTGGACTATTATTTGTGGGGTGCCCTCAAAGATAAGTGTTACGCCGACAAGCCAGAGACAATTGACGCTTTAAAGGAAAATATTCGTGAAGCCATTGGTGAAATACAGCTGCACACAATCGATAATGTGCTTAAAAATTGGATCGATCGTGTAGGCTACTGCATGGCCAGCCGAGGCAGCCATTTGAATGAAATTATTTTCCATTATTAACCGGAAGGTTAATAAAAAAGAAATTTGAGAAAATATTCAGTAGTTTTTTTTTATAGCATTTTCAAAAATAAAAAGTTTTTTGGCGGACCCGTTATAATTTTTGGCAGTTTCCTTGCAATTTGTGACATGTGTCAAAGTCATAAATGTTTTGTTCCCATTGCCATTTCGTCATGAATAGACTTACACCTGAACAATGGTTACAATTTACTGCATTTTCTTATCAAAATTCTTGCTTGGTGTGAAATGTTTTTCGCGCACTTTGACCATTTTGTGTCAGTGACGAACCACATTTCTAGTAAACTAGTGAGAAACGTTGTCTATTTGGTCTGAGGACAAACCTCAGGTAATACAAGGGCTGCTAATTCATCTACCAAAATGTGAAATTTAGTGCGGCTTATGCACCGGCGGAATCATCGATTCGTATATCTTCAACTCCACAACGCCTAAAGGTCAAATTTTTTATTCAATTCCGACTGAAACCAACACATTGTGCATTGTACAAGAAAGGAGAACGATCAACATCACAATAATTTAGTTGGATTTTGGCACAAAAAGCCTCTACAAGATTTCCAATTGAAATTTTAAAAAAATCAATTTAATTTTAAAAAATATCAATTAAAATTTGAAAATTATAGTTGAAATTTAAAATGCATCAATTGAAATTTAAAATTTTATATTATTATTTTGAAATACATCAATGGAAATTTAAAATACATCAATTGCAATTTAAAAGAATTCAATTGAAATTTAAAATTCGTCAGTTGAAATTTGAAAATATTTAATCGATTTTATGTACATTAAATTTTTAAATTTTCAGAGATGTTTTTCAAATTTCAATTGATGTATTTTGAATTTCAATTGATGCGTTTCGAATACCAACTGACGTATTTTAAATTTCAATTTATGTGTTTTAAATTACAACTGATGACTTTTAAATTTCAATTGATGAAGTATCAATTGATGTCTTTTAAATTTCAATTGATATCTCTTAAATATCAATTGATGTCTTGTAAGTTTCCATTGATGCTTTTTAAATTTCAATTGATGTATTTCAAATTTCAAGTAGAATTGTATGTATTTTAATTTTCAAATAGAATTTTTATATAAGTATTTCAATTGATTTTTTTAACTTTTAATTGGAAATGTTCTAGATGAAAAATATATTTAGTTCGGCTACAAATGAGTTCTACAACATTGAAAATTGAAAAACATCAATTGAAATTTAAAATACATCAATTGTAATTTAAAAGATATCAATTGAAATTTAAAATTCATCAGTTGAAATTTGAAAATTTATAACCGATTTTAGGTATTGGATTTTTAAATATCAATTGAAGTCCTTTACATTTCAATTTATGTCCTTTAAATTTCAATTGATGTGTTTTAAATTTAAATTAATATGTTTCAAATTTCAATTGACGTGTTTTAAATCTCAATTGATGTGTTTCAAATTTCAATTGATGTGTTTTAAATAATTACAATTGATGTCTTTTAAATTTCTATTGATATCAATTAAGTATAAATTGGTGTTTTTAAATTGCAATTGATATTTCTTAAGTATCAATTGATGTCTTTTAAATTTCCATTGAAGCTTTTTAAATTGTCAATTGATGTATTTCAAATTTCAAGTAGAATTTTTTAATTTCAATTGATGTATTTTAATTTTCAAATAGAATTTTTATATTTCAATTGATTTTTTTAAATTTTAATTGGAAATGTTGTAGATGAAAAATATGTTTAATTCGGCTACAAACGAATTTTACCACAATTCCAATTGAAATTTCAAAAAAATCAATTTAATTTTGAAAAATTTCATTTGAGATTTGAAATTTCTATTTGAAATTCAAAATATATTAATTGGAAATTAAAAATTCCATTTGATATTTGAAATACATCAATTGAAATTTAAAAAACATCACTTGAAATCTAAAAGTCATAAACTGAAATTTAAAACAGGTCAATTGAAATTTGAAACACATCATTGAAATTTGAAACACATCAATTGAAATTTAAAAGACATCAAATGAAATTTAATAGACATCAATTATAATTTAAAATTCATCAGTTGAAATTTAAATATTATTAACCAGTTTTATGTATTAGATTTATAAATTTCAAATGATGTCGTTTAAATTTCAACTGATTTTTTTTAAAAATTTTAATTGGAAATGTTGTAGTTGAAAAGGCTGTGAGATTCCACTAACATTTCATGATGATATGGTAGACCACAATAGCTCGAAGAAAAATCATGGAGATTGCGCTGGGTATTATGAGTACTACAAAATAAACTTGAGTCTTTTGCCCTTCATGCGGCTTTGTCGAGTTGCGCCAAATTTTCAGCATTTTTAGTTAAGACCCAGCATCGCCATATTCCGACACTTAAATCTGCCAAGTCGTACACATTTTTTTTGGTAAAAAATAGAAAGTTACCCTAATGCACATATATACTTATGTTTCCATGTATATCATAAACGAAATTCGAATAAACACGATTACGTTGGGTAACAAATAAAGCAACAATTGGCTGTTTAGAATCGGAGTGTGGCGTATTGGCAAGAATTGGATAAGTACATAGCAACGCCCACAGCCACAAAACAGCTAAAATTTATTTTTAATACATATTTTACGGTGTTAACAAAATTTGAAGTTTAAAAATAAACCAAGTAACAATTCTTTTTATATTAAAATTGTTGATTCAGTAGGCTATCTAGGACTAACTGCCAAGCATAAATGTGAAATGCCAATCACTAGAATTTCCACCATAACTTCTTGTAAAGAAGTATAGCGAATTTTAGAGCTATACTAAGGGTCATTTTCTCAGTGTCGGGTTAAAGTGCCTGCTTACTAATCGCTACTTGCATTTATCGGATCGATGTTCGGCATGTTAAGCTTTTTCATTTTCTCATACTCCGGTTAATTTACCTGAATGTTCGATGTTTTACGATGACAACTCTGATGAAAGCTATGACTATAGTTGTCAGCACTTCAAGTAAACAACTTTATTACTATTTTTGTTCAAAGTGTAATTTATTCAAAATATGACGGAAAACAATCAGTAAGACACCGTGGGATGAACTTCTCAATTGCTGAGAAACATTTACTGATGACCTGATGGAAGAACACAAGTCAATTTTATAAAATCAAATACTTAAATCTTAACAACATCAAAACAAAACAGCTGTTGACAACAGTTGCCAGCTGTTTGCATTTATCATTCCGATAAACTATTAAGCTGCGTTAGATCACCTGATAAATTTTAAGTATCCTTGGAGAAAATGAAATTCTGCTAACTTGCACTTTATAGTTACGATAAAAGATTGCCGAACATTGAGAAAGTGAACCTAAGGAATTTAACATGTCGTTGTAGTTGGGCGGAAGTGCTTTCAATTTGACTTGGATTCTGTACAATTTCAGCAGCTAATGAGCTCGTCGATGGCATGTTCGAATAATAAACAGGGACTGGGTGTAGTTTCGGAGTCGTAACCCAATGGGGTAAATTTATTTAACAAACTAATTGTATTTTTTTTCTTTTTTTCTTCGAGATTGTTTTGTTCCCGATTACCAATTTTTCCCCAATCGCGATTGAAAGCCAGGTTCATTAAGCTATTGAAGCCATTTCAATAACAGCACTAAAGATAAACTATCCACGCCCAATAACTTTATTCTGACAAATAGCATATCAGATGTTATTTAAGGCTATGAAAGGTTTAAGTTTGTGACTGATTTTATTGTCTGCCAAATCTGTGTAGATTGTACGTACCATCGTACTAAAAAAATTTTAATAGTTCAAAATTGTACCATATTTTCCGTCACTGGCAGTAACGAACAGTAACGAACCTTTAAAAAAAATCCAATAAGTGTTCGAATTCACGGGCGATGTGTTAACATCTTTTTGCTACACGGTACCTGTTCGATTTCTAGGAACCCGTTAGTAAATGTTACATTGGAAAATAAAAAACAGCGTTCAATCATATGATGACGTAACATTTAAATAATACAAGGTGGCGCAAAAGTAATCCTCCTATCAGAAAATGCTATAAATTTCGCGATTGGCCCCTAATGTCAGTTCTGTTTTGACATTTGTGTAGTAAACACATGCGAAATACACGTTACGGAATATTAATCACCACCTTAATCACCACCAAGAGGAAGATGATTTTTCATCAAAAATAATCATGAGTGATGAGGCCCATTTCCATCTTAGCGGGTACGTAAATAAGTAAAATTTACGCTTCTGGGGCACTGAAAATCCGTGTGTAACCCACGAAGAGCCATTACACCCGCTCAAAGTTACTGTATGGTGTGCTGTTTTCGCTGGAGGAGTCATCGGACCTTTTTTCTTCGAAGACGTCGCGGGCCAAACGGTTACTGTGAATGGTGAGCGCTACAGAGCAATGATCAACGAGTTCTTTTTGCCGCAACTTGATGAATTCGGATTGGAAAACATGTGGTTCCAACAGGACGGTGCAACGGCACACACTGCACGTGCCACAACCGATATGCTGAAGGATGCATTTTCCGGGCGCCTAATCTCCCGTTTTGGCGATTTGCACTGGCCAGCAAGATCGCCTGATTTGACCGCTCCGGACTTCCTTTTGTGGGGCTTTTTGAAGTCGCGGGTTTATGTCAACAAGCCTCAGACTCTTGCAGCTCTTAAAGACAATATCCGTCAAGAATGTGAGGACATATCGCCGGAAGTTTTGGCCAAAGTGATGGAAAATGCCATAAAAAGGGCTCAAATGACAATCAACTGTGGCGGCGGCCATTTACATGACATCATATTCTGGACTTGATGTAAAAAAAATTAAAAGACCAAATAAAAATAATCCACAAGAAGAATTAAAGTTTTTCATTTTTTTTTTAAATTACAGCCAAAAAACATCGGAAGTTTACTTTTGCGCCACCTTGTATTAATACTTAAAATTATTTAAAGACCAGTGCAAGCACATGTTTCATTATTTTACTGCTTAATACTTTTTATTTTATTCCCACAAAAAACAAAGAGAATGCAAAGCAACATGAACATGAACTTACATACATTGACATGTTCGTACATACGCTACACAAGTTCACACAATTTTCGTTGCTCTCTTGCTATCTCATTTTTATATACGCATAAACACGTCATTATTCCCTTGGGTCTGAGAGTGCTCCGCTCCCACACAATACAACTATTCGCTGCCGCTACATCAGTGTGTGTTTTTTTTCGCGGTCTGACAATCTGTGTTTCGCAGTCCGACAAATCAGTGTTCTATATTACCCTCACCCTTATCATTTAGGGGTATGGAAAATAGACGTTGGCCGATTCTGAGACCTACCCGATATGCACACAAAATTTCATACAAATCGGTCCAGCCGTTTCGGAGGAATTTAACTCCAAACAGTCGGACAAAATGTATTAATCGCAGTCGGCCAAACCGTGTTTGGGTATGTTCACTTTGTGAGTTTAGTCCCTACAAATCGGTAAAACTAAACTTCGTTCAGATAAAAAATCGCTAAAACGTTCATACACGAGCATTGTTATTTATATTTCCCGACTAGGCAACTGTTAGTATTGCCAGATCCAATCTGGCAGCATCATTCGAAAGTGTTACAGTTTCTAGTTTAACTGTCTTCAGAAGGCGTTGACGTGTTAGCATTAGTTCTGTTTTTTTCAGTGACTCGAAAAATTTATCTCAGTTAAATTAAGGAATAGCCTCTCAAACATTTTCGTGCCATCATATTCTACAACTTTCGACGTGGATTATCAAGAGAAGAGTGTACTGTGAAAACCTGGTATAATGAATTTAATTGCGACCGACGTTTGCATCAGGACGAATTTCATGCAGGTCGTCCAAGATCGCTTGTTGTGCCAGAAAATACCTAAGCTGTGCGGGAACTGGTATTTAAATTTAAAAAACGTCAATTGCAATTTAAAACACGTCGATTGAAATTTAAAACACATCAATTGAAATTTAAAGTACATCAAATACTATTTAAAAAATTGTAATTGAAATTTAAAACACATTAATTGAAATTCGTAACTCATCAATTGAAATTTAAAAGTCGAATACATAAAATCGGTTAATAAGTTTGAATTTTCAACTGATGAATTTTAAATTTCAATTGACGTCTTCTAAATTTCGGCTGATGTGTTTTAAATTTCAATTGATGTTTTGTAAATTTCAATTGATGTATTTCAAATATTTCTAAATTTAATTTTTTTTTTAATTTCAATTGGTGTGATTTAAGTTTCAATTGATGTGTTTGAAATTGTGTTTTAAATTTTAATTGATGTCACTCAAATTTGAATTGATTTTTTTTTAATTTCAATTGATGTATTTCATTCTTCTTAATGTCAAATATAATTTTGAAATTTATATTTATATTTTTCAAAATGAAAATGATATTTTGTAAATTTCAATTGGAAATGGTGTAGTGTCGATTTGGTGCAAGGAAATGTTTCAATAATTCAATGGTGGTGCGTCAAAAAACGTCTAAAAGATCACAACAGGCGACGAATCATGGATCTGTGCGTACAAACCTGCGTACAAACCTTCCAAGACGAGCTACATCCAACAAAAATTGTTCGCGAACGAGGCACTGCAAAGCAAATGGTGACCTGCTACTTCGACATAACTGGTCTTACGGAAGTTTTTGGTGAGCTAAGGAAACGAACGCCAAAAAAGGAGCATTCTTCATCATGACAAGCTTGCTCTCAGACATTGGCTCAAACGAGTATTTGGCCAGCAAGTACAGCCTCGATTTGGCACCTAATGATTTATTTTTGTATTTTTTGACACCTGAAGGGTTAACTTGCACATCATTCGGAGTGGCAGAAGTGCTTCTTTATTATGCTAGAAATATAAAAATCACATGAAGTGTCAGGGGACACCCGGTTGGAACGAAGTTCCTTTGACTATATATTATGGACTAGTTAGTTCCAACACGGCTAAGGGGCCCCCTTTGAAAATACGGCAATTTAAATGGATCTTTACTTTTTGTAAACTGATAACTTATTTTAAGAAATTTTTTTTATAGACTGTAATTTTAAAAAATATATATATTTGTAGGTTTTTTTTTATAAAGAATATTTTTCCGAAAAGGTCGTTTTTTAAAGAGAGGTACTTCTTTTATTAAAGCTAATGTTTTTTTTTAATAAAATAGCGTAAATAGCTACCTATGATGTATAAAAATGTGTTTTTATTGTTAATTTTGTGGTTTTCCTAGCATAAAATGCATTTATACACACTTTTAGGACACCTGACTATGCATTTCCATACAAATCCCATGTAGGTCTGCACAGACCTGGTTATACCGTTTACCGCCACAAAAAACCCTTATACCTCCGAGGGATAAGAAAACTTACTATTTTTAAGAAGAAGTACTTTCTGCAAGAAAAAGCCATAAGAGTATGATAATTGTTTACAAAGAAGTACTTTTTTAAGAGCAGGTACTTTTTAAAGAAGTGGTATTCTTTTTAGGAAAGGTTAATTTTTTAAGAAAATTTACTTATTTTCAGAAAGACTACTTGTCTCAAGAAAAGAAAAGAAAAGAAAAGAAAAGAAAAGAAAAGAAAAGAAAAGAAAAGAAAAGAAAAGAAAAGAAAAGAAAAGAAAAGAAAAGAAAAGAAAAGAAAAGAAAAGAAAAGAAAAGAAAAGAAAGAAAAGAAAAGAAAAGGTATTATTTTATTTTTAAGAAATGGTGCTTTTAAGAAAAGGAACTTTTGTAAGAAAATATATTTTTTTAAGAGGAGGTATTTTTTTGTTGAAGAAATTTTTTTTTTATGGAATGGGAATTTTTTAATATTGGTCCTTTTTTCAAGAATAGGTACATTTTTAAGTGTAGGTACTTATTTCAAGAAGTTGTATTTTGTTTGACAAAAAGGTACCCTTTAAAGAAAATGTAGGTTTTTAAGAAATGGCAATTTGTTGTAAGAAAGAAATATAACTTTTGTAAGGAAATTAACTTTTTTTAAGAAAAGGTACTTTGTTTAAGAATATTAGTAGTTTTTTTTTTGAGAAAATTTACTTTTTTAAAAAAGGCACTATTTTAAGAAAATGTTCTTTTTTAGACTTGTTTCACTTTGGCTTTTCTAAATTTACTTTTTATTGGGTCCAAAACTACAATATATTCTAAATATTGGTTACTGGCTCCACCCAGAAAACTTGCCATTAACCAAGAAAGATCCCAACATATGTGAGACATCTAGTTAGTCTAGGCACAAACCAAAGCAAAAGTAAACAATACGAGTATAGTTGATAATAGTGGGATGTAGCATAATAGTGTTAAAACAAAAGTTGTTTATTTTTTTTTTCATTTCGCCCCCAGCACGTAACATGCGATAAGGAACTTCGTTTCAATATCAACCCTCTTGTCTATATCTCGGTTTTTATGAAGTTTGAAACAAGTGGTCGTTTCCGAGATATTGACATTCGAGCATTTTACTGATTTTTTCTTGAGCGATATTTACACTCACAGAAAAATTCGGTTGAGGCAGCCGAATTATCCGTAAGCCGAATTAAAGGTTAAATAAATGGTTTCTCATTACATCCCATGAAGGAATTGGGGAGAGCTTCTCACAACCAAGTGAGCTGTGCGCTTTCTAGTTTTATATTCACTGATTGGGACCTACAGTGTTCCACCGGTTCCGAACGGTATTTTGAGAAGCTTTTTCATGGCTAAATACTTGATAGTGTCGCCGTCAGTAAGCGAGGTGACCGCCGCCGAAAGAAATTTAAGGTGGTCAAAGCAAGGACCGAACTCAGGATCTCATGTGCAGGAGGCTCGCATACTAACCATTGCAGCACCGACGACCACAATTAAAGGTTATCACAACCAAACTAGGGGTTGTCACAACTAAATTAGAGGATGTCTCAGCTAATGTGGAAGTTGTCACAGCCGAATTAGAGTTTGTCACAACCGAATTAGGGGTTGTCACCGCCGAATAAGAGGTTATAGCAGCCAAATAAGAGATTGCCACAGCCGAATTTGGGTCGTCACAGCCGAATTGGAAGTTGCCACACCCAAGTTAGAGGTTGTCACAGCCGAATGAGAGGGTGTAACAAACCGAATTTGGGGTTGTCGCAGCCAAACTAGAGGCCGTGCCAGCCGAGTTAGAGGTTATAACAGCTGATGACTATCGGTGGTGCAATGGCTAGTGTACGTGGCTCTTGTGCATGAGAACGTGGGTTCGATCCCTGTTCTGACCACCTCGGTTAGTGACGGTGACACTATCGAGTATTTAGCCATGAATAAGGTTCTGTAGGTCCCAATCAGTGAGTGTGAAAACAGAAAGCGCACAGTTCACTCTGGTTGTGAGAAGCTCTCCCTAATCTTTTAGTGGGATATAATGGGAGACCATTTATTTTGTAACAACCGAATTAGAGGTTATCACAACCGAATTTATATAGTGGCAGAATTGAATTTGGAACTATTTTTCTATTAATTTAATGATGATTTATTTTCCTCTATTCTCATAAATAATGACAAAGAGAAGAAATAACGCAATGTGGTCATTTTTTGCAAACTAAGAAGCTTTAAAGCAGAAACCATAATTACAATATTTTTACGTACCTTTTTCAATAAGAACACAAAAAATCTTGAATTCACCACGAGATCAACAATTGTACATTCTTTACCTTTTCTAATATAATATTTCTTTGAAATATATAAATATAGTTGTGGTAACCGAATTGAACTCCAAGCTCGGTCGTTGCAACCGAATTGTTTCCACATTCGGTTGTTGCAACCGATTTTGGTAGCAAATTCGGTTGTTGCAATCGAATTTATTCCAAATTTGTTTGTTGCTACCGAAATTATGATAAATTTAGCTGACAGAACGAATATAATTAAAGATTCAGCTGGCACAATCCAATCAATTATGAAACCAGGTTGCTTCAACCGAACTTCAGTCGTGACAATCTCAATTCGGTTGTGGCAACCGCAATTTGGTGGCTACAACCGTACATTCTTTACATTTTTAATATAATAACTATTTGTTTGAAATATATAGATGATATATATAGTTGTGGTAACCGAATTGAACTCCAAGCTCTCCGTTGCAACCGAATTGTTTCCACATTCGGTTGTTGCAACCGATTTTGGTAGCAAATCGGTTGTTGCATCGAATTTATTCCAAATTTGGTTGTTGCTAACGAAATTATGATAAATTTAGCTGACAGAACGAATATATATAAAGATTCAGCTGTCACAATCCAATCAATTATGAAACCAGGTTGCTTCAACCGAACTTCAGTCGTAACAATCTCAATTCGGTTGTGGCAACCGCAATTTGGTGGCTACAACCGTACATTCTTTACATTTTTAATATAATAACTATTTGTTTGAAATATATAGATGATATATATAGTTGTGGTAACCGAATTGAACTCCAAGCTCTCCCGTTGCAACCGAATTGTTTCCACATTCGGTTGTTGCAACCGATTTTGGTAGCAAATCGGTTGTTGCATCGAATTTATTCCAAATTTGGTTGTTGCTACCGAAATTATGATAAAGTTAGCTGACAGAACGAATATAATTAAAGATTTAGCTGTCACAATCCATTCAATTATGAAACGATGTTGCTTTAACCGAACTTCAGTCATGACAACCTCAATTCGGTTGTGGCAACTGCAATTTAAAGGATCTGTTGGAGATTACAAATGGGTTGCAGATTTATTTGATTTGTATTTCGAATAATTCATACATCACATTTGCTCAAAAGTTCAGTTCACTCCGTAAAGTCGTCCTACAAATTTATTTAAAAATAATTTAATTGAAATTTTCCTCTTGTTAAATATGACACAATTAAATGTATTTTTCTTGTTCATCATTGAAATGGAATGATGAACATTCATTTATTCACATGCATGCGATATATCGCAATTTGACTCATGTACATTTTCCAGGAACTGCGTAAATATGCAGATTTATAGCACATTTATCGATAATTAACTTTTTAATTGACATTGTATCATGTCTTCAATTAAATGTATCTACTACAATAAATATGTTTGTAAGTATGAACATTATTAAGTGCGTGTAATTGCTCTCACATGTAACATGGGAATACATGCGAGTAAAACAATGAAAAGCAATGAAAATGAAAATGAAAAGAAAATTACATAATTTTTAAAGTATTTACAGTTAATGGGTGACATGTAAGAGAAATGACCAAAACCAAAAGTATTCCATGTAGTTATTGGACATGTACGACTATTAAGTGACTCGTAAATGTTTCTGCATAATAAATTTATAGTCTATGATCAGAGGTCACTTTCAGTTTTCAATTAATTTAAACTGGAGCATCTGATTTTTTTTTATGAATTCTTAAAATTCAATTAATGAAGTTGAACGGAATTTGGTACTTTGGCATCAGTTATTTCCAGAGGTACTGATACTAAGCAAGTCTTTCAAACAATGGTGACTCCAACCCCTATTACCAGCACCTCTGGTTACAAGGTGGGGCAAAAGTAATCACCCAATGTTCCTTTGCTGTAATTTTTTTTAATGAAAAATTTTGGTTCTGCTTGTGAAATTTGTTTATCCACTTCATTAGAATTTATTCCATAAAATTGAGAAAATGATATCGGGCAAGTGGCGGCCGCCAGAGTTGATGACCATACGGACATTAACATTGACATTTTTTATGACATTTTCCATCACTCTTGCCAGAACTTGGAGCGAAAGCTTCAAGAGTCTGAGTCTTGTTGACGTAAACCCGAGACTTCAAAAATCCCATAAAATGAAGTCTAAAAATAATAAATGGTTTCCCATTACATCCCATGAAGGGACTGGGGAGAGCTTCTCACAATCACTGAGCTGTGCGCTTTCCAGTTTTTACTCACTGATTGATACCTACAGTTTTACACGGATTCCGAACGGTATTTTGAGAAGCTTTTTCATGGCTAAATACTCGATAGTGTCGCCGTCACTATGCGAGGTGACCCCCGCCGAAACAAATTTTTTTAAGGTGGTCAGAGCAGGGATCGAACCCAGGATCTAATGTACACGAGGCGCGCATACTACCCATTACACCACCGACGCACCAGGAAGTCTGGAACGGTTAAATCGGGTGATATGACCCGCCAGTGAAAATCACCAAAACGAGAGATTAAGCGACCCGGAAATGCTTTCTTCAGAATATCGGTTGTGGTTCTAGCAGTGTGCACCGTTGTACCGTCCTGTTGGAACCAGATATTCTCTAGTCCCAATTGATCCAATTGAGGAAGAAAAAGTATCGGTAATCATGGCTCTGTAGCGACCGCGGTCCACAGTCATCGTTTTGGCCCGCGGCGTTCTCAAATTAAGAAAAGGCCCGATGACTCATCCAGCGTAAACAGCACACAACGCAGTTACTTTGAGGGAGTCTAAATGGTGATACACGAATTTTCGGTGCCCCAGAAACGATTATTTTGTTTATTCACGTAACCGCTATGGTGGAAATGAGCCTCATCGCTCATGACAATTTTCGATGAAAACTCGTCCACCTCTTCGTTGAGATTCAGGATGGCTTGAGCGTAGGTTACACGCGTTTGCTGGTCAACAGCTAACAGATGATTCACTGTCTGCACTGTGTAAGGGAACATTTTAAAATCTTTCACCAAAATTCTGCGTAGAAACTGCCGGATAATGCCCAATTGCGTGGCGCGTCGTTTGTTCGTTGTTCCGGGCTCCTCTTCGACATCCTGGACAACAGCAGCGATATTCTCAGCAGAACGACTGCTCCAGGGCCGGCTAGCCATAGGAAGTTTTCGTGTTGTCCCAGTCTCTTCAAAACCAGTGGCCAAACGTCGCAGTGTTTGTTCAGTTAGTATCGGACGGCCAGGAAATCTGCGACGAAATTCTCGATGCGCCAACACAACCGACGAATTGTTGTGCAAAACAATTATTCCGTGTTCTTGCGGAGTAAACCGATTCGTGGCTTGTCTATTTGTATTCTGCGTTTTTTACCTCACGAGTGTCAAAACTTAATTGACATTTGGCGCCATTTGCAAAAGTTATAGGGGTTTCCAATAGGGTGATTACATTTGGTTAACCTTGCACCAACACTGAACAGAAAAGCTTCGTCACAGAGGTTTTAAAATATTCGCTGTCCCACCAATAATTTTCGTCGAAAATAATGTAGCATACAGAGTCATCACCGCAATGGAAATGGATTCATTTGCTGAAAGTGTTTCGTCACTGTGACGAAATTTGAACTAAAATCATTTCGTTGGTATGACGACATATATTGTTGCTCCGATGAATTTGTTTCATTGCTGTAATGAATATATGTCATTGCTTCCATGAATATGTTTCATTGCAGCAATGAATAGGTTGCATTACTTCTTTAAATATCTTCTATTACTGCGACGAATCTGTTTCATTGCAGTAATGAATATGTATCGTTGACAGTGTTCCATCGCCGTAATAAATATATGAATATGTTTCGTTGAATAAAATGAAAATGTTTCATTGCAATGAATATATTTCAATGATACATTTTTCAATAACATTATTCCAAGTAACCGCTGATGAAGAGCTGTGGTTAGAACGGAAATAGCTATACGGTTTGACAGCAATCATGACTATTTTTTTCCAAAACTTCTTTTTGAATCTCTACCTCTATTTAATAGAGATTTAAAATGGTCTTCAGATTTTCATAACTTCAATAAAATGTTTAATTTCTGATACGAATAGTTCATTACTAGGGTCGCATTTGCGTTTCTTAATGTAATTCCTATCCCATGGATGGAAAGGCATCATTTCATTGAATTAATATTAATTGATTCATGCAATGTCGGTTTTGTGTGTGTTTGAAAGTATTGATTGTCAATAGAATTCATACAGAAAAAGAAACATTGTCAAACATTTAACATAAATATAGGTTAGGTTCACAGTTAACACACTCAGTTCAATGAGGAACATTGTGACGTCACGGGATGTCACATTCCGTTACCATATTTGAACCATTAAATTAACCTGGTATGGTTAAGGGACGTTCAAGCCATGTGAAGATTCATCCCGATGTTCCTTGATGTGGCTGAAGAAGAGACACACATTAGATCTTGGGGAAACAACTACTACTCTGCAAAACTCTTCTAAGATCATTCAGCTTAACTCCCTGAATGTCTGTTAGATGCGTGATGAAGTAAGGTCCTAGATATTGTGTCCTACTCACACAAAACGAGATGAGATGTTCGACGATCTCGCAATATTCTTCTCCGCCACAGCTTCTGTGGTAATCATGAGCTGAGATTCTTAGTCTAGATGCGTATCTAAACAGTGCCCAGTGATCAAAACTACTAGCATAGAGATGTATTGTCTAAAACTGAGTATCAAATATGTCTTCGATTCAGATCATAACTTGGTCATTCTGGCCGATTTTGCATTGGGTGCCTCCAGAACATTTTTCATTGTCCTGTTCGAGAGCTTCGGTTTTAAGCCTGAACTTGAAGGCAGAGAGCAGCATACTCACATGCTCTATATTCAGTGCAACGAGTGAATCCCTAATCATGCCAGCTCATCGGCTCTATGGTTCCTTGGAATGTTCCTGAGATGATGTCGAACCGCTTGGCCATCTCATTTAGAGATGGGACACTTTTTAAGTCAGGAATACAGTTTGCAGAGATTTCATAGTATCCTCTTTAACATATTCTCCCAAACATATTCTGCAGGAACCATGTATATGTTTGGAACACACTTCAAACATTAACATGTTTGCAAGTCCCATACTCACTTGTGTTTAAATGTAAACAGTATCATGTTTACTGACAAACATGTATGTTTTTATGTGGAAACATATGCGTATTTCTCCATTTCTATTTCCCCATTTCTTTGTTGTCTCTCATGTTTTTTTCGGAAGGTTTCAGCTAGGCTTTGGTTATCACTATGCGTTAGTACACAAAAAAGACAGATTTTTCAGCGTGTAGATGTTGCGTAACGTGGTTTAATTTTCGTCTGAGTTATTCTCAGTCGTCTCCAGAGTCGTCATAAGGACCAACAAAATCTTACGGAATGAAAAAGGGGATTTTTTCCTGACTAGAGCAATGATAGGGCCGTCGTTTTATTTAGTTGGATTAATTAATCTGGGTTCTCGGCTTCTACATGAACTCAGGGATTCGGGTTGCCTTAAAGTATGCAGACTTAATCGGTGGTGAACGGATTCGGGTTACTGGGTCAGGGCCGATGAATGTCAACTCGGCAGTCGGTTATTCGATGAGTGTCATCGCTGATTGGGTACGGGCATACTGTTAGGGTTATTGAGTCAGTGATTACCCGTATTCTGGTTACTGGTTTGGGGCCGATGGATGAAAACTCGGCATTCGGTTATTCGGTGAGGTTCGTCGCTGATCGGGATCAGGTACGGGTACAGCATTCGTGGAGATGGGCGACGATAAGTGGGGTGGAGTTACCGGTTCTCTCATGTTAGATAACTGCACTGGATAGAATGTTCCGGTTTCGTTATCGGAATTCGGCTGCTTCCGCTGTAATAGACAATGATAACAGAGGTAATAAAGAGGGGTTAGTAGAGTAAAAATAGTGGAGACAAAGGTGCAGTTTCCACTAGTGGTAAAGCCTTCGTAATAACTCACTAAGAGTGAAGCCTTCGTGATAACAAATATGCAGTGGCTACGAGGGGTCAAGCCGTGATAATAAGAAAGGTGCAGTACTCACGAAGAGTAAAGCCTACGCAATAACAAAGATGCAGTGACCAAGAGTTCTGAAAAGAATTATTAGGATCGGACATGTTGTCCTGAACTTGGCAATGAACTTCGTCTTGGAGTGTCAGACGACGATTACCTCAAACCAGTGTCGAATATTTATACAATGACTACTATGACCTCAACAAGATGTTTTCGTTACATTACAGTTGATACCCCAGATGGTGATGACTTTTCTTCCCAGCCAAAAGGTAACTTCTCCGATTGCCTTTATTTCTGCCTGAAGGAGAATCGGTGTTGAAGAATCGCTTAGAATCCACCTGTTTAGAATTGACTCAAAAACCTAGTTTTCCATCTACTTTGGAGCGATCAGTGTAGATGCCAAAATACCTTCTATAACCAGTTAGGCGCTATTTTTAGACTTGCCTGTCTGGGATATTAGTGAGGAAGTTTCTCTCAAAGGTAGAAGTGGGTGCCATGTAATTCACTTTTATTGTGAATTCCGGCAGATTCTGTAGAATCCTTCCATGATCCATTTCGAGGATTGTCTTTTGTGGCTTGCCGACGTTGAATAGGGGGCTTCCCAGCAAATCTGAATATATATATATATATAGATCTGAATAAAATTCTGAAAAATCAGTCTTTTGTTGTTGTTTGGATGCACATATAACGTGTTTGTCGCAAATATAATATACTTGTCTCGAAACACATTGTGTTTGCTATACAATATTACGTGTTGGAACAACAATGATTAATATGTTATGACATATGTATTGGTAATCCAAACTTGGCTTTGTTTGTTGAAAACTGTTGAAAACAAAATCGTCTTCAGGTGCTTCAAATGAAAACAAATACAAGATATTTTATTTTATTTATTCAAGCTCCGTCGCACAGTTTAAAATTAACACATCTTATAGAAAACTTTTCAACGATCTGATATATGCTACTCTTAATAATATCAGATTTTTAGTTTAGAAGACATAACCGTTCAAAGTTGACCGATTTTCGGTTTTCAAAAAATACACCGTTTTTAGTTAATTTGGTGCGATTTCAGGTGTAATATCACGAAAATTAGGTACCGAATCATCGTTTTTTTTATTTGAATTTGAATTTTATTGACCGATATTTGTTAGTTTTTGCTTAATGTATGAGAAATTCATACTACAAGCTTACAAGTCGTGAACATTTGGTTAGTTTTTGTTGGAAATAATAAACAGTTCAGTTCAACATGCACTCACTGGCATGACTAGTTTCGAACTCCGTGACAAGTTCATCATCAGATGCCTAACTACTGTGCCTGAATTGATACCATCGGTTGATCATCAATCGTATATATACAAACTGAATTCTGCAATTCACATGTGTGAATTAGTAACAATCGAAGATCCCTAAGTATCGACATCACTGAAAGGCCTGTAATTCCAACAAGAAGAACAGACAGCATTTTTCCACCATGTTCTTCTTTTCCTCATGCGTTCTCGCACTGTTGCAGTCCTTTGACGTGAGTTTTAATCGATATCACAGAGTTGTATTTTTCTTTCTCCAATTGATTGATGATGTATTTATTAAATGTATAATAATAAAAAAACATTTACTGTTTGCTTTGTGTTTCTCTAGGTAAATCACTATTTAAAACTATCCCTTTTTTCACTATTTTCCAACTTTGAGGGGAATAAAAAAAGTGTATTTTTTTACCTCTGCCATATTTTCAAAATATGTTCTTTGATTATTCCTTTACATAATTCAAAAGGTTTTATCTGCCCGTACGGTCCCGTTTGGCTTCTACTGGTAAAAAAGGTTGAAAAGACATGGTTGCAGAAATTATATGGCATGTTTTATTACATGTTTTGACTGACAGTTAGTTTGATCTAATAGTTTGAAAATTGCATTTTAGGTCGGTTGCCTACCTGAGAGAATATTGAGAGAAGCAAAAGTATAAAATATAAACTGTGTATGACATATGACCATTCACAACTTCAGCTCCAAATACGAGGACTGGCTTAATGAAGACACAATCCTGGATATATTGGCAGTAGATAAACCCACCACATCAACCAGAGGAGCAAAAGGAAGGCCAAAAAAAGTATGGAGGAGTGTTCAATTTTCACAAGAAAGAGGAAACTTGCCGATGCCACCAATGACTTGACCACGAAGCATATCGGACGCGCTGTCTATTAAATTACAAAATCTGTTGCTGATGCAAGCCCTCTGCGACTAAAAAGGATTAAGGCAAGCATTCCCACGCCCACAAACGCACACAGAAAAAAGTATGGTTCCGAAGAAGCCTTGGCTCTGTTTTTGGACTTAGAACTTTCCAAAGAGAAATATGAGAAACTGCGGGCATCTTTAATACGACTCGGGGCTGAGGGTTTTCCCGGATACAAGCATATTACGAACGCCAAAATAAATTCACGACCACTGCACACGGAGTTTACGGAATTTCTCTGCGAAAGTCAATCTGCAGGATCTTATGGACCATACAGCAAAACGGTTGTTGGAGAGTCTTCCTGAAAATGAGGTGGAAATTCTTCCTGCGAAACTGACATTGATCAGCAAATGGGGCTGCGATGGATCATCCGGACAAAGCGTTTATAAGCAATGGGCATCTACCGATGACGCTACAATATCTGACAGAAATATGTTTATGGCATCTGTTGTTCCTTTGCGGCTAAAATCTGATGTTTCCCTACACTGGAAAAATCCACGACCATCATCAGTGCATTATTTCCGACCAATAATGTTTCAGTTTGCAAAGGAATCGGCAGAACTAATAAGAGCCACGGTGAAGGTCATTGAAGAACAAATAAGCAGGATTAAGCCTACAAAGCTGCAAATTGGAGAAGGAAAATCTATTGAATATAGTTACGAGTTCCACCCGACCATGGTTGATGGAAAAGTCGTAAACGAACTGATAGGAACAACCTCAACATTGTCATCCCCGATTTGCAACAGGAGTCAGAAGAACTTCGGTAATTTAAACGATTCTACAAACGAGGAGAATTACGAATATGGAATGTCACCATTGCACGCAAGGATAAGGTGTATGGAGTTCTTACTAAAACTGGCGTATACCCTACCACAACAAGATGAAAACATCGATGAAAATACATCAATTAAGGATAAGGAAAAGATCAGAAAGAACCAAATACAGGATGCTTTTTTTTAAACAAGTTGGACTAAATGTAGACTGTCCCACGTGCGGATACGGTAACTCAAATGACGGAAACACTTCTAGGAGATTTTTTGAAAATGATGAGGCAGTATCTAGAATCACTGGAATTGACAATCAAATCGTGAAAAGATTGGGAACGATCTTGAATGTTTTAAACTGCAACGAAAGTTTTTAATTCTACAAAATATGGAGAATACGCATCGAAAACTGCATCTCTTTTAGCTGAAATGTATCCACAGAAGAAGTTGTCCCCGACCGTCCAGAAAATATTGGCGCATGGCAGAGATACAATTGAGTACCAGTCTTTGTCAATTGCAGAGCTTTCTGAAGATGCACAGGAGTCTCTTAATAAATTTTATAAAAAATATGGATTGCAGAACACATAGAAAGGGGACCTCTTCAACATGTTGGCAGCATCTTCCGATCCACTTATTTCTTCCCTGCGGCATGTGAAGTCACGAACAGAGTTAAAAAATAATTATACTTTAGAATTGATTAGTCTTTTAGATATACATTCTGTTACGAATGGTGGCCGTCGGTGGTGCAATGGTAGTGTGCGCGCCTCTTGTACATGAGAACCTGGTGTCGACTCCTGGTCTGACCACCTTAAATTTATTTTGGCGGCGGTCACTTCGCATAGTGACGGCGACACTATCGAGTATACAGCCATGAAAGAGCTTCTCAAAAACCAGTTCGGAATCGCTATAAAAACTGTAGGTCCCAATCAGTGAGTGAAACATTTCACCTCTTTTTTCAAATAGTTCATAATTTTTTATTTTCGCTATTCTATTTGAATTCTATAATGGATAATATATTTTGTTTGTGACTTTGCAGTCAGATGGTTTTGCATTCTCCAAAACTGACAGTTCAAATCAATAGTGGGTTCTTTCAAATTGAAGAAAGTTTCATTTCTCTCTACGCGAATCGTTCTATTTCAACAAATAGTGTAACGTGGCCCTTAGCTCTAACCCGTTGTTGTGTTAATATGACTCTAAGTGATACTCAATAACAACAAGACAAGAATTAAATAAAATTAATTCTTGTTGTTATTGAGTGTCAAGGACCGTTGGTTCTTTTGGAAAACACTTTGTCTAGATTTTGTTTGGTTTTTTTGGATTTTTTTTAAATTCTTCCCTTGAATTGAAATTGTTTTCACTCTCCTTAAAAGTTGTTAAATTTCACATCCTTATTTGTGTATATTAATTGATTCGTTTGCCTTGATGGTCAATTTCATTAACGTTATCATTTCCATACCGGCGATAACTACAACAATTCGAATGCTTGTTATCTCTCTGAAATTATGATGTGAGAGTGGAGTTTATTGTTTTCATTGGATTGCCGGACGCCACACAACGAACGTATTGCATTTTTAATTGGTATTCAATCTAATTTTGAAATGCGATCATAAAAATTATGTTTAACTATCTGAGGAAATCCACTGTTGTTGTTGTTGTACCTATCAAATGCACAATCTTCTCTGTATGTATTGAACGTCGTCGTTCATTATCATCAATTGGCAATATTATTGGTCGACAACTCAATTGCTTAACAAGTTGTTTTAAGTTGACTCAATGGACCATTCCGTCTATTCATTGTGAATACTCGTACTCCACATCGAATACACAGAATGAATGCATCACTGATGAAGCTCATAAAGAAGATTAGTTTCAGGTTGTGCTCGTGAGTTTCCTTGTTTATAAATCAATTGTTGTACTAATGGCAACAGTGGTTTGGCACAAAGGGGTTAAGGGGCTCAACTAGAACACAGAGGTTGCAATGTATGAATGTTTCGGTTATGGTGGGAAGAGGGAATGTACTAACTCAGTTGAGTCAGTTTTCCATGGCATACAAATTGACGTTAACGTACAAGTGGGATCAATGGATTGACAATAGCACTTAGTGGTCACGACTACGGCTCGAGGACTGACGACTGCATTCATGGGTTGTGAATGAGTTGAAGTACGTTTATTTGTTGTTGTAGTAGTAGTTTTGTTTGAAATGTTTGTTTCTTCGACATTTCATTTATGTTTGGTGTCATGATTATTTAGAATATTAGGGTGTTTGTTCTTTTCTGTTGACTGTTGTTGTAAATTTTTCTGCAAAATTTATTGCTATGTTTATTTTATTACCTCCCCCATAGGGGTATGTGCATTTGATACATGGACGAAAGTTATCGCAGGTAACACCGTGTATCGCAAGTAGCACGGTGTAACAAATGTCACACAAAGACAATTTGATGTGACCGTGAATTCTGAGAGTCTACACGCTGAAAAATAAAGGCAACAGCAACATATTGCAGGAAACAAGTACATGTTTGCAAGCATTGTTTTCACACGTTGAAAAAAAGGCCTCTGTAACATATTCTCCCAAACATATGTCTGCATGAACCATGTATATGTTTGGAACACACTTCAAACATTTAAATGTTTGCAAGCCCAAAACTCAAGTGTATTTAAATGCAAACATTATCATGTTTACTGACAAATATGTATGCTTTTATGTGAAAACATTTGCGTGCTTTATCCTAAACATCCATATACTTACGTGGAAGCATTCGCGTGTTTCCCCCTAACCTCCAGATACTTACGTGGAAACATATGCGTATTTTCTCCCAAACATAATAATATTTAGAAACGAATTGATCTTTCTTTCTTTATTTATTATAATGCATTTTATAAATATATATCCACATTTACTTATATAAATAATTAATACAAAAAATTAAAAGATTTAAATGATTTTTACATTTACTTGCATTGAATGCATTATTTGTTTTGTTTTGAATCTACTGCTCTGTTGTTTCTCCTTTCTATGTGTCTCAAACATGTAATATTGAATAGCAAACACAATGCGTTTGGGAACAAGTATATTATATTTGTGACAAGCTACAAACACTTTATACTAAACAACAAAAATGGGCAGATTTTCAGATTGTTTATAGTATAAGTAAACACTAAGTTTTTTTTATCTTTGATGTGCGTGAAGATAGATTCGGAATCTGGCAAACAAAGACACAAACAATTACTGTTTGCAGAACTCTGTTATGGTGTGTGTAACATAACTCTGTTAACATATTGAAAAATTGTGTGTTTAATGAAATATTACTAGTAGATTGGGTCAATATATAAAGAAAACCTTACAACGTACAAAGGACATGCTAGGCACTATCGAAAGACATTGTCCTTTTTGGTGCCACAGGGTACCTATTTTCACAATTTGATCTCAGATTCTGAATGGTCTGGCAAGGAGCTTTCTAGCGATATATGTGAGAACATGGGAGAAGTTCTAGTTTTCGCACGATTGGCGAACACATTTTTGTGGTTGCAGATTCTGAAAGTGTTTTCAAAGAGCTTTCGAATAAAGTATACGGTGAAAATTAACGGCCTCTCTAACATATTCTCCCAAACATATTCTGCAGGAACCAAGTATATGTTTGGAACACACTTCAAACATTAATATGATTGCAGGTCCCAAACTCAGGTGTATTTAATTGCAAACATTAGCATGTTTACTGACAAATATGTGTGCTTTTATGTGGAAACATTTGCGTGCTTCATCCCAAATATCCATATACTTACGTGGAAGCATGTGCGTGTTTCCCCAAGCTTCCATATACTTACGTGGAAACATATGCGCATTTTCTCCCAAACATAATAATATTTAGAAACGAATTATTCTTTCTTTCTTTATTTATTATAATGAATTTTATAAATATATATCCACAATTACTTATATAAATAATTAATACAAAAAATTAAAAGATTTAAATGATTTTTACATTTACTTGCATTGAATGCATTATATGTTTTGTTTTGAATTTGCTGCTCTGTTGTTTCTCCTTTCTTTGTTGTCTCTCACGTATTTGTATTCAGAGGGTTTCAGCTATGCATTGGTTATCACTATACTTTGGTACACAAACAATATACTTATATACAAATCTAGTTCATGCAAGAGAAGCGTGTATTAATTACTTTTTTTTTTATTATATTTCACAAATTGACCACCATTTCGATTTTTTCAGTAGAGGCTCGGGATTCACGTTGTTGCACTCCCCAGTTTCTTTCCTCAAAATCGTTTCTCACTTTGGTAGCACACATATATATTTGCGAAACACATACACAAAAACAAAAGTAACATCACAAACCATTTAATCGTCCGAGTGTCTGAAGATCAAGCGCTTTTGATATCCTCTGTCCGATGAACCATTGACGACTGAATGCATGAAATTAAAACGCAATACATCAGCCAAAATAAGAAACACTGACTTCATCTGCAATTTACACGCACATTCAGGAATATTTATGAATCACTCACTGAGAGAATAATGCAAAAATACAGATCCACACTTACAAGATATACACACTCGTTGCCCCTCTTTTATTCTCTTGCTTTCGTGAGAGCATATACAGTGCAACAAACACGGCTGTATTTCTATCACAAACACAGATATATTTGGGTCGCAAACACATATGTCATAATATATTAATCACTGTGTCTCAAACATGTAATATTGAATAGCAAACACAATGTGTTTGTTCAAAAGTATATTATATTGGCGACAAGTTCCAAACATAAATATGTTATATTTGCATCCAAACAACAAAAAATGACAGATTTGCAGCGTGCATGACTTGGCGATCTGCTGCCTTGTTATTTCTTTGTTGTTTTTGATTTTAGCGGTTTCCAACAAACAAAGCCACATTTGGGTCTATAAAACATATATTATAGCCTAGTATTCATTGTGTCTCAAACATGTGAATAGCAAACACAATGTGTTTGGGCACAAGTGTATTATATTTGCGACAAACAAACAACAGAAATAGGCAGATTTTTCAGAGTGGTAAGTTTCACACATCAAACTTCACAATATACTACTGGCCAAGTGAAGTAGAAAAATTGAAGTAAATCGCTTGATATAATGAAGGAATTTTTGATTTTCACAATAGTGGGACTCAGGCGTTAATGCCACAGGGTCTCTTCGAAAGAGAGATAATATCAAAAAGTAATTGACCAATTTCAGAAAAGTTGAATCCGTCGATGTACCGGGTGGCCTCTCGAAAATATTGCTGCTGTAAAAGAGGGTGTCGCCAAAAACACGGGAACATCAATTCGGCATCGTTCACAACAACTTTAAATTTCGCGAAGCACCACACAGCGAATTTCATCCGTGAAAGATTTGTTTTGCTCTCCAATTTCAAGGCTGATTGAATTAATTGCTTTTATCAACTGTCTGCACGCTGAAAAATCTACCCTTTTTTTGTTGTTCGGATACAAATATAACTTGGTTGTAGCTTGTCACAAATATAGTATATTTGTGTCCAAACACATTATAATTCCTATTCAATATTACATGATGGAGACACAATATATAAGTAACAATGTTATAATATATTTTTTTGTGACTCAAAAATTGCTTTGTTTGTTGAGAACTGCTGAAACTAAAAACGTGACAGACAAGAAAGAAACGAAAAATCAGCAGATCTTCAATTCATGACAACAATGCTAAAGCGTTTTCCAATTTGAGTGGTATGATATTTACATTTAGGTCCGGGGAACAGACCCCATAGCCTACTTGCTCGACCAACTTTGATCCATCCGTGAAAAATCTGATACTACTGGTATCCCCTTCCAGTGACTTTTCCCAGGTTTTCCTGTTCGGAATATAAGGCCTTAGATTTGTCGTTGGTAGAAGGTAGGGGATACAGTAGTCCGTTTTTACGGGAATAGAGTTGATCCGGTGTAGTGATTCTCACCAGGGATGTAGCGGCTGCCGATTCGTGCATTATGTCAGGAGTACAGATGCTCAGGATAGCACTGAGTGCAGTACCTGACGTCGTGCCCACTGCCCCACTAACGCTAATCAGTGCTGATCTTTGAATTTTCATCAAGGAATTAAGAATATATTTCTTTTGGAGGGACCTCCACCAAACTACGATGGCATAGAGAAGTATTGGTCTGACTATTGCCGTATAAATCTATATGGTGATCTTAGGAGACAATCCCTAGCGCTTTCCAGACGCCTGTTTCTCCCTCTCCTCCACATTCGGTTTCCGAGACAGTTTTGTGTCGAGAATTATCCCCAGATACTTGACCTTTTCCGGCGACTGTAATTGCACCCCATTAACTGACGGCAGTTCAAATCCGGGTATTTTATATTTTCGAGATAGAGTTTTTAAATTTAAATATATTTTTTTTAAATTTCATTTGGAAATGCAGTAGTTTTTTTGGAATTCTTGTACAATATTCTGTATTGTCACATTTATTCTAAATTCCGTTACTTTTCTACACCATTTCCAATTGAAATTTAAAAAGTAGCAATTTAATTTTGAAAAATATCAACTGAAATTGTGTTAGAAATTTAAAATTTAAAACATGCCAATTGAAATTTTAAATTCGTGAGTTTCAATAGATGTGTTCAAAACTGCAGTTGATATCTTGTAAATATCAATTGATGTCTTTTAGATTTTCGTTGATGTTTTCTCAATTGATGTATTTAAAATTTCAAATATAATCTTTAAAGTTCAATTGATGTATTTTAAGTTTCAAATATAATTTTCAAATTTCAATTGATTTTTTTCAAATTTTAAATGGTGTAGTCTTTTTTGAAATTCTTCAAAATTATTCTGTATTGTCAAATGTATCCTAAATTCCGTTACTTTGCTAGTTGAAGTGTCAACTATTGAAACATCCTTTGTCCTTTTAAGGTTGCCAATGTTTTATTGTACTCGTTTCATTATTAAATTATTAATTCCATTGCTGACGCCGGCGATGCCTGTAGTTTGCTTGTTGTATTGAATTGGTTAACATTGCTTTGCCAGTTCTAATGACCTCTGGCGTTAATGTCCCTCGTCATGTTCGTGACTTTTCATTTTTATGTGACAAATTTCAATACAGTCGGGGTATTAATAATCAACTCGGGTAAGAATGTGAACAAATAACAGCTGATGGGGTGTTGGGCGACTTGGAAAATTATGAATTTATCAGGGTGTGGAATGTTAAGTGGACATAACTCCTGTTTGAAATAAAACTAGTTGTTGTATTTTTTTCATGGAAATAATGAGGGACAAATAATAATAAATTAGTTTAGGTTAGGTGTGAGTGGCTGTCACTTTTGTCATACTTAGTTCATTGAGAAGTGTTGTGATACCACAGGACATCACGTTACGTCCCTTTCTTTTGAAACTAGAAATTGGCATATTATTTTTAATTGACACAACACTAATACAGCTGAAGGGTACCATGTTTGGGATACATTTTACCACATACAGTCATTTTAAATATATCTTGTTGGTAAAGGCTACATTGAACATCCTGAAGGACGTTAAGGGGTAAATTTGTTGAATGTTTTTTAAGCATTTTTTTTTATTTTGTGTAGAGAGGACTAAAAATTGTTTAATAATCTGGAGATTATCCTTTGGTACCCATGCCAACATCATAGAATGAGTATAAATATTTGCAAACATTCTTTGAATCCTCGGTATCCACCGGAAATTTAATGTTTTAGGGACAATTTCTCAAAGTCCGGTTATCTGTTATCGTAACTATAAAATACCGGTTAGCAGTATTTAATTTTCTCAATATATATTTAAAATTTATCTAGCCGATAACGTTAATAGGAGGTCTAACGCCAGCTAGTACTTTATCGGAACGAAAAATGCAAACAGCTGATAACAGTTGACAGCAGCTGTTTTATTTTCATGTTGTTAGGATTTAAGTATTTGGTTTTTAATAATTGACTCGCGTTTTTCCACCATGTCCACGAATAAATGTTCCTCAGCCACTGAGAAGTTCTTCCCACGAGGTGTTTTCGATTGCTTTCCGCCATAATTTGAATAAATTACACTTTGCACAAAAACACTAATAAAGTAAACAGCTGATGTCTTACAGTCCTGGCAACTATAGTCATACATTTCATCAGGGTTGCCAGCGTAAAACATCTAACATCTTATTAACCGGAGTATGAGAAAATGTAAAACCTCAACGGGCAATATAACGTTCCGATAAGTTTCAAGTACAGATTAGCAAGCAGACTCTTTAACTGGACGATGAGAAAATGACCCTTATACGGCATTTACACCAAACAAGATTAACCCATTTCAAAGGTTAAATCCATTAAACCACATTAACCCAGAAGATTATTCATATAATTATAATCTGTTGAAACTGAAGTTCAATTTGTAACCTCATTTTAAACTGGTGGTCATTTTGATGCAACACTGTTAGTTATTAACAAAGACGATCTAGAATTAGACGACCAGAAGATGTGCGCAATTTGGCAACCCTGTTAAAAGAGAACCAAAAAGTGCTAGAAATTCACTCAAAGGTATTTCTCTCACGCGTCATATCTTGATTATTTCATACTTTTTGCGTAGTTTATGTAATTTTACTGGAACATCGTTGGAATTTGTATAGTTATGAAACAGATGCTCGTGTATTGAAATATTCAATGACGAGAGTAAGAGAGAGAACAGAGAATGACTAGGGTTTCACTCGATGTGTTTGTTGACGTTTGAGTGAAGAGAAATTTTGACTGTCTACTTGTAGTACATCTTTTTGTTACTAAAAAAATGCAACCATAGTAAAAACATACACAAAAAATGAACTGTTTGACAGACGTAAGCCGATAGAAAATTTTCCGACGCGTCGCCGCCACCAAAAATTTCTTGAAGCTCACGCCGCCGCCAATACAAAAAACTCTTCTTGGTTCAAACTGTGAGCCGCTTTTATCGACTGACCCGATTTGACTACTGATCTAATTTTAAAGGTTCGGTTATTACAAAAACATCCCAAATTTTTACAAAACTGGCAAAGCCGTCTGTGATAATTTTGCCTCTCCGCGGAGTTTGTCTACGGACGGAGTTGCCAACTGATTTGTCAATTTAATCTCAAATTGGGTGGTGTAAACGGCAAAGATTAGATAACAAGGTTATCGCTAACCTGTCACGCGATAACCGACGGTGTAAATGCGTTATTAGTCAATATGGAATTCAATTTTGTTCTCTTTGTCCTATGTGTATGGGGGCCGTCTGACTGACTCGATTTTGATAGGGTTCGCCTCGAGCCCAGCCCTAGGTTATCTATACTAAATGTTGTTAAATTTGGTTATTATTTAAGAGCTGTACTTTGATCAGATTTATACAAGGACACTGGGATGGACATGTCTAAATCGATTGAGAAAGTGATTCTGTATAGATCGGTATACATTATGATGGGTATCTTATGATTATGATCTGATTATGATCTTACATATCAAAATTCAAATTTGATATTTCCTTGAGATTATAAATTTAAATTCATTTAAATGCCATAAGCATGTGGGCAACCTTATTTTCTTTATACCATAACACATAAGTATAAGTACATATATTTCAAATAGTCTCCCGCATCCTTGCTCTTTGGAAAGTTGTTAATCATTAAGTCACATAGAGCCCAGTAGGTGACAGAATACCCTTGGTGGAAATTAGTACAAATGCGTAATGTCGAATTCTTTTCGATTTTTTGTTATACCTTAGGCGAGAACAATGGGAGCATAAAAGACTACATAAGGAATAAGACATTTAAATGACAGCAAAAATAGTCTTAGGATATACATTATTTGCTTAATCCTGAAACATACAGTGACGAAGAAAATTGAATGTATGCTTAAATATACTTATACATCTAATGGTATTTTTAATTTAAGTATATACCAAATTTACACAAAAATGAATGCGGACCCGTTTCGACCCAGTTACGGGTCCGTAAAAACCCGTTTCGAAACCGTTACGAGTCCCTAAAAACATAGAAAAGTGAATCAGTGAAATTACGATTTGGCGGATCCATTTCGAACCCGTTACGACTCCCTATATATATACAAAGCGCATCAGTGAAATTGTGATTTGGCGGATTTGTTTCGAACACGGTATGAGCCCGAAAAAACAAAGAATTTGAAAGTGAAAACATCTCGTGAGAAAACCAAACCCGAAGACCGGTCAGGAGGAGTCCCATCCACACACATACACCTTGTCTGTGGCATCTAGTTCAAACGTAGATATTATAGTAATCCATAGCTAGTCACACTCTCACTAACTGCCTTTTCTTTGGTCCAAGCGAGAGATTCCATGCCTGTGGAGTCATGAAATTGGGACCTGTCTTTTGCCTGGTTGCCTTTTGTTTCTCCTGGTGCAATCCAGAGATCCCCTGCCTGAGGGGTTGACGTTGTTGCCTCCACCTTCCTCTGGTTCAAGCTAGAGATTCCCTATCTGTGGGGTCTTGTACTTGGTGCCTGCCTTTTCCCTGGTACAAGTCAGAGATTCCTTGCCTGTGCGATCTTAATAAGCCAAAGATTCACTGACTGAGGAGTATCGCCCGTAGTATAGTCAGACGTTCGCTACTTGATTGTCAAACTCCAGAGTACAACGTTTCCCTAATGACCATTAAACCCTTGCATTGCAGAAGCAGTCCCCACATCTACTACGAACCTTCGACCACGCCTACTGCAACGACCCATCGACGACGCCCTCGAGTCAACACCGGTTCTGTCATCGACCTCCGCCACCTGTAACCCTCTGACAGATTCATTATCATCTGCAATCTACCAGTCGCCAATGACTATAGAGCCCCACCGCTATCTTGCCGCTCCACGCCAATACATTTTTACGGCATTTACACCAAACAAGATTAACCCATTTCGAAGGCTAACTCCGTTAACCCGCGCTAACCCAGAAGATTACTCATACAATTTTAATCTGTAGAAACCGAAGTTTAATTTTTAACCTCATTTTAAACTGGTGTACATTTTGATGCAACACTGATAGTTACTAAAAAAAATGCAACCATAATAAAAACATATACAAAACATCAACTGTTTGACAGTAGGAAGCCGATCGAAAATTTTCTGACGCGTCGCCACCATCAAAACTTTCTTGATGCTCACGCCGCCGCCGACATAAATGGGTCTAAAGCCGATGTTATCGACTGGCCCGATTGCAGTTATTGTAAAAACATTCCAATGTTGTACAAAACTGGAAAAACCAATAGCCGTCAACTTAATTTTTCACTTGTGCCGCCGTCTTGGATAATTTTGTCTCGGCGCGGAGTTTGTCTAAGCACGGAGTTGCCACCTGATATTTAAATTTAATCTCAAATTGGGTGGTGTAAAGGGCAGAGATTAGATAACCAGGTTATCGCTAACCTGGTCGCGGTAAACGGCGGTGTAAATGCGGTATTACTGAAGATTTTTTGTTATCTTTGAATATTGATACATGCGAAATAAAGTTTATTTATATCCAGAATATTGCTGGTGTTCTACTTGTTCACTCAATAAAATAAATTGTATATAACGAACCCCTGGCAACCACTGTGTATACCCTAGCTTCAAAGGCGGAAACCCGTCGTTACAGCTTAATCTTCTCAGAAATTTATAAAATAAGCAAATTATACCTTTTAATAACAGCAGAAATCTTCTTCCATGTTTCAAATCAGTCTTTGAAATTGCTTGATAATTTTTAATGCATTTGTAATTGCTTAGACATGACTAATAATAATAAAGCAGCAAGAGCAAAACAGTCAATGCGAAACAGTTGGGGTTTGCTTATGCAGTCAAGCGAAGCAATAGCTTTTCACAGAATTGCTGTTGCTGCAAGCAATCACTTGTTGTTTATACTTACTGAGCGTTTTTGCTTATATTCTTCACTGTGTAGATTTCGCAGTCGAATGCAGCATTGACCACGATGGATGTATTTTTTGCGTCCGACTAGAAAATTTCATAAGTTTTTGGTTGAATTTGATATTCTGAAAATACTTTGGGAAATGAAGGTATTATAAAATCAAAACAAATTTCAATAGCTATAATTCCTAATCCTAAACATTTTCCGATGATCCGGAATATTCCAAAAGTTGTCCACGAATTTCTATTAAAAAGCCTCATATTGATATGATTTGGCATAGAGTAGCTAAATTTTATGTTCTGATTTAACAATTACTTGAATCTTGCCAGTATAAATTATGACCTTCGGTTAGAAATGTGTGTCAGCACTGACAGTCTCTAACTCTTTAAAAATTACAATCTGTAGTTATGTATTTATATTGTCAAAATTCGTAAATTTTTCAAACAAAATTTTCGAATTTTGTCAATTTAACTACCGAATTTTGTCGTTATAAAGTTACAAAATTCAGGTGCAGATCTCGTGAGCATCGCTAATTTAGGCGGAATGAAGACGGGCCCCAGGCAATAACACCCCAATTGCAAAATGAAAATGGGCCCCAAACCAATACACAGGTTACAACAACACGAAATTTTGGGGTGTTATTTCGTACATTTGGAGTCCATTTTCGGTTACACTTGGGGTTTTTTTTCAGTAATGTGGGCCCCAATGAAAGTGGACCCCAATTTTTTTTGGGGGACATTTTCATTTTACTTGGGGTCCGTCTTCATGTTTTGGGGTGTTATTTCATAACTAAATTGGGGTGTAATTTCTCGGGATGCAATTTCGTGTGACTACTATAAAACTTAATAAAAAACCACCCCACAATAACAAAGGAAATTAGGCCCCAAATATTACTAAAAAGTAAATTTAATAAACTATATTTTACTGTTTTAGAAAGAAATGAAAAAAATTTTTCAAAAAAAAAAAATCGCACGATTTTTTGGGAAATATTTTATAATATTCAACACACGATCAGCAAAAATTTTAATTTTTTACAAAGAAATGAAAAAAGATTTTCCAAAAAAAGACGTCAAAAAAGGGGAGACAAATATTTGAAATAAATATTCTATTCTATCTTATTTTGTTTAATGTGTCATGGAATTTGTTTATGTGTGTATTGTATATTCATTCTGAAATTAATCAAATCGCCGGATAAAACAAAACCAATTTTCCTGGTGCGCAATTTCTATACTTTAAAATTACATTTCATGAAAATACACCCCAAAGAGTCAATGAAATCTGACCCCAAATTTTATCAGTATACAACAAATAATTATTTTGGGATCCTCTTGCGCCTATTGGGGGGTTATTTTTAAACGGCCTAAAACAAAAAAAATTAAATCCGTCCCCACTAAAATATTTTGGGTCGTGCTTCACAATTGTTGGGGCCCTTCATCATTGCGTGGGAGGCTATTTCATTCTGAAATTAGGGGCCCACCTTCATAATGAAAACAAACCATAAAGTTGGGGCCCATTTTCATTTTGCAATTGTGGTGTTATTTGCTGGGACGCGTCTTCCGGCCGCCGCTAATTTATATAACTTTCCCCCAATGTAGCTGTGTAACATAGGTCTGTTAAGTTACTAACATATCTCTGATAACATTCTTGGTTTGTGTCTTTGCTAGATATGTATTCACATTCCATTTTATCTTCACACATATTAAAGGGACAGGGAGAGGAATCAGTGAGCTATGCGCCTTGTAGTTTTACACCGATTCCAAACGGGGGTTTGAGAAGATTTTTCATGGCTAATTACTCGATAGTGTCGCCGTCACTAAGCGAGGTGACCGTCGTCGAAAGAAATTTAATGTGGTCAGAGCATAGATCGAACCGAGGATCTCTCTAACCATTGCACTACCGACGACCACAGAATCGTTTACTTGAGAAGAGAGCCGGTGAGATGCCTTGGTGGGTATCGAAATAGCTATCTATATTCCCAACTATACACCGAAATAATCAATTTCACTTCTTTTTGAAAAAAATATTTTCTATTAAAATAGAAACAGAATCTTGCACCGAATTATGATTTGAAAAAATAAAGTTTAAAATATCGATAAAATAAAAATAAAATTGAAACCGAAAAACATGTTTGAGTTGAATAGCTCCATTCTCACAACAAACTTACTTTAACGAGAAACAAAAAATGTTTGGGACAAACTGCGTAGCAAACATCGAAACTATCATCCAAAGAATGTGAGTTCAAATCCTGCCTGAGACTGTTTCAAGCTTATTTTTTATCTAACCGATAAACAGGACCTACAACTAATTTGTTTGTTTATAGCTAACGAGTTCTATTTTCCTGCCTGGAATTTAGTGTAGGTTCATTAGGTGGCCGTCGGTGGTGCAATGGGTAGTGTACGCGTTACTTGTACATGATAATGTAGGTTCGAATCCAGTTCTGATCGCCTTAAATTTCGTCTTGCTTACTGACGACAACAGTACCGAGTGATTTGCCATGAAAATTGTTCAACAAACCCTTTCGGAACCGTTGTAAAACTGTAGGTCCCAAGCACGGAGTGTAAAACTATAATGTGCACGGCTCATTGATTGTTCGAAGCTCTCTCATGTTACATCATCGCATGTAAATGGAAAATATTAAATTTCAATTTCAATTTTATGTTTATTAATACTCGTGAAAGCATTTTATTGATTTTAAAATTGAAATTTACTTTTACCCAGAAAAGAGTAGAGCTTTGACAGCATGTCTGCAAGTCCCCACGTCTACCACCAGAGCAATCACAGGCGAACTCCTTAACATTAAGATTTGCTTATACGTTTTCTGTTGAAAGAGGAGAGAGAAAACTTTTGAGTGTATGTGTGTGTGCATCGTTTATCAAATTTTCAGAAACGTTGTCTGTGTTTGTGTAAAAGAAAATTATAAAATTTTTTGGGGTGAATGAAAGTTCGTTTACAACAATATAAACGACTTTTACGATAAACGTTTTTTACTTGGGGGAACCGTTTCATGTGATGCGGTCAATATTGAGGTAACGTTGCTTAAAATAAAGAAACGACCTCCTAACGTTATTCCCCATCTTCCTGGAGCAGACGAGGAATATAAATACACCTTTATTTTTTCTGAAAGAAAACAAAATTTCCAATAATATTGTACCATAGTGCAAAGCGTTGCGCAAACTTCGCCGTATTGATTATTATTCAAGTGTCTTGTAGAGTCTGAATTGGGGGTAATACCTAATCGATATATATGCAGGCTGAAAAAAACCCCGGTCTCTGTAATATATTCTCTCAAACACATTCTGCAGGAACCATTAATATTTGTGGAACACATTCCAAATATTCATATATTTGCAAGTGCTAAACACATATATATTTGAATGCAAACAGTAGCATGTTTACTAGCAAAGGTGCATACTTTTGCGTGGAGCAATATACGTGTTTCATCCCAAACATCCAGGCACAAACAAACTATTGACGACTGAATATATGAAACTAAAGCGCACCAGATCAGGCATCATAAGAAACACTCAATTCATTTACACACGCATTCACGAAGATTCATGAATCACTGACTGAAATAATAATGCAGAAATACAGTTATACTCTTGCACTAACATTAACTTAGGCTGAGAAAAATCTATCCCTGTTTCTCTTTTATTATTTAGATCTCGACAGAGCATTGCAACAAACGCAGCTGTATTTGTATCACAAACAACGCTGTATTAGGCTCACAAACACATATATTATAACATATTATTCATTGTGTCTCAAACATGTAATATTGAATAGCAAATACAATGTTTTTGGACACAAGTATACTATACTTGGGACAAGCTCCAAACACGCGTTATATTTGCATTCAAACAAGAAAAAGTACAGATTTTTCAGCGTGCATTGCATGTGCAATTCTTGAAGAAGACACTATTCTGCTTGGTCTCATTGAAACAGTTTGATTTAAAATTCGTCATAATATTTCCTACTTGATTGCCAAACTCCAGAGTACAAAATTTCCCTAACGATCATTACACCCTTGCTATCTATGGGACATTGCAGCAGCAGTCCCGACGTCTACCACGACAACTGCAAACGACCCATGGACTACGCCCACGAGTCAACACCGGTTCTGTCAACGACCTCCGCCACCGGTGACACTCTGACAGATTCATTATATATTACATATTAATCTTTGTGTCGCAAACATGTAATATTGAATAGCAAACACAATGTTTTTGGATAAAAGTATACTATATTTGGGAGAAGCTCCAAACACACGTTATATTTGCATTCAAACAGGACAAAATACAGATTTTTCAGCGTGTATTGCATGTGCAATTCTTGAAGAAGACACTATTCTGCTTGGTCTCATTGAAACAGTTTGATTTGTTAAGATATCCTTTTGGTTCATATCTTTTTTTTTAAAATTCGTCATAATATTTCGTTCACAAATTTGAGTTCTTCTACACGCTGAAAAAAGGCCCCAGCAACATATTGCAGGAACCATGTATATGTTTGCAAGCATGGCTTACATGAATTGACGATCTGCTGCTGTTTTTTATTACTTTGTTGTCTGTCAAGTTTCTGTTGACAACAGTTTTCAACAAACAAAGCCACATTTGGGTCACAAACATATATATTTTAGCCAATTAATCATTGTGTCTCCAACATTTAATATTGAGTAGTAAACACAATGTGTTTTGTCACAAGTAATCTATATTTGCAACAAGCTACAAACACATTATATTTGCATCCAAACAACAAAACAAGAAAGATTTTTCAGCGTGTACAATGAAGATTTTTTTCCAAACAGATATTTGACTTTAGCGTATACCATAATTCACAAAAATATTACACCAATTTTGCTCGACACAGTATGTTAGCACATACATCGCCATAGAAATATGAGCAACCAAAAACAGGAAAAAAATCCAATTACATTGCGAAGCACTAAACCCACAAGAACCTTCCGAAAGCGAAAAGCACGGACCATGACAAGTTCCATGACAAATGCTGTTGAAACTCGGTGATTTTAAATTCCATTCCTTAATTTTCCATTTTCCATTAGTAGTGACGTTGATGGAGTAAAGTGACTGCTGTTACAAACTCTGGCATGGGTACCATCCCCACACCCACGACCAGTTGTTACTTTCATCCAAGATATATTTTGGTGGTTTCCGTTGGTGGTTGGGATAGTGAAGTAAATGAAATAAGAACAATTTTAAGGGATTATGCGATTGGAAACTTGTACGTCTCTCACATCGGACATGTTTCCTTTTCCTCTAGTGCTTATAGTACTTAATTATGATAATGAGGAATTTTCCAGAAATTTTGGTTAATATGAAAGCTGCCTTAAAGTGTTACATGATCCGGACGCGGATTCTTATCGTTTTTAATTTTGGATCAGTTAAATATTTTATAATGGAGTTTTGCTGTTGTGTCAGAGACAGATGACTAATTACGGAGACATTTGAAAGGCGCGATGTGACAGAGGAAGAGTTGAGATAAACGTATTCCATTCAAAGCACGAAAGTGATTATTAATTGACAGCAGCGTTGGTGACATATTAACTACAAAGATGCCGAAGGAAGACCTTTGGGATAGATCAAATTTATACCTTTGAAATTATTGCGTATTCACTTGATATAGTATCTATGACAATAAGGAAAAAACGATTTATGATAATTTGCCGTACATGCCAGGAGAACATTTTTAAAGTGTTGACGGGTTTTTGACAAAAATTAAAGGAATATGCCATAATTTAGGAAACTGTCTCATTAATTATGGCGATTATTTAGGGTAGAGGTTAAAGCTGAAAATAAAGGATACGGGCTTATTCGAAAGGATATTATCATCGCATAAGCTAAACATTTTATTAGATGGCAACTTGAGTGCACGTATGTTAGTCTCTTTTCCAAATTATTTTCGATTTTTGTTATCTCAAGTTTAGTAGTGGGTGACTTTTTGGTTATTTGGTTTTTCAGTGTTAAGTGTTTGATAGTTCACACGTGATTCGTGATATGTGTCAAAATCAAAAATGTTCGGTTTGCCTTGCTATTGCATCATGAATAGATTTATAAATTGAGTTTTATTGTCAAAATTCGTTCATGGACTCGTTACGTCCATTTTATGGCGTTTATAATCGCCCCACCGAGCAGGATATTCAAGCCACTGTGGCCAGATTTCACACCAGTTTCACTATATTGGACATCAATCCATCAACCCGTATCCGAAGTCTGCGTACCGAGGAGAAAATTGCTCATGTATCCGCCAGTGTTAGTGAAGGTCGCGGATATGTTCATTATAGACCTTTACGCCGCGGCCGTTTTTTGCTTTTGTTGCTACGTTGCCGCCTGATTACGTAGAAATCGGCCCGGCAGCGTCGGCGGCCTGCAAATTTTTGTTTAATCTTTCATATAATCGATAAATTAATGACATTGTCGTGATTTACAACACAGGTTGCAACCACAAGAATGAAAAAACTAATAAGAGTCAGCTTCCCAAGAATTAACTTATGAAGTTATACGACAACACCAACATATAGTCCCATTCCCTAACAGGTTACAACACACATTACAACTAGAACAACAGCAAGTCAAATTTCAGAAGAATTGAACTCTGCATAGCACCGCCACCGCCGCCTAGTTAGTCGACCAAGCCGCCGCCTCCGGGTTTCCCAGGTCCCTACGCCGGCGTCGAAGCAGAAACAATCGGTGTAAACCTCTAGTTCATTCGTCACCGATCGCAGCAATTGGGTTTGAATTATTTTTTTTTTACATAAGGACCTCGATCCAAATTCATACAAAATACAGCAGGTGCTGAGGCCGGGCGACCCACCACAACGTCTTCTTTTCGGTGAATGGGCCTTAGTGAAGCTCGAAGAAGATCACATTTTTGATGTGTTAACATCTATAGGCACGGGTAGGTCAATCTATTAAAGTGAACAGATGCAAAACAACACACAGCGTTAGCATCTCATATGTAGTTGTTGTATAACAGTAGCCTCGACCTGAAAATAAATATGATGGTACTGATGTATCGGCAGCGAACAAACAAGGAGGTCGTCGTCGCCAAAGAGTATTGAATAATATAGAGCACTCATGGAACGAATTGCATGACTCAAAAGCACTGGCGACATTTGGCGAATGGTTCAACACGTATTACTTACGTTACGTAATTTGTCATAACTTGGTTTATTCATAATATTGATGTGAAATATTGATGCCGTTTGAAATATTTATGCTTTTTGTATTGTTTTATGTAATAACATTGCCGAAATGGAATATTGAAATATTCTATAAAGAGAATAAGACTAGTTAATGCTCTTTTACTCAGATCTCTACATGAGAGCGGAAAAGAGCGCAATAAGTTCTCTATACTATTCAATACTTTTTGTCGCCGCTCTGTTTATGACAAAACCAAAACAATTACTTCAGTGAGCTAAATATTGCTTTATTTATTTTAACAATATTACATCTAATATTAAAGTAGATTTAAGAAAAAACAAAGTGCAATAGCAATAGAGCCTTCAGCACAAAAACTAATCTTTTTTTATTTTCCAATGTAACATTTACTAATGTGTTCATAGAAATCGAACAGGTACCGTGTAACAAAAAGGTGTTAACACAGCGCCCGTGAGTTCGAACACTCATTGTTTTTTTATCGAAAAATAATTTTCAGCGATGAGGATCATTTTTGGCATTTTGACGAATTTGGTCCGAATAGCAGCCAGATGATGTTTAGGAGCTGCCGTAAAAAAATACACTGTTTGGTGCGGTTTGTGGGCCGGCGACATCAATTGACCGTACTTCTTCAGAGACGACGATGTCCGCAACGTTACGGTCAATGGTGACTTTTTGTTGCTCAAAATTAAAAATTGGACTTGGTTGAAATTTTGTTTCAACAGGACAGTGCAACATGTCACACTGCACGTGATATCATGAACCAATTGAGAGTCGAGTTTTGGTGGCAATTAGTCACACATTGTGGCGTTGTCAACAGGCCGCCTAATTCTCCCCCCCCCCTCCCACTAGACTATTTTCATGGGGACACGTGAAGTATCTCTTCTGCAGGGACAAATCAACCAAGGTTACTGCCTTGGGCGACAAAATTACACGTGTCATGTGTGAGATACCGAGCCGAAATGTTGGAAAAGGTGTGAAAAAAATTGGACTTTCAAAATGGAGCACGTAACCCTGTTCAAAATTTCCATGAAATAATCTTTATATAGTAAATGACAGTCATTAATTTATCGAACCAAATAAATATTTCATTCACTCGTAAAAACATTCTATATTTTCCTGAAGTTTCAAAAACCAAATAGAAAAAACAAATCAGCTATTATAAGCGTGTCTTGTCTCAATATCCACTTGATCCTCAGCCAGTAAGGGAGAACTTCATATTTTGATAGAAAGTTAGTCTTGCTCACAAATTTCCTCAGTGTTGTCCAATACGTAGATGTTCCAAACTGGGTATTATATCATCCTAGAGGTGTTGTAGTCTTAATCCTAAGAACACGCACTGCATTCATTCGAATCGGCCTGTTCAATTAAAGCGTGTCTCAGTAAGAATGCACGTTTTCATTTTAAAATAAAAATACATATTTTTTGACATGACAAAACATGTTCCGATTAAGTATGGAATAATATATCCGTCAATTGGCCCCCACGTCACTGATGACAGGCCATTATTCGTTTCATGAAACTTTCCATGACTTTTTCACAGAAATGTGGCTGTATGTATCTCACCGATGACGCGTTGGATCTCGGATTTGTGCGAACAAACTTGCACAAAACCCAAAGAAAGAAATCGAACGGCGTTAAATCGCATGATTTTTGTGGCCAGTTGACATCAGAATTTTTTCGAGTTAATTTGTTCTGGAAATCTTTGCTGCAATAAATCGATTGTTTGATGCGCAGTGTGGCAGGTGGTGTCGTCTTGCTGAAACTACATATTGTCCAGATCCATGGTGCCCAGTTGAGACCAAAACAACACCGCTATCTTGTTCCTGTAACGAACGCCGTTCACAGTCACTGCAATTTCGGCCTTATATTCAAAAAGGTAAGGCCCAATCACGCCGCCCGACCAAAATCCGCCCCAGACAGATGCTCGTTATGGGTACATTTGTTTCACATGGATTAAATAATTAAATAAATGGTTTCCCGCTACATCCCATGTAGGGATTAGGGAGAGCTTCTTACAACCAGTGAGCTGTGAGCATTCTAGTTTTATGCTCACTGATTGAGACCTACAGGTTAACACCGGTTCCGAACGGTATTTTGAGAATGTTTTTCATGGCTAAGTACTCGATAGTGTCGCTGTCACTAAGCGAGGTGATCGCTGTCGAAAGTAATTTAAGGTGGTCAGAGCAGGGATCGAACCCACGATCTCATGCACAAGAGTCGCGCACACTATCATTGCACCATGGATTACATGAGGATTTTCTGAGTCCCAAATTCGACAATTTTGTGTATTCACGAAGCCAGTCAGATGGAAATGCGCTTCATCGGAGAAGATGATTTTTTTTTGTTTTTTTTTGAAAAATTGACGTTGACTTCACTTTGCTCCATTACCCGTCGAGCAAATTGCCGGCGCTTTCCTTGGTCTGCTAGTTTGAGCTCCCGAGTAAGCTGAATTTTGTATGCATGAAGGTGGAGATATAGATGTTATTTTGGGCTAAGCAAACACTTTAGAGATGAAGCCCTCTCTCGAGTAACAAAAGTCCAACTATACCAGACTCTCATACAGCCTGTCTTGCTTTATGGCGCAGAATCCTGGGTCTTATCGCAAGTAGACGAAACATCTGTAGGAGTCTTCGAGAGGGAAATACTCCGAAAAATTCATGTGCCTATAGTGCACAACGGTGAGTATCGGCGACGCATGAACCATGAGCTGTATGAGCTATATTCCGACATTGACATAGTTAAGCGGATCCAAATAACGCGATTGTACCTTGATGGGCAATGTCAGTAGAATGGATGAAGACGGACCAGCACAAAGGGGTTTCGAAACCGAACTCGAAGGAAGACGAAAAATAGGAACACCAAGACTCCGCTGGAGGGCTCAGGTTGACGAATCCCTGCGTACACTTGGTATTGCCAACTGGAGAAATAAAGAAAAAGATCGAACTGATTGGCGAAATATGTTATCTTCGTTTTAGACGGTCCCTGACCCCCCGGGGTTGCCAGAGACCAGATAAGTATGTAAGTAAGAAGGTGGAGGTCGTATGTCAAAATACGCTGCGTAGTGCTTCGTGAAATTTGAAGTCGTGGAGAACGATGCCGAATTGATGTTTCCGGGGTTTCAGCGACAATTTTGTTGACAGTAGCAATGTTTCTAGAGACCGACCGGTACGTTGACGTACAGGAATTTTACTGTCCATAAGCGACACAGTTTGTTCAAAGATTTTGATCACTCTTCGAATTGTTGATACATTAGGTTCACTTTCTCGACTGAAAATTCTTCGAAGTTTGCGAGGGGTCTCAGAATAATTTTGGAAATTTTTGTTTTCACCATGATAACGCGTTGTTCTTTCGTAAAGCGCTCCATTTTTAAAATTGAAATAAAGAAGTCTGACAGCTGCCAAATATCAGAGTTGCCATTTGCACACAAAAAAAAAATTCATTAACAGCCTGTTTCTCAATCTCGAACGAAAATCTAAGCGAATGAAAATCAGTCACTCACATTCAACTCAAATTTGGTTTCTCTAATTCGAAATTTTCGTTCGCCTGACTTCATATTTGTTCCTAAGTGACAGCACATTCGAAATAGAGAAACCAAAATGTGTATTGAAAAATTGTACGTTTTCATTCGACTCGAAACGACAAGATTGTGAAACCTAAATCAACTTTCTTTCATCTAGAACACGAACGAAAGCTTTCGTTCGAGATTGAAAAACAGGCTGTAAGTTTAAAAAGTGCAACCTTACTGCGACACCATTTATATGTAAATAAATGCGTCCTCAGGCGAATTAAACTGCTCACTAATTGACTAAGTTCGAGTTTGTCGATATGTATAAACCTCCTGGTCTTACACGATAAAACAGGATAAAATAGACGTAGGCTCCGTAATAGGTCACGTCGGAGACGACAAGATTAACAGTGGGACGACTATCATAGAAAAGTAGTCGAATGGAACAGCGAAAGAAACTCTTGGAACTCCTATGTTGTGTTCAGGTTGATACCGAGATTAAAAAATTCCTTTCACAAAATTATTTGACCGGAATTTTCACCGCGTTTCTAATGTACGCATATACTCCAAGGCGCCGGAGGGTTGTATTGTATTTATCCCCAAAACTTGGAAGCCAAGTTATCCAAAGGAGTGCCAATAGATTAGCCTAATATCTTTCCCAATAAAATAAAATAGTAGATACCAGCCGAATTTCAAAGAATATTCTTACACCAAAGATATGTGGAATAGGGTGTACTGAAAACTTTTTTTTGAGGGGGGTCTCAAACGACGAGTAATGAAGAGGTGATTACCGAAACGTCATACTTTTTTATACGAGGGTACTTTTAGTCCCCTACCCGCCCTATTTTGTTTTGGACAATATGGGGCTCGAACGACGTGTCATGATGATCATATATAGAAAAAAGTATTTTCAAAATTTTGACAGAGCATTTTTTTCACGACGTCATTTTGAGTCTTTATCACGCACATTTTGTCTTCCCCAATTTGCTGTATTTTTCATAAATATTCCATCAAATAGTTAATTTTTCAAAAAATTTCATTTGATTCGAAGGTATGTCTTTCTGTTTCGCAAAATCACTTACAAATATATGTATTTTATATTGTTGATGGAATATTTATGTAAAATACCGCAAAGTGAGGAAGACAAAATATGCATGATAGAGAATTGATCCCCATAATGTTGAAAAAAATTTTTTTTTTTCGAAAATGTACTAGGAATCGAAACTTCAATGGCAGGTAGGGGACTATAAGTACCCTCGTATAAAAAACATTTTACGCTCCCGTAATCGCCTCTTTAATACGCATCGTTTGAGACCCCCTACATTTGAAATTCCAAAAAAAGCGTTCTTCAGTACACCCTAATGTAGAAGTAGCATTTTAAAGAAATAATCCATATAGTTCAAAAGTCATTTAATAAGAAAAAAGCGTTTCCCATTACATCCCATGAAGAGATTGGGGGAGAGCTTCTCACAATCAGTGAGCTGTGCGCTTTCTAATTTTTCACTCACTGTCAAAAGTCATTTAATGACTGAGGAAATTTGTACGCTGCACGTGATTTTTATAGACATTTTTGGGGGGTTCTTTTGGGGCATGGAAGAGCACACAACAGGCCTACCTAGTGGCTTATGTGTATGACCAGAAATTGGTCATGTGCATATGCCAGCATTCATGCTTCGCCTCCTCTTTCTCAACCAAACCTAACATAACCTAGAATTATAATACGAGTAATATATTTTCATTAAAAAGTTTTCTTTTTAAAATTGAAACTTTTATAGTTTTATAAATTTTGTGACAGTTCAAATAAACATTAGCCTAGTTCATTGAAAATGCAATTGGTCAATTGCCAAATTAACTGTGACGTCAAGAACAATGCCTAGCATTTCTATGTGCTTAACATTATAATTAGTTAGTGTAACTAAATTAAAAGTGACTGCCAAAAAAACAAACACAAAGCTTAAGTAATGCCTGTGGTAAGTTAATCTAATATTTTCGTAAACTAAGATAAAACACAAAGTATGAATCTATTGAAGACAGACACAACCGAAGCAGCTAACGATAGCGAACATGTTTCGATCACAGTGAACAAGATACAGCGAAGTTATTATTAGTTTTATTTTATTCGCAGACTCTTCAAACTATTTGTTACAACTCGATATAAATAGTATTGGAAAATATAGTTATGACCTGTAATTGGAGAAACATTTATTGCCAGATTGACTATTAAGTTTAAAGGGTTTTTGTTGTTGTATATGATTCGATCTGAAGTTGTTTCGTAGAAGAATATTTTTCTACTTCTTATGAGCTTTTTTGTTTATTTGTCATTTTTTATTTTTGGAAAAAGTAAAGGCATAACTTCCCTAAACATAATCCACGGTTACTTTTACAATATTTTGACAATTTTCAACTTGTTCTGTTGGAGGTCTTACACAGCAACAACAACAACACAGTGAATCATATTAATAAGAAATCGAACGTTTCAAATTTTAGGTGAGTACACTCCGGTTCATTTATTTAAAGGCAATACAAATTCCATATTCAGCAGCCTGTATCTTTTGCAATTTGTAACCGATTGCAGAATTTTAAAATGGTAATGGAAGCTAGACATCTTGAGATATAAAAAAAACTAATTTTAATGAAAAACAGTTTTTCTTGTTTTTTTTTTAATTTATTTTACTTTATTTCAGAACTATTAGTGATAGGTACAACCTCCTTTGTTTTTAATAACTTCAAATATACGGGTTGTCATTGAGAGATAAAGAGAATTTATGTAATCCAACGAAATTTGATTCCAAGCTTCCTTCATGGCCTGAATTAGTGACTGCATGTCATCAAAATGTGTACCTCTTGCATAGACCTTACGAGATCACCAACCACAGAAATTTTCGATAATAAGGCTTTTTTATTCCATTAAACTATCGCCACTTACGACTTTCCAAATAAAACGATCCACACTTAATACTACGAAATGTGGCAGCATTTGCTGTAATAGGTGAAAAAAATCGATATGGCAATACGTGTCAACACAGTGCCAACAAATACATGGTAGCACCACATGTTGTTGTAGTTATAAGCAGCAACAACAGACATTTTAGTTTCGTTCATTCATTTCAGTTGTCAGACTGTACACAAATATATACCCACAATACAAGAATACAAACAAGTATAAAATCAAAATACATATGATTTTGACCAGTGAAACGAAAACTGACATGGACAACATTACATCACCTGTTTAAACGACTATACCTGATAGATAATTCCACCATGTTCAATATGTTTAACATTAACCGCGCGTTGTTGTGAACAATTTATTTCCAATTTTGGTTTCAATTGCAAATTAAAATCTATCCTTCGAATTTAGAGACATAAAAGTACATGTAGTCTCCATTAAATAACATAAGTTTAATGAACTTAAAATGTATAAGCCAGTTTGCAAATTTCTGCTTTTGAGTCTCTCCTTGATAACATTTTTATTCGCAAGAAATGCTAACGAAATTTATCTAAGATAAGTTTTTGTTGCCATTGCTTGAAATTGAACATATGGCAACATTATCAATGCTCAAGTCGGAATTTAAGTGAGAAATTGAAATGCGACTTTATATCGCTTAGCTGTCCCGTACAAATTAAGCTATAATTAACTTTAGCGGGGTAAAAAAAACACACTTAATGTTTAGATATGGCGAATAGGGTGGCCAGTCAAGAATATTAACATTTTGGCTTGCAATGAACTCCTTTACTACTCTGACGTTGTGTATAGGGGCATTTTCCTGTTGCAATATCCAAGATATTGGACCAAATAATTCACTGAACTTCGGAAAAGCCGATTCTAATAACGTTTTATAGCATGAATTTTTACACTTTGAAATTCAAGATCGATGGTGCTATAGTACGTAATAGCACCCCACACCATAACGCTGCGCTCTTGGCTGTGATATCGGTTCAAAGAACTGTATTCTGTGCGCAGATCATGCAAATAATAGTTGTAGCCATCAGGCCCATCCAAATTAAACTTCTTCTCTTCCGTAAATACAACGGTTATCCACTCATTTACATGACCTCTTGGCTGCACATCCCATACCATATAGTCTCTTGCGAATTGAAGCCGCTTTTCCTTACGAGGAGCATTAAGTGGCGGCTTTTTTTTTGTAATTTCAGGTATTTAAGATACTCACAGCTCTTAATTACTCTGCGTACTGCTGACTTGCTCCAGCTTGAGCTCATATTTTTGACAAGGATAAGGCAGAATTAGAAGCAATTCTTATGATTTTTCTTTTCTCATACGTAGATACAGACAATGAACCCCTTCCTTTAAAATTTTTTCCATACCCCTCGGGGTCCTTGATGTAATTGTCGACAACTGTTGGGCTCCGTACAATTTTTTTAGCTATTGCGCGGTTAGAATGTCCTTCAGAACGGTAAACATCGATTTTAGTTTTTTCCGATAGATTTAAAAGCTTTTGTTTTGCCATTTTGACTTGTAAAATGATTAAGATCTAATGAATTGTAATAAACAAACGCTCCCTACAAAAAATCATCGCTAACGTTAAAAATAATCAAGTGCATTTATTCAAGTGAACCAAAAAAATAGCACATTTTTGGATTTTTTGTTTATAAATTGCTCAGAAAAAGTTCTTTAGTTAAGAAACGACTATTGTCATGATTTTTTTATATCCCAAGATGTCTAGCTTCCATTTCCATTTTAAAATTCTGCAATCGGTTAAAAATTGCAAAAGATACAGGCTGCTGAATATGGAATTTTTAGTGCCTTTAAATAAGTGAACCGGAGTGTATATGACTTAATTTTGTTATAAGAATACAGGAAAATAAATCATCATTTAATAATAAAAAACTTTAATAATTCATTTGTGACACTATCTAAATTCGGTTGTGATAACCTCTAATTCGGTTGGAGCAACCTCCAATTCAGTTGTAAGAACCTCTAATTCGGTTGTGACAACCTCTAATTCGGTTGCGACAAACCTCTAATAAGCTTGAGACAACTTCTTAATTCGGATACGGCTAATTCGGCTGTATCAACCGTAGTTTTCTTTGAGTGTATATTTGGCAAAGGCGAAATTGATTTCGGCTTTATTACATTTTCATTGAGATGTCGATAATGCGCGTCACCAAATCTTTCTTAATATGTTACAATGCTCCGTAATATTCCACAATCGCTGTCGCTGTCGCCTGCGATATATAATTGTGTTTATTCCCTACACATGAATATCCTGGTTGGTAATTGTATGCATAGTAGCATTAACTTCAAAAACAAACGAAAAATAATGTTCTACATTGGGAATAACATACCTAGTATAATTCAGTTTGAACTTAAGTGTGGAATAATAACCATCCAAACATCCTTTCCTCTTTCGACAACATGAAAACCTCGAACTCTATATCGCAGTTCATTAACCTTTTATTTTGATATTTTGCCAAAAGCACCAAATTCTGTTAGGGGTAGAGTCCTTTTGCGAGCAACTTTCGCATGTCGACGTACTTGATTCCTTACGGCATCGCATTTGGATTTGGTGTGTGTGTGGTGTGTACTGAGTTGAGTGGTGACTGCTGCTGTGGCTCTTTGTCATTGCGAAGAAGTGAAAAAAAGCTGCAACTTCAACCCTTTTCCAATGCTTGAACAACATTCGAGTTCCGAATGTGATGATTGTGGAGCTGCTTTTACGTTCATCTTTCTCCTTTTTATGTGCAAATTTATTGCGTTACCGAAATTTGCCGCTTTTTTTAGGGAATCGAAAAAAAACACAACGTCCAATGGAGGGGTGTATGAGTGCAAGCAATCTAGTACTCGAAGTGAGAAATACCAGATGAGAGTGTTCGCAGATCACAGAACCAGAACGTTTTGCACGTTCTCCTTATGCAAAAATACGCGTTTGGCTTAAGAGCACAAATAGGGCATAAATTATACGTGTTCTTTTTTGTTCTTTTAAAATCCGGAAAAACTACAGTAAATTCGGCCACGGGAAAAAACCTCCAAATTTCATTTGCCATTTATACAGTAAGCGAGAAACGAATTATTTATGGATTCAATTAACAAAATGAGTTAAGAAATTATGCGAAGGACGGTTTTGAAATAAGTTCTGTCCATAAATCATCACTTGTGTTCTAATGAAACAATTGTACAAAACATTCACACAGCTTGGCAATACTGGCGAGCATTAATCAAAGTTAGTGACATAGTTTAATTACTTGAGGTGGCGTTGTAAGATTCTTGTAAATTTGAAGCACCAAAAATGAACTTTTGTAATTATTTGGGTAATAGGTCGCAAACTTATGTGTCAAGATTGTGAAATTGTTGAACATGCCAATTGATATACTAGATTTAAAATGTTTCTACAACATAAGACAAAGATAACTACACCCGCAGAAAAAATTGGGATAAGGCAATAGAATTAACCGTCACCGAATTTACAGGTTGACACAACCACACTAGAGGTCATCACATCCGAAATAGATGTTGCCACAATCGAATTAGAGGTTGTCGCAACCGAATTAGAGGTTGTCGCAACCGAATTAGTTGTTGCCACAACCGAATTAGAGGTTGCCACAACCTAATCAAAATTGTGTGCTTTTAATTGAATGGGTGATTGCTGAAAAACATGAGTTAACCCTGATTTGATATTAACGCCTGTGGTTTCTGCAATCAGCGATTCAATTAAAAACACACAATTTTGATTAGGTTGCGGCAACCTCTAATTCGGTTGTGGCAACCTCTAATTCGGTTGCGAAAACCTCTAATTCGGTTGCGACAATGGGGTTCACAATGGGGCATTGTCGGAGACGGTCATGGAATTCCTGCATTTGTCGACTACTCGGAAGCGGAATAACTATTCGATCGGAAATACGAGGGTTACTATTTCTGTTTCGGGAATAGCAAATAATAACAAACATTTTTAAATGAAAATGGCTTTATTGTTTTTTCGTCTTTGGTGGTTGGTTTTACGAATTTCTCCGAAGACTTCCTGCAAACAAATGATAAAGTACCACTCAGAATTAACCGTCCTACGTTGCTCAAGCGGAACAGTGGTCACATGGCCCATTCGGCTGAAGAAACAGGCGACCATTTATTGCGCTGTGCTTCTTCCACGAACAACATTAGTTGGATTTAGCTCGTCTTGAAAGACCCACACGGTCGATTACTGTTTTGTTTCCGTCTCATACGCATATATCCATGATTCATCACATATCGCGATTCTATACACGCCTTTTTTTGAGCGGTCGTCAAATTATTTGGGATCCAACGAAATTTTCACGGGTTAATTCCATTTTTTCTACCGAGATGAATTTTTCAACACACTGTACATTGTTGTATGTAAGTGAAAACGTTCTATGTATATTTATACTAAAAAATTTCAAACTTTCCAATAGAAGTTCCAGTTTGCATCTGGGAACACTACTATTGCCAGTTCCCGAAATATAAATATTAACCCTCGTACCACACTGTCATATGCAAAGGGATTCCTGGAACAAAATTCGCATATGGTTCGAAAAGGATTGATCAGGGTGTCTACGGGGTCTACATTAGGGGACGGGGGTTATCCCTTTATATTATAATACCTGGTTATATATATATTACCCGTATAATACCTGATTATTGTAGAGTGTATCAGGCTGACATTTTGGATTTTAGAGAAGTAACCCACTGGCAGAGTGGTAATAGTCCAGCAGTCTTTGGGATCAATGTATTCTCTGACAGTCAGGCGGTCATCAAGTCGCTGGAGTCAGTATTTTTGTATTCAACAACTGCCCAGGCTGCTACAGATCGCTTAACGAGATTATACGATATTCATCTCATGTGGGTGACAAAGAACACGGACATTCTAGGGAACAGCATAACGGATGAGCCGACCGGACTAGGGACTACCTTTCAGGTTCCCCAAGAATTGGAGCGTGTTGGCATGCCCCTAGCGACGTGTAAGCATATCCTGCACACGGAACGGAAGCTTCGTCACAGGTATGACAATGTTCGTCGCCCCAACAACTACTGTCATCGAAAGTGAGCTAACGTACAGTTTCATTCCCGCTACGAAAATGTGTTCATCAAAGTAATGGTTGTTGCGGAAATGAATATATTGCATGGTAGCATCGAATTTGTTTCATTGAAGTTATCAATATGTTTCATTGCTAAAAATATTAAACTATGTCAAAATTAGATATAAATCAAATAACAATAGCCTAAATTTCATACATTTACTTTTGTTTTGATTTCTTGCCCATTTTTCTGCAAAATTTAAATTAAATATGATTGTCGACTGATCGAAAAATTATTTCTAGCAGCGATAAATTTACAAAAAATCACGTATGAAATTTTTCGTTGTTGCTGCAAAGAAATCACGTATGAAATTTTTCGTTGCAGCAACAACGAAATTCTCGGATGTACGAAATTTTTCATTACACAAACGTTAAACATTAACGAATACGTTTGATAAATGCGACGAAGCGTTTTTATTTCAGCGCAGGAACGCTACTATATAATTATGCACAGGAAATGGTCAAGGGACACAGATTGTGTAAGCTCAAGACATCTACTTCAAATAAGAAAAACCATACTATCCCAGTGTGCCAAACGGATCGGTTTCGGATCCGTAACGGATCCACTTCTTCGTACTTTCTATCCGTAACGGAATCAGTTACGGATCCGTTTCGGATCCGCAAGCGGGAGAAATTCCTCCCAAAAAAACGGATTTTATGTCCTCACGGACATCATATTAGGATCCGTTGCGGACCCGTGTATTATAATAAAACGTATCCGTAGCGAAATTCCTCTCAAAAAAAAAAAAAACGGATTCAAAAACGGATTTTATGTCTGTTTTTCGGATCCGTTACGGACATCAAATTAGGATCCGTTGCGGACCCGTGTACTTGTTTAATTGTATAATAAATAACATGAAATGAAATTTGACTTTCAATGCTTTTCTCCTATTCTAAAAAAACAGATTTCAATTGACTTGTAATTTACGAAAAAAATTATTAAAAACTGATTTTTCTGTTTTTCATAAAAAAAACTCAATTAGCGATTACACTGATTCCTTTTCTTACTTTTTTACGGAGACAAATCGGGATTGAAATGGATTATTCAATTCGCGGTTACACTGATTCCTTTTCTAACTTTTTTACGGATCCGTAAATTCGCGATTACACTGATTCCGTTTTAAAATTTTTTGCGGATCCGTAAATTTTTGCGTATACACAACCATATTCGTTCAGCGGAAGGATAAAACTAATTATCTGTCAAATCAGACATAAGCTAAGTGTTACCATTCACGAAATAAGCACTAGTTGAAAAAAAAAACGTTAGATGGCGGACCCGTTAGTTTTTTAAGAAAAGGCAATTTGGTGTTAGATACTTGTACTTTTTTAAGAAAAGGCATTTATTTAAAAAATTAGTTTTTTTAAGAAAATGTACTTTTTGTAAAAAAAAGTACTTTTTTAAGCATGGGCACTTCTTTAAGATAAGAAATTTTTTTAAGAAAAGGTACTCTGTTTAAGAATATGAATAGGTATTGTTTTTGAGGAAATTTAATTTTTTTAAGAAAACGAACTTATTTAAGAAAATGTAATTTTTTTAAACTTCTTTCACTTTGGCTTTTCTAAATTTACCTTTTATTCGGTTCAAAACTACGGGTGGTATACTACTTTGGTTTGCGGCCATTTTGGTAAACATTAATCTTGACAGTTCATATTTGGCCGTCGTGAAGTAGAGACGTGGCAAATTTATTATGGACAAATATTCGATAAACCAACGTGTTTTAATCGTTGAAAAGTCTTATTAAAATCAATCATCGATTACAGTGACGAAGAGAAAGTTACGTGAAATTTTTGGCAGAAACACTGTGCCAACAAAACCCACTATTTACCTTGAGCAGCTGTAATGTTTTCAAATTTAGTTGTTTTAGATCCTCGTTATGTTTAAAGTTATAATTTCCTTTAAGGCTGTAAGAGATCATGTTTTCTCCGGTCGTCGGTGGTGCAATGGGGAGTGTACTTGAGGTCCTGGGTTCGATCCCTGCTCTGACCACCTTAAAATTTCTTTCGACGGTGATCACCTCGCATAGTGACGTCGACACTATCGAGTATATAGCCATGAAAAAGCTTCTCAAAATACCGTTCGGAATCGGTGTAAAACTGTAGGTCAGGTGGTAGGTGGGTGGTTGTGAGAAGCTCTCCCCGATTCCTTCATGGGATGTAATGGGAAACCATTTATTTATTTTTAGCCGTAATGTTTTCAGCCGATCTTGCAGTACGTTGTGGTCCATGCTTGGACCTATCAGCTACATACCCTCTTTCTTCGAAATCATTCACTACACGATAAATAGTGGGTTTTGTTGGCACGTTGTATCTCTCAAAAATTTCACGTAACTTTCTTATCGTCACAGTAATCGATAAATGATTTTTGTGAAATGTTTTAACGATTAAACACGTAGGTTTGTCGAATATTTTTCCATAATAAATTTGCCACGTCTCGGCGAACACCCTGTACAGTATGTAATAAACAGGCTCCACCTACAAAATTCTCCAGTAAACAAGAAATTTCTCCCCATATGTTAGTCTAGACATAAATCAAACCAAAAGTACGAGTGTAAGAGTAAGTGTGCTGCCAAATGTAATTCCATGCTCATGGTTGTATTTCATGGATTTCCCAGTCTTGCACTTTGGCTTTTCGAAATTTACTTTTTATTGGGTTCAAAACTACAATATGTAATAAACAAGGGCCACCTAGAAAAATTCCTATTAAACCAAACCAAACCAAAAGTACCCAATATAGTTGACAATAAAGGGTTGTAATAAAGTAGGTAGTGAAAAAAAGGTGTTTAAAATTTTTTCATTTAGCCCCCATCCCGCAATGTGCGATAAGGCACTTCGTTCCAAAAACAGAATATGTTTAGTAGGATGGATCAATTTGTATGGGACCAAAAAAAATTACAGCAGACAGTTGTCCGAGGCCTTCGGCCACGGACTGTACCTGCAGGCTGTGTCAGAGACACGGCCATTAAGTTTAACGTAGAATACGCCATCCGATAAGACAGAAAACATATATAACAATAAATTCATTTGCTTATATTATTTATTATTTATCATTGGCCGAAGGCCTCGGACAACTGTCTGCTGTAATTTTTATATTTACCAACGGCATTTGATTCAAGTCCGTTTAAAAAACAAAAAATATTATGTTAAATTTTTTTAAACTTAATTTAATTTATGTATTTTAATTAATGTGGCCGTCGGTGGTGCAATGGTTAGTGTGCGCGGCTCTTGTACATGAGATCCTGGGTTCGAACCCTGCTCTGACCACCTTCAAGTTTCTTTCGGCGGCGGTCACCTCGCATAGTGACGGCGACACTATCGAGTATATAGCCATGAAAAAGCTTCTCAAAATACCGTTCGGAATCGGTGTAAAACTGTAGGTCCCAATCAGTGAGTGAAAACTGGAAAGCGCACAGCTCAGTGATTGTGAGTAGTTCTCTCCGGTCCCTTCATGGGATGTAATGGGAAACCATTTATTTATTTATTTATTTTAATTAATATTTTTATTGAAATAAGTTCTGCGAATGTTGAGAGGGCCGCCCTAATATTAAAAAAGGTTTACCTTATCGAGTCTTCGCATTAGCATTCGAGCGTTGTGTGAAAGCTTTACGCTTTACAATTCAAAATTAATGTTACAACAGCTTTATTGAAGCTTTCGCAAAAAAGCTTTATTACGTTAGCTTACTGTTTGTTTCACTTTTTACTAGATACATGTTGCCAAGCAACATTAGCTTGCTGTTCGTTTCACTTTTTACTAGATGCATGTTCCTAAGCAATGTTGAGCAACCAAAAACACTCAACCAAACACCACACATATGTTTGAGTGTATGTGTTTAAACAATTTTCATTTGAGAAATTAAAATACTAGAAATATATCAACCAATATGAAATGTATATCAAACGAAAGATAACATCTTCATTTACCTACAAAAAAAATTTTAAAAAAATTCATCTAGCCGTTTCCTCAAATTCAATGAAATAAAGATTACAACAATAAAAACCTGACATGACTCCTCATACCGTAAGATAAGACGAGCAGAAACGAAATCTACGGCAAATTCTAAGAAAATGTTCCGAAGAAACCATGGTTCTAAAATCAATATCGAGCCCGTGATTTTTCACTTGAAAATTTGTATATTAGCGTAAAAAATCGAAAAATCTAAGGACAGAGAACATTTTCTAAATTCCGATGTCCTTGGCTCACAAGGTTTATTCATAAATAGATGGTTAAAACCTATCAGGCTATACCTGCATCGTTACAATCTGATGTCGCATTCAATAGTTATTCTAACATTGACACTGGTATCTCTTCACAAAAATAACCAATTTTACACAGATATAAACCATGAACCGTGGGGAGATTCGATCTAAAACAAATGCCATTGTAACGGCAGCAACGAGTAGATTATATGTGTGCAATTTCATTGAAAGCCAAGGGTATCAAGCTGGCTTTTGGGTCGTATTTTTCGCTAATATACAAATTTTCAAGTGAAAAATCGCGGATTCGATTTTGATTTTAGAACCCTGGTTTCTTCAGAAAACGTTCTTAGAATTTGCCGTACATTACATTTCGGCTATACTCTTGGTCGGCAAAAAAATTGACCCACCCTAATGTTTTGAAGACAATTCAACAATTTTTCCAACAGTTCTAATTTTTCAAGAGGACAGGTTGAGGGATGGCTGTAAAATTAATATTTTTACACGCTAAGGTTTCTTGCAATCAAGAATATCTTCATATCCTAGATTTTAAATATTAAAATAATATTAATGTAAAAGTTAAGATACGAGTATTGTTCTGAATTTTTTAATTGTAATTTTTAACGCTGTTTTATTTCCCTTTAATAAAACACGGTTCTTTTGAAAATGCTATAAGTGTAACAGTTTTCTTTATTTTATTGTACAGTACAATCTTAAGTCTTTCTCGATAAAACTATTACTCGACGATTTATGCCTTGAAATGGGACTGATTTCAGTTTCTTTGCAAGTCAGTTATTTATATCATTATATATTTATATCAGTCTCGCCGTTTCTAGTGAGTCTAGTAATAACGCTGTCTGTTCTCGATTGTTTTCGAAATTCGACATCGACTTAATAGATGTTGGTGACATGACATCTGTTCTCGATTGCTTTCGACTATGCTTGCGATATCACCAAACATTTGTGGTGAGTTGGTATGAGGTAGCTTTACAATTTGCACAGATAGCATACTTTTTTAACTAACTCTAGACAATCAAGAATCAATATTCACCACAAACTGTTTGTTGACATTCCAGTGTTATTTTGACACAAATGTTAGTTAAGCCACACATTTAAAACATTTATCGTTACAATATTAACCAAACTTCTTTAAATATACCTAATTCTATTTCTTTTTTCTTTTAGGTATGTTATCATCCTTCACATATATAATGATAATATAAATGTCTGCATCATACGGTAAGGTTGGATTAAATGACAGTACAAAGTAAGTGATAAATAATCTAAAGTAATCTAATCGACAAGGCTGTTAATTCTGCCCTGCAGACCCTCGGCGGTGCAATGGTACATAACTTAGCAGGTTGAAGTCCCGCACTGACTACCTATCATTTCTTTCGGAAGTGGAAACCTTGTCTGTCGAAGTGAAAATAATTATCCATGAAAAAGCTTCTCTGTGCATAGTAGTTCGGAATCTGTGTAAAACTCTAGGTACCTAACAGTAGTGGCCGTCGGTGGTGCAATGGTTAGTGTGCGCGGCTCTTGTACATGAGATCCTGGGTTCGAACCCGGCTCTGACCACCTTCAAATTTTCTTTCGGCGGCGGTCACCTCGCATAGTGACGGCGACACTATCGAGTATCTAGCCATGAAAAAGCTTCTCAAATTACCGTTCGGAATCGGTGTAAAACTGTAGGTCCCAATCAGTGAGTGAAAACTGGAAAGCGCACAGCTCAGTGATTGTGAGAAGTTCTCCCCAGTCCCTTCATGGGATGTAATGGGAAACCATTTATTTTTATTTTTTACCTAACAGTAGATATAAAAATATGATTGGCAGCTTAGTATAACGTAAAATATCTTAACTCCTATAGGTTTCGTGCAAAAATACAATTTTATGTAACAGAAGAGATACAAAGGGAGTTAAAAAGTAAATCAAATTGCGCATCGGCAAGGGATCGGTTGGTGTTACTATTTTCTAATTTAATTCTGCATCGGGTTATTCCTATTCCAAAATATTATCCATTTGAGGACACTGACACTGAGTCATTCTAAAATAATAATTTCTAAACAATTTAGTTTCAACTGAAGTTTCACTTGGACTGACACAGTTTCTCCAACACGTGAAATTGTAACACCCCTAAAAACATGTTGTACGTTTCGAGTATAGCACTTCAACCATTGTCTGATGTCGCGCAGTTGCAGCATAAAGCGTGCACAAGTACATGCGGCACAGTTGCAGTGGTAAAGCGTCTCACAACCACACATACACACACTATTTGTTCCACTGAATATAAATTTATGTAAAGTTTATAGTTCCCGCAATCGGTGAAACGAGTAAGTAATTAGCGATTTGACTACTTACCAAAATCTACCACAACAGACTTGCAATAATTTTGATTTGGAGAATTGTACATGGGAATAACATTGGAAGTTCCAGCATAACCACTTACCAGCCACTTTACTGAAGACAGAAGACAAACTATTTCACTGTTAGACAAACTATTTCACTGTTGCGTTTTAACTTTAGGCGGAAGAATTTTCCTGTGAATATTATTCATTTCCAAGTAATGCAGGGATAATCCTATTGTATTATCTACACATTCCTGTACACCACTCAAGTAGCGTCCAAGTAATGCTTGGACATATGATAAGTGTTAATGGATATGGTTGGTGGACCTGAGGCTACAAAGGTAGTTATTTAGGCTACTGGATCAATACTTACTTGGGACCACTTGTTCTGCACCCTGAAAAAATACAACCCTGTAATATTATGCAGGAACCATGTATATGTTTGGAACATTCATATACGTACGTGCAAACATTATCTTTATGAATTGTTTCTTTCTTGTCTGTCACGATTTTGTTTTCAGCAGTTAATTAATCATTGTGTCTCGAACATTTAATATTGTATAGCAAACCCAATGTGTTTGGACACAATTATACAATATTTTCGACAAGCTACTAAAAACAATTTTTTTACATTACATTGCTACTTATAACACAGTACGACAGTGGTTGGTTCACATGACAAATGTTAACAGAATATAAAAATAGGCTTAAAATAAACACGGCGTGTCACGGCGTTTTGCTGTAGCACGTCAGAATTTTGAGAAAATCGATTTTTAAGCTTCGAAGGACCGTGGAGGTTCACTTGTAATGTAATACTATTATAAAAAGTTCTATAAAAACAGAATGGGTGAACCGATTTTAATGCTTGAGTTAGTTTTGAAAAGGGAATTAAATTTGGATTTTTTTTATTATTAAAACAATTTTTTTCTCCGCTAGATGGCGCTTTAATTATCATATAAAGTTAAAAAATAACCAAAAATGTAATGTAATGTAATGTAAATGAATTGAAAAATACAAAAATTAATATGAAATCTTAACTACTATTTTGTGTTAAAAATATTGGTCGTTTATTTTTTCGTGTGTCTCGAGTTCCAAGAGGTTCATATACCTGTTAACCGAATGGGCGTGGAAAATTCGCCCTTGTTTATTAGCTGGCTGACATTGCGCAAAATGTTATCTAATTCCCAGTTTAATTAGGATCTGTTGTGTTTTTGGAGATTTATCGTGACTACCTACGACTTTTGTAAGGGAGGTACACAAATGGGTGCGGCGAAGTTATCCCTTTGAAATTGGACAACAGTTTCTGCCTAAATATTGTCCATTAACAAATTTCATTAATATCGGTTGTGGTTTTCAGGAGAATCCGTGTCGATCAAGCGGAAAGCCGACCAATTTTCGTATGGGAGACTCCAGAAAGGGAGCGGCAAAAGTAGTGTGGCAGTAAACTGGCATTTAATTAAATATTGTCTAAAGCCAAATTTCATAAACATTGGTTCGGTTTTATGGGAGTTATCTCGCCAATCAACTTCCAAAATGGGTGTGGCAAAATCAGCTTTGTTTTGGTGGGTGACTGGCGTTTGTAGAAGTAACGCCTAATATATACGTGCATTAATATCGGGAGTGTTTTACACGATTTATTGTATTGACAAACCTGACGGTCACCTAGCTTTAGTATGGGAGGGAGGTTCCAGAATAGGCTCGGAAACCTCGTCAATTTTCTCCCATTAAGTCAACATTTATAGATTATTATCTAAGTTGAAGCGAATGTTGCATTTAGACCGCAGGTTAGGTTAGCGGTAACATTGTTCTCTAATATTTGTCGTTTACTCCACCCAATTTTAGATTAATTTGACATTTCAGGTGGCAACTTTGTGCCTAGCCCATTTTAAACGAAATCCGTGCCAGGACCATATTATCGAAGACGGCGTCACAACAGAAAAATTAAATTCGCGGCTCTTGATTTTGACAGATTTGTTCAAATTTGGGATATTTTAGAAATACCTGAAACTTTAAAATTTCATCAGTCGCTCAAATCGGCTCAAGTTTTAATCCGATGAGAGCCAATTCTGTCGGCGGTGGCGTGAGTTTCTACAAATTTTGGGTGGCGGTGATGCGTTGGACAATTTTCCATCGACTTCCGACTGTCAAAAGTTGATTTTTCATGTATATTTTGTGTATTTTGGTTGCATTTTTCGGTACTTGGCAGTGTTGCATCAAATTGAACACCAGTTTAAAATGAGGTTATCATTAAATTTCAATTAAAGGGTTTTTCAACAGAGACGCTACAAAAGTAAATCGATAGGGACAGCAAACGACGCCATATTTTTTCCCGCTCTTTTGACATTTCTCTTCAGTAAGGTTTGCCATTTCATCATGGAAAGATATACGAGTGGAAATTATTAAAATTTACTACCGAAATTTGGAGTCAGTGGCCTCAACTTTAAGAGCGGAAAATCATCGGAAATCATCTTCAGCGATGAGGCTCATTTCTGGCTGAATGTCTTCGTCAATAAGCAAAATATGCGTTATTGGTCAGACAGCAATCCACACGTAATCCATGAGTCCTCATTGCATCCCGAAAAAATTACGGTTTGGTGCGGTTTATGGGCCGGCGGCGTCATTGGGCCGTACTTCTTCCGTGATGGTCAAGACCGGCACATTACTGTGAATGCGAATCGCTACCGTTCAATGATAACCGAATATTTTTCGCCCCAATTGGATAATATGGACTTCGAGGACATGTGGTTCCAACAGGACGGCGCCACAAGCCACACAGCGAATCCCACAATCAATTTATTGAAAACCAAGTTTGGTGAACGTGTTGTCTCACGAAATGGCCCAGTCGATTGGCCGCCTCGGTCGTGCGATTTGACGCCGTTAGATTATTTCCTGTGGGGCTACGTCAAGTCTATGGTCTATGCCAACAAGCCAGCGACGATTGATGAACTTCGTATGAATATCGAACGTGAAATTGCAGCAGTATCGGCCGATTTATGCTTGAAAACCGACGAAAATTGGGTTCAGCGTCTGGACTTCTGCAAGCGTGCCCGTGGTGGCCATGCAAAAGAAATCGAGTTCCATACATAATGGCATCGAACGTACTTTCACAGGAATAAAGAATTTCATTGGTATCTAAAACCGGTTTTGATTTATTTAAAAAAAACTTTTGTAGCGCTCTTATTGAAAAACCCGCTATTTCAGTTTACAATTGTATGAGTAATATTCAGGGTTATTTTTGGTTAACGGAGTTAATCTTAGAAATGCGCTTTGCTCCAGAAAACTGATTCAGAAGAAACATAATTTTGTTTTCAACATGCCGATTTGTGTGGGAGGTACTAGAAGAGGTGTGCTCAATCCCAAACTAAGATTGGGCAAACAATAGGCACTAACAAAATTTCATTGTGATAGGTAATGATTTACGACAGTTATCGTTTTGACCAGCCCACCAGCCAGATGGACTTGGCTCAAAAGTCTTAGGAGTCCCAAAGTTAATTTGATATACTTATTTTTTGTATCAAATAATATGTTAGCCCTAGAGTAAATGTATTAATGGGGAATTAAAGAAGACGGTAGGTGCATCAATAGGGTAGTAGACGTTAATTCACTAACTGATCCGATTAGGCACTTATGAGTCAAATGAGTTTGGTCTTACGACAAAGGGATGATGCAACGGGCCGAAACAGTGGCACACGTGGGAAAATGTCAGGTACGTTTTGAGTCCATGCCTTAAATTTTAAAAAATGAAAAGTGACATTTCAAAGTTCTTTGTGTCTTTTAGTTAAAATGGAAAAAATGTAGTCAACAAAAATTGTTGATACAATTTTTTGCAGCGTAGCTATTATTAGGTCATAGATCACGAAAATAAACAAAAAATTGAATCGTTTCGACCGACAATGTATGGTCATCAGAGGACTGGTTAAACAGATCATTCGAGCAGCAAATGTTGCACGCATAGAGTAAGTATACCTATCCATCTCATCTGACGTTTCATTGCATAGAGAGATGTTCGATGTAAATTAATTTACATCAGGAGGTGGAGTTACAAGAACTGTTACCTTAAGAATGCCATGTAGTTCTGATGGAGAACTGTGAAAGTTCAAAGTATTTTGGAGTTTTTGTTATCTTTTATTGTTTGTATACATTTGCGCTGTATTTAGCACAAAAATTTTAACACACGAAACGAAATGCCGTTGTTGTTTTCATGTTGGTTGTGTTGAATACTTTCCAACATGCAATGCCCATATGCAACCAAGCCTAATGTCGTGAATTTACTGAGAGAAGTATTTACTCTAGGTATATTTACGCTAATGCTGCAGGCACTCTATGTGATGGAGTGCGCTAGTGTGTAACTCTTTGTGTCGAATATTTAAGAACGGAGTTAGTCCTTTCTAACTCCACACGTTGAAAAATCATTTTTGTTTGTATTGTTTGGATGCAAATATAACGTGTTTGTAGCTAGTCGCAAACATACTATACTTGTGTCCAAACACATTGTGTTTGCTATTCAATATTACATGAGTGAGGCACAATGATTAATGGGCAATAATATATGTTTTGAGACACCAATGTGGTTTCGCTTGGTCAAAACCACTAAAAACAAAAACGATTCAGACAGCAAAGAATCGAAAAAGCAGAATATCTTCTTCCTACATATTGCAGAAACCATGTACATGTTTGTAAGTATTGTTTTCGTGAATTGCTGCTTTTTGTTTCTAATTATCTGTCACGTTTTGGTTTTCAGCAGTTTTCAACAATCAAAACCAGAATTGTTTCACAAATACATGTATTATATCATTTAATTGTTCCCCCAAACATGTTATATTGAATAGCAAACACAATGTGTTTGGACACAAGCGTACTATATTTCTGACAAGCTTCAAACATGTTATATTTGCATCCAAAAAAGAGAAATTTTTCAGCGAGTATTATAATTAATAGGCGTTACTAGTATTGCATTTATGTTGCGTGTAATTCAGGGCTAGTCCGACTCTAGGCAAATATCCCAGATTCTGACTCTATACCTGCGGCTCTAACTTCACACCTCTGGTGTATGCCTTTGAGTGGTGCAGGTTTCTTTTCGACGACTGTGTTGTACTGATCGCGAATGTGTTCAACGAGAACTATATTTAGGGTTGTTGTTTCCGGTAATTTCATCCGTATCTTCGTTTACCTAACTCTTGTGTTTTGGGTTCATCGCTACACTTGCTGGGTATACAAAAAGTATTGAGTCAATATTAGGAAGCTTCTTTGAACGCTGCAAAAAACTGTGAGTTTAGAGTTTAATATATGGGATCAAAATTTGTAACTGAGACTACCAGTATATCCTAAGTTATGCATTTAACTTCATCTTTTATATAAAATTGTGCCAGCGATTTATTTAGCTAAATAGAACCAGCGAAGTAGAGTGCCAAAGTAAACTGGTAATCCGTAATATTGAGGGTGACATTAAGTCCCTTCCAATTTCAACCACGTTCTAAATTTTCAAAAGCATTTCTAGCAGATTGGCGAGTAAGTAGTGCTGGTTCTTAATGGGCGAAGAAATTAATAATTCGGTATTATGTACCCCTACTAGCGATATCGTATAGGAACCCACATCCAAACATATGTAAATGTGTGTACACTCTGAAAATTTTTTATTTTTTTGTTGTTTGGATGCAAATATAACTTGTTTATAGCTTGTTGCAAATATAATATACTTGTGTCCAAAAACATTGTGATTGCTATTCAATATAAAATGTTTGGAACACAAATGATTAATGGGTTATAATATATGTATTTGTGACCCAAATGTGGTTTTGTTTGTTCAAAACTGCTGAAAACACTGTTGTCTGTCACCATAAAGGAACACAAAGCAGCAGATCTTCAATTCATTCAATTCAAACATGTACATGATTCCTGCAATATGTTGCTGGGACCGATATTTTTCAGCGTGTATGTGTAGTAACAATAACAACGGAGATACCCACAAAAAGCGAAATAAATATCAATAATGAATATAATGTATAATATATGTGTATTTGTTAAAGAAGAAATGCTGAAAACAAAATCCATGCAAAGGATAAATGTGCCCATTCCCACCAGCTGTAAAACAAGCTTTCTTGCCAGTGTTGCCAGCAACAAATTTCAAGAAAGTGTAGTAAATTGCTATGGAAATATTAAAATAAAAACAAACATTGTTTCTTTTTGTTTCCGCCTTTTAAATTCTACCTTCTAATAACTTCTGATTTTTCAACAAAATTTATAAAATTGTTGTATAGATTTCTGTCTTTTTGCAATAACTGACTATGTCGATTTCTTTTTGTTGATATCGAGCAATTGTTCAGCAGTTAGCAACAATCGCAACAGCTGTGTTTTTAAATTTGTATTTCGTGACAACCTAAACGTTTCCGAAGGATATATAAAAAACACTACAACACTTTATTTACAAATATTCCACAAACAAAAAATTACCAATTGGCAACCCTGGCAGTTGCTTGAATTAGGAGAGAAAGGGTTGCAAAAGACTCTGATAATTTGCCTAACTTTGTGCGACGATTGTGTAGGACCGGTTGAGTGGTTGCTGCTTGGTCTGTCCCCTGACGGTTGTATTTAACTTTGGCTTATCACATTGTAACTGTTTGGCTGACTCACTCATGTAGTATGTCTAGTGCAGCAGTAGCAGCACAAAAGCTCGGCTGCAGCAACACCGCCATCATCACCAGCAGTAAAGTCCGTGGCAGTTGCCGTCATAACCTACCACAATGTGAACTGCAGTGCACTCCTTCAATCATTCAACATACAATCTACATATAATATTACATACATATATAATATATGTGTATGAATCTATGTAAAGTATATGTACTTATGTATGTATGTGCAGACATGTATGTCTGGACAGAAATGCATGTAAAAGGGTTTCATTAAGACCGATTGAACTTGAAACTGTAAGGAGCAAAAAGAGAGGAAAAAAACTACAGTCATAACTAAACTTAAGGGTGGGAGTGTTATGTACTATGGTAGATTGAATCGCGAATTTTCACCTTAACTGCTGCAAAAACCAGGCTGTAATATTAAGAATGGTATAAACCAGTACAGAAATTTCTGCCGTGTTGACCGAATTGTTCATATCCTCACCTTGAGCCATCCGTTGGGTCCGATTTTTATTTAAAGTGGTTGATCCAAATTTTAGAAAGAAGAGATCTCAATAAAAAAATAGTGGCTTACCATCAACCTTTAGGTTGCCAAATGGTGGTGGCATATTCGAACATATTCAGTAGCTGCGTGACCTTGGGCAAAATATTGTCTAATAAACTAAAGTAAATAAATAGTATCCCATTACATTCCACACAAAAAATAATTATTGCCCAAAAATGACAATCAAGACTTTGTTTGAACCCAAAAATCCGATCCAATTACTTTTTAATTGAGTCAATTACTCGAGTAATTGACTGAACAAATTTACGCAATAATCAGGTAGAAAATCAATGCAATTGAAACCAATTAATATTTTGCTTGGGACAATTATTTGTGTACTTGAAACTACAGATATTAATGGTCATGACATTTCCGAGTACATGGCAAAATAAATCGAGCGATTTCTAAATCGTGCGGTTTCACAATCGCATGTGATTCGTAAATCGCGCGATTTTCGTCACATGCCCTTAAATCAAATTTAGTAGGCAAGTGTTTTGGTATGTGTTGAAACAATTCTCATTATCCCTATAAAATGTGATGATATACCCAAATTCTTGTGAAGAAGTGTGTTGATGAAATGCCTTTGTGGCCATCGACGTAGCGAACAAATATTGTATTGTAATTATGTATGTAATTGAAAATATATATAAAATGTTGATTAATTTCGTATTCAAGATTATTACGCATGTAATTGAAATAAAGTTTTAAATGTTGATTAACTTCGTACTCCATCTGATTACGTATTTAATTGAAATACAAATAAATTCTTGATTAACTTTCTATAACAAAACTACCATTTAATCGAAAATATTGTATAATATTGATTAACTTTATACTCAAGCTGATTATAAATTTAATTGAAATATATTCAGTTATTGAACTACAATTTTAGTACTTCAGATAACAATTTTCTTTATTAGCTAAATTCCAAATATACAAGTAATTGAGGTGACACATTTTGTGTTTGATTTGAGTATTTAGTTTTTCTATGCATGAATGGACTGGGGAGAGCTTACCCCAATTAGTGAGCTGTGCGCCTTTTGGTTTAACACTCACTCATTGGAACCTACAGTTTTACACCGGTTCCGAACGGCATTTTTGAGAAGCTCTTTCAGGGCTAAAGTTTCGATAGTGTCGCTGTCACTAAGCAAGGAAGCCGTCACGCAGTGGCCCAGAATCTACAACCAGAATCTATATCTATACCAATTCCAATTAAAAATTTTAAAAAAATCAATTGAAATTTAAATATTTTTGTTTGAAATTTAAAATACATCAATTGAAATTTAAAAGACATCAAGTGGATTTTAAAAGCCATCAATTGAAATTTAAAATACATCAATTGAAATTCAAAAATTATACTTGAAATTTGAAATACATCAATTGAGGTTTAAAAAACATCAATTGAAATTTAGAAGACATCAATTGGATTTTAAAAGTCATCAATTGAAATGTAAAAGTCATCAATTGAAATTCAAAAATTATACTTGATTGAAATTTGAAATACATCAATTGAGGTTTAAAAAGCATCAATTGAAATTTAAAAGACATCAATTGGATTTTAAAAGTCATCAATTGAAATGTAAAATACATCAATTGTAATTCAAAAATTATACTTGATTGAAATTTGAAATACATCAATTGAGGTTTAAAAAACATCAATTGAAATTTAAAAGACATCAATTGGATTTTAAAAGTCATCAATTGAAATTTAAAATACATCAATTGAAATTCAAAAATTATACTTGAAATTTGAAATACATCAATTGAGGTTTAAAAAGCATCAATTGAAATTTAAAAGACATCAATTGGATTTTAAACGTCATCAATTGAAATGTAAAATACATCAATTGTAATTCAAAAATTATACTTGATTGAAATTTGAAATACATCAATTGAGGTTTAAAAAACATCAATTGAAATTTAAAAGACATCAATTGGATTTTAAAAGTCATCAATTGAAATTTAAAATACATCAATTGAAATTCAAAAATTATACTTGAAATTTGAAATACATCAATTGAGGTTTAAAAAGCATCAATTGAAATTTAAAGACATCAATTGGATTTTAAACGTCATCAATTGAAATGTAAAATACATCAATTGTAATTCAAAAATTATACTTGATTGAAATTTGAAATACATCAATTGAGGTTTAAAAAACATCAATTGAAATTTAAAAGACATCAATTGGATTTTAAAAGTCATCAATTGAAATTTAAAATACATCAATTGAAATTCAAAAATTATACTTGAAATTTGAAATACATCAATTGAGGTTTAAAAAGCATCAATTGAAATTTAAAAGACATCAATTGGATTTTAAACGTCATCAATTGAAATGTAAAATACATCAATTGTAATTCAAAAATTATACTTGATTGAAATTTGAAATACATCAATTGAGGTTTAAAAAGCATCAATTGAAATTTAAAAGACATCAATTGGATTTTAAAAGTCATCAATTGAAATTTAAAATACATCAATTGAAATTCAAAAATTATACTTGATTGAAATTTGAAATACATCAATTGAGGTTTAAAAAACATCAATTGAAATTTAAAAGACATCAATTGGATTTTAAAAGTCATCATTTGAAATTTGAAATACATCAATTGAAATTTAAAAGACGTTAATTGAAATTGAAGACATCAATTGATATTTCGAAATCCTATATAAAATCGGTAAATAATTTTTAAATTTCAACCGATTCATTTCAATTCATTTCATTTCAATTCATTTTCATTTGATGTCTTTTAAAATTTAAATGATGTCTTTCAAATTTTAACTGATGACTTTTAAATATCATTTGAAGTCTCTTAAATTTAAATTGATGTTCTTTAAATTTCAATTGATGCCTGTCAAATAGAAATTTTGAATTTCAATTAATGTATTGTAAATATCAAATGTAATGTTAAAATTCCAGTTGATATTTTTCAAAATTAAAGTGTTGATTTTTTAATTACAATTGTAAATGGTGTAGTACAGTGTCTATACCATTTCCAATTAAAATTTAAAACTCATCAGTAGAAATTTAAAAGACATCAATTGATATTTCAAAATCATGTACATAAAATCGGTATATCATTTTTAAATTTCAACCGACGAATTTTAGATTTCAATTGATATCTTAATTTTCAATTTATGTCTTTTAAATTTCAAATAATGTCTTTCAAATTTCAACTGATGACTTTTAAATATCAATTGATGTCTTTTAAATTTCAATTGATGTTTTTTAAATTGCAATTGATGTATTTCAAATTTCAAATGGAAATTTTGAATTTCAATTACTGTATTTTAAAGATCAAATGCAATTTTCAAATTTCAATTGATATTTTTCAAAATCAAATTGATGTGTTTTAGATTACAATTGGAAGTGGTGTAGTAATTGAGTTGACAAATTTGTTTTTTGATTTGATTATTAATTTTTTCTGTGCATGAAGGGACTGTTTTGGCTTTACACTCGCTCATTGGGACCTACAGTTTTACACCGGTTCCGAACGGTATTTTTGAGAAGCTCTTTCATGGTTAAATTCTCGATAGTATCGCCGTCGCAGGGAAGCCGTCGTGCAGTGGTCCAGAATCGATTTACATCGGCCAAAATTTAATATTTTTTGATCTATACCATTTCCAACTTAAATTTAAAAAAAATCAATTGGAATTTAAAAAGTTATATTTGTAATTTCAAATACTTCAATTGAAACTCAAAAATTCTATTGGTAGATTTAAATACGGCAATTGAATTTGAAAACACATCAATCGAAATTTAAAAGACATCAATTGATATTTAAAAGCTGACCCAAATCTGGCTTTATTTGTTGAAAACTGACAATAAAGAAACAAAAACGAGCATAACTTCAATTCACGTAACATGTTCCGTGTTCCTACAATATGTTGCTGGGGCCTTTAGTTTTCAGCGTGTAGTAATTGTGATATCGAAACCAAATTATTTAACAATATAAAGCTATTTCATAAATATTTGAAAAAAACCCTCCTTCGTTAAATTCATAGAGAAATATTTAATCATCTTAAAACTCCGAATACTTTTTTCATTGCTCATACTCCATTATAATTCTATTACTCAACTTAACAACCAGAAATTCTGCCAGACAGTTAGAGGACGCGTGCATACATATGTCAAAAGCGAATGCACACTTGGCCAGGTGAAACGATTTGCATTTCCCATTGCTGCGAGTAATGTGTCACACAATACATACTATTCCTCCATTGTCTCGAATTCAGAGAATTTTAAAAAATTTGTTTTCCACATAATCTTTGTAGATGAATTTTACATTATTTTGTGTTCTTAACGAGGCCAATAAAGCACGCGTTGTCAACGCCTCGGTGAGAATAGAGCGTAAGCATAACTAAACCAAACAACGACACCTACCCACTATGCGTCTGGCGAAAGACAACATCATTGTTATCGCAATCAACACCATCACTGTGAACGCACAGTGTTGCAAGCAGCTATGAAAAATGATCAAAAAGGTAAATTAGAAGTCATCTAAATGAAGAATGACAACAAATAAATACAGATAAAACAAATCGTAATACGCCGTATAATATTAATATATGGCCAAAACTAAAAATTAAAAATGGCCTATAAGTCTAAAATTTAATTTTGACAATAAAAACAAATGGTTTCCCGTTTCATCCCATAAGGGGATTAGGGAGAGCACTTCTCACAAACCAGTGAGCTGTGCGCGTGCAAGTTTTACACTCACCGACTGGGACCTACAGTTTTACACCGGTTCCGAAGGGTATTTTGATAAACTTTTTCATGGCAAAATACTCGATAGTGTCGAGTATAAAACTTGAAAGCACACAGCTCACTGGTTGCGAGAAGCTCTCCCCTATCCTTTCATGGGATGGAATCGGAAACTATTTATTGAATTTTTTAACTGTTGTTCATCTCTAACTAGATATTGTGATAATGACCCTTAGTATGTAAAATTACGGGTCGTATGATCGCAATGTGTGTGAAGATAAATGCGAATTTAACTAGTAGAAACACAAACCAATTATGTTAGCAGAGGCTCTGTAATTACATTAACAGAACTATGTAAGAAAGCTAAATTTTGGAAAGGTTACAGAAATTTCCGATTTTCTCGCGATCAGACAAATATATATAACCATCAGTTATACATTTTATTGAAAGGACTTACTAAAGGGTTATCGAGACTTCTAACAAAGATATTCTTTGAGGTTTTGTTTACATAGAACATCTTGGGAAGATTTCGGGGCAATAGCGCCTAATTGGGAAGAGTTTAGTGATTGGAACTAGTATCAAATTAAAGCTATTGACATGTATTTTCATTATTTAATACCCTCATCTCCGAAAAAGGCTCCAGAATATCAAATTCGTCCAAGAACTTATGAAATTTTTGAGTCGGACGGACAAGATGCGTCCATGGTAATCACCAGGAAAAAGGCAAAGGCAAAATATGTCCTTAAGGAGTGACTTCGAAATATAAAATCTAGAATTTCCCAAGGACCTTCCGAAATTCAGAATTTAAAATTTTCTGTGTGAGGTCCCTGTGCAAGATTTTGGCCCACTGTGGTCAAACGAAGAATTCTCCAAGAACCAAATATATGCAGGTGGGTAGTCCTTGACACATCCTTTCAGAATATACCAACCACATATTTCAGAAGACCTTCAGAAGCGAACATTTTTCATTTTGAATTGCATATACGATAACAGCTTTTCGCCCACTGTGCCCAAACGAAGAATTCTCCACGAACCAGGCATACGCCAGTAGATAGTCCTTAAGGAGTGCCTACGAAATATAGAATCTAGAATTTCCCAAGGACCTTCAGAAATTCAGAATTTAAAATTTTCTGTGTGAGGTCCCTGTGCAAGATTTTGGCCCACTGTGGTCAAACGAAGAATTCTCCAAGAACCAAATATATGCAGGTGGGTAGTGCTTGACACATCCTTTCAGAATATACCAACCACATATTTCAGAAGACCTTCAGAAGCGAACATTTTTCATTTTGAATTTCATATACGATAACAGTTTTTCGGCCACTGTGCCCAAACGAAGAATTCTCCACGAACCAGGCATACGCCAGTAGATAGTCCTTAAGGAGTGCCTACGAAATATAGAATCTAGAATTTCCCAAGGACCTTCAGAAATTCAGAATTTAAAATTTTCTGTGTGAGGTCCCTGTGCAAGATTTTGGCCCACTGTGGTCAAACGAAGAATTCTCCAAGAACCAAATATATGCAGGTGGGTAGTGCTTGACACATCCTTTCAGAATATATCAACCACATATTTCAGAAGACCTTCAGAAGCGAACATTTTTCATTTTGAATTTCATATACGATAACAGTTTTCGCCCACTGTGCCCAAACGAAGAATTCTCCACGAACCAGGCATACGCCAGTAGATAGTCCTTAAGGAGTGCCTACGAAATATAGAATCTAGAATTTCCCAAGGACCTTCAGAAATTCAGAATTTAAAATTCTCTGTGTAAGGTCCCTGTGCAAAATTTTGGCCCACTGTGGTCAAAAGAAGAATTCTCCAAGAACCAAATATATGCAGGTGGGTAGCGCTTGACATGTCCTTTCAGAATATGTCAACCTCATATTTCAGAAGACCTTCAGATGCGAAAATTTTTCATTTTGAATTTCATATACGAAACCAATTTTTCGCCCACTGTGCCCAAACGAAGAATTCTCCAAGAACCAAATATATGCCAGTCGATTGTCCTTAAGGAGTGCCTACGAAATATAGAATCTAGAATTTCGCAAGAACCTTCCGAAATTCAGAACTTAAAATTTTCTCTGTGAGGTCCCTGTGCAAGATTTTGGCCCACTGTGGTTAAACGAAGAATTCTCCAAGAACCAAATATATGCAGGTGGGTAGTGGTTGACATGTCCCTTCAGAATATGCCAACCTCATATTTCAGAAGACCTTCAGAACCGAACATTTTCCATTTTGAATTTCATATACGAAAACAATTTTTCGCCCACTGTGCCCAAACGAAGAATTCTCCACCAACCAAACGTATGCCGGTCGATAGTCCTTAAGGAGTGTCTTCGAAATATAAAATCTAGAGTTTCCCAAGGACCTTCAGAAATTCAGAATTTTAAATTTTCTGTGTGAGGTCCCTGTGACCCAAATGTGGATTTGTTTGTTGAAAACTGCTGAAAACAAAAACGTGGCAGACAATAAAGGAACAAAATGCAGCAGATCTTCAATTCATGAAAACAATGCTTGCAAACATGTACATGGTTCCTGCAATATGTTGCTGGGGCCTTTATTTTTCAGCACCATACCGAACTTAATTAACATTAGTTTAGCATTTGTGAATAACTGTACTACTGTGCGCTTAAACAATTGTAAATTCCCATTAAAGGCACAATCATAGTTAAAATGCAATTTGCTCAGACAATACTGGTACAATATGATGCGTGCGCATCATGCCACAAGCTTTTGGTGCAACAAAATGAAAACGATTGTGTCTTTAATCTGTCATATGTCTGACTGTGTGTCTGTGTATTTGGCAAAAAGACAACTCATATTTTCTTCATTAAAATTCATATGTATTTAATAACAAAAACGAAAAACGATTTCAAAAATATTGCCACAATTTCAAATGGCTTTGAGAGTAATGGCGTATTTCGGTGGCTGTCATGAAAAACTGCATGTAACATACAAAATGTATGTATGAAGAATACAACCTGCAACATTGGACAGCCTCTGCCTCACACAGTCGGCATCTAATGAAGAACTCAGATGACAGACTGGCAAACCTTGTTGATGTCGTTTTCAAACAGCATTTGGGTGTATAACCAACTACCAAATCTTAGATGTTGTTTATTCATATCTTGTTTTTATTGCACATAATTTTGTCAATGTTTTATAGCTGTGGTTGTTGTTGCTTGAATCTAACACACACACACACATGTATGCAGATACAAACGTGTATTCTACAATGTACATTCATTTGTTTGTATTTTTGTATGCCACTAGACGGTGGCACAAATACGTGTTAAATTACGCTTAAGTTTTATGAGGCCAATTTATCATTCTTATGAGTCAAAAAAAAAAAAGCAACAACTGAAAACTGAAAAAATCCGAGTGGGCAACACATGAAAACGTTTTGTTTACAAACAAAAAAAATCACTTAACATTTGCTTATTATGTGATTAGATCAAACACGAAGTTGTATATGCCTACGTCCAGAGCAGCATCGAAATCACAGACGGACGGAATGCATGGATTCTGAAAGGCCTTTTATCATATCTTCATCGTTAAGTCCGTGCTTAAATCACCCAGCGCATATTACTTGCATCTCTATTAAAATGTTACATGTCACGGCGTAAAAATATCACAGAAATTTAGTCGCATTTATACGGCAGTTTATCGCGGCCATGTTAGCGATACCCTAGTTCTATAATCTTTGCCGTTTACACCACCCAATTTAAAGATTAAATTAATATTTCAGGTGGCAACTTTGTATGTAGACCAATTTAGAGCAACCCCGTGCCGAGACCAAATTATCGAAGACGGCGGCGGCACAACTGACAAATTAAATTGTCGGCTCTTGGATTTGCCAGTTTTGTAGAAATTAGGAATGTTTTTGAAATAACTGAACCTAAAAAATTGGATCATTAGGTCAAATCGGGCCAGTCGATCAAATCGACACACATTTTAAACCGAAGAGAAGCAATTATATCGGCGGCGGCGTGAGCTTCTAACAATTTTCGGTGACGGCGACGCGTCGCAAAATTTTTCATCGGCTTCAAACAGTTGACGTCTTGTGTATGTTTCTATTTTGGTTTAATTTTTAACGTAGAATACGTTATACGGTAAGGTAGGGGTGTTGATCTGGAGCACAAAATTTTGAGAAAATGTTTGTCAACTTTCACCCACTTTTACTTAAATATTAAAACATATTTTAGCAATTTTTATATGTTACTCAGTTTTCGTAATATGTTTTATTCGAATTACATTAAAAAAATTATATGTCTATATATAAAAGTATTATGTAGTTAAGGAAATAAATATTTAAGAGCATGATATTTTAGACTTTTTTTGTACATGCCGCTGTTGTTGTTGGTTTGTAAATGCCGCTGTTGTTTTTGTTGTTGTTGTGAAATCAAATGATTTTGGCTTTGCTGTGCCTTGTTTATTTATCGAGCAGCGTGTAAATGTGTGTGTGTGTACATTTCGTTTTGTTGGATCGGTCGGTTATTAGTTCGTTTGGGGGGAACATAAAATGAAGGGAGGGGAGCGTGGACACTTGTGTGTGCTTGAAAGTTTACAGATCTTTGCTGTCGTTTGTTTACTTCTGCGAGCAGCGTGTAAATGTGTGTGTATGTACATTAATACAAAGGATTGGCGATGTATACGCTCACTATATCAATGGCGTTTTTCCTAAACACATTTCTGTGAATACATTGGGAAGTAGTTGGAAAGCAGCTAATCTATTGTGCTGCCATATCATAAAATGTATTGCTGTAGCTGTACTTCAAATGAAGATGTCGCTATAATGTAATACGTTAAACTAGATATAGTTTCATCCTTAAACATATGGCATACAGTCTTCGAGCACACAAACTAAAAAATAAATTAATAAATCTTGTTCAAAAATATTCCAATCGTTTAGATCAGTGGTTTCCAAACTAATTTGGGTTATCGCCATCATTTTGGTAGTTTTGTTGTCTTATTTTACTAAAAATTATACTGTACATACATAAAATAACTTATCACACATAACTTATCCTATCTAAAATTAATTAACTTTAATACATGCAAACGCCTACTTATGTTACAAAAACTTAATAACTAGCTATCAGCTGTATGCGTATATATTAGATAGATTTAAATAATTTATCAAAAATTATATTTAATTCATATATTGTAATTGCAAAATGACTAACGTATTCTACGTCTGACCTATGCGCCCGTGTTATCTAACACAGGCTTGTTTTTTTTTTGATAAATGACAGAGTTGCATCAAATTGTGCACCAGTTTAAAATGAGGTTAAAAATTAAGGCATAAAACTATTTTTGCAGCAAAATCAGATCTGCACCAAAATTTTGCGGTGAGTTGAAAAATAAGTTATTTTTTTGCGCTAGGTCCAACTTCTTGAAATATAGGCCTTTAAAGCTTGAGTATATAATCGGTCATATCTCAAGTATTTATCATCGGATCTGCTTGAAATATGTATGTATCATTACAAAGCCCTTGTGAAACTCTGTAACTCTCTATATAAATATATTTCCTTTTATTAACCCATTGAGGGGGCTCATTTAAAAAATGTCCTTTAACCTCACTTTTTTGGTTTAGTCAATTTGTTGTTCTTGTCTTTTGGTGTTGTTGTTGTTGTCTTTTATTTCTGTTGTCCTTTGTTGTAGTTTTTTCACACCAAAATAGAAAAACTATTTCTAAAAACTCGCGCGATTTTTCTGATTTTGTCCCACATCGACTTAAGGTACAAAGGGAACTTGATTATAAATTTAACGATTTATGAAATTTATTTCATCAGTTTCGGGTAATAAATGACAGAGTTCTACATTCAAGCTGTGGAGACCTATATTTCGGAAAATATGGACTTCCGCAAACTTTTTTTTTTTCAAATCCGCATTTAATACTCTACCTGGCAAAAAAAATAATTAAAAAAATCCAATTTTGCTGCTAAGAGAAATTTGTTCCAAAAGTTAACTTCAGTTTTTACATATTAGAATTGTATGAATACTCTAGCGTGAGTTAACGGAGTTAACCTTCGAAATGCGCTAATCTTTATCGGTGTAATAGCCACATTACGGTCCTCATTAACCCTACGATGATGGGAGGGCCTCGCCAGACCCAATATAACATGTGTCTTTTTTCACACACAATATAGCGAGCAGATTTTATGAGAACCAGGAGGGTAACCTACCGCCGAATAGACGGGAAAATACATTGAGTCGGTTTTGTTCTTCCGTTATAACCAGTTATGGCAAAGTATTTAGTGGACTCTCAGGTCAAAAAAGAAAGTTGGATTTTTGTTTAGAGAATAAAATTTAAAATAAAGTAACTATTTCCCAATGACATACCGCGAAGGGGCAAATGACAGGTTTTCGAAATCGAAATCTAAATTGACTTGAAATATTCAAGTCGATTACCCTAGAGTTATAGAGGAATGCTGTTATTTGTTGTAGATTTTTCAAAACTCCTAGCATAAAACTGGAAACAGTATGATATTGTCAACTCCATCCCTGGATACATGGATGTGTTTAAATTCTCCTCTAAAAACACGTTCGATGGTGCACATATTGTATGCGGACGCGGAGCTTTTATCCCCCATGCCACATGAACATTATTATTCTAAGCAAGAATTTGTTTCTGTTTGAATATCCAATAATTTCTAATGAAAGAAGCATCTCATTATGTATGAACACATGTTGCCTATTCTATGCAATGTTTTTTTTTGGCTAAAACAATGACTAAATTTTCAGTTATAGTGTCATTTCTATCTCTTCAAAGATACGAAAAAAATGGTTTTCTATCACTCCAAAGATTCTAAAAAAATCCTGATCTGTTTAACTCAAAGGAAATTGAAAAAAATTTTCTTTTAAGAAATAATTTCAGGTAGAATTATATAGCACGCTGAAAAGCACAGTCCCTTTAACTTTATGCAGGAATCATGCATATGTTTGTAACTTCCATATAAAGGGCTTTCCTCTTTGAGTGATATGATTTCTTAAAAAAAAAAAAATCAATGAGTGTTCGAACTCACGGGCGATGTGTTAGCACCTTTTTGTTATACGGTACCTGTTCGATTTCTATAAACACATTAGTAAATGTTACATTGGAAAATAAAAAATGACTAGTTTTTGTACTGAATGCTCTTTTGCTATTGCACTTTCTTTTTTCTTATAAAGGGGTTTTCAACAGAGACGCTACAAAAGTTACTCGATAGGGACAGCAAACGACGCCATATTTTTCCCGCTCTTTTGACATTTCACTTCAGTAAGGTTTGCCATTTCATCATGGAAAGATATACGAGCCAACAACGAGTCGAAATTATTAAAATTTAGTACCGAAATTTGGAGTCAGTGGCCTCAACTTTAAGAGCGCTACGTCCAATTTATGGTCGTCATACGATGAGGCTCATTTCTGGCTCAAGTGCTTCGTCAATAAGCAAAATATGCGTTATTGCCCAGACAGCAATCCACACGTAATCCATGAGTCACCATTGCATCCCGAAAAAATTACGGTTTGGTGCGGTTTATGGGCCGGCGACGTCATTGGTGATGATCAAGGTCGGCACATTACTGTGAATGCGAATCGCTACCGTTCAATGATAACCGAATATTTTTGGCCCCAATTGAATAATATGGACTTGGAGGACATGTGGTTCCAACAGGACGGCGCCACAAGCCACAGCGAATGCCACAATCAATTTATTGGAAACCAAGTTTGGCGAACGTGTTATCTCACGAAATGGCCCAGTCGATTGGCCGCCTCGGTCGTGCGATTTGACGCCGTTAGATTATTTCCTGTGGGGCTACGTCAAGCCTATGGCCTATGCCAACAAGCCAGCGACGATTGATGAACTTCGTACGAATATCGAACGTGAAATTGCAGCAGTATTGGCCGATTTATGCGTCAAAAATTGGGTTCAGCGTCTGGACTTCTGCAAGCGTGCCCGTGGTGGCCATGCAAAAGAAATCGAGTTCCATACATAATGGCATCGAACGTACTTTCACAGGAATAAAGAATTTCATTGGTATCTAAAACCGGTTTTGTTTTATTTAAAAAGACTTTTGTAGCGCTCTTACTGAAAAACCCATTATCTGCTTTAACATTAGATGTAATATAGTTAAAATACATAAAGCATTATTTAGCTCACTGAAATAATTGTTTTTGTTTTATCATAAACAGAGCAAAGACAAAAAGTATTGAATAGTATAGAGAACTTATTGCACTCTTTTTCCGCTCTCACGTAGAGAGTCTGAGTAAAGGAGCATAAACGAGTCTTATTATCTTTATAGAATATTCCAATATAAATGCACCATTTCCAAAATGTTATTACATAAAACAATACAAAAAGCATAAATATTTCAAAAGGCATCAATGTTTCACATCAAAATTATGAACGAACCAAGTTATGAAAAAGGAGGGTAATACGTTTTGAATCAGTCGCCAGATGTCGCCAGGGCTTTTGGGTCATACAATTCGTTTCATGGGTTCTCTATACTATTCAATACTCTTTGGCGACGACGACCTGCTTGTGTGTTTGCTGCCGCTACATCAATACCATCATACTTATTTTCAGGCCGAGGCAATTGTTGTTCAACAACAACGTATGTGATGCTAACGCTGTGTGTTATTTGCATGTGTTCACTTTGATAAATTGCCCTAATCGTGCCTATAGATGTTAAAAAATCAAAAGCACACTAATTGTTAATGAATTTAAAATGTGTTTTATTTAATGTAAATTACTGATACAATCGATACAATTAAGTTTTGAATAAAACGTCTTTCAAATGGCCTCCACATCTTCTTTTGCAGCAACGAATTCCATGAACCCAATTTTCGGGCACTTTTCCTAAATCAAGTGGTATTTCATGAATAGCACGTTCAATATTGACTTGCAAAGCTTTAAGAGAGTTTGGTTTATTGCTAAAGACCAATGACTTGAAATATCCCCACAAGAAATAGTCTAATGGTGTTAATTCACAACTTCGTGGAAGCCAGTCAATGTCACAATTTCTTGAAATAATCGAATCTCCATACTTTTCTCGCTATAATTCGGTTGTTGCACGTGCTTTGTGGCACGTAGCCCCGTCTTGCTCAAACCAGATGTTGCCAAGATCAACTTCTTACCATTTATTTAGTTTGTAACTGAAGATATGTAAAATTATACTTTTCCAGCTGTTTTTAGCTGAGTAAATAAATAAATAAGACTTGTGAGATTTTTAAGTTATCATCGGTCTATACCGCTCTCCATTGACAGTAACGGTGTTACCAGCTTCATTTCGAAAGAAATACGGACCGATGAATGCCACTCATCACTTAGGGTGATAGCAGAGTATTTCGACATCAGGCTCATCTGGGTACCGGGACACAGCGACATTCCAGGCAATTGCGTAGCGTATGCGTTAGCTAGACAGGGTACTACGGCACAGGTTCTTCCGGCAAAAGAAGGTGTTAGTATGCCAATCTCTACCTGACGTTTGCAGATCAGGCAGTGGGCCCATAATATGTTCAAGGACAAGTGGAGACTTACTTCAACTTGCAAACAAACGAGGGTCCTCTGGCCACAGGTGGACAGGAAGAGGACTTAGCAACTACTTAACTTGCCGAGAGGCAGGTTATCCACAATGATAGGAACACTTACGGGACATTGTCTTGTAGGAAAACACGCCCTAAGGTTGGAACGTAGAAACTCCATTCTCTGTAGATGCTGCATGGAAGAGATCGAGGAAACGACGAAACACCTTCTCTGGAATTGCCCTGCTCTGGCAGGACAGAGAAGTAGGATATTCGGAACACATCTAGTTAGCACCGTAGCCCTACAGGATATTCCTGTAGGTCTTATAGACAAATTCATTGAAAGGGCAAATTGTCTAGACGACTGGTCAATAGTTGCTATAGAGGAAACTCCAGGTATCACAATGGGATTCTTTAGCCTAAGTGTGCTAGACAGCGTTCTGTCTTGTACTTCGAGCGGTTCTTTGTCTTATTGGCACTTGAAGAGAATGTACGTACGAGCACAGGTGGACGATTATTACAACTATAAAATGGCAAAGGTGCTCGAAAAGTTGCAATTGGAGAATGATTATTTTGATAAAAAGAAAATTTAATAATTTGTAAACGTCGTTCTTGCGTATACCTCTCCATGATGAAATTGTAAACATTACTGAATACAACGAAAAAAAATCACAGATCATGACATACAACAAATGGCTGAAACGTCACTTAGAAATCATATCAGTCAAATTGGTAAAACCCTTTACTTACGTGCAAGCATTGTTTTCATGAATTGAAGATCTGCCGATTTTTCGTTTCTATGTTGTCTGTCACGTTTTCAGTTGCAGCAGTTTTCAACAAGCAAAGCCATATTTGGGTCACAGAAAAATATATTATAACATTGTTACTTATATACTCGTATTGTGTCTCCATCATGTAATATTGAATAAATAAATAACTAAATGGTTTCCCATTACATCCCATGAAGGGACAAGGGAGAACTTCTCACAATCTCTGAGCTGTGCGCTTTCCAGTTTTCACTCACTGATTGGGACCTACAGTTTTACACCGATTCCGAATGGTATTTTGAGAAGCTTTTTCATGGCTATATACTCGATAGTGTCGCCGTCACTATGCGAGGTGACCGTTGCCGAAAGAAATTTTAAGGTGGTCAGAGCAGGGTTCGAACCCAGGATCTCATGTACAAGAGCCGCGCACACTAACCATTGCACCACCGACGGCCAATAGGAATTATAGTATGATTGGACACAAGTATACTATATTTGCGACAATCTACAAACACGTTATATTTGCATCCAAACAACAAACAACAGGCAGATTTTTCAGCGTGCTGACAGTTGACAAAGAAAATTAATTCAATCGGCCGTGAAATTGGAGGACCAAACAAATCTTACACGGATGACACTGGAGGCTTTTCGTCAAAATTCACTGTGTGGTGTTTCTCGAAATTTGAAGTTGTTGTGAACGATGCCGAGTAGATGTTCCAGTGTTTTTGGCGACACTCTCGTTTATAGCAGCAATAATTTCGAGAGACCGTCCGGTATGACGACGGATAGGAGGCTAACTGTATGACGACGGATAGGAGGCTAACTGTCGACTCGGTTTCCTGAAAAATTTTGATCGCTCTTCGAATTGTGTACACATTAACTGCACTTCCACTACCGAAAATTCCGCGAAGTTTGCGACCGGTCTCAGTGTAACTTTCCCCATGTTTGCTTTGGGTTTTCACAATGATGAAGATAGGTATTCATTTGTGTTGTGCTTCATTTTTAATAATTGGAATTATCGAAGACGTGAACTGTCAAATTTCAGAAAAAGTGCCATCAAACGTAAATAGTGCACTTTTATTAGGACACACTTCATATATCATTAGAAGTCATACGGGAGGGTTTACTATACAAGTGTTCTGATATTATCTCTCCTTGGAAGGGACTCTGTTGCATAACGCCTGAGTCGCACTATTGTGCAAATCAATAATTTCTTTGTTATAACAAGCGATTTACTTTAATTTTTCTACTTCACTTGGCCAGTAGTACGTTGTGAAGTTTAATGTGTAAAATTTACTAGTCAGTGTGGATCAAGTCTCCTTATTCAAAATATAGCGCCATTTGTTTCCATTTCAAATCAGCTTAAGAAATTATATATACAAGAGTGTCTCAGTAACTTTTTCATTTTAACTTTTTCATTTTAAAATAAAAACACATATATTTTGAGAAAGTTGTGCTTTTTTTATTGGATTGTAAAGAAGGAATGTTCCGATTAAGTATGGGGTAAAATATTAGTCAAATGCCCCTCACAGCTCTGACGACAGGCCATTACTCTTTCATGAAAATTTCCATGACTTTTTCACAGAGATGTGGCAGTATCTCACCGCGATGCCGTGCTATAAGGCCATAGACAATAAAGCCATATGACCTTATTTCTCATCACTTTGGGAAATAAGACCATATGGCTTTATTACCACAGAGCAAGTGCAATAAAGCCATTATGGTATTATTTCACCTTTGATAATTTTCTATGTGCTACTTATGTAGTGTATTTGATTTCTTTTATTGGCAACAAAAATTTAATTCAGTTAACAGAAAATTTAAATATTTACATACATATATGTATTTTCTTTTCTACAATAATTAACAATATATAAATGTGGCAACCGTAATGATGGCACGACAAATAGGACTCAATGTATGCGTTCCGTTTTTCGCAGCTCTTCCTTTTATTTGTCGGTAGCATGGCTGACAAACTTCAAAATGTTTGCATGGATCAAACAGTATTTGTCTGTCGTTTTCGCAACAAACAATACATGACAGATAATGTTGCTGTTGCATTTCTGCGTCAGTGCCTTCTTCTTCGCTGCTATTTGCATCTGATTCAATGCCGTCAGCGCTGTCAATTGTATTTATAAAATCTTCCTCAAGCATACAGTTCTTCATTTTGGAGAACTGTGCGAGTACAGTACTCAGGGTAATTTTCTTCTCCCTTAAAAGTCGAGATCGATTTTGTATGAAAATACTTCGCTTTTTTCCGTAAGAACTTCTGGCAGTGTATACACATGTGCATCCGGAAATTGCTTTAAGGAAATCACTTGATTTGGTCGTTCTAAATGCATAAGAAATGCTCAAGAATTCCAGAAATCCGTAAAAATTACCATTCTTTGGAAGCTTCCTACGGGGCGCAAGAGTAGCGCGCCGCGCGCAGGCGCGGACAGCCACGGGTAGGCGCCTCCCCTCCCTCGCTTGATCCATATCTCTTTAACGGTTGACTCTGACAACTCATTCTTTACGTGGACAATATGCAATTTTAACAATGGATTGTACGGGTATGGCGTTATTTCCACTTCGATTGTTAAACTCATATGGTGTTATTACACTCTCGTGTTGGTAATAAAGTCATATGATCTTATTTCTCAAAGTGATGAGAAATAAGGCCATATGGCTTTATTGCCCATGGCCTTCTAACACGGCATCTCTCACCGCTGGCACGTTGGATCTTGGATTTGAGCTTGTTTCTGGTTTATTCGCATGCGCCCGAGATTTCACAAAACCCCAAAAAAAGAAATCGCACGGCGTTAAATCGACAAAATTGGCATCAGAATTTCTTGAGAAAATTTGTTCAGGTATTCAAAATTTGTATTGAATTCTAAACATTTAAGGGTGTTTTTTTTAAAGTAACTGAACTTTAAATTAAAATGAAGCACAGACAAATATTTTTAATATCAATTAAATTGGCTTTATTGGATATATAATTTTATGCCATTAAAACTTAGAGAGTTTGATTCGGACCATGTGGCCGCAACGGCAGGCACAATCTGGAACTCCAATTTTCTCACACTGTTCGCAGTATTTGTCGTACATTGATTTCCAGGTGTTAATTTGTCTCTGGTTTATCGGCGTAGTCGAGTGACTTTACATAACCCCTAGGAAAATAATCCAATGGGGCTAAATCTCACGATCTTGGTGGCCAAATAAAAGGGAATTTCGTGAAATTATTCGTTCATCTAAAGATTCTTTGAGTGAATTATATGTAGTGTGCGCTGTGTGGCATGTGGGTCCGTCCTGTTGGAACCACATATTATTGAAGTACTAAAAAAACTTGTAATCATTTCTCTATATCGTTCAACGTTGACAGTAACATTCTGCCCATAATCGTGTTTGAAGGTAAATGGACCAATGACTCCGCCGGCCAATTATCTTCAGTCAAAATGCGACAATTTTCCATTCAACCAAAAATGAGCTTCATCCCTGAGCAACATGGAAAATCGTGGAAAATCTAAATCAATATCAATTTGTGCTTCAGCCCATTGACTGAATTGGCGGCGCATACGATGACCCTTGGCTTTAATTCTTGCACAAGTTGAATTTTAAAAGTTCGTAAGCCAAGATCCTTTCATAAAATCCTCTATAAAGTGGATTCACACATTCCCATTTGCTGAGAACGGCGCCGAATTGATTGATGTGGGTCTTCTTCAATGATTTGCTGTACAGCGGCTATAGCTTGTTGGGTGCGCACTGTTTGGCATCTTATCATTAGTACAAAATGTGGTGCGAAAACGATCCATAGTTATTCGAATTATCCGCTCTGATGGACCATTATTTCTACCATAAAATGGACCAAGTGCACGATAAGTTAGAAGAACAGAACCATTATTTTGATAGAAAATTCCAAAAATTTTCAAGCATTGCTCTCGCGTAAAGTCTAATCATGATGAAATGGTAAACCAAACTAAACAAAAAGGAATTATCAGCTGTTAAAACGTTTGCCAAATAAAGCCGCGATACCAACTTTACATTGTAAAACTGTAAAAAAAAACAATCTAAAAAATTAAAAATCATAACTCGTATTATCATTTTTCAAATACAAATTGATTACTTTAAAATTATCAGTGTATTTTGCAGATGCAAGGTCGTACAAATGGAAAGTCATTTAAAGTTGAATAATAAAACCCCAATGTGGGAGGAATATAACTAGAGTATGCAAAAACCGAAAACCGGTAAAGGGTTTTTGGACGGCCGTTTTCCTGAAATTTAGGTTCAACCGGTTTTTTTAAATTTAATCTATTCCAAAATCGTTTTAACGATTAGTTAAGTTTTCAGTTCTGTTCAGTTAAGTTTTAACTGAAAACTGGTAATTCTTTAACTTTTTTCACAGAAAGTTTCTAAAGAAAATTTAAAAAACCATTGAAAGAGTTTGCATTTTTCTAGAGAAAATTAAAAATAAGTTTCCACACGAGAACTTACGGCAATCACTACAATTGTTTGAAATATTTTCAGATAAAAATAAAAAAGAATCAAATTGATTACTTTTAAAAGAAAAGATTTAAAAGCATTTTGAATTGATTGAGATTTTTAAATTTTTTTCTAAGAAAAATTAAAGATTTGCCAAATTTGTATACATTAATGCTTACATGTGTTGTTCACGTGAGGTGTTAGGGAACACCCGGTGGTTAGAACGAAGTTTCTTTCGCTATATAAAGAGTCCGCCATCTATCTTTTTTTTTCAACTAGTGCTTATTTCGTGAGTGGTAACACTTAGCTCATGTCTGATTTGACAGATAATTAGTTTTATCCTTCCGCTGAACGAATATGGTTGTGTATACGCTTGAACAACGCTGGGAAATATTGCGACATTACTTTGAAAATCATGGCAATGTTGCAGAATGTGTGCGAAAATTGCGTACGGATTTTGGAAGAAGAGAAGCACCGTCAGCTCCGTATGTTCGTTATCTTGTGAAAAAAGTGCAAGAAACTGGCATCCTCGACGATAAACCAAAGCGTGAAAAGTACACCCGAGAATATTGCTGCTGTGGCAGAAAGTGTGCGGGAAGCGCCACCAACATCAATTCACCGTCGTTCTCAACAATTGAACATTTCGGAGACATCATTGAGACGAATTTTGCATAAAGACCTTGGTATCACGTCATACAAAGTCCAATTGGTTAAGGAGTTGAAGCCAACTGACCATCCAATGCGTTTTCGCTTCACTAAGTGGAAGATGCCGATTTTGCCAAAAAAAATCATCTTTTCAGATGAAGCTCATTTTGATCTTGGCGGGTATGTAAACAAGCAAAATTGTCGCATTTGGGGCACAGAAAACCCGCTCGCATACATTGAGAAGCCGATGCACCCAAAACGAGTCACTGTTTGGTTGCGGATTTTGGTCCAGAAGCACAATTGGGCCATTTTTCTTCGAAACTGAACGAATTTTTGTTCACAAAAATTGAAGAGGAGGATATTGTCAACATTTGGCTTCAACAGGACGGCGCTACGTGCCACACAGCCGAAGCTACACTCGATGTTTTGCGCCCTGTTTTTTAAGATCGCATTATCAGCCGCAGAGCTGACGTCGTTTGGCCACCTCGGTGCTGCGATTTGACACCGTTGCACTATTATTCGTGGGGTGCCCTCAAAGATAAGTGTTACGCCGACAAGCCAGAGACAATTGACGCTTTAAAGGACAATATGCGTGAAGCCATTGGTGAAATACAGTTGCACACAATCGATAATGTGCTTAAAAATTGGATCGATCGTGTAGGCTACTGCATGGCCAGCCGAGGCAGCCATTTGAATGAAATTATTTTCCATTACTAACCGGAAGGATTGTACTTTCAACTAAAAAAAGAAATTTGAGAAAATAATCAGTAGTTTTTTTTATAGCATTTTCAAAAAAAAAAGTTATTTGGCGGACCCTTTATTATGTACTAGTTAGTTTCAACGCGCCTAAGACGCCCGTTGAAAAATACAATAACTTAAATGGATGTGTGAATTTTTTTTAAGAAAATTTTGTTTTTTTCATAGAATATATTTTTAAAAAAAAGTATATTTTTAGGTCCTTTTTGTAAGAATATGTATTATATTTTTTTTTCACAATTGGTCCTTCTTTCAAGAATAGGTACACTTTTAGGAATAGGTACTTATCTCAAGAAATGTTATTTTGTTTCACAAAAAAGGTACTCTTTAAAGAAAAGGTAGTTTTTAAGAAAAGGCAATATGTTGTAAGAAAATGGTAAGGCAATATGATATTTAAGAAACAATTACTTTTTTTAAGAAAAGGTACTTTTTTGTAAAAAACTTACCTTTTTTAAAAAAAGGAACTTATTTAAGATAAGGTATTTTTTTTAAGAAAAGATAGTTTGTTTAAGAATTTGAATAGGTATTTTTTAAGAAAATTTAATTTTCTTAAGAAAAGGCACTTACTTAAGAAATGTTCTTTTTTTTAAATAAATTGCTTTCACTTTAAATTAAATTAAATGGTTTCCCATTACATCCCATGAAGGGACCGGGGAGAACTTCTCACAGTCACTGAGATGTGCGCTTTCCAGTTTTCACTCACTGATTGGGACCTACAGTTTAACTTCGACTCCGAACGGTAGTTTGAGAAGCTTTTTCATGGCTATATACTCGATTGTGTCGCCGTCACTATGCGAGGTGACCGCCGCCGAAAGAAATTTGAAGGTCGTCAGAGCAGGGTTCGAACCCAGGATCTCATGTACAAGAGCCGCGCACACTAACCATTGCACCACCGACGGCCACTTTGGCTTTTCTAAATTTACTTTTTATTGGCTTCAAAACTAAAATATATACTAAATATTGGTTACAGGCTAAACCTAGAAAACTTCCCATTAAACAAGAAAGTAGTTAGTCACGACACAAACCAAAGCAAAAGTAAACAATATAGTTGATAATAGTGGGATGTAGCATAATAGTGGTAAAACAAATGTGTTTTTTTTTTTGTAATTTAGCCCCCATCTCGCTACATGCGATAAGGAACTTCGTTCCAAAATAAGTAATTTGCACATTACATATAAACAACAAAACCACGTAACACAATAGAAAGTTGCAACTCTAACTTAGAAACAAACTTGAATGCAACACAAAATGTAAGTAAAGTAGCGCAGCGACCACTATCCTCCGTCATCGGTTTGTTACTGAACTAACCTATTGTCATTGAACTCTGGTCACTTTTTTAGTTAGAAAGATGTAACTTTACGCCAAGTTCTCGAAGCCTGCTCCTTGGTCTACACGTTGCGTTGTCGGTGCATTGAGTGTGTGTAGCATTTACAGTGTCAGACGTTTGCCATAATCGTCCCCACATTGTAATACTCTCACATTCTCTAAGTTGGCATCGTGGTGTAGCGTCGCACCGTGTGCCGGTAACGCCGTTTCGCGGTTAGAATCATGTCCCCATCCAATGTCAAATTCTCGATCTGCCATTCCCGTTCCCAATTTGCCCTCTGCAGTTCCCATGTAGTAATTCGCCGCATGGTGAGATTGCATCTCCGTTACATCTAATTCTACACTCAAGATCCAATCTATCTAGGGAATTTACCCTGGTCCTTAAGTTGGTGTAGATACTTTGAAGTGTGTGATCCGTCCCGTGTGCAACCATCAACAAAATTTGATTTTCCCAATATCTCTGAAAGTTCGCAGATCCGATATAACTTCGTTCGTTGCCAGATTCGATCCCAGTTCCCTTTTCCCCAGACGTTGTTCTATTGTGTATCCTGGAAAGCCATTTTGTCCTAAAGTGTTCCTAATTTTGTCCTTATTGTCGTGATGAAATTCCGCATCGCCCACAGTGAGTACTCTATACCAATCTATCATCAATCTGAATTGTGAATTCAATATGTTGGTCTAAACTATTATATATAAAAAAAAATAAATAAATGGTTTCCCATTACATCCCATGAAGGGACTGGGGAGAACTTCTCACAATCACTGAGCTGTGCGCTTTCCAGTTTTCACTCACTGATTGGGACCTACAGTTTTACACCGATTCCGAACGGTAATTTGAGAAGCTTTTTCATGGCTAGATACTCGATAGTGTCGCCGTCACTATGCGAGGTGACCGCCACCGAAAATTTGAAGGTGGTCAGAGCCGGGTTCGAACCCAGGATCTCATGTACCAGAGCCGCGCACACTAACCATTGCACCACCGACGGCCACTATTATATATAGTCAGAGTATTATCCATTGCACTGCGCTCGATTATCCCAAAATAGTCGTCAACATAGACCTTTCTCAGACCTTTCCTCTGCCGATAAAATTCATCTTCGTAATTGAATTCAATTCAAAATTATAGAGCCTTCACAAATAAGGTTCTCGTCGTATCCGCATACTTCTGTACCTCCGTCCATTTATCCTCCATTATTCGTAAGGCAAAATAAACACGCTGAAAAATAACGGCCTCTCTAACATATTCTCCCAAAAATATACTGCAGGAACCATGTATATGTTGGGAAAACACTTCAAACATTACTATGCTTCCAAATCCCAAACTCACTTGTATTTAAATGTAAACAGCATCATGTTTACTGGCAAACATGTATGCTTTTACGTGGAAACATATGCGTATTTCCCCTCTTTCGTTGTTGTCTTTGTTTTCGGAAGGTTTCAGCTATGCGTTGGTTATAACTATGCGCTGGTACACAAATAATTTATTTATATACAAATCTAGTTCATGCAAGCCAAGCGTTTATTTCACAAAGATAAAATGCTTCACGGGGTTGCCCTTTCCAGTTTCTTTCCTCAAAAGCACATACACAAAAAACAAAGAACATCACAAACAATTTAAGCGTCCGAGCCTTCGTTTATTCTTTTTTCACTGATCAAGCGCTTTTGATATCCTCTGTCTGAATACATGAAACTAAAACGCAATACATCGGCCAAAACAAGAAACACTGACTTCATCTGCAATTTCCACGCACATCGAGGAATATTTATGACTCACTGACTGAGAGAATAATGCAAAAATACAGACACCCACTTACAAGATAGACTCTCTCGTTGTCCCTCTTTTATTCTCTTGCTATAGAGAGAGCATAGACTGAGCAATAAACACAGCTGTATTTGTATCGCAAACATAAATATATGTGGGTCGCAAACATATTAATCATTGTGTCTCAAACGTGTAATATTGAATATCAAACACAATATGTTTGGACACAACGTATCTCGAATAGAATAGTCGTCAAATACTTACAAAGATTACCGGATGGTGCGTTGATTGATAAATTCAAAATAATTGACCTCGAAACTGATTATTTAAAAATTAAGATCTAATTATTCATAAAGGTCGAATAAAAATCAGAAAATAAAATAATAAAGGAATTGTATATATATATCGAAAACCCGGGTTTTGGATAGTCCGGTTTTGTTAATACTCTAAATATAACACAATCACTATAAATTAACGGCCGATTCGTATTAGGTTGCAATAATGGAATACAGTTTGTTTTGTGCGACATTGTGTGTGAGTGTATATGTGCGTAGTGGGTATTAAATCATCCCTGCCAGAGAAACAGTTACATTTATATGTTTACAAAGACAACAGGAAATGAAATCAATTTGCAACCTAACAGGTTTCCAGAGTATACAATACCAACACCATCATCATCATCAGTTAACTCAATCTTTATACTCGTATTGTAATATAACCACCCTCCTGATACATATACAGTGGGGGACAATACATTGACCACATTTGAATATTCCAAATAATTGCAGTTGTTAAATACAAATGTTTTTAACAACTCGACTGTTGTGAACTAAATCCTGATTTGGCTTAATACTTTTTAACTTTTTTTTCGAAAACCTTTGATAAATAAATGCTATCGAATTTCTAATGAATTCTGTTGCAGCGACCGAATTTTTATTTAATTCGACTGCAACAACCGAAATTATATTTGGAATGAACTAATTTCCAATTCGGTTGACACAACTAAATTAAATCATTATTGTTATTATATTTATTTTTGTGCTATATTAAGTCTTCTAGTTTTACTCTCACTGATTGGGACCTACAGTTTTACTTCGATTCCGAACGGTATTTTGGAATTAATTTGGTAAATTGAATGTGATGATTTTAACTGCTCGTTGTCTGGAGGACCCCTGCGCTCCACGGTAGATCCATTCTTGTGTGCGCTTCGGGACCATGGAATATTTGAACTCATAACAAACTGCAGGTGCGGGCACAGTGGCAATGGAATCTTTGACATTTGCTTTCAATTGGCTTTTTCAAATACAGAGAGTGATTTTGTAAAGGGATTTGTATTGCAGTAAATAGATATAATATCGAAAAATTCGGATATCTTTTTATTACGCACTTGTTTGTTTTTAAACAAATATGAGTATTTCTTTTGCAGATAATGACAGCCTTTATTGATGTTCGTCCTCAGAAGAAGGAAGAATTGAACAATGGATTTAAATGTTCTTCTAAAATTTATGTGAAGTCGCTTGTGACAACCTCAAATGTTGTTTCTGACAAACTCTCTAAAGCCGGTTGTGACAACCTCTAAAGTTGTTTCTGACAAAGTCTCTAAAGTCGGTTGTGACAACCTTTAAAAGGCGGTTGTGACAACCTCTAAAAGGCGATTGTGACAAGTTCTAAATGGCGCTTGTGACCAACTCTAAAGTCGGTTGTGACAACCTCTAAAGGCGGTTGTAAAGGCATCTGAAGTCGGCAGTGACAACCTACACATTCGTTTACGGCCAATTCGGGGTTTTCAGAAGAATTTTTATGTGGGTGTGTACACCGCATGTATTCTTATCTTGCGAATATGATTTTTTATAAAATGCTAAACGGCAAAACAATTATGTAAAGTCGCTTATGATAACCTCCAAAGTCTGTTCTGCCATCCTCTAAAACCGCTGTGGCAACTTATAAAGTCGTTTTGGTAACATCTACAGTCGGTTGCGATAACCTCTAAAGTTGGTTGTGGCAACCTCTAAATATGGCTGTGCTAACCTCTGAAGTCGGTTATGAGAACCTTTAAAGTCGGCATATGAAACTCTAAAGTCGGTTATGACAACCCCTAAGGTCGGCAATGACAACTTATACAGTCGTTTGTGACAAAATCTAAACTCGGGTGTGACAACCTCTAAAATCGGTTGTTTTAACTTCTTAAGTCCGTTGTGTAAACTTCTAAAAACCAACCTCCTAAGTTCGTTATGACAACCTCTAAAGTTGGTGTTAATTACTTTTCAATTACCTTTAACCCCTGAAGTCGGTTGGGGCTTATTATAAAGTCAGTTACGACAACCTCTAAAGTCGATTGCGACAACCTCTAACGTCGGTTGTGACAACCTCTAAAATCGGTTATAATGCCTGTTTAAGTCGGCTGTGATAATCTCCAAACTTCTAAATTGGGGTTTGACAACCTCCAATTATGACAACCTCTAAAGTCGCTTGCGATAACCTCTGAAGTCGGTTAACTTCTAAACTTGGTTGTGACAACCTCCATTGTTTGTTATCACATCTTCTAAAGTCGGTTGTGATAACCTCTAAAATCGGTTGCGATAATTTCTTAAGTCGGTTGTTACAACTTCTAAATTCGTTTGTGACAACCTCCAAAGGCGATTATGACAACCTCTAAAATCGGTTCTGACAACCCCTAAATTCGGCTGTGACATCATATAAAATCGGTTGTGACAACCTCTAGTATCGATAACTTCTTAAGTCGGTTGAGAAAACTTCTAAATTCGGTTGTGACATCCTCCATTGTTTGTTATGACATCTTCTAAAGTCAATTGTGATAACCTCTAAAATCGGTTGTGATAATTTCTTAAGTCGGTTGTTACAACTTCTAAATTCGTTTGTGACAACCTCCAAAAGCGATTATGACAACCTCTAAAATCGGTTCCGACAACCTCTAGTATCGATAACTTCTTAAGTCGGTTGAGAAAACTTCTAAATTCGGTTGTGACAACCTCCACAGCCGGTTATGACAATCTGTAAAGTCGTTTATGATAACCCATAAAGTCGGAAGTGACATCTCATAATGTCGGTTGTGGCAACCAGTAAATTCGGTTGCGGCAGACTCAAATTGTCTCAACCGAATTTTTCTGTGGGTGTCTGCACCGCATATTCTCCTAAATTACCACACATTTGTCGTTAAATTGGGGCTCACATTTTGTGGCTGTGACCCTTAAAAAAATAACTGTTTCCCATTACATCCCATGAAGCGATTGAGTAGAGGTTCTCACAACCAGTGCGCTGTGAGCTTTCTAATTTTTCAATTCACTGATGGGGAACTACAGTTTTACACCGGTTCAGAACGGTATTTTGAGAAGCGGTTTCATGGCAAAGTACTCGATTGTGCAGCGAGGTGGCCGTTGTCGAAGGAAATGTTTGGTGGTCTACGTTCTCATGCACAAGAGCCGCGTACACTAGCCATTGCACCACCGGCGGCCACCTTAGTGACCCGTAGTTTTAACATGAATTTTCTCTTTAAATTCCATTCCCGATTTAAAAATTCTGTTAAATTTCCACAGTTTTGTCAGCCACTGTCTGTGCTGTAACTACCCCCATGCAGACTTACTCCTGCCTCTTCGCTGACGATTAGGCTAGTAGTGGCGGTGATGGTGGTGGTGTGTACGTGCCCATTGCCTTTAAGGATTTGCCAATCAACCAACAAATTGTCGCATTTGTGTAGTACAAATGCATGAATGTGTGTTGTGTAATGTGTGTACACCCAATGCACAGGAGTGCACATACATATGTATGAATGGGGATGTATTTGCGTTGTGTTAAGTTCATTCACATTATCCTTCTGCTATGACTGATCCCTCACTGTGATTTTTTTGTTTTGGTTTCAATCTCAGTGTCTTTTTCTCGGCTTCATTTATTGTTTGAAGTTCGTTTTGTTTGAAAATAACCTATCCTAACTTAATTATATTTGATCCTCTCATGTGCCATCCAGGCAGTCACTCAGTTCCGATATTTGTTTTCTTTAGATTTAAGTTTCACAGTGTGTGTGAGAGGGCGAATGCACGAATGTGTGTTGTGTTTGCAAATCCTGATATGCATGGGCTTCGGTTGCTGGTATTCTGTTGCAGCTCCTTGAAGTAAAACGTGTGGACGTGCACTAACAATTGTTTATCGCTGTAATCTAGTGGTGCAATATTCACGCCAGGAAGGGCGGTAAAACAATAGGGGCTTACCTTAGATGTACGGAATATTACAGCAACATAGTGAATAACTACTACACCAAGCGAAAAAAAAGGGAGCATGAAATATTTCACCCCACTTTCGGCGACATTCGCTCGGCACACACAATCTCTTATACGATGGTGTGGTGAGAAAATATTATCCCTGACTATATTGAAAATACCAGTGATAAAATATTCTCCCAGAATCTATTCAAAACACCACTGTATCCTGTTTTCGCAACTCTTCGCAAACTTTCCTGACAGATTGCAACGCAATAGTTACATGTATAGAGACAAACTTGTTCGTGTTTGTTGCTAAATGATGGACATTGTGGCGTAAATGAGACTGCACCAGTTGTGACTAAACTTCATAATTCAAACTAATCAAAACAACTGCAGCATTTTGTCCTGTGGCTACAACATGCATACATGCTGTCTTTGGAAGAATAATAGATAGTTTGGTATTGTTGCATATATGCACATGGTGAATCCTGCCTACACCAGGCAGTGTATATGAGGGTACTAAGAGTTAGTGTTTCAACCACCCACAAATAATAGATACAATACCATCTTAGCAGTACACTGGAGGATACAGTACCAGTTTTACTGGTACCTAGGCTGATAACTTGTTGGTTAGGAATGTGGCCAACTAAATAAATATTTTTCTGAATAGACAGGGCGTCATTTAATGTAAAAAATTAATATATTTGCGAGCACAAGCGGCCCAGATAGGAAGGTGTGTGCAGAAAGAGGAGTCAGAGAATTGGCGCTTGGTCTAATGAACCATTTCTGGACACATACATCAAATTCCTTGAAACGGTCTGCTGTATTCATTTATGGTCTCGTTAATATCTCATCTTTGCAGAGGTACACTGAACGGAAAAGCATCGTCACAGGGATGAAAATATTCCTCACCCCAATAACTTGTCAACTTTTGCCGTCAAAAGTGAGCTAGCGTACAGTTTCATTCCCGCAACGAAAATGTGTTCATCAACTGCAAATTGTTCGTTGTTGGTGCAATGAATTTGATTCATTACTCCAACAAATTTGTTTCGTTGCTGCAATGAATTTTTTTTGTTGCTGCAATGAATAAGTATCGTTGTTGCAATGAGTTTATTTGATTGCTGCAATGAAATTAAGAAAATCAAAGAAATCATGTATGACCTTTTTCGTTGCAGCGACTATCAAATTGTCGGATATACGAGACTTTTCATTGTGGCAACATAAAAACATAAACGAAAACGTTATTCATTCAGTCCAATCTTTTCCAGATCGAAAAAGTGTGGCAGTTTTAATATTTAATATTAGTAAAGGCTGTTTTTTTCGCTTAGATAAATCTTACGAAAGGGTTAGCTGTCAAACGAGCTGTCATACTGCTCTCACTGTTTGACAATTATGATTAGAATTCTCTGTCAAATCATCATGAAAAGATTCACTTTAGAACAACGCTACCAAATTATCCAAATTTACTTTGAAAATCAGCCATCGATTGGCGCAACTTATAGACAACCTCGTGATTTTTCTGGCGCACATTATCGTCCATCTGAGCAAACCATCCGTCGAACTGTGGATAGATTTCATATCACATACTCTCTGAATGATGCAATAACACCAACACTTCGATGGAATGTACGTGCTGAAGAGAATATCGCCGCTGTAAACAAAATTGTGGAAGAAGATCCAAATTTATAGATTCGTCGTCGGTCGCAGGTAATGGGGCTCAGTCCGTTTACTACGTGGACAATTTTGCGCAACGAGTATAAGATCCAGCTGGTCCATGAATTAAAGCCACGAGGCCATCATCTGCATCGTTCTGTCGCCGATTGGGCTAATTTGTACCATTAATTGTGCCATGTCCCCATTTACTGTCAAATACACTTTTGTTTATTCCTTCTCAACTCTCGAACATATTTCAGTAATTTCTCGCATGATTTCGACCAATGATCGCGAGCAGCATGTGACTTTTGCTGCTGATCGTTTTATTTGTGTTGATTGCAGCTTCTCTCACGATGATCTCAATTTATATGTTGAAGAGATCGCACGATAGGGTGTCGCCTTGCCTGGTGCCTCTAGTGGTGATCAAGCGTCCGTATGACTCCTCTGCTATCAATGGTGGAAACTTCGTTATCTTCTCCTCGCACTCGAATATTATTTATGATCTTATCTTTTGCGGTTATATGATCTGCATAGGCTTTCTGATGAGAATCACACCTAGATATCTTACACAATCCTTAAGTCAAGTTTGTCCTCCACTTAGAGACAATGGCAGAATATATGAAACCTTCTGATTCCTGGTAAAGAGTGCGAGATCGGTTTTGTCTAGATTTACACCCAGTCCTTTGTACGCGGCCCATTTAAAGAGTCTCCTGATTAAGTCCTGGATCAGGGTCAGGTCACGAGAAGTGAGACATAGTGGGTCACGGATTTTGACCTTTGGTTAATATATCGAAAGGTTATGTCAATATTTAAAACTCCACAAAAAATATAAGTTGTTGTTGGTGTTGCAAATTCAAAATTGAAAATTTAAAAAATTTTCTATTTTTTTGAAAATTGTATATCTCCGAAACGACTTGAGATATTAAAATTTTTTTTGAATTTTTTAAGGAAAATTAAGGAAAAAAAAAACAGAAATCAGATTGCAATTTCGCTTTTTAGGCGTAAAGTTCGTCCCAGAAAAAATTGTGTATTTCAGAAACTACTTGAAAATACAAATTTTTTTTCTGTTTCTGAAAGTTAATTAAATTTCTTAAATTCCCACGAATGATTGATTATTTTTTTTGCTCCTGCTCTTTATTTAAAATGCGATTGATTTCTTTAAACTACAATTGCAAAAGTTTTGTTCAGTGTAGGATACTTATATGTGTTTCCTTAATTTTCCTCAAAAATTTTAAAAAATTATTTTCAAATATCACAAGTCGTTTTCCGAGATATACAGTTTTGAATAATTCAGAAAAATTCAACATTTTTGGAATTTTCAATTTTTAAATAGCAGCAGCAACTTCAGGAATTTTACTTTTAGTTTTTGTGGAGCTTTTGTGGCCGTCGGTGGTGCAATGGTTAGTGTGCGCGGCTCTTGTACATGAGAACGTGGGTTCGATCCCTGCTCAGACCACCTTGCATTTCTTGCGACGACGATCACCTCGCATAGTGATGGCGACACTATCGAGTACTTAGCCAGGAAAAAGCTTCTCAGAAATACCGTTCGGAACCGGAGTAAAACTGTAGGTCTCAATCAGTGAGTGTAAAACTAGAAAGCGCACATCTCACTGATTGTGAGAAGCTCTCCTCAATCCCTTCATGGGATGTTATGGGAAACCATTGTTGTTGTTGGAGCTATATATATTTACATAACCTTTCGATATATAGACCAAAGGTCAAAATCCCTGACCCACTATGCCACACTTCTCGTGGTCTGACCCAGCACATCTGTTCATGGCAATCTGTTACAAACTATCACCGTAACGTACTTACTTAGATGGCCTCAAAGAGCCCAGAGGGGTCAAGCGCCTTACAAAATGGGGATAACATGATTCTCCAGGCGGCTCGATATTTAGTTTCCACCTCCAGTAGGTAACAACAAGCTCTGGCAGGCAATGTTCCACCTGGTCTTTCCAGCGAAGTCTTGGTCATCCTATTTGCCGATGTCCTCCGAGTACTTTTTCGAATACCTTTCGTATTGATTCATTCTGATCCATTCTGCAGACATGGCCTAGCCTGCATAAACGCGCTATATGCGTAACTACGTCGATGTTGGGACACAGACTATACAGCTCGTGGTTCATCCGTCGTCGATACTCGCCCTTTTCTATTATATATAATATAAGACCATTGACCATAGGACCAAATATATTTCGGAGCATTTTTCTCTCGAAGACTCTCAGTGACGTTTCATCAGCATGCGATATGACCCAGGATTCTGCGCTGTAAAGCAAGACAGGTTGTATGAGAGTCTGATATAGTTGGATCTTCGTTTGTCGGGAGAGGGTCTTATCTGTAATATGCTTGCTTAGTCCGAAATAATACCTGTTTGCAAGCACAATTCTCCATTTGGCTTCTAGGCTAACATTATTGCTTTTGTTTACGATAGGCCCGAGAGACATAAGATCGAAATTGTAAAGGTTTTCAACGATCACCATTTCCTCAATCGGGTTGATGTTCTACTTGTCAAAACCATTAATTTTGCCATGTCTTCATTTACCGCCAAATACAATTTCATTTATTTCAGTAATTTCTCGCATGATTTCGACCAATGAACGCGAGCAGCATATGACGTTTGCTGCTGATCGTTTTATTCGTGTTGACTGCGGCTTTTCTCACGATGATCTGCCGTAGGCCTTAAACAGCTCAGCCGGTAATTCATCATCACTAGCGGCATTATTGTTCTTAAGCCAGGTAATTGCAGTTCTAACTTCGATTTGGCTTGGAGGGGGCAGTCGACTCCATAGTCCTGTAAATGATCCACACCCTCATCTATATTGAGGTCACCTGGGACAAGAAAAGAAGAGAAGTGATCTCTCCATATTCCCAACATACTCCACACGTCTGTGACAAGATTCCCATCCTTATCTCTACAAAGGTGGGATTGACTTTGTGCTTTTCGGTAGTATTTACGGAACTCATTCTTCCTTCTGTAAGATTCAAGAGAATGAGCAATCTCTAGTTTTCTCCACGACCGTTTTTTTCTTCTTATATAAACGAGTTCCTCGCTCTCTCGTGCCTCGCGTTTCAAGTGACTGAAGCATTGCCCTACGTGCAGCGTGTTTTATCACTTGCTATGCTACACTCTTCATCGTACCATAGTTTGTCTTTTACAGTTTTTTCACAACCAAGTACTGTCTCTGCAGCAGTTTTCATAGATTGGAAACTGTACTTCCACTGCGCTTTACGATCATTAGGCGGGGGTTCGTTCTGCGCCCGTATTTGAGTGAGTTTATTTGCATAGGCCGTGGCCATCTCTGATAATTTCAGCTTTTTATATGTCTGGATTCGGATATGTCTGGACGTTCGCTCTGCTTAACCTTGTGCGAACCTTTGCTGCAACCGGATAGTGATTCGAATCGATATTAGCTCCTGGAATCACACGAACTTTCATTAGACTATCATCACTTACCAGGTAATCAATCTGGTTCTTCGTCTGTTGATCAGGGGACATCCAAGTAGCCTTTTGGATGTCTTTATGTTGGAATCTCGTACTACTGACAACCATGATTTTAGCCGTGGCAACATCTTACAGTCTCATTCCGTTATCGGAAGTGATGGCGTGTAGACTGAATTTAACGATGGTTGATTCAAAGATATTTTCCTTGCCGACTTTAGTATGAAAATCACTTAGAACAGTCTTAATGTCATGGACAGAGTAGCGGTCATACGTTTCCTCTAGGTGCTTATAGAACATGTCCTTGGTGTTATTATCTTTTTCTTCCTTCGGGGCATACACATAAATTATTGATATGTTGAACTTTGAGGCCAGATGTCGCAGTCTTTTGCCAACTATAAATCCGCGACCAAATTCATGCTTTTCCTCATGGCAGCTGTGACATAGTTGTTCTTCATTGTACGGCCATGTCCTGTCCAACGCATCTCATCCATAGCATCAACGTCAAGCCTTACAATTGTTGAACACATCTGCCAGTTGGATGGTGGCACTGGATCTGTATAGTGTTGTAACATTCCAAGTGCATATCCGTAAATCATGGTCCTTATAACGTTTGAGAGGGTCGTCAAGAAATAGGGGGTTTTATGTTTCTCATTCTCATTTTGTATTTTCATTGCCAATATAACGGTGGCGTAATTCAAGCCCAGCCCACCATGGTTTTGCATTTTACCTGCTGCCATGATTTTTATGTATTAGTCGCCCATTACGGATTAGACGCTGACCAGAATGCAGTGTGTCGAACCTGGAGTTTTGTTTCTTTACTTTTGATCCGCCGTTGGTCAGTATTGTTGGCTCATCCGCCTTCAAAGGACAAAAGAATATGTCGGCTAGTTAGATGAGCTTTAGTGACAGGGTAACCAGTTTAACCTGATATGAATCAGTGATCGTATAACAAATCAGTCTGCTCATTCGTTTCGCCTTCTCACTCTACCTAGCTAACGGAAGGTTCAGAAAAAGCCATTGCCCGAAGATACTTCTAGGAAGTAGTGGGCTGCTTTTACTGTACTATGAAGGAATCATTTCTGGCTACTCCCAAATGAGTGGCAATCAGAAACTTTTCACCTCCACAGTCAGTTGATAATTGAGGTCGACTTGTTCCATTTTAGAGTTTCCTGGCATGTTGCTCCTTACGCTAATGATGCTGCTGTGGACTAATTTTGTGAATTCCTTCCATTTCATGTTTTGAATTTCCCTCAAATTATTAGGTTAGTTTTGTGGCGCGAGCACCAAGCCTGCAGCCTAAACAACCTATACTTTAATCCCGCTTTGAACATTTTGCCTCCCAACTCAATAACGAAACCTTTTGCGGCCGTAATATAATTTTATTACATTACCCTATTGTGCCTCCTGGTTTCTAGCTGTGTGTCAGTATTACCATCATTAGCTTTCGGTCCATTCACTTTCTAGCCCAAAATTGGGAGTGCTCTGTGTGCGTTAACGGCGAAATAAATCTCAAACTGTTGGCAAACTGCGGCTTTGTTGCCTCTGAACGCAGAACAACACCATTAAATTAAGATTTATTAACTCAAGTTTTGCATTTCGCTTGAATAGTTTTCCTTTGTCATTCCGTATTCTATGGAAAGCGAGTGATGTGTTTTGTGTGTGTGTGTAACTATGAACAGAATTTGTGCTGCTGCTTCTGAAGGCATTCGCGGAATCAAAAGATTTACTTTACCCAATACAAAAGGGTTGTTGTGGTGCGTTGAATGCACCACTGCACCACTTATCTGTAATAAAGACACTGCTATCTACAGGCATAATTATGCATTAGCAGGAAAAGAGAAGACCCAGTTTCAGACCGAAAATCTGTCTATGCATATTTGTGTTTGCTTTTCCTTTTCATTCGGTTATGTTCTCAACGCATTGAATAAACACTTGGCTGTCTATTGGACGTGTCCTACTACTAAGTATTTACCCATTCAGTGGTTCGCTTACTCATTTATACGGACGGACATTTCATAATTTTGTTTGTGTTCATCTTTCTTCTAAACTATGACAGCGTTGTCAGCCAACAAGGCAGACAGTGTGGCGCTGCACAATATTAATGATTCAGGAACAGCGATTATGGTGGTATTAACTTATGTTGTTGTCCAACTTAGAGAGTACTAGTTTGCTGGGATATAGTCTGTATCATGTAATGCCACAATGATTAAAAAACTATACTATATCGGTAGAGAAACAAAATGTTTGGAGGTCGTTTAGCATTAAAATATTTCCTTAGCTTAGGTTAGGTTAGAGTGACAGCCTGCATGCCAGGCTCACTTAGATTTTGTAGTCCATTGTGATACCACAGCGACAAAAGGAAAAATATGAGATTTTACAAGTTCCTCCCTTTCAAACAGTTTGATTGCTTTAAATGCCCAAGAGTTGGCGGATGCTAACAACAGCCAGATTTGCTAACTCCCCAAATAAATTTGAGCCTAGTGTAGCCTGCTGCCTTCTGGAAAGAGTTCTTTCTAGGCGCCGACACAGAAGATGTTCTATTGGCTGCGCCTCAGTCACCACAGCCTCTGCAAAAGCCATTTGTCAAGACTTTCAGTCTCACTGCGTGTTGTCCAATGAGACAGTGACCCGTCATGGTAGACACGAGAAGTGATAAGTTCGGTCTCGATAACGATAGCAGTTTATTCGAGTACACTAAAATATTTCCTTAGGTTAGAGTGACAGCCTGCATGCCAGGCTCAATTAGACCTTGTAATCGATTGTAATACCACACGAACAAAAGGAAAACTATGGATATTCCCAGTCCCTCCCTTTGAACCACTTTGATTGCTTTAAAAAGCCCAAGAATTGGCGGACGCTAACATCAGCCAGATTTGCTAACTCCCCAACGAAAATTTTGCATATTGTAGCATGCTGCCCTCTGGAATGAGCGGGGCACATACGAGGTAGGTGTTCTATTGAGCCCACCTCTTCTTCGTCACCCCACATTCTGCAAAAGTCATTTGCCAATAATTTCAGTCTCTCTGCGTGTTGTCCAATGAGACAGTGACCCGTCATGGTAGACACGAGAAGTGATAAGGTCTCGATAACGACAGCAGGGCGTTATTGAGTTTCAAGTTTAGGCGACGTCACATCAGCTTGGAATGTACACTGTTCCCTACTAGTGAACACCTACTATTAGTTGCATGTATGCACAATTTCTTAGGAAATGCCAGCGGCATGCCTATATATTCTAGTTCCCCAGGAGCGTGTAAGGTTGCCACCAGTCTAGCAAGTTCATCGGGTTTGCAGTTACCGCCACCCAAATACGGTAAATATTAAACAGTTCAGTCATCTCATTAATACACGCTGAAAATGTTGTCTTTTTTTGTTGTTTGGATGCAAATATAACGTGTTTGTAGCTTGTCGCAAATATAGTATACTTATGTCCAACCACATTGTGTTTGCTATTCAGTATAACATATTTGGGACACAATGAATAATATGTTATAATTTATATATTTGTGACCCAAATGTGGCTTTGTTTGATGAAAACTGCTGACAACAAAAACGTAAAAGACAATAAAGAAATAACATGCACACATGTACAAGGTTCCCGCACACTGAAAAATATCGGCCCCAGCAACATATTCCCGGAATCACGTACATGTTGCTTATTTGCATTCGTGAATTGAAGAGCTGCTGCTTTTTGCTTCTTTATGCTGACAGACATGGCCGTCGGTGGTGCAATGGGTAGTGTGCGCGCCTCTTGTACTTGAGATCCTGGGTTCGATCTCCGCTCTGACCACCTTAAAATCGAGTATTTAGCCATGAAAATGCTTCTCAAAAATACCGTTCGGAACCGGTGTAAAACTGTAGGTCCCAATCAGTGAGTATAAAACTAGAAAGCGCACAGCTCACTGGTTGTGAGAAGCTCTCCCCAATTCCTTCATGGGATGTAATGGGAAACCATTTATTTTTTTTATGCTGACACACAGCAGTGTTTTCAGCAGTTTTCAAGAAACAAAACCACATTTTGGTCACAAATACATATATTATAACCTATTAATCATGGTATCCCAAACATGTTATATTGTTTAGCAAACACAATGTGTTTCGACAAAAGTATACTATATTTGCGACAAGCTGCAAACACGTAATATTTGCATCCAAACAATAAAAAAAGAAAATATTTTAAGTGTGTGCAATATGTTGCTGGGACCGTTATTTATCAGCGTGTAGACGTGCAACAGTGGAGGGGAGTTCTCGAATTCAGGAAGACTATTCCATGCGCTTGATGGCGGCTTGACGATCAGGGAAAATATTGATTTCGACTTTAGTCACAATATTATTTCTCAGTTATTCCGCTACTTCTCTAATAGCTAAATTTTCTGGCATATTGCAGGAAACATGTAAATGTTTGCAAACACTTTTTTCATGAATTAAAGATCTGGTGCTTGTTTGTTCCAATATTGTCTGGCACGTTTTAGTTTCCAGCAGTTTTCAACAAACAGTGTCACGTTTAGGTCACAAAAACACATAGTACAGGGTGGAGCGCGATAATTTGCTTTTTTTTTGCCGTGGCTGACGGGAGATTTGTATTCGTCTGCCTTTCAGTTGCCGTCATGCATTGGACATGTGAGGAGAGAGCATTTTGTGTTGAAGCGTATTTTTCAAATGCGCACTCGATCATTGCAGTGCAGCGTGTGTGTAAGAGCGGGTGTGTAAACAAACAAAATATGCGCTACTGGAGTGAAACAAACCCCAGAGAACTCACCAGAGACCTCAGCATTCGGAGCGCGTCACTGTGTGGTGCGCTATATCACGAGTAGGCATCATTGGCCCTTACCTTTTCCTGGATAACCGTCTTGCCGTAACTGTGAACTCCGAACGTTACTTGACTATGATATGGGTTTTTTTTCAGCAGGCTCTTGAGGCATTGCAATTAGAGGATACATGGTTCCACCAGGATGGTGCCACTGCACACACGGCGAGGGTTACTATGAATTGTTTGAGGCAAATGTTTCCTGGACGGCTTATCTCTTTGAGGGGTGATGTGAACTGGCCGGCACGCTCACCAGACTTAGCCCCATTCGATTTTTTTCCTTTGGGGTTACCTGAAGGCGAAGGTGTATATCAACCATTTCAACACCTTGGAAGACCTAATTAACAATATTAGGCTGAGAATATTGAGGCTGAGAATTCCAGTTGACATGCTTGTTAGAGTTCATGACAACTTCAGAAAACGTATGCAGCAGTATGTGGATAGCGTAGGTCGACATTTGCCAGATACGCTATTTAAAACCATGTAATTTAAAAATTCCTTTACTGTTCAATATAATTAAAATATAAAATACATTTTTCTAAGGTTCATATTTTTTTATTTCATTCCCAAATAAGCAAATTTCCGCCCTCCACCCTGTATAACCTATTAATCATTGTGTCTCGAACATGTAATATTAAATAGTAAACACAATTTACTTCTGTGCAAAAGTATACTACTATATTTGCAACAAGCTACAAACATGTAATATTTGTATCCAAACAACAAAAATACTGATTTTTCAGTGGTTAAATATTACACAGATCAGACAATTTTTTCGCAATGGACAGCCCTAGGTCCTTAGGAAAGACACCAAAGCCTAATTTACCATTACGAAAAACTTCGGAACAATCATACCGTATTGAAAAGATAAGTGGAACCACTCACAGTTGTAGGATGTTGCCATAGACATTTTTACGAATGGATCTAAGACGGATAGTGGAGTGGGAGCTGGGGTTACTCATCTTCACTTGGTAGTACACTACCGATCGGTCTCCCTGGTTTTGGTAGGAAGTAGTTGGCAATTTCGCAGGCGTGTCGTCAGTTGCGAAATCTTGCTATAGTAGGCTATAACGGCGATAAGGCCGTATCCTTAGTGAAGAATAGATGATACTGGTTCGTAAATGCAGGAGTCTGCTAGATGAGATCGGCACCAGGACAAGACTTTCCCTGCACCTAAGAAAATATGTGCGAATTAGCGTTAACCGAATATCACACCCACATTACCGAAACAACTGAAATTCAGTTGTGGGGACTAAATTCAGTGGTGGCAACCGCAATTCGGTTGTGGGGCAACGACGGTGGGTAATTGTCGCCATAGGTAATTCACGAACCGGCGCGAATTATAGCTTTTCTCTTCCAGTTGGAAACATTCTGCTCCATTTCCCTGATTAGGCTTAGCCAGGCTAATCGCGTTATCCCGATTCGCCTAACTCTTTCGATGTAGGGATACAATTCATAGATCGTCGACACCCACCCTTGCCCATTATAGGACCATATACTGTCCGTAGTACTTTTCTCTCGATAACTTCCAGTGAGGTTTCGTCAGCGTGCGATTCTGAGTGATGCGATTCTGAGTGATGAAACAAGATAATTTGTATGAGAGTCTGATAAAGTTCTATCTTTGTTTCTCGAGAGAGGGTCTGATCTGTGAAGTGCTTGCGAGCACCCATTTGCAAGCACGATTCACCATTTCACTTCCAGCCTAAGGTTATTGCATTTGTTTACGGTAGATTCGAGGTAAGTGAATTCGTCTATTACCACGGAATTTGTAATGGGACTCAACGTTTACCTCTTTTTCCAAAGGGATATCCACCCCTCCATATCTGCTCGACGAAACGATTACATTTGCCTTGTTCTCAATTACTGGCAAACCCACTTATTCACCCTTCTTGAAAACCGTTCTCGAAATAAGGCACTAAAGTTTCGCAGATTTTGCCCAATTATGTCTAAACCATCAGCATACGCGGGCTGCATTTGGTTTTTGCTGCTGATAGTGTTATTCGTGTTGACTTTTCTCATAATGAGCCATATTAAAATGTTGAAGAGATCGCACAATAGGGTGTCCCATGCCTGAGGCCTGGCCTCGTACTAAATGGTTTGGTGAGTTTGTTTTACCAGTCCGTTACTGAGGATTTCGTGTCGGTTAGCGTCATTCTATTTTACAAAGGCGTGCCTGCCTAGCAGGAATACCAAGCTCCGACAGACTTATAAGCTACAAAGTGATGATATACGTCGATTTGTTTTTCGTGGGTTTTTCCAGGATTTGTCGTAATATTTTATATTTTTTATCAAACCAGCACTCAGGGGCTGCCCCCTATAAATGCAGTGCATTGTGTTGGCGAAGGAAAATTGTGGAAGTGGAGGGTGGAAAGAGGGAGTAGTGTCTGTTGACATTTGCCTTGAATCTTTGTATGTCACAATTGGGGGGAAATACACTAGCCGGAAGTTTATTCCTGAAGAAAGAATTTTCTCTATAGTGTGTAGTGCGGTCAACCGGCCACTCGATAAAAAACGGATGAGATTTCCTGGAAAGCTGCGTACTTCGGCTAAATATTCTCACATCTGGCATAAGTTGACGGATGTCCGAGGAACACCGTGGAAGTATCGGTAGAACAGTGACACGCAACCCACATTTCGACGATGCTAAAGGGAGGCAAAGAGTTGGATACTCTACTGTCCCCTATTAATACCGTAGCTGGACACGGTCGAGAAGCTCCAAAGAGGTCCTAGGAGCACCTGGTGGTGGCGTAGATATTGAGATATTGAGAAGATCAGATGGAGTGAAGTCTTTCTTGCACCGCTTTAAGAAGCCTAGATACTTGAATGCATATTTCGACACTTCAAATAAATGTTTTGCCCAACGGACATCGCATTGTATTTTCTTGCCCAGATTATCAAGAGCGTCTGATTCATCAATATCAACACCGTTCATAGACAATAACGACACACCTGGGTCAGCAAACCGTTTATGCGACAACAAACAACACTGGGACTTACCCGCATTAAAATCTACTCCATTCATTCGACCCCATTCAACAATGGACACCAAATCCCGGCCGAGTGTTTCATTCATCGTCCGGCGTTTGACTTCAATCTCTTGAAGACTTGGCCTACGGTCGAACGAATAAGAATGACAGAGATTACTGTCATCCGCAAAAGAGTAGATTGGATTCACAGTCTGACCAAGGAGATCGTCAATGAAAATGAGAAAAGGAGAAAGAACAGAGCCCTATGATACACCTGCAGTCAATTTATGATCGTCGGATGAAACCCCATCTACAAGAACTCGTATAGTGAGATCTCTGAGAAAACTCGATATAAATCAAGTGAAGTTATCACCGGCACCAAAAGCAGCGAGCTTTGACAAGAGTGCATCGTGCCATACTCTGTCAAAGGCCTTGGACATATTAAGAGCCACTACCTTACTCTCACAAAGCCGGTGGATGGATCGACACCACTGTTCCGAAAGGAACGCCATCAGGTCTCCAGTAGATCTCATTCTACGGAAGCCATACTGCCGATCATTAAGAAGATCATTTGACTCCAGATATTTCACAATATGGTTAACCACATGCTCTCCATAGCCTTCGAGAGCGCAAAACAAATTGCAATTGGGCGGTAATTTGCAGGGTCACTTGCATCACCTTTTTTAGGGATTGGCTGGACATTAGCAATCTTCCAACGTGCCGGAAAGACTCCCGCACTGTATGCAACGTGGAAAAGGTTGCGCAGTGGTCGTGCCAGCGTCGAAGAGCACCTACTCAAGACCAGTGCTGATATGCGATATGTCTGGTCGTCAGTTTGCTTTCCGGGCTAAAGCCACACTGCTAAGGTCCGGTCAGGTCTGTAATAAATGGTATTAGTGTGTCGCACATTTAATACACCTTGAATGCAATGGATAAAAGACTTATTCCCGATACTCTTGGGTGGCCCTTTTTAAATACACGACACTGTATGCATAAGAGTGAATTCATGAACCTTTCCAACTCTTCGCTGCGAGGATTGAACAACAGCTCAGCCGGTAGTCCATCAGCAACTGCGGCTTTTTTGTTCTTAAGCCGAATAATTGCAGTTCTAACCTCGCTTTGGCTAAGACACCACCGTCTTGTATTTACTCAACTCCCTCATCTGCAGTTGAGTCTCCTGGGACAAGCAAAGCCGAGAAATGATCTCTCCATGTCCGCAGCGAACTCTGCAAATCTGCGACTTGGTTAACCATCCCTATAAAAGGGGCCTTGATTCGAGGCCCTTGGTTTGAAAATTCGGTAAAGCTAGCGGGACTCATCCTTCCTTCTGTGTGTTTCAATGTTTTTAACTCTCGCGCTTTCTCCACAACCGTTTTTACTTCTCAAATAAACGGGGTTCCCTTCTTCTTTTCTCCCTATACCGCTCCGTTGCGCGACTTGTTGTGCATCTGACTGAAATATTGACATGCATTTTCATCATTTGCCATCGTACCATGGTTTGTCTTTAAGCGGATTTTCGTAGTCTAGCCCGATCTCTGCAGTAGTTTTCATAGAGTGGGAAATGCATTATCACTGTCATGTGGGAGAGTGCATTCTGCGCCAATAACTGCTTTTCTGCGTAGGTGGTGGCTATCTGAGGTAATTGCAGCTTTCTATATGTCTGGTTTCGTACGACTTTGGCTCTGCTTAACTTTGTGCGACCCCTGCCGGAACCAGTTAGAGATCCGAATCGATATTAGTGCCTCGAATCACACGTAAGTTCAATACACTGGTACACTGATGTATCTGGGTTTTTGTTTTTTGATTAGGGGATAACAAAGTAGCCATGTGGATGTCTCTATGTTAGAATCTCGTACTAAGTATCCTCAATACACATGGGGAATGTGTATGCGTTTTTTATTCCTATCTCCCTATAACGATGGGTAATGGATTACCCACCTCCATTTTGATTGAAAATATGAAAAATGTAATCAAACAAATTCTACATCTCGGAAATGAAACATTAGATCGGGAATTTTTTTTTGGGGATTTTGAATAAAGTGTCCAAATCAGATGATAGAAAAAATCTATAAAATTACAAAATCTCCAAATAAGATGTATAATGAATGAAGTATAAAATGAGGCTTCTTAGATGCACGCTGAAAAATCAGATTTTTTTGTCCTATGGATGCAAATATAACGAGTTGCGACGTGTCCCAAAGATAGTGTAATTGTGTCCCAACACATTGTGATTAACAGGTTATAATATATGTTTTTGTGGCCCAAATGTTGCTTTGTTTATTAAAAACTGCAAAACGTGACAGTCAATCAAACGACGTTCATTTCGTTACATCAGTGCTTGCAAATATATTAATGGCTCCTGCAATATGTTGCTGGGGCCGGTTTTCAGCGTGTATCCCTGATCCTGTGAAGAAAAGAGTGTTAGATTTAGCTTCCTACGGTTACCTGGTAGTTCCATTGAGTAGTCAACAGGATGCTTGATCGAATAATTCCATAATAGATCTATACATATTTTCCGTTCAGATTAACATTTGTTCTACACGATTCCTACGTACCTAAAGTACTTGCACGAGTATTGAGCCATTCATCATAATTTGGAGCAGTTAGAATTAACAATGAGCTCGTGCTCTCGTATTTTGTGGTGCTGTGTCGGCGTTATAACACTTTTAGTTATGGTAATAAAAATGCATACACATTTCTTGGGGATTTTTTTATCTCTTTTCTACAGTTGTATTACGAAATATGTATGTGGTTAGACCCAAACAAAACCCCTTTTCATCTGGGTTTGTAAAGATACGTCATCAACACCACCACCAGTACTACCAGCACCGCCGGAGCAGACTAGCACTGCTCCCATTATGGAGCCTGAATAGTTTGTTTTTATCCATTGTATCGCACTCGTGTACCGAGAATGTCTGAGTGTATTTTGTGTGATTTAAGATGACCTCAATTAGTTTTTTTTCTGAATCAAATTGTTTGTTTTTCTGTTATTAACTCTTCGTTTAATATTGGAATTAGAGTGATTCATTTATAAATTTTGTATTTTGAATTTTGGGGTTTATATTACTATTTATTATTTATTTACTATTTATCCAGGACCGTCGATGGTGTAATGTATAGTGCACGCGACTCTTGTTCATAATAAAAAGCTCGCCCTTTTCCTCCAATAAAAAAATTCGTGATCAAAAGTGGACTTAAATTTACTGATATCAATACCAAAAGGTTCAAAGTTTCAGGTAGCCGAACAATAAGAAGTTCGAATTCCTATTTTCAAATTTCATTGTATTGTCTCGGAACCTATTGACAATATGATGCTTATATTCGCCGAAAAATTAACATTTTGTTGTTATTTGGATGTAAACATAACGTGTTTGGAGATTGTCGCAAATGCAGTATACTTGTGTCCAAACACATTGTGTTTGCTAATCAATATAACATGTTTGGGACACAATGAAAAATATGTTATAATATATGTATTTGTGACCCAAATGTGCGTTTGTTTGTTGAAAACTGCTGGGAACAAAAACGTGACAGACAATATAGGAACAAGACCAGCAGATATTCAATTCACGAAAACAATGCTTGCAAACATGTACATGGTTCCTGCAACATGTTGCTGGGGCCGATATTTTTCAGCGTTTAATATCACCATACCGAACTTAATTAACATTAGTTTTTTCGAACCGTGGAAATATGAAAACTGACGCCAAAATAGTTTTCAGTTTAAAAATCAATCACCATAACTGGTTTATGAACCCTATCTCACTTACATCGCTGTCAGAAAGTTGTATTGACCTGAACCGGACGTTCTACGCATATTGCATGAACAAGCATTGTTTGCAAGCATTGATTTCATGAATTGCAGAGCTGCTGCTTTTTTGTTTCAATGTTGTCGGTCACGTTTTTGTTTTCAACAAACAAAACCACATTTGGGTCACAAAAATATATATTGTAACCTCTTAATCATTGTATTTTCAACATGTAACAACATCAATAGCAAACACAATGTGTTTGGATACAAGTATGCTATATTTGCCACAACCTACAAACACGATATATTTGCATCCAAACAACAAAAAATTTCAGATTTTGCAGCGGCTCTCATAGTGGAAACAATTGACATCTTCATAGTCTCCAATAGTCGTCTGATTCCATTTTGTTATTTTTAAAATTTGTGGTAATTTGTTTAAAGCGGAGTCGCAATCGGATTAAGAATATATCGAGACTAATTTCCTCAACTCCAACTCCTAAACACCGACACCACACCTTTGAAATGAAACCAATGAACGACGATATAAATTGTCCTCAACCTATCCAAGGCGAGGTGATAACAGCAATTTCCCGTCTTTGAAACAACAAAGCTGCGTCCGCCAATGGATTACCAACGGAATGGTTTATACACGCTGACAAAAAACCTGCCTCAGTAACATATTCTCCCAAACATATTCTGCAGGAACCATGTATATTTTTGGAACACATTCCAAAAAATTATATATTTGCAGGTTGTAAACACACATATGTTTAACTGCAACTATTTGCATGTTTACTTGCAATTATGCATACTTTTACGTGTTTCATTCCAAACATCCATATACTTACGGCGAAGCATTCGTGTGTTTCCTCCCAAAGCAACGATTGACCACTGAATGAAACTGAAACGCAACAGATCAGTCAACATAAGAAACACCCAATTCATTTACACACGCATTCAGGAGTATTTGTGCATCACTGACTGAAAAAATAATTCAAAAAACAGTTACACACTTGAAATATTCTTAACATCGGCTGAGAATAATCTCTCGTGGTCCCTCTTTTATTATTTTGATCGTGACATAGCATAGCGACAAAAAATTTAGTAAAAAGTACACCAAACACAACTATATTTGTATAACAAACAAACCTGTCTAGCTAACTCATCCGATACGCAATTGCCTGGATTGTCGCTGTGTCCCGGTACCCAGACGAGCAATTCTCTGCCATCACCTTAAGTGATGAGTGGCATTCTTTCACCGTCAGGGACGTAGCTAACATGGCTTCCAGGGATTTTATGGCAGCCTGGTTGTCTGTGTAGATACATATTCTCCGGAGTGTTGTGACACTACTTTTCAGTAGTTCTGCAACCTCCTGTATGGTGGTAATTTCCGCCTGAAATACACTACAGTGATCAGGCAGCTTGAAGGAGATATTTACATTTAGGTCCGGTGAATGGACCCCATAGCCAACTTGCTCGTCCAACTTTGAAATCTGATACTACTGGTGTCCCCTTCCAGTGACTTTTCCCAGGTATTCCTGTTCAGAATAGAAGTCCTTAGATTTGTCGCTGGTAGAAGGTAGGGGATACAGTAGTCCGTTTTTACAGAGATGTAGCGGTTGCCGATTCGGCCATGATATCAGGAGTACAGATGTTCAGGATAGCACTAAGTGCAGTACCTGACGTCGTGCACATTGCCCCACTAACGCTAATCAGTGGTGATCTTTGAATTTTCATCAAGGAATTCAGAATATATTTCTTTAGGAGGGACCTCCACCAAACTGCGATGCCATAGAGAAGTATTGGTCTGACTATTGCCGTAAAAATCCACATGGTGATCTTAGGAGACAGTCCCCAGCGCTTTCCTATCGCCCCTTTACAGCAGTAAAGAGCAACAGACGCCTTTTCCACCCTCTCCTCCACATTCGGGTTCCAAGACATTTTTCTCTCGAGAATTATTCCCAGATAATTGACATTTTCCGTCAACTGTAATTGCACCCCATTAACTGACGGCAGTTCAAATGCGGGTATTTTATATTTCCGAGAGAACAAGATAAGCTCGGTTTTAAGTGGGTTAAGTGATAGTCCTTTGTTAGCGGTCCAGTTTGAAATCAGACTAACGAATGCTAAGTAAATTGGGGTTTCTACTTCTACTTCTTTTAATGATACAAAGTTTAAATTTTGCCACAAGATGTAACGGCTCTAGCTCTTTAACAAACTTTTTTTCCTGATGTTTCGACGCAAAACTTTTAAGGATATTCAAGGATAATATTTTAAAAGGGCCATATTCCACATTATTGGCCCTTGAAAAATCAAATACAAAATTTTAGCAAATAGGGAAGAGGTCGGTTCTATTCGCATTGTCACATTGGTGAAGAAAAGTGGATATCCTTTGAATTTCTAAAGTGCGAAAAGGACAAACTATCACAAACTAAAAAACTGAGTTCGCAGATTACGAAAGGGTCATTTGTCAAACGAACTGTCATACTGCCTCACTTTTTGACATTTTTGATCAGTATACTCTGGCAAATCATCATGAATAGATTCATGCTAGAACAACGCTATCAAATTATCCAAATTTACTTTGGAAATCAGTCACCAATTCGCGCAACTTATGAAGTGTTTTTCAACAGAGACGCTACAAAAGTAAATCGATAGGGACAGCAAACGACGCCAAATTTTTTCCCGCTCTTTTGACATTTCTCTTCAGTAAGGTTTGCCATTTCATCATGGAAAGATATACGAGCCAAAAACGAGTCGAAATTATTAAAATTTACTACCGAAATTTGGAGTCAGTGGCCTCATCTTTAAGAGCGCTATGTCCAATTTATCATCTTCAGCGATGAGGCTCATTTCTGGCTGAATGGCTTCGTCAATAAGGAAAATATGCGTTATTGGTCAGACAGCAATCCACACGTAATCCATGAGTCATCATTGCATCCCAAAAAAATTACGGTTTGGTGTGGTTTATGGGCCGGCGGCGTCAACTTGGCCTACACCATGGGTTCTCGAGTCGATGTTTAATCGCAAAGTTGTGGTCATTTGTAAGGCTCATTTTTCGCGTAACGGGTTTGTTAATAAACAAAATTGCCGCATATGGAGTGAGACCAATCCACAACAGACCCTACAGACTCCATGACATCCAGAAAAGTGCACCGTTTGGTGTGGCTTGCGTAGTAGCATCAGCGGACCCTATTTCTTCAAAAATCAAGCCGGAGATCGCTTTACGGTCAATGGAGGTCATTACCTCACCATGCTCAATGATTTTTTGTTTGAAAATATGGATGACACTTATCCGGGCGAGATGTGGTTTAACCAGGATGGCACTACGTGGCATACGGCGACCGTCACCCTCGATTTATTGAAATCAAAATTTGGCGGTAGATTGATTTCGAGAAATGGACCTGTTAACTGGACTCTAAGATCGTACGATGTGATACCTCTCGATTATTTCCAGTTGGGCTGTAGAAAGTCACTGGTTTATGCTAATAAACCAGCCACAATTGTTCGTGTTATTCGTGCCATACGACCAGGAATACTCGAAAAAATTATCCTAAATTGGACGTCAATAATGCGCTTCGTCATGAGCAGACTCGGTGGCCATATGCCCGAAACCATTTTCAAATGTTAATGCCATGTATTGATCTTCCGAATTAAAGATTTTTAATTGATTAAAATTTATTTATTTTTGTGTTATTTCTTACAATTTTCTTGCAATACAAAAGAAACATCCTTTATATGCACGCCGAAAAAACGGCCCCTGCAGCATTAAATCGGAACCATGTCTATGTTTGGAACATCCATATACTTACGTGCAGGCAGTGTTTTCACAGATGGTAGATCAGCTGCGATTTTCCTTTGTTGTTTGTCACGTTTTTGTTGTCAGCTGTTTTCAACAATTAAATCTTTTTTTGGGTCACAACAACATATATTATGGCATATTAATCACTGTGTCTCGAACATGTAATACTAAATAAAAATAAATAAATGGTTTCCCATTACATCCCATGAAGGGACTGGGGAGAACTTCTCACAATCACTGAGCTGTGCGCTTTCCAGTTTTCACTCACTGATTGGGACCTACAGTTTTACACCGATTCCGAACGGTAATTTGAGAAGCTTTTTCATGGCTAGATACTCGATAGTGTCGCCGTCACTATGCGAGGTGACCGCCGCCGAAAGAAAATTTGAAGGTGGTCAGAGCCGGGTTCGAACCCAGGATCTCATGTACAAGAGCCGCGCACACTAACCATTGCACCACCGACGGCCATACTAAATAGCAAACATAATGTGTTTGGGCACAAGCATGCTATGTTTGCGACATGCTATAAACGCGTTATATTTGCATACTAACAACAAAAAAGTGAAGATTTTTCTGCGTGTAATCTTGTTCTTAGGAGGAAAATCGTGTCTCACGGTGTTGTAAGAGTGGCTTCGACAGCCTGATACAGGGAAACATTTTCGTAGCTATGCTGATACGACTCTGTAGGATAACAGTGATTATCAGAATATATCTTCTGATCTCTTCAACATCTGAATGGAGATCATAATGAAAAAGCTACAGTGAATACAACTAAAACTACCAGCGCCAAAAGCAACATAATGCTTGCTTTTAGTAATGACACACTCTGGAAAAACTGACTCTGCACCATTAGGCAGGAACCATGTATATATTTGGAACATTGTTTTCATGAATTGAATATCTGCTGCTTTTTTGTCTCTTTCTTATATTTCATGTTTTAGTTCTCAGCAGTTTTCAACAAACAAACCCAAATTTGGGTCACCAACACTTATGCCATAACATATTAATTATTTTGTCTCCAACATGTAATATTGAATAGCAAACACAATGTGTTTGGGCACAAATATACTATATTTGCGGTAAGCTACAAATACGTTCTATTTGCATCCAAACAACAAAGAAGCAAACAGATTTTTCAGCATGTATAGATGGCATTGGGTGGACTGTAGGAGAAGTTTACTTTGTTCTTATCGAGAATCAATATAAAATCAGTGCAAGTGAATTTGGTAGTAAACGAGGACGAAACAATGTTAATGGTTTCAACGAGCAATACATCCACTCGCTTGAAGTAAAGCGTGAACTTTGATAACCGGTATAACTGCGAGGTATTTAACGAATTTATTTAACTCGAATCTGTCGTAAACCAATATACTAACGAGTTGAGACAGGCTAAGCGACTACATGAAAGATGAAACCCTCTCTCGAGAAACAAAGATCTATCTATTAGAGACTCTCTATAAGCTTTTTTCGTTATGGCGCAGATTCCTGGGTCATATTGTTAGCGGACGAAAGAGCACTGATAGTCTTCGAGAGAAAATGTTCCGTAAACTATATCGGCGTATTCACGCTGAAAAATCTGTCGTTTTTTGTTGTTTGGATGCAAATATAACGTGTGCTTGGAGCTTGTTGCAAATATAATATACCAGTGTGCAAACATATTGTGTTTGCTATTCAATACTACATGTTTGTACACAATGATTAATATGTTATAATACATGTGTTTGCGACCCAAATATATATGTGTTTCTGATACAAAAACAATTGTGTTTGTTGCACTGTTAACACTCTCTCGAGAGCAAGAGAATAAAAGGGGGACAACAGGAGAGAGTCTATCTTGTAAGTGTGTATCTGTATTTTTTGCATTATTCTCTCTTTGAGTGATTCATAAATATTCCTGAAATGGTTCATCGGACAGAATATATCAAAAGCGCTAGATCAGTCAAAAAAGAAAGGTTCAGACGGTTAAATGGTGTGTGATTTTGCTTTGGTTTTTGTGTATGTGTTTAGTATATATGTATGCATGTGTGCTACCAGAGTGAGAAATGAAACTGGAAAGGGCCCTTTGTATGCCCGAGCCTTTACTGAGATATAATACAAAAAACACAAGTAATTAATACATGATTGGCTTGCATGAACTGGATTTGTATATAAATATATTGTTTGTGTACAAACGCATAGTGACAACCAATGCATATTTGAAACCTTCTGGAAACAATTCAATGCAAGAAAATGTAAAAATTACCGTTTTAAATCTTTTAATTTTTTGTATTAATTATTTATAAATGTGGATTTATATTAATAAAATTAATTACAATAAATAACACGTATATATAATTCAAAGAATACTTCGTTTCTTAACATTATTATGTTTAGGAGGAAATACGAATATGTTTCCACGTAAAAGCATACATGTTTGCCAGTAAATATGCTACTGTTTGGATTTAAATACAAGTGAGTTTGGGACTTACAAACATATGAATGTTTGAAGTGTGTTCCAAACATGTACATGGTTCCTGCAGAATATGTTTGGGAGATGCAGTTTTTTCAGCGTGTGGACGCCGAATGGACTCAAAAATTTACCAATTTCTTTATCTAGTAATTAGGTTGGTTGACGAATTCTGGGGAGTCTGCGGTTAAATCCGAACTGATTTTGTTTAAATAAAGTCTAGAATTCTCTTTGGACCGCTTAGTCGACTGTAATTCGTGCTGTTAAATTGTATCCAAGCAAAATGTGCAAAACATGACAGTCTACTACCCATGTCTGCTTTTATACGTGTGAATAAATTGAGAATGTATAACTCTTGCTCGGGGTGAAATGGGTGCTATGGCTATGGTCAGATATGAACAGTCAAATTATAGGCTATTAAACTGCCTGCAAAAAATTAATACAAAATCATTTTCAAATTTACACTGTTCCTAAAATAAATATTTTAAAATATTTCTCTTATATTTTGAAATATCATTATAACCGAAACCTGTTATATTCAATTTCAACTGTACTTTAATAGTTGCGGACTTTGAAACGTGATGATTTTGCAAATATCTCATTTGAATTGCAACGCTGCGTCATATCAAAACAAGAGCCATGTAATCTTAGCTTTAAGAGGGAAATCACTGTCCTGCAATTTCATAGGGTGTGAAAATACTTTGAATAGGTTGCAATTAACACAGATGAGGACAACGATGACGCATACAAACAAATATGAAATTAACCTGCAGCAAACGTGCACTGGCTGCCTGACTGCGAATTGCGTAAATCCTAAGCTGCAACAGTCATAGTTTCTTATGACCTGCAAATGAACTCGGTAAAAAATGTTCAATTTTGTTCAACCACAGGCGCTAAACATGAATAAATAAATAACATTGTTTTTCTGTTTGATTTCCGAGTGACCTAAATTGATAGAAACAAACAGTACAAGCTTAAACGGAAATTGCCTTAAAGTTTGAATGTACTATGTCTAAATTTTTTTGAATACACGTGAGCAGGAATCAAATCATTTTATTGAAGTTGAAATTTAATTCTTCTGCCAATTCGTCTTTATATTTTATGATTTCATAAAATCGATAGATCGGTGCCTACTTGCAAAAAAAATTGGTGACCTAGTCAACATTTGGATGGTACATTCCTCTATTTTTAAAGTTTAAATTTGAAAAATTCTCTTGAAACTTCTAAAAAATTTTAATTTTTTGTTTAGTGTTCTGAATTATGACAAAAAAGACGAATTATGACTAGAAACCGCTTCTTAAAAAATTTCCCGTTTTCTGTTTCTTCGAACATTCCGATTTTGACGAAACGGTGTTTGGGTTAAACCGAGGTGTAGAAACCGGATAATAATCGGTTTCGGTTTTTATGACAAACTGGACAACTACGCGTTTTATAAACATCGTTTATTTCTAAAATTCCTCTCTTTTGAATTTTGAGGTCGACTATCGAGTACATAGCAATGAAAAGAAGAAAAAACCGTTTCTCATTACATCCCATGCATGGATTGGGGAGAGCTTGTCACAAACCAGTGAGCTGGTTCTAATTTTGCACTCACTGATTGGAACTCACAGTTTTACACCGTTTCCGAACAGTATTTTGAAAAGCTTTTTCATGGCTAAGTACTCGATAGTGTTGCCATCACTAAACGAGGTTGCTGTCGTCGAAGGAAATGTAAGATGGTCAAAGCAGGGACCATTGCACCATGACGGCCACGAAAGTGCTTGTCAATACCGTTAAAAAACTACTAATAGGTATTTTTTCAAAATTATGATTTTATTGGTTAGGCCCATTATTGATTTTTATGAATGAACACAACATCGTTCGAATGGCTTCCATGACTTGCTTTACAGTACTTCATTCTCCCTACTAAATACTATGTCAGTACATTTTTTGGGCTCCTATTTCCTTCCCCGGGATTATTTGCGTAAACCTAATATTTTACGGTGCTCGAGTGATAATAGTCTAACGAGTACAAATCGCAACTGCGAGGCGGCCAATGGATTTCCAAGTTTGGCCTGATTAGGCGGTTTTCGAACACGGTGAGTAAAAAGATCGACTTTGACGTTGGATGTTGGAAACAAACAATCGCTGAGCATGGCACGATGATGCTCGCCATTGACGGTTACTGCGGCTCTTTCCTCAATTTCGAAGAAAAATGGGCCTATGATGCCGCCATGCTAAAAATCGAACTCCCTCGTTGGCCCTCGTTGTGGACCGGCTTCTCAAATACGAGCCTCAAATACGACAAGTTTGTTTGTTAACGTAACCTACGAGGTGAAAATGAGCTTCATCGGGAAATATGATTTTTCCGTAGAAACGTTCAAAATTCTGCGACAAGAAGTGTGAGAAATGCTCAGTTCTACGAAAGATGGCGAGTTGATGTTAACGGCTGTTCGATCACACTTTCAGCTATTGCGGAAATATTTTCCACTGAAGCACGTACACGAGTACCTTTGGCCACTAAGGAAACGGATTGACGAATTAGCTTCACAAATTGATCCACAAACTGCGTTGATGGCACTCTATTTCTATCGAATTTATTTCGTAGATTTCTTAAAGTTTGATTTGAAGACTCAAAACTTTGGAAGACATTTTTTATTATTTCCCAATATTTTTTCGAGCGTAGAGCGAGCCATTGTGTAAATTTCTAGCCTTTAACAAGTAATCTGTCACTTCGTAGACTTCAAATTGGTCATCTATATTTTGAAATAACGCACGTTTCAGATTCCAAATTTTACTTCTTCTACCCCTTATTTATTTTTTTTTTGTTTATTCAACTTATCTGTTTTCATACATATTTGACTTACCCAATTAGGCAAAATCATAATTGGGTAAATTTTCCTTTGGACGTTTTGTACTCCTTTTTAGAGCGTGGATACTGTTTTTATGTTTTCTGCTAACATACCACATGTGCTGTCAATAGTTTTTATTTTCGCTCATTGTGCGAAAGCAAGGAATACTCTCGTGTTGTCACATACGTACATCGTTGGAAAGGACTTGAAAAACACTTTCAGAATGTGCCATAAGAACGAACTGAAAGTCCTTCGAAATAGGAAAGAATTTCAATTTGCTTTCTCACAACCAAACAATATGTTCGCCCATTGTACAAAAACAATAAATCCTCCCGTATTCTCACGTCCATCGTTGGAAAGCCCTTTAAAAATGCTTTCAAAATCTGGTATCGGAATGGGCAAAAAGTCTTTCGAAGTATGAAAATATTTCAGTTTGGTTCCAGATACCAAAAACATATTTTCGCCCATTGTGCGGAAACTAGGAATTCTCACATACATCGTTGGAATGCCCTTTAAAAACGCTTTCAGAAACTGATATAAGAATGTGTAGAAAGCCTTCAGACTCAGATGTTGTCAGAACCATTCCGATTGTGGAGACTAAATCAGTAGAGGCAACATCACCGTGACAACCGCAATTCGGTTCCACCAGCCGCATCTACGTTTGTCACAACCTCATTTCAAACAATTAATTCTGTGAGTGTACTAGCGGAAGATTAGTGTTCGGCCAATCCACCGAAAAAATTGGATCAAAAAAATTTGCTGGCACAATCGCCTTATTCAAGAATATCAATTCCTAGCAAATTCGTTTAAGGGAAGTGGCTGTAATCATGATGACACTGATGGCAGTGGTGGCGATAGAGGAAATGTTAGTTAGGCCAGTAATCGATGTGATTCAAAGATTTGCCACTACAGGGTCAGCGAAGCTGGCGCTAAATAATATTGTACAACAAAATTAAACTGTTTCCAGAATATTAAGGTTCGGCATCGTATTCTGGTAGAGGGGGTAAAAAATACAAGTCTATTAATTTAAACCCCTTTTGCAAATTCTTGTGATGAATCGGCATAAACAACATGTAATCTTTACTTTTTTGAGGTATAGGATGTGTTCAGCGATTTTGCGTAATAGACTACATTTTTGTGGAACATTTTAACCCTCTATCCCTCTACCAGTATATGGGTATTTTTCTCTTTTATTCAAAGAGTAAAGAGACACATAAAACAGGAGTATAACGGGTTGAAAGATACTACAAAAATATTTGCCATAAAAGTATAAAGCATATTCACAATTAAAATGTTGGAACGTTTGGTAATTTTTTTTAGATAATTTCATTCTTCTATAATTCGCTGCCTTTGGGTAGCATCGTCAGGAAGATAAACACAATCATTAATTAAAAATGAAATGAATTAATAAACAAAAATGTTTCTTTATGTCATTTGAAAATGAAATGAAAATGAAACGGCAGCGAAATATTGAAGAATAAATATTTGTGAATATAAATCGAAGGGTCGAATAAATCATCACTGTTTCAATTATAAGGGATGATTTTTTTAGCTGCATGAGAATTATCGATATCGATAACTTGGTTTCACAGCCGAGAATGTCAAACTGTGTTAACATTTCTGTTCAGCAAGGTTTGGCCAAGTCATCATGAATCATTTAACGTTGTAACAACGATTCCAAATTATGAAAATTTACTTTGAAAAAATAAATCTGTTCGTGAAGTTCATAGAGCACTTCGTCCATTTTACGGTCAACATAATTGGGCTATTGAGCTAGCAATTCGTGTAGTTATTGATCGTTTTCGTTTCGTTTGGAGCGAAGAAAATCCTCAAACCGTTAACAAATCACCATAATGTCCATTAAAATTGGCTGTTTGGTGCAGTTTATACGTTCCTTATTTCTTTCGAAATGAGCATGGACCTGCCGTTACGAAGAATGGCCAGCGCTATCGAGCTATGCTGGCTGCATTTTTGTTTCCAAAAATTAATCAGCTAAACATCAACGACAATTGGTTCCAACAAGACGGCGCGTAACAATTGATTTATTTCAAAATCAATTTGGTGACAACTTCATTACCAGAAGTGGTGCTGTTCACTAGCCCCCTCGTTAGTACGATTTAACACCTCTGGATTACTTTGTATGGGGCTATGTTAAGGCATTGGTTTATGCCGACAAACCAGCAACTCTTGAAGCATTGAAAGCAAATATTCAAGCCACCATTGACGCCATACGGCCAGATTTATTGGAAAACATAGTTGAAAAAATGAGGTGTCAGGGGATACCCGGTGGGAACGTAGCTCCTTTCGCTATATATTATGTACTAGTAAGTGGCCGTCGGTGGTGCAATGTCCTTGAGATCCTGGGTTCGATAACTGCTCTGACCTCCTTAAATTTCTTTCGACGGCGGTCACCTCGCATAGTGACGGTGACACAGCTCACTGGTTGTGAGAAGCTTTCCCCGATTCCTTCAGGGGATGTAATGGGAAACCGTTTTTTTAGTTAGTTCGAACGCGCCTAAGGCGCCCGTTGAAAAATACGGTAATTTAAATGGATCTTCAAGAAAATATACTTTTTTTTGTAAAAGAGTTTTTTTAAAAAGTTTATTTTTAGGTCTTCTTTGTAAGAATATGTATTATATTTTCCTGAAAAATTCCGTTTTTAAAGAGAGGTAGTTCCTTTATTAAAATCTTATATTTTTTTGGAACAGGTACTATTTTTAAGAAGAAGTACTTTCTGTAAAAAAACGCCATAAGAGTATGAAAAAGTGGTACTCTTTTTAGGAACACGTAATTTTTTTAAGAAAATTTACTTCTTTTCAGAAAGGCTACTTATATAATATATGTATATAATATAATAATATATATATTTTCAGAAAGGCTACTTATGTCAAGGAAATACAAGAAAAGTTATTATTTTATTTTTAAGAAATGGTACCTTTAAGAAAAGGAATTTTTGTAAGAAAATGTTATTTTTTTAGGAGAAGGTATTTTTTTAGGAGAAGGTATTTTTTTAGGAGAAGGTATTTTTTTTTGAAGAAAATGTTTTTTTTAAGAAATGGATGGAATGGAAAACGTAACTTGTAGCCGCGGCGGACATACATATGTAGAAGATCATATTTAAAAAATAAATGTCATGAAATTATGTACCAGATTATGATAAAAAAATAAATAAATATTTCTGTCTTGTATTATAATTTTAAGTTCTCATGCAGCTAAAGAAACACCTGATACTATAAGTCTCTGAGTATACCAAAGCTCAAAATTAAACTTGTATGCCAGAAAGAAGTCAAATATGAAAATGCGTTTCAGTGTTAATTTCATACTTATTCAGATTTGGCGCTAAAATTCCCCATAGAACTGCATTTTAGGTGGTTGTTGTCTAAAAATTTTCTACTCAAAATTGCACAAAGATGTGTTACATTTCTACCCGTTATACCCCTGATTTATGGGTATATGTTACCCTTTTCTAACAAAGGGATCAATCAACACAAATATTCAGACGGGTAGAGGTTTAAAACATTCCACAAAGATTTTACATTGCTGAACACATCTTCGACCTAAAATGTAACATATCCATTGCATCAATGAAACGTATTCATTAAATCAGTGAAATAGATTCATTGTATAACTGAAGCAAGTTAATTGTAGTAATGAATCAAATTCATTGCAGAAATGAAACACGTTCATTGTAGCAATGAAACAAGTTCATGAGTGAAACAAACAAGTTCATGAATACAAGGAAACAAGCAATGAAACAAGTTCATTGAACTATTGAAACATATTCATTGCATAAGTGGAACAAATTCATTGCAGAAATGAAGCAATTTCATTGTAGCAATGAAACAAATTCATTGCAGAAGTGAAACAAGTTCATTGTAGCAATGAAAGAAGTTCATGAGTGAAACATACATGTTCATGAATGCAACTAAACAAGTTTCTTGTAGCAATGCAACAAGTTCATGGCACCAATGAAACATATTCATTGCACAAGTGAAACAAATTCATTGCAGAATTGAAGCAATTTCGTTGTAGCAATGAAACAAATTCATTGTAGCAATGAAACAAATTCATTGCAGCAATGAAACAAATTCATTGCAGAAATGAAAAAAAGTTCATTGTATCAACGAAACAAGTTCATTGTAGCAATGAAAAAAGTTCATTGTAGCAATGAAACAAGTTTATTGTAGTAATGAAACAAGTTCATTGTAGCAATGAAACAAATTCATTGCAATAATGAAATGTATTCACAGCAGCAATGAAAAATATTCATAGCAGCAATGACATACAATTTGATGCTGCAATGAAACATATCCATTTCCGTAACAACCACAACTTTCATACCAGTGACAAAACTTTTTCACTTGATGAACATATTTTCGTAGCGAGAATGAAACTATACGTTAGCTCAGGTTGGACGACAAAAGTTGTTGGGGCGATGAACATTTTTATTCCTGTGACGAGGTCTTACCGTTCAATGCACACGGGCATTTCGTTTATATTCAAGACTCCACTGTAAGAAGAATTTCAAATAGTTGCGCAATACATTTTCATCTTGTTTGAACCTTTAAACCGAGAATTTTATTTCAATTCAATATCAACGTCAATACCAAATTCGTATATGCCAACAATCGTCTTTAGTTATCGATAACGACCAACTTTTAACCGTCGGCACAAACTCCAGAATGAAAATATGTAAAATGGAAAAGTTTAAACACTGTCTTATCTCTATTAACAGTTAATTTAAGCACATGTACTTGGGCTCAGGAAATTAATTTCATGTTGTAAAAGTTATAAGCCGTTTCCAACGCCTGTCTGCCTCAAACTCTTAAGCATTTATTAAGGTACAAGTTCTCCTTCCTTACTTGAGATAGTAAATGTGGAATTGCAGACGTCGCATTGAAATACTTAATGCAGCGGTGAATGACCTTTTTGTGCCACTACTACTCCGGCACAAATAAAAGTTGTATTCCCTTGGGGAACTTAAACAAAGTTTACTGAATTGAAAGTACTTAGACGGTATGCAGACTCCCTATTTTTTTCCTTCTTCCTCTTTGCTTTCATTCACTCTTTCTCGTGCAATTCATTCTCTCCGCCTCGATGTTGTTACATGCAGACGGTGCGTGAGTTTACAGAGCAGAGAATGTAACTACAAAAGGAATCCTTGTAAGCCATGCCATGATGCAACTTACTGGGTTGCAAGGATCCATGTTTGTTGTATATTTCAAATATGTATCATGATGAATGGAACAGTTTACGCACATTTGTTTTATTCACCCGTTTGTCGTGTACTAGACTGATAACATCATCGTCATCGTCATCATCATTATAAGAAGGAACAACAGCAACGACGACACATAGAAAAACAACAAAACAAAACAATGGTGGCAGTAGCAACAATAATGTGACAACAAAGAGAATCATAAACCTCGGCAAACAATTATGTTACGTATACGCTGGAGTGTCTGCTGGCAAACGCATAATTACTTCACAGAATATTGGGGTTTTATATGAAATAAGAGAAAATGTAAGTATGTACGAGGCTGGTATAATAAGTCTATTTATTTTGGCTCCCTACTTTCCCTAAAAAAATGTCAAAACACCTGTTTAGAAATGACATTAGCACTGCGATCAGACGTGGAAGAAATAAGCTGCATGATAAAATGCGTACGTATTAAGCACGACCCTAGCCAATGTTGCTGCCATGCGGTAATCGTATCGCATCCAAATCCCATTGTATTTTCTTATTATAATAGCGACAAAACACATTGCGATTTGGGCGCGTCACGATTACCCCATTGGTTCAGGGCGTGAATTATAATCGGAAAATTCACAAATTCCTGAAAACTACAGTTCGAGAACTAATTGTTTAAAATGCGTTCAAAAACCATGTTTTGGAGGTGTCTCAATCGGAGTGGAGAAACTGCATCGAGAATTGGTTTGAGCACATGCAAAATACAGGGTGTCTGGTGGCAAATTTATATTTTGAAATACGCTTATTTCAAACAGTAATAAACGGTGCGGAGGGAGGGTGGCGCCGTTGGAATTACCGATTGTGCGGATTTGTCAGTCACGATGTCACAGTGGTCGAGTGAGAATCGTTCGTTCGCTGTGGAGACATTTTTTAAGAGTATTTTCGACAATTTTGTTCAAAGTTCGGTATTCGGAAATCAAGTGATGGACCGAGTGTAAATTTAATTAGTTCGTGGGTGCAGAGATTCTGCGGCTTTGAATATCCCACGGCCAGGGCACAGTCGATCTTCAAGGACTTCCGAAAACATTGAACTGGTTGAAAGCAGTTTACATGAAAATCCGCGATTTTCAATACGGAAAAGAATTCCAAGAGCGATTATTCATGAAATTTTAAAAAAAGATCTGAAGTTCCATCCTTTTAAATTTCAAATCGTTCAAGAACTGAAATAACGTGAGTTTGATTTTCGCAAAAATTTATGTGAAACAATATTGGAGCGTTTTCGCACTGTAAATCCCATTTTTTGGAGCGACGAGGCTCATTTTCACTTACACGGTCACGTCAACAAGCAAAACTGCCGTTACTGGTCTCCAGGAACCCGCAACCCTCGATTGAAACATCAAAAATCATTGCATTGCCCCAGGATAAATGTTTGGTGTGCCTTATCCATGCATTAGATAATTGGACCATTTGTTTCGAAAATGCTCGAGGCCAGGCGACGAATGTCAACGGTGAAAATTATCGACGCATGATTATGGTATTCTTTTTGCAAAACCTGCGAGCTCATCCATCGTACTATTCACAATTTGCTTCGGGAAAATTTCCCCCAAAAACTGATCAGTCGCTTTGGGAACATCACATAGCCACCGAGGTCGCCCGATCTGACTCCCATGGATTTTGTTTACGGGGCTACCTCAAAGAGATGGTTTATAATGACAATCCCAATCTCTTGTGGCTTTAAAGGAAAATATTCCTTGAGAAATCAGCTCAATTGAACCAAGTTTACTGCAGCGTGTGGCGCAGAAGACAAGGCTCCGTTTTTAACAGTGTGTTCAACTCGACGGAAGACATCTGGATGACATAGTCTTTAAAAAATAAAATCCGCATTTCCATTCTATCGTTCAATCCACCTAATAAAACTTTGTGTCAATTATTATGTTTTTTATTTAAGTTTGAAAATATAAATCTGCATCCAGACACCCTGTATATTGAAAATATGAAAATATTTTGAAAAACCATTAAACCATTTCCAATGATAAATGATTGTTTGGTTTATTGCTGGACCCGAAATTTAAACAGGAACCTCGTTCGTAAACCAGTATAGAAATTTACCATGAACATATCCTCAACCTAGTCATCCATTGGATCTGAATTTCATTAAAGATAGGTGCATATTCGCCGATCCGATAGCAATTTAATTATTTAACTTAATTACGATCCTAAGTGGTTTTGGGAATTTATCGTAACTACCAGCCCAATGACCGCCCAATATTTCTATAGGAGATACAAAAACATAGGCATGGTGGTATTGTGCATTTGCACAACTGCCCAAAGTTTGTATGGGAGGTACCAGAAAGGGCGGGGCAAAACCACCCATTTCCGTAGAAGAGTGGCATTTGACTAAATATTTTCTAATATCGAATAACTTAATGATTGGTTCGGTTTTGTGGAAGTTATCTTGTTGAACAACCAGCCGACCATACAACTTTTGTATGGGTGGTGCCAAAATCACACTTGTTTTCGTGGGTGACTACTGTTTTACGAAAGAAAGCCGAATACCTAAATTCATTAAAGTCGGAAGTGTTTTACGCGATTTATCGTATATACAACCCAGACCACCAACCATCTTTGGTATGGGGGCACCAGAATCAGCATGTGGCAACCTCGACAATTTTCTCCACACGCTGAAAAAGCTGTATTTTTCTCTGTTTGTATGCAAATATAACGTGTGTTTGGAGCTTGTCGCAAATACTGTATACTTGTGTCCAAACACATTGTATTTGCTATTCAGTATTACATGTTTGAGACACAATGATTAATATAGTGTAGTATATGTGTCTGTGAACCAAATACAGTTTTGTTTGTGATACAAGTACAGCTGTGTTTGGTGTACTGTTTACTTCATTACAAATATTCCTGCTTGACTGATCTGTTGCGTTTTAGTTTCTTGCATGTTAAAATAAGTAAGGTAAACTCGGTTCACCAGCTGATTTAATTGTTTCATGGCATTAATCGTTTAAGTTGTCAAACCCATATGCACTTTCATTTTGTACTTTTTTGCATTCCTGTGTTGTTGGTGCACTTATGTGTATAGATAGATAACTTAAGCGATTGAAACAAAAACAAAATACCTATTGTTGCTGCCTACAACAACAACAACGTATATTGCTACTACTTGGATATTTTACTATGGTTTCTTGCATTCAGTCGGCAATCGTTCGTTTGAGAGCAAACACACGAATGCTTCGACGCAAATAATTGAATTGAAATTGAATGTTTCGAATGAAACCCGCGTATGGCTCCTCATTAAAATAGGAATCTTTGCCAGTAAACATTCTAATGATTGCCTCTAAATATAAGTGAGTTTAAATAGAAAAAATGGTGCTCGTAAATGAAAACGTTCTATGCATGTTTATGCAAAAACAATTTCAAACTTTCCAATGGAAGTTCCAGTTTGCGTCTGGCAACACTAGTACTAGTATTACCAGGACTCGAAAAATAGATGGCAACCCTCGTATTAACTAGTCGTAGCTGAAGGCCAGGTTAGACTTTTTCATTTGCGGAGAGTAAATATAATAGTGAAAACTTGAGGAGAACGGTTTGCATATTTATTGAATTCCTCTCACTGCTTCGTCTCACTTCAAATGAAACCAACAAAAACATAGAAACTGAAACCATAAAATATTTAGTTCGTCGCTGTCTTCAAATGCTTCATCTTTGTTTACAATTTTCTTTTTTCTCAATTCTATTTCAGTTTTTTAAATGTTGTATTTTATTTGTCACTTTGAAGACAGATGTTTTTGCATTATTAATTATCATTTTGGAGACAAATTGGTTTAATAATTAAAATGTAAAGTGCTTGAGATGTCTACTTTTATTGTCTCTGGGATATCTCATATTTTTGATCAATATTTTGTTAATTTATTGTGGTGTTTTGTGAAGTGTTCAAAGTTAATGAAACGAATGGCCGGTAATGCACGAAACGGATTTGTATGAAATTATGCGGTGAAATTATCGTACGCAACGCTGTTTTGCACCAATACACTTTTTTGCAACCATGCACAATTACGTGGACATACAGTTGAGAGATGTGAATAAACATTACATGAGGTGACAGGGGACACTCGATTGGAACAAAGTTCCTTTCGCTATATATTATGTACTAGTTAGTTCCAACACGCCTAAGGCGGCCGTTGAAAAATACGATAATTTAAATGGATAAACTTTTTTTAAGAATTTTTTATGTTTATAGAATGTATTTTTTTAAAAGTATATTTGTTGGTCTTTTGGTAAGAATATGTATTATATTTTCTCGAAAACGTCCTTCTTTAAAGAGTGGTATTTCTTTTATTAAAAGCTAATGTTTTTTTTAAGAAAACATACTATTTTGAAGTTGAAGTACTTTTCTTAAGAACAGGTACTTTTTAACGAAGTGGTACTCTTTTTAGGAAAAGTTTTTTTTTTTTTTAAAAAATGTATTTATTTTCAGAAAGGCTACTTTTCTCAGGAAAAGAAAAGGTATTATTTTATTTTTAAGAAAATTTACTTTTAAGAAAAGGAATTTTTGTAAGGAAAGGGTTGAATTGGACAGGGCCGAATGCCAGGTCTTTGCCTATGCCGATGATATTGCTATCATCTTTACGGGTAGAAACCTCAATTTACTTAGAATTCTTACAACCAGCCTACTTAGTCTGACTTCAAACTGGACCGCTAACAACGGACTATCGCGTAACCCACTTAAAACAGAGCTTATCTTGTTCTCTCGGAAATATAAAATACCCGCATTTGAACTGCCATCAGTAAATGGGGTGCAATTACAGTTGACGGAAAAGGTCAACTGGGGAATAATTCTCGACAGAAAACTGTCTTGGAAACCGAATGCCGGGGAGAGGGTGAAAAGGGCGTCTGTTGCTCTTTACTGCTGTAAAGGGGCGATAGGAAAGCGCTGGGGATTGTCTCCTAAGATCACCATGTGGATTTTTACGGCAATAGTCAGACCAATACTTCTCTATGGCATCGTAGTTTGGTGGAGGTCCCTCCAAAAGAAATATATTCTGAATTCCTTGATGAAAATTCAAAGATCTGCACTGATTAGCGTTAGTGGGGCAATGGGCACGACGTCAGGTACTGCACTTAGTGCTATCCTGAACATCTGTACTCCTGATATAATGGCCGAATCGGCAGCCGCTACATCCCTGGTGAGAATCAGAGATTGTAGCGTCATGATATCGGGGCATTCCGGACATGCTGAATAACTATACCGGATCAACTTTATTCTCGTTTAAACGGACTACTGTATCCCCTACCTTCTACCAACGACAAATCTAAGGACTTATATTCCGAAGAGGAATACCTGGGAAAAGTCACTGGAAGGGGATACCAGTAGTATCAGATTTTTCACGGATGGATCAAAGTTGGACGAGCAAGTAGGCTATGGGGTCTAAATGTAAATATCTCCTTCAAGCTGCCTGATAACTATAGTGTATTACAGGCGGAAATTATCGCCATACTGGAGGTTGCTGAACTACTGAAAAGTAGTGTCACAACCCTCCGGAGAATATGTATCTACACAGACAGCCAGGCTGCCATAAAATCCCTGGAAGCCATGTTTGCTACGTCCCTGACGGTGAAAGTCAGGGTGAAAGTTAGGGTGATGGCAGAGTATTTTGACATCAGGCTCATCTGGGTACCGGGACACAGCGACATTCCAGGCAATTGCGCAGCGGATGCGTTAGCTAGACAGGGCACTACGGAACAGGTTCTTCCGGCAAAAGAAGGCGTTAGTATGCCAATCTCTACCTGGCGTTTGCAGATCAGGCAGTGGGCCGATAATATGTTCAAGGACAAGTGGAGACTTACCTCAACTTGCAAACAAGCCAGGGTCCTCTGGCCACAGGTGGACAGCAAGATGACTAGGCAACTACTTAACTTGCCGAGAGGCAGGTTATCCACAATGATAGGAACACTTACGGGACAATGATAGGACACTTACGGGACAAACACGCCCTAAGATTGGGACGAGTAAACGACGAAACACCTTCTCGGATATTCGGAATACATTTAGTTAGCACCGTAGCCCTACAGGATATTCCTGAAGGTCTTATAGACTAATTCATTGAAAGGGCAAATTGGCTAGACGACTAGTCAATAGTTGCTATAGAAGAAACCGCAATTATCACAATGGGCTTCTTTAGCCTAAGTGTGCTAGACAGCGTGCTGTCTTGCAGCCTTTTCAACCAACCAACCAAGGGTTTTTTTAAGAGAAAGTATATGTTTTGAAGAAATGTTTTTAAAGACTTGGGAAGTTTTGGTCCTTTTTTAAGAACAGGTACATTTTTAAGAGTAGGTACTTATGTCAAGGAAAGCTATTTTGTTTCACAAAAATGGTACTCTTTAAAGAAAAGGTAGAGTTTTAAGAAAAGGCAATTTGTTGCGAGAAAATGTGCTTTTTTAAGAAAAGCTACTTCTTTTTTTAAAAAAAAAATACTTTTTTAAGAAAATGTACTTCTTTTAAGCAAACGGTACTTCTTTAAGAAAAGGTATTATGTATTTTTTTGAGAAAATTTAAATTTTTTATGAAAAGGTTCTTATTTAAGAAAATTATATTTTTTTTAAACTTCTTTCAATTTGGCTTTTCTAATTTTACTTTTTATTGGGCTGAAATCTTCAATATATACTAAATATTGGTTACAGGTTCCACCTAGAAAACTTCCCATTAAACGAGAAATTTCCCACCAAATGTTAGCCTAGACACAAACGAAAGTAAAAGAACCCAATATAGTTGATAATACTGGGTGGTAGAATAATAGTGTTAAAAACAGTTGTTCATTTTTTTTTTATTTAACCCCTATCCCGCAACGTGCGATTAGCAACTTCCTTCCAACAAGACAAAATATACGATAATTTAATTTTTCATTGAAATGGAAAAGTGAGAACGAAGTATAAACTGAACAAATACAGAAATTACTGGAAATGTCCACGCATTATTCAGATACATATGCGTGATTCAGTTACCAAACCAGTTTTTTAGTGCACCAATTTTTACGTTTATACGATAACTTATTTTGTGATATCATATTGCGATATATCAATAAAGTTCGTGCAAGTGAAATGTACTTGTTTGACATATCTCGATATGATATTACAATATAAGCTTTCGTTTAAACGTAGTAAATGAAATATATTCATCACAATAATGAAACGTCAAAACTTTTTCAGTTGGTCTAATCATTTTTGTTGAAATAATGATTTTGTAAGTCAGTTTACTTTCGATGCTGATATTCGTTGAGATGATGAACAAATTCATTCATTTCCTTGTTATTTCATGACCAAAGTACTAAAATTATCACATTTACACCGTCATTCACATCCTTATCCTCATGATTATTTGCCAGTTCAAATGTCTATGTACATTTAATATTGTAACAACATCAGTTTGTTACGCATTATTATCATTCGTAGAGTGGGTTTTATGTAAATAGGATTTAAGATTTGAAATCAATAAATATCTGATGACATAGAAACAAATGACGAAAAGTAAAGATCATTCCACTTAAGGGAACAAGCATAAGGACTATATCCTATCCTTCTACAACACAACATTTGGTATTATGCACTTACTAGTATTAAAACCAGTGAGAATTTGCTGTAGCATATGATGAACTTAAGTCTCGTCTCATTTCTGATGCAGATTACAATAGATTATTTAACATAGACATTTTACAAGAATGTATGCCACTAGTATTTGAATAAAACGTAAGATTTATCGTGTATTAAGGGGAGAGTGGATTAACGCAATTCGTTCTTTAAAGTTGAGTTGAATGGTGGCAAAAGGCAGAGTCCACGAATAGGACTCTAAATAATGAAATGTGGAATCTTTATAGTGTTAACACCTGAAAATATTTTTCCTCAGAAAAGAATGATAAATCGATAATTTCAAGCTCTAAATTCAAAATTAACATCTGCCTCGAAGAGATTGAAATTTGGCAAAATGTATAAAAAGACTATAGCAAATAATATTCCTGATACCTCATGCAGCGCTTAAACGAAACTCCAAAACAAGCACAAAAGGCATAAAGAGCAGTGTTCATCGGAGTGTTCGGGCAGTACATTTAGTTCGCACTCTATTTGAAGAAGTGTGCTAGCATAGAAACTCTTTGTGTCGAGTGTCCGAAAATAGTGCTGCTCAGTTTCATAAGTGTCGGGGGTCAGGGACCTTACAAAACGAAGGTAACATATAGCGACCTTAGCACAACAAGGTTCTAATCGCACTCGGTAATTTTTGAGAAAATTCAGCTTAAATCCGTTTTATTACCAAATTACTACAGGGAAATGTGTAGTTAGAAGTTTGTTGTAGTAGATAATCTCGTAAACGATAAGATATATAATTATGTCGCTAGAAATAATTGAAACGACATGCCTATTTTCGTACGATAAAATACGCAGATGCATTTATCAAAAATTTTCAGTTAGAACCTTGTGGTTCTAAGGTCGCGATATGTCGCCAACCATCTTTTGACTTATCTCTCCAGTTGGCAATATCAAGTGTACTCAGGGATTCATCAACCTAATCCCTCCAGGGGGTCTTGGTCTTCCTATTTTTCGTCTCTTTCGAGTTCGGTTTCGAAAACCCTTCGTTCTGGTTCGCCTTCATCTATTCTACTGATATGAATTAGCCAGCGCAATCTTGTTTGTTTGATCCGCTTAACTATGTCAATGTCAGGATAAAGCTCATACAGCTCATGGTTCAGGCGTCACCGATACTCGCCGTTGTGCACTATAGTGCCATACATTTTTCGGAGTATTTTTCTCTCGATGGCTCCTACAGATGTTTCATCTGCTTGCGATAAGACCCAGGATTCTGCGCCATAAAGCAAGATAGGTTGTATGAGAGTCTGGTATAGTTGGACTTTTGTTACTCGAGAGAGGTCTTTATCTCTAAAGTGTTTGCTTAGCCCAAAATAACAACTATTCCCAAGCACAATTCTCCGCTTGATCTCAAGACTGACGTTGTTGCTTTTGTTTACGGCAGATCCGAGATATATAAATTCGTCCACCACCTCGAAATTATAGTGGTTATCAACGTTTATGCTTTGGTCTAATCGCGTGGAGGTTCTGATCGTTGTAACCATTAATTTTGTCTTGTCCTCATTTACTGCCAGACCCTCTTTTGCTGACTCATTTTCAATTCTTGAAAACACCACGGTAACTTCTTTAATTGTGCGCCCAATGATACCTGTAACATCAGCTAACGCGAGCAGCATGTGACATTTGCTCTTGATGGTTTTATTTATGTGGACTGCAGCTTTTCTCATAATGATCTCCATTAAGTTATTGAAGAGATCGCTCGATAGGGTGTCGCTTTACCTGAGACCTCGCTTAGGTGCAAAAGGTTCGGTTAGATCCTTACTAATTTTCACTGCGGATTTGGTGTTCGTCAAGGTCATCCTGCAAAGGAGTATGAGTTTTGCAGGAATACTAAGCTCAGGCATTGCTCCGTAGAGTTTCTTCCGTATCGGGTTATCGGAGGCCGCCTTATAATCGACAAATAGATGATGGGTGTCGATTTGTTTTTCGTGGGTCTTCTCCAGAATTTAGCGTAGCGTGAAAATCTGGTCAGTTGTCGATTTTCCAGACCTAAAGCCACACTGGTATGGTCTTATCAGGCCAGCGAAAATTGGTTTTAGTTTTTCGCACATTGTACTTGACAGAACCTTATATGCTTTGGAGAAAAAGCTTGTTCTATTGTAGTTGGCACAGAAACTCGGGTCACCTTTTTAAATACGGAGCATAGTACACTGAGACTCCAATCGTGGGGCGTGCATTCATCTAACCAAATTTTGCTAATGAGCTGATGCATACACCTTATCAGCTCATCCCCGCCAGCCTTAAACAGGCCCGCCGGTAATCCATTGGTTCTTTCTGGTATGTTGTTCTTAAGCCAGGCAATAGCTGTTCTGACCTCGTCTTGGTTAGGAGGGGGCAATCGACGTCGTCGTCCATATTGTGATCGATTGTCATGTTCTCTCCATATACCCAACATGGTCTGCACATCTGCGATGAGATTTCGCTTAATACGATCTCAATTTAAGAGTTGCCGCTAATGGCAAAGATTTTTATAAATGATGCCGACATAATTAAATATATAATGAATAATTTTACCGATTTCGTCACAAAAATATACACTTTACTTCGATTATATTTAATAGGAGCGTTATGGTTTGTCTATGTCTAAAGTTCATGAGTGTTTCCGGCGAAGGATAATTTGTAAAAATTGTAATTGTAAAATTTGTAATGCTGATTCAACGCGCAGTTTTAAACATTTTTGTCTATATAATTTGTTATTCAATGTTTATGTTACTTGTTTTAAAAAATTTATTAATCAAGTGAAGAAATTTATTGTAAAAATTTGTAACAGTATTTGGTCTCTTTATTCTTTATTTTTTGAAATTAATAATTAAAAATAAAATAAAAAATCACGTGAGGTGTCAGGGGACACCCGGTTGGATTCGCAATATTTTATGTAGTAGTTAGTTCCATCACGCCTAAGGTGCCCGTCGAAAAATACGATAATTTAAATGGATCTTTAAGAAAAGATACTTTTTTTAAATGATATACTTTTTTTAAGAATTTCTTTTTATAGAATATATTTTTTTTATTAAGGTATATTTTAAGGATTCTGTATTATTTTTGTAAGAGTATGAATCGTATTATATTTTCCGAAAAGGTATTTTTAAGAAAGGAATTTTTGTAAGAATATTTATTTTTTTAAGAGAAGGTATTTTTTTTGCAGAAAAGGTTTTTTTTTAAGAAATGATTATTTTTTTTTAGAATTGGTCCTTTTTTCAAGAGTAGGTACATTTTTAAGAGTAGGTACTCCCACATATCGATTTTTTTGTTTTGCTTTGGAATAGCAAAAAGAAGTTTGAGGCATGTGCCAATGTTACTGTCCCAAAAGGAAAAAAATCTTAAAAATTTCCTTCACGTCGCATAAGGACGATAAGTAAAAAAAATCCTTAAAATGTAAATTTTTTTCCATGTTTCTTAGACAAATAGTACATAACATTGAAGGAAACTTTCGCAATTAATACCAAAAGTTAGATACACCATCCGCCTATATACCCATGTAGTGTTGATGAAATGCATTCAAGTCTTCTGCTCTTTTGGTCATGCTGAAGACAAAAGTTTGGGTAAAATAACTAAAAAAGGGTTAAAAATTGTCGGCATACATGCATACAGACAGGTGAAGTTAATATAAAGAATTTAAAAAGGCGTTCAATCATATGATGACGTTTCATTTAAAAACCAAACACACAACATCACACATATTTTGTCCGAAGTAGCTGAAGTATACGTGTGTCACATAACCACATGTTTGCCATATACACAGCAACGAAACAGCCAAAGACACAACATCACACATACTTTGTACGAAGTAGCTGACGTATTAGTGTGTTACCATAACGTCGACTGCGCAAAGTGACAGAAGTTTGCAAATGAAATTTTGCGTGGCTATGCTTTATATCTCCGTTCAACAACAGCAACAGACACATGTACATACATACATTATTATGTTAATACATACGCTATAGACACAATTTCGTTTGCCTCACCCCTGCCACACCACTCTTTCATTGCTCTCTTGCTCGCTAATTTTTGTTTAACACGTCATTATTCTCTTTCGCAGTCGCAGAAAATCTGGTTTTTAGCAGCAGCATAAAATCTGGTTTTAGCAGCAGCATAAAATTTTGACTTTGATAGATTTAGTCCCTATACGCCGCTATAGATGTTAACACATCAAAAAATATTTTTTTAAGAACAGGTACTTTTTATAAGAAATTTTACTTTTTTTAAGCAAAGGTACTTCTTTAAGACACGGTGTTTTTTTAAGAAAGGGTACTTTGTTTAAGAATATGAATTGGTATTGTTTTTTGAGAACATTTATTGTTTTTAATAATAGGCAGTTATTTAAGGAAATGTTCGTTTTTTAAACTTCTGTCACTTTGGCTTTTCTAAATTTACTTTTTATTGGGTTGAAAACTACAATATATACTAAACATTAGTTACACGCTCCACCTAGAAATCTTTCCATTAAACAAGAAATTCCCCAACATATGTGAGCCATCCAGTTAATTTCTTTCTCTATGATTCAAGTCGTTAATCTAGACACAAACCAGAGAAAAGCAAACAATACAGTTGATTATAGTGGGTTGTAGCATAATAGTGTTCACAAAAAAGTTGTTTAATTTTTTGTCATTTAGCCCCCATCCCGCAAAGTGCGATAAGGAACGTCATTCCCAAAAAGATTTTATATTTATTTTTTCACAACATGACGTAAAACATGTTACAAACTATTAGGAAAGTCCTTAAAAGGAGAATTCTGCGATTTTGTTGGAAATAATACGTTATAATGCGGTATCGTATCATTGCGACGTAATTGTAAAAGTGATTCAATGTAGTGATTCAAAGTAGTGAACTTTAGCTAATAGTGTCGAAACTGGCCCGAAACGTAATTCTAAGATATAACACCTTGAATACATTTAGTTTTTGCGTAAACGGAACCCTTAAGTTGTTTGTAACAAACCATGTCCAAATATAGACTTCTCTCTCCATTTTTATTTAAATATTATGATAAAAATCATAAGTGCCATAAATTATTTTGTATATTTATATTCTTAAATATAGGACAGTGTCTTTGTCTCTATCTGTACATTTGGCAAAAGTTGCAAATTGAAATTTATTGCAGCAAATATTTCCTTCCTTCCATGTCGTTTGTAGATTTGAAATGTGTGATAATTTTAATAAATTATTTTCATATACACATGTACATATTTACATAAATGTTTACTTACACTCCATACCGTTTTCATTTCTATTCATTCCAGGTGAGTTCTGAACATAAATTTGGAATGATATTTGACAGGTATGAAACACTTATACTTCAATGATAAATAAATAAATGGTTTCCCATTACATCCCATGAAGGGACTGGGGAGAACTTCTCACAATCACTGAGCTGTGCGCTTTCCAGTTTTCACTCACTGGTTGGGACCTACAGTTTTACACCGATTCCGAACGGTAATTTGCGAAGCTTTTTCATGGCTAGATACTCGATAGTGTCGCCGTCACTATGCGAGGTGACCGCCGCCGAAAGGAATTTTAAGGTGGTCAGAGCCGGGTTCGAACCCAGGATCTCATGTACAAGAGCCGCGCACACTAACCATTGCACCACCGACGGCCACATACTTCAATGATAACTTGTGATATTTTGAAAGCAATAAATGTTATAACATCTTAAATTATGGCTTGTATGACTGACCTAACTATTAAGAGATCAAACATTGGTCAAGTATATTGAAGATTATTTTACAATTGAAGTTTATATTAAATTGTATTGAAGATTAATTGTAATATACCTTTCGCAATTTTAACAGTTACCGGACATTCGGCTTCACAGAATGGGTAACATTTCGATTTTTATTACTGCTATTTTTCGGTTTTTTTCGTTTCGTATGGAAAACAATATGTTAAAATTGTTGTAAAAAAATTTAAAAATGTTCCTGTCATGTTTAGTTTGCCCGTAAAAAGAATCATTATCATTCAATTCAATTCAATTCAATTCAATTCAATTCAATTCAATTCAATTCAATTCAATTCAATTCAATTCAATTCAATTCAATTCAATTCAATTCAATCAATTCAATTCAATTCAATTCAATTCAATTCAATTCAATTCAATTCAATTCAATTCAATTCAATTCAATTCAATTCAAATCAATTCAATTCAATTCAATTCAATTCAATCCAATTCAATTCAATTCAATTCAATTCAATTCAATTCAATTCAATTCAATTCAATTCAATTCAATTCAATTCAATTCAATTCAATTCAATTCAATTCAATTCAATTCAATTCAATTCAATTCAATTCAATTCAATTCAATTCAATTCAATTCAATTCAATTCAATTCAATTCAATTCAATTCAATTCAATTCATTCAATTCCATTCAATTCAATTCAATTCAATTCAATTCAATTCATTCAATTCAATTCAATTCAATTCAATTCAATTCAATTCAATTCAATTCAATTCAATTCAATTCAATTCAATCAATTCAATTCAATTCAATTCAATTCAATTCAATTCAATTCAATTCAATTCAATTCAATTCAATTCAATTCAATTCAATTCAATTCAATTCAATTCATTCAATTCAATTCAATTCAATTCAATTCAATTCAATTCAATTCAATTCAATTCAATTCAATTCAATTCATCAAATCAATTCAATTCAATTCAATTCAATTCAATTCAATTCAATTCAATTCAATTCAATTCAATTCAATTCAATTCAATCAATTCAATTCAATTCAATTCAATTCAATTCAATTCAATTCAATTCAATTCAATTCAATCAATTCAATTCAATTCAATTCAATTCAATTCAATTCAATTCAATTCAATTCAATTCAATTCAATTCAATTCAATTCAATTCAATTCAATTCATTCAATTCAATTCAATCAATTCAATTCAATTCAATTCAAATTCAATTCAATTCAATTCAATTCAATTCAATTAATTCAATTCAATTCAATTCAATTCAATCAATTCAATTCAATTCAATTCAATTCAATTCAATTCAATTCAATTCAATTCAATTCAATTCAATTCAATTCAATTCAATTCAATTCAATTCAATTCAATTCAATTCAATTCAATTCAATTCAATTCAATTCAATTCAATTCAATTCAATTCAATTCAATTCAAATTCATTCAATTCAATTCAATTCAATTCAATTCAATTCAATTCAATTCAATTCATTTCAATTCATTCATTCAATTCATTTCAATTCATTCAATTCAATTCAATTCAATTCAATTCAATTCCAATTCAATTCAATTCAATTCAATTCAATTCAATTCATTTCATTTCATTTCATTTCATTTCATTTCAATTCAATTCAATTCAATTCAATTCAATTCATTCAATTCAATTCAATTCAATTCAATTCAATTCAAATCAATTCAATTCAATTCAATTCAATTCAATTCAATTCAATTCATTCAATTAATTCAATTCAATTCAATTCAATTCAATTCAATTCAATTCAATTCAATTCATTCAATTCAATCAATACAATTCAATTCAATTCAATTCAATTCAATTCAATTCAATTCAATTCAATTCAATTCAATTCAATTCAATTCAATTCAATTCAATTCAATTCAATTCAATTCAATTCAATTCAATTCAATTCAATTCAATTCAATTAATTGATATACAATTCAATTCAATTCAATTCAATTCAATTCAATTCAATTCAATTCAATTCAATTCAATTCAATTCAATTCAATTCAATTCAATTCAATTCAATTCAATTCATTCAATTCAATTCAATTCAATTCAATTCAATTCAATTCAATTCAATTCAATTCAATTCAATTCAATTCAATTCAATTCAATTCAATTCAATTCAATTCAATTCAATTCAATTCAATTCAATTCAATTCAATTCAATTCAATTCAATTCAATTCAGTTCAGTTCAGTTCAGTTCAGTTCAGTTCAGTTCAATTCAATTCAATTCAATTCAATTCAATTCAATTCAATTCAATTCAATTCAATTCAATTCAATTCGATTCGATTCGATTCAATTCAATTCAGTTCAGTTCAATTCAATTCAATTCAATTCAATTCAATCCAATTCAATTAAATTGAATTTAGTTCCATTCAATTCAATTCAATGAAATGCAATGCAATAAAATTCCATCAATGTAGTCCAGGTCAATTCAATCTAATCTAACTAAGTCTAATCTTGTCTAATTCAGTTCCGTTAGTTTTATCTTCTTAATTGAATTCAACTGCATTGAATTGGTTGTTATTGAAATGAATTGAATATTCTTATTGGTATTTCAATTTTAAAATTTCACAGCTGTATTTAAATTTAACACTAACGTCTTATTGTTGAATTAAAATGTAAATCATATTCCACTTTGCAATTACTGTTTAATGTAAAATTGACAAGTTTAATTCATATTCACATTAACCCTATTTAAATTTGAAAATCATTTTCGATTTTTTCGCAATTTCACAAATTTCATGAATGGATCTATAAAGTGTAAAAAATTAATTGATATACTAATTTACGTTATTTAATTGTTATTCGAATGATGAAATCATTGCGAAATTAAAAACTGGTTAAAATCTTATTATTATAATATTTCAAAATAGATGAGTTGCTTAATTCAAAATAATAATTAAAAATTTTATCTCTTTTTGTTTAATTATTAAAAATTTGTAAGAATTTTTAACACAAATTGAGTATATCCCGTTTAACGGACATCAAATAACCGGTTTTCGGTTTATTCAAAACTTACGTGTTTTAAAAAACCGGCACATGGTTAATTGCACGAAATCCGGTTAACCGGTTTCTGCGGTTTTTTTGTTACGGTTTTGAACACTATAGTACCTACCCACGACAATGGAGAATTACCCATCATGATTAGAGGAATTTTTTCATTTTAGCGATTTTCTTATTTTAGCGATTTTGTAAAATAAATTTCATCCATGCGAATTGGACCAGTTTATGAAAAACCCTTAAATTTCCCCAAAAATTTGTTAGATTTTCGATTGAATGCTCTGTTTCCGATAATAATGGCGGTTAAGTAATTTTTTACTCCATAATTTTTAGTTTTAGCGTTAAAAAATAGTTACTGTATTGAAGACATCCGTTGCTTAAAGCCTTTTTCTTAGCGATTTTCTTATTTTGATAATTTTTTGAAAAAAATTTCTTCCGTGCGAATTGGACCACTTTATGGAAAACCCTTGCAATGCACAAAAAATTAGTTATTTTTTCGATTGGGAGCTCCGTTTCCAAGATATAGACATAATGGCGTTTTATCGTTTTTTTATTCGAAAATTTTTAGTTTTAGCCATTTTTTTTTAAATAAAAGGGATGTTGTATTGAAGACATCCGTTGCTTAAAGCATCCGTTGGAGTTACAAATGTTTTATTTTTTTTGTTTAGACGCTTCGTTTCCGAGATATAGAGATTTTTTTAGAATTTTTCCACATATTCGATCAAAAATGGGTATGGGTTATCCTGGGTAAACAATTACCCATCGCCGTGGGTAATGGGGTAAAGGCCTCTTACACATTCCCCATGTGTAATCGATAATAGTGATGGTAACTACCCATTATATTCCCTATTACCCAGCGGGTAATGGCTATTCCCCCCCTATTTATTATTTTCCCCATTACCCTGCAAGTAATGGGTAATCGTGATGGAGTGGATAACTACCCATCATTTTCCCCATAACCTATGGGTAATAGGGTCCATCCCACGGCGATGTGTATGGGTTACCCATGGGGGGTAAATATGATCTCTGCTTTACTCTGACGAGGGTGATAGTTTTAAGTTATGGTCTTCCCTTCAGGAAGATACGATTTGTGAACTATATTACTAACTACCTTCAACTTAGTACAAGTACTAAAACCCTAGTGTAGGTATATTAATTTCAAAAACTCTAATGTAACTTAACTTATAACGTGTTTAGAGACTAAATACCTTCCACTAATCATAGGAGTTGTAAGTTTAACAAACAAAGTAACCCCAATCAAATTTATGTACTAACTTTAGTCCAACATTCTTGCATTGTGTTTAAGAGTTAATCACTACTTTTCTCATAACCATTTATTATTCCTCTCAATGTTGACTGTACAAAACTTAATTTATAAACTCCACTGGATAGTGTTGAAAGCCTTAAATTGAGGTACTTATCCAATACCTCATCCCATATACAATGTTGCTGCTCTCATGTGTTCTATGTCTTCTGACCATTAATTAGCCGCACAAACATATTTCCAAGCAAATGGCACAGCCTGGAATGGTGAATCGCTAAACATAAAAAACAAAAAAAAAAACAAAACATCTGCATATTCAATGGGCGGCCGGGCCAGCGTGATTATGATGGAAAAGAAAGGGATTTGGTTTGTGTTTTTAATTTACCCTAAGCATGAAGAACACAAACTTGGGGTTCCACTTGTTCCTGGCCATTTCCATGTGAAATGGTTTTGAAACTTAAAACGACAACAAGAGGTTTGCTAAGCTCTCTGAAGTTTTACTGCATGTTAATCTACAATTCGACCGGGGTTCGTTCTTTGGCGTTTGTCAGTTAGTCCGTGGTCATTATGTGCATTGATGGTCATGGCAGCGATTGTGATGGTGGCGATGACAGTCAACACCTATTAGCACCTTCAGCTCTGACCATTTGTATAATGATATTTGCTTGAAGCGATTGTTGTTGCCTGCTTCATTCAGAGGTTGGCGTTTATTGTTGTTTTCTTAAATTAATTGTATCAATGGACATTAGTTTAATGGCATCATCGTCTGCCTATCTGTCTTCATATTATTCTTCTTCTTAACTCTTTGTTTTGCAGGTGAAAAATTGTTCACTAACCAATGTTTCCTGTTTTGGTTGCCATTAAGGACGATTACAGAAAAAAATTTAACTTCCAAGTTTACAATGTGACAGCGTGCATAATCATATAATACAATTTTACATTGAGAGAAGGTCATTATTGTACACAGGAAGCTCGAGGAGCCATTTGAATGAAATGTGTCAGACACTGAATAATTTCGACCAAAAGAGTTTAATACTTTCACACCACTCCTTTTAGTTTGTTGTACATTAAGTTTAAGTCATTCAAAACGAGATTTAAATCGTAAGTAACGACTTGCCTCACACTTGTATAGGAGAATATTGATATACTGTAGGCCTAAGAAAAATTTCGCGTAGAATTAGTCTTTTTCGATATTCGGAAAAGACTTCATTTATCATCCCGGGATCGAAAGCTTAAGCTACACGCTGAAAAAACGGACCCAGCAACATATTGCTAGAATCATGTATATGTTTGCAAGCATTATTTTCATGAATTGAAGATCTACTGCTTCTTTGTTTCTTTGTTGTCTGTCACGATTTTGTTCTCAGCAGATTTCAACAAACCACGCCAGATTTGGGTCATAGAATTGTATATTATAACCATTTAATCATTGTTTATTGGATAGCATACACAATGTGTTTGGACACAAGTATACTATATTTGTGACAAGCTACTAACACATTTGATTGGCATACAATCAGCCACAACAAGACTGGCTTTTCAGCATCTAGACCCAAGAGAGCACAAAACTTGCAAAACACATGAATTCAATGGCGTCAGTCCAACTTCTTGTAAATTAGTTATACACTAGGGTGTACTGAACCCGCTTTGTTTTGAAAGTCAGATTCCAAACAACCGGCTATAAAGGAGATTATTAAAAAAAATGGACATAATTCTGCCGGGTGTAAACTCTAAATGGTTTGTCCGATTTAATGTGACAATAATTGAGGTGTTGGACGATTGAATTGCATACATTGAGACTCAATTGAACCACTTTGGAGCCGCACAATGGAAGACCAAAGTTAGCTGCTTTGAACCCTAGTCAAACTCTCACTATTATTTTTAAGGGAATTAGGGTTCTTGAGATATTTGAAGAGAATATTTTTTTTTATTTTCCTCGATTTTTATCAGTCATTTCCGAATGATTTGACTAAATGAAAAACAATTTTATGTCAAACACAATTGCAATTAATTTTAAACGGAGTTTGTGTTTACTCACACATGTGTAACTCCTAGACGTGGCCGTGGGGAATGGGTAACGATCATTTACCCATTACCCACAGTTTATGGGGAAAATATTGGGTAGTACACACGACGTGAAGGAATTACCCATAACGATTATCTGTTACCCACAGGGTATGGTTAAGCGAACTTTACGCATTACACACGGCGTTTTCTAAAAAGTACCCAGGGTAACCCATCCACATTTTTAACAGAAAATACGAAAAATTTGGTAAAAAAGGTTATATCTCCAAAACGGAATGTTCAATCAAAAAAATACCCAATTTTTGCTGGTTTCTAAGGGTATTCTATAAAGTGGTCCAATTAGTAGTATGGAAGAATTTTATTTCAAAAAATCGCCGCAATAAGAAAATCGCTTTAAAAAATATATACGGCTATAACTCGGAAATGATGCCTTCAATCGCAAAAACTACTAAATATTTGATCTCCACGGGAGGTTTTGATATCTGTCATAGGCCATATATTTTTTTAAATCGCTAAACTGCAACTTTTGAAAAAATAACTAATTTTTCCTAGATTCTAAGGGGTTTTCCCGAAAGTGGTCGCATTCAGATGAAAAAATTTTTTTTAAAAAATTTCCAAAATAAGTAAATCTCTATTGGTAACTATCCACTGTCATCCCCACACCCCATAGAAATGATCGTTACCCATTACCCACGACAATGGTTTATGGGTTATCCAGGGTAACACATTACCCACATAATACGAATCCTGATTTTAAACAATCGAAATGCATTAATTTTTGAATAAATGCCTGCCGGTTGAAACCAAAACATTGATACCAAATCATTAAAATGTTGAAAACTCAGACTCCAACCCCGCAATGTTCAAATTCTGAATTTTGACTGCTACTCCGGCTCCGACTCCTATTCCTACTCCAACACCAACTCTACATCGATGTATATAACTGATTAATGTTATTTAATAATTTTCCGGGTCAAGATTGGAAACTATTGAAAAGTACTTTTTCTACGAAAAATATTTTAAAATAAATATGTGAATTATTATGGTGGATGGTTTCAATGCCCACCAAGGCATAGTTGAGTTTTGTTTATCCCTGTAATGAGATGACCGCCGTCGAAAGAAATTTAATGTGGTCAGAGCAGGGATCGAACCCACGTTTTCATGCACAACAGCCGCACACACTACCATTTCACCACCGACGGCCATGGAGAAAGGAACTGAACCATGGAGAAGGTAACTGAACTGAATAATTTTAAAATTTTCAGTCACCTAAATAAATAACTAATTCTTCAGAAATCGGAGCTTTAAATTTCTTCTAAGGAACTTCTAATGAAAGCTTGTCCTATGCCCACAACAAACCCATGGCAAAAATATAGGACTATCCCAACTTACATTGGTAGGGAAGCGGTTTTATTTCAAGTAAATGAACTATACAATGTTCAAATTTTAAATATTGTACGTCTCAAAGATGGAACCAAATTACTTTTCTCTGAAACTAGAACAACGCAGTAGAAAGCTTATATCACCAACCTGAAAAACGGCCCCAGCAACATATTGAAGGGACCATGTACATGTTTGGAAGCATTGTTTCATGAATTGAAGATCTGAAGATTTTATTTGTTTCTTTGTTATTTGTCACGTTTCTGTTTTAAGAAGTTTTCAACAAACAAAGCCACATTTGGGTCACAAAAAGATATATTGTAACCTATTAATCATTGTGTCTCCTCCATGTTATATTGAATAGGAAACACACTGTGTTTGGACACAAGTATACTATATATATGCCGTAGGTGGTGCAATAGCTCTTGTTCATGAGAACGTGGGTTTGATCTCTACTCTGACAACCTTACGTTTCTGTCAGCAACGGTCACATCGCATAGTGATGGCGATACTATCGAGTACGTAGCCATGAAAAAGTTTTTCAAAATACCGATCGGAACCGGTGGAAAACAGTGGGTTCCAATCAGTAATTTTAAAACTAGAGATCATAAAGCTCATTGGCTGTGAGAAGCTCTCCCCAATCCCTTCTTCGGATGTAATGGGAAACCATTTTAATTTTGTTATGCTATATTTGCGACAAGCTACAAACATGATATAATTGCATAGAAATTGCATAGATCATCATGCAAAGTTAGAGTGGTTCAAAATTACCATATTAGTGTTTTCTAATTTCATTGCTTTAATAATCTAAAGATGGCTATAACTGACTTATTAACTCGATCTCACACCGCTGGTGAAAAATAATATTGAGAGGAAAAATAGCATTGAGCCAATATCGAGAACATTGCTGTTACTAATAGTGACACACAATTGACGTCTACCTTCATCTGCTTCAATTTTGCTACTTCCGAAATTTGTAGTAATTTTAATTTAAGTAAGGGCGGAAAATAATCAAAAAATAATCCTCTGGAAAAACACCAATTATTTTTAACCTTTATCAATAGTAAAGTAATTTGTTAGAAAATATGCAAGGTATTTACAGGGTGGTACAAGTACAAGTATTTTTTAAAAATTATATAAAATGAACTATACACAAATTGGTGTGATATATTATGACTTTATTAGAAGTAACCAAATATTCCCATTATTTAGGGAACACGATTTCCGCGATTGGTTTCGCAGTAGCTCATCCTGTGTCAGTCCAGTTTTCCAAGAGTTTTTTTTTTGAATGGTACGAACGATATTAGCCTTAAGGGTGTGGATCTTTTCTAGATTATTCGCATATCATCATGCTATATCATCAGTTACACGCTGAGAAAACGTCCTCTGTAACAAATTCTCTCAAACACATTCTGCAGGAAACATGTCTATGTTTGGGACATACGTCAAATATTCATATGTTTGCAAGTCCCAAACACACTTGCATTTAAATGCATACTGGCAAAAATATATGCTTTTACGTGGACAAATATGCATTCTTCATCCCAAATATAAATATACTTAACTGGGCATTCGCGTATTCCCCCAATCCTCCTATACTATCCCAAACATACTAAGATTTAGAATCGAATTATTCTTTGAATTTAATACATTTTTATTATTTATTATAATTAATTTTACCAATATAGATCAACATTTATAAATAATTAAAAGATTTTAAACGATTAAAAGATTTTAGAATGTATTATTTGTTTTTTTTCATGAAATCAGGATCTGCTGCTCTTTTGCTTCTCCTTTCTTTGTTGCCTCTTAAGTTTTTGTAGTCAGAAGGCTTCAATTAAGCGTTGGTTATGACTATACGTTGGTACACAAACAATACACTTATATACAAATCTAGTTCATGCAAGCCAAGTATGGATTAATTACCTGTGTTTTTGTTTATTATATTTCACAAATAGTCCGTCGTTCCGTTTTTCGCAGTGGAGGTTCGGACAGACAAAGGACTTCACGTTGTTGCCCTTTCCAGTTTGTTTCCTCAAAATACATATACATACATATATACGAAACATATATACAAAAACCAAAGCAACATCACAAACCATTAAACCGTCCGAGCCTTTGGTTATTCTTTTTTCACTCATCAAGCGCTTTTGATATCCTGTGTCCAAACATATATATATTTGTGTCTCAAACATGTTATATTGAATAGCAAACACAATGTGTTTGCACACAAGCATATTTTATTTGCGACGAGTTCCAAACACACGTTATATTTGCATCCAAACAACAAAAACAACGGATTTTTCATCGTGTAGGTTTTGGTTTCTTAAACTTTTTCCTATGTATTAAAACCTTACGGCCTTATAGTTATAAGAGATGTTTTATCATACACAAAACGTCTTGCAAATCTCTGACAATTGTGTTATGAATAAAGGGATTAAAGTTTTAGACATTTGATTTCCATTAGCGTTGAGTTTCGCCCTGTGGGATAAAGTAATCCCCTATAAATGTTCACAGAGTTCATCTTATTCAACACCTCTAACATTCTGATAAATTATTCAGTATCACTATGACTTTAACGAAAAGGAATGTACAAGGTGAAAGTCTGTCAGTCAAAACTGCTATGTGTATGATCTATTGACTAAATTCCAAAGCATCATTACTAACCATGATAGTCAGTCAATTTTTCATTGTGAGCCTTTGTGCCATGGATTGATGTTCATTTCCTTTAGTTACAGTGGGGCTTTGCTATGAATAATGAGAACTAACTCCAAATTGAATATTTTGGTTTATTGTGTAGTAGCATTTATTCCTAAGCTATAGATGAAAAGAGTAGAGCAATGACTAACTTTAAGATAGTAACTATTTATGGTCAATTGGTTCTTATTAATCTATTTTATAACAATAGTGTCTTCGATAAATTTCTTTGCATAATTTTTTCTTTCGAATTTATCATAGTTAGCCTCTCTGTGCCACAAATAGTATTTTATCCCACATAATGATTGTCGATACTGGATTACTCAAAACTCCATGGAAATGGTTATGACCGGCATGCACCCAATGCCATCAAGTTGCATAAATATATGCCGATTAATGCTGCAATCCCAAACATTGCGCAAAAGGAAAGCTATTCCGCATGCGCAGTCATCGGTGAATCCAGTCATATGGTAAAATAGCTCCCTATTTACCATAACTTAACAATGGTATATAATAAAGTCGGAATTATAGGAATGACAGAATATTAACATATTTTTTTTAAACAATTATTGTAAAGTAGTCGCTTCTTTTTTAATTAGCGCGCTTAAATATTACACCAATATCAAATTTTACACCTATCAAGAGTGTTTGAAAATTATACCACAGTTTGCTGTTATTTTAAACAAATTGTAGTACAATACTAAATTCATTCTTCGAATTATGTTATTCAGATTTCGTTCTCCATAAACGAAATTTTAGACAACTTTACTTCCATTGATTAATTGGTTTTATGCAAATGAAATTTCTCGTTTCATGAGAAACGCAAAACGTGTCATGTCTGTAACGCAAACTAAAACGAGTAAATAGTTTCCCAAACATGACCTGAAAGGACTACGGAGATATGTATTCACACAATTCGTGAGGTGTGTGCTCATTGATTGGTACCTACCTAGACACGCTGAAAAATTTTTCTTTTTCTGTTGTTTGGATAGAAATATAACATGTGTGTAGCTTGTCGCAAATATAGTATACTTGTGCCTAAACATATTGTGTTTGCTGTTCAATATAACGTGTTTGGGACTCAATGATTAATAGGTTATAATATATATGGGTCACTTCATGTCAAGTGACCCAACTTTTGCAACCGATGTCTTCCGATCGGGATGAAACTTGCACCTATTGGACATGTTACATACCGTTGGAAACGTTAATTTGTCTAGTTTCTCTGTATAAGTTATATTTCTAAGGTTTTAGGAATACTTACACAAAATAGAAACAAATTCAAAATAGTGCATATGCTAAAACTTGAAAACCCGTTGTTTTGAGTTACAAAACATTTATTTTGATAGATAAATAGGTCGAATCCCACTAAGGGACTATAAAGCTCTTAAAGCAAAAGGCCTTTCTTTTGAACAAACAAAAAAAAATGGTCTTCTCTTGAAAAAAAATTTAAAAAAAATTTTCATTTTGCAAAAAAAAATCAACAATTTTTTTTTTTATTTTTTTTTAAAAAGATTGAATAAATAGCTATCTAACACACTCAGTACAAATTTTGCTACGAACAATAGGTAAAAAGTTACATGGATGGGAAAAACACATGTTTGGCCAAAATTCGACCCCCTCTAACTCAGAGAGTTCTTGACCGATCTCGTTGAAAGTTTTTATCTAAGCTGCTATCCAATAGGTCTAACCTTGGTGCAAGTTTCATCCCGATCGGAAGACATCGGCTTCAAAAGTTGGGTCACTTGACATGAAATGACCCATATATTTGTGAGCCAAATGCGGCTTTGTTTACTGAAACTGCTGAAAACAAAAACATGACAGACAATAAAGAAACAAAAAGCAGCAGATTTTCTCTTCGCGAAAACAATGCTTGCAAACATGGACATGGTTCCTGCAATATAATGCTGGATCTAATATTTTTCAGCGTGCAGGTTTACACCGATTCCGAACGGTTGTGTGAAAAGCTATTTAAGGGCTTAAGACTCGATTGTGGCGCCGTCAAAAAGCCAAGGAACCCTCGCCGAGAGAAATGTAAGGTGGTCAGAGCTGAGATCGAAGCAACGCTCTCCTGTACACGCTGACAAATAACGGCCTCTCTAACATATTCTTCCAAACATGTACTGCAGGAACCATGTATATGTTTGGAACACACTTCAAACATTAATATGTTTGCAAGTCCCAAACTCAGGTATATTTAAATGCAAACATTAGCATGTTTACTGACAACTATGCATGCTTTTACGTGGAAACATATGCGTATTTCCCCCCAAATATAATAATATTTAAAAACGAATTATTCTTTGATTTCAATATATATGTACGTATTATTTATAATAATTAATTTTATCAATATAAATCTACATTTATAAATCATTAATTCAAAAAATTTAAAGATTTAAAACGGCCTTTTTACATTTAGGTGCATTGAATGCATTATTTGTTTTTTTTTCATGAAATGAGAATCTGCTTCTCTTTTGCTTCTCCTTTCTTTGTTTTCTCTCACGTTTTTGTTTTCGGAAGGTTTCAGCTATGCGTTGGTTATCACTATGCGTTGATACACAAAGAATATATTTATATACAAATCTAGTTCATGCAAGCCAAGCGTTTATTTCACAAATGGTCCTCCGTTCCGACTTTCTCAGTAAAGGCTCGGACAGACAGAGGGCTTTACATTGTTAGCCTTTCCAGTTTCTTTTCTTTGGTAGCACACGTTCATACATACGAAATACATACACAAAAACCAAAGTAACATCACAAACCATTTAAGCGTCCGAGCCTTCGTTTATTCTTTTTTCACCGACCAAGCGCTTTTGATCTCCTCTGTCCGATGAAGCATTACATCAGCCAAAGCAATACATCATCGGCCAAAACAAGAAACACTGACTTCATCTGCAATTTGCACGCCCATTCAGGAATATTTATGACTCACTGACTGGGAGAATAATGCAAAAATACAGATTCACACTTACAAGATAGTCTCTCTCGTTGTCCTCCTTTTATTCTCTTGCTCTCGAGAGAGCATAGACAGTGCAACAGCTGTATTTGCATCACAAACATAAGTATATGTGGGTCGCAAACACATATATTCTAACATATTAATCATTGTGTCTCAAACATGTAATATTGAATAGCAAACAAAATATGTTTGAACACAAGTATATTACATTTGCGACAAGCTGCAAACACACTTTATATTTGCATACAAACAACAAAACAGATAGATTTTTCGGCGTGTACAAGCGTCGCGCACACCAGACATTGAACCACCGACTATCAACTTCATTACAATATCAACAAAAAACAGCAAGATGCGGCACAACCAGAAAAAATAATCCCTAATCTCTGAAGAGGCAAAAACGAACATACACGCATTTATCGCATTAATGAATCAATAAACATATTTGTCGCAATAATGAATCATGTTTTTAGCAGCGATGTTTTTAGTTAATTAACCCATTTACGTTATCTCACTTTTGATGTAAATATTCATCGAGACGACATGGCTTTCCATAACAGTTTCTCTTAGGAGCACTAAAATGTACAGAAAACTTTCCCTTAACAAAATATTAATGTTAGTAATTCCTGCCAAGATGCAAAATATTACAAGAAAACTAAATACAGCAAAAATGCGAGCACCCCGTAACCCCAAAGTCACAACCCCTATTACGTAGAATCAATAACAGATTCCAAATACATCACACATACATATGTATTCCGTTGTACCCAACATAGTTCGAATCGATAATATTCAGCATTTTGTGGCATTCAATCTGTTCATATATCTAACCTATCTTCCACGAGATACTAAACTCAACACACATGCAACATGCAACTCCAAACAACCACAAACCAATATTACAAATAATTTTCAATTGTTGTTGTTCTTTCTTCTTTCTCTCATTCTACTGCAAGTGAAATGGAGAATGAGATGCACAAAAATAAAATGTTTCCCAGAATCGTGCTTGAATGGTGTTTGACAACAAAATACAATGTAGCAGATAGCTGGCTGTGGAAGCTGCATCAAAACATCACAGTAGGATCAAATAGTATTGAATATTGAAAAAATACTAAAACCTGTGACCCTTTGATCCAGTTAAAAATACTTCTACAATTTAATTGCTACAGATATACGAAACACACATTGCAACACTGTTTTTGGGGGGGGGGCGGATAATTCTGGCATTATATACCTATAACTGCATTTAGGAAAACCTCATAAACGATATAGGTCTGTGTGGTTTCAGTAATTTGAAGGGCCTCAAGAAAACAAAAATAACATGTTTCTCCAACCGGCTCGATTTTTTGCCTTTTCCGCACTTGGTAATAATAACTGGTCCTTCAAGCAAATTCTTATCATATTTTTCGGGTTCCTCGCGTACGTCTTCGAATACCTTTCGATTTGGTTCAACCTAGACATTCTATTTCGTTTTGCTGACATGACCTAGAAAGCGTAATCGCATTATTTTCATTCGCTTGACTGCGGGATACTGTTTATTCAGCTCATGTTTCCGACGACGTGGGTACTCACCATTATCTAATGTAGGTCCATACATGCTGAAAAATTTGCCTGTGTTTTGTTTGGATGCAAATATAACATGTGTTTTGGAGCTAGTCGCAAATATAGTATATTTGAGGGCAAACACATTGCGTTTGCTATTCAATATTACAAATTTGAGACAGAATGATTAAAATGTTATAATATATGTGTTTGCGATCCACATATATTTATGTTTGTGATACAAATTCAGCTGAAATGAAAGAATTGGACTTACACTCCGAAAAATCTGTGTTTTTTCTTGTTGGATATAAATATAACGTGTTTGTAGCTTGCGCAAATATAGTATACTTGTGTCCAAACACATTGTGTTTGTTATTCAATATTACATATTTCAGACACAATGATTAATTGATTATAATATTTGTTTTTGTGACCTAAATGTGGCTTTGGTTTTTCGAAAACTGCTGACAATAAAAACGTGACAGACAACAAAGAAGGAACAAAGCAGCAGGTCTTCAATTCATGAAAACAATGTTTGCAAACATATACACGCTGAAAATTAACGGCCTCTCTAACATATTCTGTATGTTTGGAACACACTTCAAACATTCATACGTTTGCAACTCCCAAACTCAATTGTATTTAAATGTAAACAGTATCATGTTTACTGGCAAACTTGTATACTTTTACATGGAAACATGCGTTTTTCATCCCAAATATCAATATAACGGGTCCGCCTAAAAATTTTTTTTCAAAATGCTATAAAAAAAACTACTGAATATTTTCTCAAATTTCTTTTTTTATTTGAAAGTACAATCCTTCCGGTTAATAATGGAAAATAATTTCATTCAAATGGATGGCTCGGCTGGCCATGCAGTAGCCTACACGATCGGTCCAATTTTTAAGCACATTATCGATTGTGTGCAGGTGTATTTCACCAATGGCTTCACGAATATTGTCCTTTAAAGCGTCAATTGTCTCTGGCTTGTCGGCGTAACACTTATCTTTGAGGGTACCCCACAAATATATAGAATTTTCAAAAAAAAAAAGTTATTTGGCGGACCCTTTACTTACATGAAAGCATTCGTATGTGTCCCCCAAACCTACATATACTTACGTGGAAACATATGCCTATTTCCTCCCAAACATAATAATTATAGACGAATTATTCTTTGATTTCAATATATATTTATCATTTATTTTAATTAATTTTATCACTATAAATCCACATTTATAAAAATCCACACATAATTGATGTTCATGAGATGGGAATCTGCTGTTCTTTTGCTTCTCCTTTCTTTGTTGTATCTCACGTTTGTGTTTTCGGAAGGTTTCAGTTATGCGTTGGTCATCACTATGCGTTGGTACACAAACAATATACAAGTCTTGTTCATGCAAGCCAAGCGTGGATTAATTACTTGTTTTTTTTATTGTACTTATTTCACAAATGGTCCGCCTCAGGCTCAGACCCTTTCCAGTCAGTTCCTTCCTCAAAATCGTTTCTCACTTTAGTAGCACACATACACAAAAACCAAAGCAACATCACAAACCATTTAACCGTCCAAGCCGTCGTTTTTCACTGATCAAGCGCTTTTGATATCCTCTTTCCGATGAACCATTGGTGATTGAATACATGCAACTAAAACGCAATACAATTCAGAAACACTGAATTCATCTGCAATTTGAACGCACATTCATGAATATTTACGAATCATTGACTGAGAGAATAATGCAAAAAATACCGACACACACTTACAAGATAGACTCTCTCGTTGTTCCTCTTTTATTCTCTTGCTCTCGAGAGAGCATAAGCAGCACAACAAAGCCAACTATATTTGCATCACAAACACAGACATATATGAGTTCCAAACACATATATTATAAAATATTAATCATTGTGTCTCAAACATCTAATATTGAATAGCAAACACAATGTGTTTGAACACGAATATATTATATTTGCGACAAGCTCCAAACACACTTTATATTTGCATCCAAACAACAATAAAATACAGATTTTTCAGGGTGTACATGTCTCTTGCAATATGTTGCCGGGTCCGTTGTTTTCAACTTGTAGTTGACATGTGGTTTCAACAGGACGGTGCCACGTGTCACACTACACGCGATACCATGAGCCAATTGAAAGGCGAATTTGGGGAGCAATCAGCCGACCCGTTCGTGTGACTGCACCCCACTAGACTATTTTTTGTGAGAACTCGTAGATTCACTCATCTATAAGGAAAAGCCAACCATGATTGCAGCCTTGGAAGACAAAATTACACGTGTCATAGGTGAGATGCCGGCCGAAATGTTGGTAAAAGTGTGCCAAAATTGTACTTTCAGAATGTCCACGTGAAGCGTAGCCGTGGCAACATTTGCATGAAAAAATCTTTAAAAAGTAAATGACAAATGAAAATATATACATATTTCAATCACTTGTACAAAGTTTCTGTGTTTTCTTAAAATGTCAGTGTCCAAATAGCAAAAATGTTAGCCATTATTATGTTCAAGGCCCTCGTTGAAGACAAGTATTAAGAACATAACACGCTTTAATGATTTTGCGTTCATTTGAGACAGTCACCTCTCAAAGGACTAATAGCGGTGTCTACTACTTATACAGATAAACAACTTGTAAACATCATTGCCGTTCGCCACCGACTTAAAATTGTGTACTTTAATTGTAAAACAAAAGCGATAATTCTATTTACGAAATGTATTTATTTCCCATAACTGTTAGAATTTAAATATTTTATAACTGCAACACATTTTACAATCCCACTGTGCGACGCCAGGAAGATGCTCTATGCCGGCCCTGTCGCAAATGCATTGATGACTTGTTACATGCAAACATTGGCATAGACAAATGTAAGGAAATGATTTGCATACGTACGTGAATATCTGCAGACTCAATGCACTGCACTACATTCCAACACAACCCACACAGCAATTGTCATTGTCAGCATTATCTGCTACAACACTAGAAATTGAGCTAAAGATATGCAGATTTATGTAGCGGGTTTTTAAGTTTAATTACCATAGGAAAGTGTGATCAGGCTGACGGATTTTATAAATTCCACCAAGTAACAATTTTAATGAAAAGCTATAGTTCACTCTCAAATTTTTTGACATGATTAGAAGTTATGTATAAAGTATATGAGCAAAAGTCATAAATATTTAAAATAGTTAAAATTTATTTCAGCCCCCTATTTCTCCTTTAATTTGATGACTCAATGACAAAATTCTAAGAGGTTCCAGTAGACAATAAAAAAACGTCGACCAATTCCAAATATGTCTCCTTGGTCGACACCTTACAACTTTGTTCGGTGATGAAGAACACATTTGGATATACACTCAATATGCACAATTGCCGCGGTGGTAGTTCACAAGCCTTGGTCCAAATACAATAACAAGGCTGTTTTTTATTCTATTAAGCTATCGCCGCTTACGACTTTCCAAATAAAACGATCCACACTTAATACTACGAAATGTGGCAACATTTGCTGTAATGGCTGAAAAATATCGATATGGCAACACGTGCCAATAAATACATGGTAGCAGCACATGTTGTTGTAGTTGTAAGCAGCAACAACAGACATTTTATTTTCGTTCATTCGTTTCAGTTGTCAAACTCTACACAAATATATACCAACAATACAAGAATATAAACAAGTATAAAATCAAAATACATATGATTTTGACAAGTGAAACGAAAAATGAAATGGACAACATTATATCACCTGTTTAGACGACTATACCTGATAGATAATTCCACCATGTTCAATATGTATAACATTTACCGCGCGTTGTTGTGAACATTTTAATTCCAATTTTGTTTTCAATCGGAAATAAAAATCTATCCTTCAAACTTAGAGATATAAAAGTACAGATAGTCTTCCATTAAATAAAATAAGTTTAATGAACTTAAAATGTATAAACCATTTTGAAAAATTTCTGCTTTTGAGTCTCTCCTTGATAACATGTTCATTCACAAGAAATGATAACAAAATTTTGCTAAGATAACTTTTTGTTGCCATTTCTTGAAATTGAACATGTGGCAACATTGTCATTGCTTAAGTCGGAATTTAAGTGGGAAATTTAAATGCCACATAATATCGCTTAGCTGTCCCGGACAAATTAAGCTATTATTAACTTTAGCGGGGTCAAAAAAGCACACTTTATATCTGGAAAGAGTCGCAGTTTGATGCGCTTTATGGACCGATGGAATCATTAGTCCATATGTCTTCAAAAATGTTGATGGTCGGAACGTTACAGTCAATAGATACAGAGACATGATTGCTCACTTTTTCTTGCCTTAGTTCGATGGCATTAATGTTGCTGACATGTGGTTTCAGCAGGACGACACCACTTGTCATACAGTATTGATATAAACATTTACTTTTATTGACTATTAGACAACCTCACCAGGTCAAATGTCTTACACATATTAATTAAACAAACAAACAAACAAATTAAACCAATTTTAACATATTTCTCCAACTGGGTCTATCCTTCGCCTTTTCACGCCAGTTGGTAACACTGTAGGTCCCAATCAGTGAGTGAAAACTGGAAAGCGCACAGCTCAGTGATTGTGAGAAGTTCTCCCCGGTCCCTTCGTGGGGTGTAATTGGAAACCATTATTTTTTTGGTAACACCAAGAATACGGAGGAGTCTTGGTCGTCCTCTTTTCCTGCTTCCATCGGGAAACCGGTATTGCGAAAGAGTGATTTTTAGCATGACAACGATCTAAAACATTCGGCCAAAATCGTTAAAAACTGGTTAAACTGTCAACAATCAGCTCGCCAAGTATCCAGATGTAACGAGCTGTGGGATAGAGTAGAAGAAACTTGGGATACGGTTCCAGCGGAAATAACGGCAAAATTTTGGAACAGCATGGCTCGCCGCATAGAAGCTCTTAAACAAGCCTAAGGCAACTGGGCAAAATATTGAATCAGAAAACAAATAAATTAAAGTTAAACCTGGATGCAATATTGTAACATTTGTATAACTTTCAAATATTCACTGTTCACAAAGAATTAAAATTGTTTTTGTTTTTATTCACGAGAGAACAATAAATTGATTTAGTACTTTTTTTTGGAAAGAAGTTTCTTATCGCACGTTGCGGAATGGGGGCTAAATGAAAAAAAAATAAACAACTTTTTTTAACACTATTATACTACCACCCGGTATTATCAGCTATATTGGGTATTGTTGCTTTGGTTTGTGTCTAGACTAACATATGATGGGAAATTTACTGTTTAATGGGAATTTTTCTAGGTGGAGCCTGTAACCAATATTTAATATATATTGCAGTTTTGAACGCAATAAAAAGACATTGTAGAAACACCAAAGTGAATGAAGTTAAAAAAACAAAATTTCCTTAAATAAGTGCCTTTTCTGAAAAAAAGTAAATTTTCTCAAAAAAATACTTATTCATATTCTTAAACAAAGTACCTTTTCTTAAAAAAATTCATTATCTTAAAGAAGTACCTCTGCTTAAAAAAGTTAATTTTCTTACAAAAGGTACCTTTTCTTAAATAAAGTTTTTTTTTTAAAATAAGTACCTTTTCTTAAAAAAGTAAATTTTATTACAACAAATTGAATTTTCTTAAAAACCTACATTTCCTTTAAAGAGGGTCTTTCTTGTGAAACTTGAGATAAATACCTACTCTTAAAAATGTAACTATTCTTGACAAAGGACCAATTCTAAAACCAATTCCCATTTTTTAAAAAAACCTTTTCTTCAAAAAAATACATTCTCTTAAAAAAATAAATTTTCTTAAAAATAAAATAATAGCTTTTCTTTTCTTTTCTTGAGATAAGTAGCCTTTCTGAAAATAAGCACATTTTCTTAAAAAAACTTTTTCTTAAAAATTGTACCACTTCTTTAAAAAGTACCTGTTCTTAAAAAACTACTCCTTTTTAAAAAAAATTCATACTCATGGATTTTACTTACAGAAAGTAATTCGTCTAAAAAATAGTAGTTTTTCTTAAAAAGCAATAGCTTTTAATAAAAGAAGTACCTCTCTTTAAAAAATGACATTTTTGATATTTTTAAAAAAATACATTCTATAAAAAAAACAAAATTTTCTTAAAAAAGTTTATCATTTTACAAAAAGTATATTTTCTTAAATATCCATTTAAATTATCGTATTTTTCAGCGGTCGCCTTAGGCGTATTGGAACTGACTAATACACAATATATAGCGAAAGGAACTTCGTTTCAACCGGGTGTCCCCTGACACCCCATCTGATTTGTTGTTTTGAATCACATATTTAAAATATACAAATTTATTTCTAAACTATGTCAACCCTATTACAATTTTGCTCGTCACTGTAAATCGAATTACTGCGGGTGATTTGCATACAGGTGGTACTGAGGTTCAAACAACAGCAAACATTAGCATTATTATAATGTTTTTTTTTTTTTTTGGCAGAATACCATTAAAATTTCCTCAGTGCCCATAATACTCGTCCACGGCGATAATTGATAGATATTTATCCCAAAATTTAGTTATAAGCAAAAATTGGTATACAGTATATATTAGGCAAATGACTACCGTGTTTGTATACAATGAAGGAAAGCAACAACCGTGTGACAACCGTTGACGAATGATACTAACCAACGTCTATTAACCAAATTTAAGGGGGTGATATATGTCTCCAACGGCTTATCGAGCCGAACCGCCAAAATATCGTAATCTACAATATTTTAGATTTTACTTTATTCATGAAAATCGACAATACGGGAGCGGTCCCAAAACCAGCCAACCTGACGTATAGATGGTGCCAGTAGTTTGAAAGAAAATAAAGTGGCAACCTTCTAAAACATATGTTTTAAGTTTCAAGGCCATATTTGAGCCATCAAAAGTAAACGATCTCAGTGAATTTGAAAATATAGAAAAAATTGGTCACCGTTATGTAGTTCAATATATCCATTTGAAAGGTCTCAGTCCAAGCAATATTAAAGCCGAGCTAGATTCTACTCTGGGAGAGTCTGCTGCTTCGTTTACCACTGTAAAATATTGGGTAGGAGAGCTTAAACGAGGCCGTACGAGCTGCTAAGACGATCACCGTAGTGGTCGACCAATTGAGGTGTCCACGCTAGAGACGTTTAAGAAAATCCACAAAATATTATCGGATGATCATCGGCTGAAGGTGCGTGAGCTAGTTGAAATGATAGGCATTTCAAAAAGTGCTTTACATCGTATATAGACCAAAGATTTTAAGATGAGAAACCTGTGCGCAAGATGTGTGCCTTGCTTGTTTTCAATAGAGCGGAAACAGCGTCGTGAATATGTTTCAGTAGAGTGTTTGGCGATGTTTCACAGCAATTAAGCCGAATTTTTGCGTGGATTTATAACCATGCATGAGACATGGCTCCACCACTTCGGACCTGAGACAAAGGAACAGACAAAGCAGTGGACTGGAATGGGAGAATCGTGTCCAAAGAAGATGAAGACAGTTCCATCTGCAGGCAAGGTCATGGCGTTTGCTTTTTAGGATGCGTATGGGATAATTTTTTATTGATTATCTTCAGGAAGGAAAAACCATCAATGGAGAATATTATGCTAATTTATTGCAGCGTTTAAATGATGAAATTGTGGGAAAAAGGCCGCATTTGGCGAAAAAGAAAGTGTTGTTTCATCAAGACAATGCTACAGTTCACTCATCCACTATTGCGATGGACAAAATTAATGAACTAAAGTTCGAATTGTTTCATCGCGCATCTTATTCGCCAGCTTAAGCTCCCTCGTACTGATTTTTGTTTCCAAACTTGAAAAAATGGCTGGGTGGTCACTACAGCGATGGTACTTAGTGTTAAGTTTGACTAGACTCAAGTCGGCGCCTCCGAGCGTACAACCAGATAAGATTTTAGCATTTTACCTGGGGCTCCTCAAGCTAAGAGGAGTGTTCTCATCGACTGAAGCAGTTGATGTTATTCCTGTAAATCAAATTACTTTGTAAATTAAATATCAATAAAGAATCTGAATTCGAACCCCCCGAAAAGGGTAAACTATTCTGTTCTTATTTCGAAAGGTTTGGTGGATCCTAACGAAAGACTCTGGACATGGCTAAGCTTACCTCAGCCCTCGACTAAACCACGTTACAAATGAAAAGGTGGAGTCTGCGGTTGATGGCTATTGTATGGAGTTTGACAGTTGTTACTACAAACAGAGTAGCGAAGCTATTGAATATCGCTGGAAAAGTGTATCGAGCTAAAAGGAGATTATGTTGAAAAATAAGAAAAAATTTTCCCAACTTTGTTGTGTCTTCTTTGTTAGGTCGGCTAGTTTTGGAACCGTTCTCGTATATCACTATATCAACCATTTAATAAAGTTTAAGACCTGTAAATAGTATCGGTATGAAATTGGGGCAAAAACAATTTTAACTTTAGTGCGCATTTGATTGTTGTTAGCATTAGAAAAGCCTTCTCCTGTAAAATTTTAATTTTGCCGGTTACGTTACTTTGGTGAAAAGGGCTCGAGTTGATTTGAAGGGATTTATGGGATGCACCTAGAAGAATTCGTTTAAATGTAACTGCATACGCGTTCGAATATGATTTGGTCCACAAAAATTCAACGCATAGCTCTAGACTAGGTATGACTGAGTTTCAATGTCAATGTCTGCCTGCCTATCTTGACGGTGGCTGGTCAATACGAATTCTGCCGTCTGGATATTTAAAAGAGTCCAATAATTTTTTAAATGCCAAAAGAGGAAACTAAATGCTGTTTATACACGTTGTCACTTACAAATTGGCGCCACCACATATGACTAGAAATGGCACGCACAACGCATATTACACCACAGAGTGGCAAACCAGGTGTTTTGTTGTACCTTCCGACGCATGTGTTGACATCAAAAGTTATGTGTTCTTACATGAAGGCCATAGGCAAAAGACTCAAATATTCATGTATTCACATCTGTTTTCGCGACATATCATTCATCGCATTCCCTACTTTCAGCAGTTGGCAAACTACTTTCTTCTTTTTAGTTTCCAATTATACGGCTTTATGCGGCGCTATTGTCGCTGCAGCCGCTGTTGTTGCACAAGCGAACACACTGATCGTGCTGCATGAATTCCAAAAGGTTTCTTCTTTCAGTTCAAGCTGTTGCCAATTTATTCGTATTTTATCGTGAATGTCGTGTGCTTTTATTCTGCGATCTTTGTAATGTTCTTGTTTTATTTTTACATCCATGTAATTTTTGCACATTTGCCACAGAAATATTTCTTTATGCCTCACATTCGATGCATTTTCCGAAAGAAAATGAGGGGGACAACTTAAGATCCCCTTTTGCGTTTGCGCGGCATTCCATTGCATGCGTTGTCCACTTATGCAAACTTATATAGACGTGGAACGTACGTATGTATGTGCGTACATGTGTATGCAGGATGGTGCAGTTGAAGTCAGTCGTTATGCCTCACTGTTGATGTTGTTGCTGCTGGCTGCTTTTTGTGATATTGGTGCTGGAAGAATTTAGGTTACCAGTTCATATGGTTAGCCAGAAATTTATGCACACAAAAGCCAACTTATGTTAATGATCATTTAAACAAACAACAAAAAAAAATAATAAAAAATGGCAAATTGTTGGCAAAGTGCGGTACAGGAAAGGAAGTACATACCATACGTCAGGGATGGAAGACAGAATTTGGCTTTAGTACACACAGAGAAGAGATTCATTGTCACAACTATATTTACAGCCATCTAAAATTTGGCGGCTCCTTGGACTATCACATTATTCAGTTGTGATTACCAATAAATGTATTTCGTATCACCAAATGTTGTCCATATCATTTAATTTGTAATTCAGTTTTGGTTGCAAGAACTGAAATATTTAGTTGAATCCACAGCAACCGGAAATAAATGTGATCTGTTGTGGTGAATATTTCACACTTCCTGAAATGTAAAAACCAATTCAATTGTGCCAAACAATAAATTGGTATGCTCAACTAATTACTGGAAATTAATGGCTGTCACAACCATTTGTTGATGTCATATTCCATTATGAATTTTATAAAAAAAAGCTAAAGAAAATATTTTTTTTATTAAATTTGCGTATTTTATATTTAAATATAAACAAAATTATTATTATTTGTAACCAGTACCTCGTTTCTGTCGTTCTCGAATCGAAAAAGTTTTCACATTAAGCATGAAACAAAAAATTCCATCGCTTCTCGATTTGTGAGTAAAAAGTGTTTCTGTATATCAATGCGAAAAGAGACAACACTGATGAAGTTTTGATTGGAATATTCCAAGAAAGCTGTCAAGTAAGACAAAAATATAAACAAACAAAATAAACTAGCGCGAAAAAGAATAAAAAAAGGAGTATAGACATGTTTTCAACTGCATTTTATTTTTGCTTTCTTGATTTTTTCTGTAATATTTTGGAAAAATTAATTGAAATACATAACAGAAAAGATTTACTTCTTCTCTTCTACACTTAAAAAATAAGTTAAAATTTCGTAAAAAACCTTTTTGTAGAAACAATATCAAAATCTCGCACCGTTTTAATTTGTGAGTATTTTTGACGTTTCACATTTTAATTTTTTCGACTCACTACTTTTTAGAAACAGATTTTCTCGCATTTTTCCAATAAGAATGAAAAAAGCAGTACGTCAGAGAAAGTTTTCGCAAAACAAACATTGTAGAAACAGTCACATGTGAGAAGCGATTTTTTGTACCGATTCCTAGCGTTTTTGTTTCAATTCACATGTTTCATGTGAAAACTTTTTCGATTCGAGAACTACAGAAACGAGGTACAAGGTTCGTATGAATGAAACTCTCTTCCATTTGTCATTCTATCATTCTGCTTGCGATTTACACTATCAGTTTTAGAGAATGCAGAGACATCTGTCTGCAAAGTGACACACAAACTACAACAGTTATAAAATAAAAATAGAATACAGAGAATTATGAATGAATGAATGAATGGTTTCCCATTACATCCCATGAAGGGACCAGGGAGAACTTCTCACAATCACTGAGCTGTGCGCTTTCCAGTTTTCACTCACTGATTGGGACCTACAGTTTTACACCGATTCCGAACGGTATTTTGAGAAGCTTTTTCATGGCTATATACTCGATAGTGTCGCCGTCACTAAGCGAGGTGACCGTCGTCGAAAGAAATTTTTAAGGTGGTTGGAGCAGGGATCGAACCCATGATCTCCTGTACAAGAGGCGCGCACACTACCCATTGCACCACCGACGGTCACACAGAGAATTATGAACAAAGACTAATACAGCATTCGCACTGGCATCGATTTTCTTGATTTTGCCCCTATTATTGATTTCAATCAGAAATCAAGAAAATTTGCTTGATTTCGCATACGCTTTGACAGACGACAAATCGGGTATTGTTTCTTATTTGTCTAGGAATTAGGGAAAAAACTGCTTGATTTGCTTTATGCAACGCTGTTTTATCTCACATTACGAGCAAATAGTACGTTTGTTTACAACCATTTCAATTACGGCGCATCAATGTGGTGGTACCACTAGAATAACCGACTTAGTTATTTATCGCATTTCTTAAGTACAATTTTTGTGCTCTTTTGTTTACTTTTATTCCTGGAATATACTTGTGTTGAATTTGATTGTGGAAAAATACCGGCTTGGTGTGTTTGTTGTCGTAGTAACACTACCTCGTCAATACGCCTTAACTTTCAATATAATCAGGAAAACCCCCAATGCGAACACTTCAGATTTTGTTAGGACATTTGACACGAAATCAGGAAAATATTTTGCAGTGCGAATGAGCTATAAAGTTTTGTAAAAAGTACCGAAATAAAAGATTTTATTGCCGTTTTCGTTTCATTGAAAATGCAACCCTGATCACGTCATTTTTTGAGCAAAATCTAACAATAAGAAAAATCGAACAGATCAGTAAAAATTTTGTCTGCAAATCATTGTCCTCAAATTAACACTATTCCATCTTCTCTCACATAACTGACAATTTTGACATATCCAACGATTTCCCTAATACGGCATTTACACCGACCAAGATTAGCGCAGTTTGAAGAATAACTCCATTAACCTACGTTAACCCAGAGTAATACTCAAACAGTTTTAATCTATAAAAACTGAAGTATAATTTTTAACCTCATTTTAATCTGGGGCACATTTTGATGCAACACTGTTAATTACTAAAATAATGCAACCATAATAAAAACATACACAAAAATTCAACTTTTTGACTGACGGAAGCAAGTGAATTTGATTATAAACAAACGGTATCACTCATATATATGGAGGAATCCAGCTAAAAAAAGTCACTTTTGGAAGACATGTCTCTGATTTCGATGAAATTTGGTGGAAAGGGAGAGAATCATAAGAGAAAATTTCCCCCAAAATTTGTTGTTTTTTGGAATTTTTTTGTGGCGTTTATTGGCCAAAAATCACGTTTTTCACATACTTTCCTTTTCATAATAACTCGTAAACGGTGTAACTTAAAATTTTGAAATTTCTCAGGCATATTGAGAACAGAATTGGTATTAGGAAAAAAAAATACCATTACGTTTACGTTTTTTCTTAAAAAACTGTGTGTAGCAAAAAAGACCCATCCTTCAAAAAAGTCGGAAAAAATATATTAGAAGGGCTACGTCTTTTATGAACATTTTACTGTTTCGCTCATGTCTACAGAGCCAAAAATAAGAAAGTTATAGATAGACCTTTATGTAGGACAACCTCAGTAATATCTATATGAACAATTTCTAAACAATTGTAAACAAGTCAATATTTCTGACTCAAATTAATAAATATTTTTGTTTCCATGTATGTATGTATTTTTAGAAATTTTTTCATACAGATATTACCTGAAGTTGTCCTACAGAAAATGCTATAACGTTCGTATTTTTTGCTCTATAGACATACGGAAAACGGTAAAATGTTCATAAAAGACGTAGCCTTCTCATATATTTTTTTTTTCGGATTTTTTGAAGGATTGGTCTTTTTTTGCTGCACAAAGTTTTTTGAGAAAAAACGTAATTTTTCAAAGAATTTTTAAAATCTCTTTTTGTTTTTCATTTTTTTTCTAATACCAATTCTGTTCTTAACATGCCTGAGAAACTTCAAAATTTTAAGTTAAATCGTTTTTGGGAGTTACTATCAAAAGAAAAATATGTGAAAAGCGTGGTTTTTGGTCAATAAACGCCACAAAAAAATTCCAAAAAACATCAAATTTTGGGAGAAATTTTCTCTTATGATATTCTCCCTTTCCACCAAATTTCATCGAAATCAGAGATATGTGACTCCCAAAAGTGACTTTTTTTTTAGCTGGATTCTCCCATATTTTCATATATCGTTCATATTCCCATAAAGTGGTAGACCTCAGACAAGAAGACAAGATTCAAATCTGGGTCTGTGAAAATGAGTTAGGGACGTTAGAATCGAGGCGTGGCATTAAATCGGAGCAATCATTTTGCTCAGATCATATTGCGTGCAAAGCTGAAATAACTTAGTTTAGAAAAAATGTTCCAAGTAATAAATGGACTTCAGCTATGGGCAGATTATGTGCAAATTTATGTCGCGAGACAAAATCACATGAGTCAAAATTCACACGAAAGCGGTTTTGGCGGCATCATTTGGGAAATAGAATAACAAAATGTCAAAGTTAAAATATATTTAAAATTGAAAACTTTAATATGGAAAAAAGGAATTTTCCTCAGTTCTAATTGTGGATGGGAAATAAACAAGAGTGTGACACCAAATCAGGAGAAAACCGAGATCAGGAAATTAGCTAAAACATATTTGTTTATTGTATAGGATTCGATCTGAAGTGTTTTCTTACAAGAACATTTTTCTATTTATTATGAGTTACACAGATTAGGGTTTTTTTCTGCAATTAGAAAAAATGTAAACAGTCGGCACCAGGATTTGAGCTCACGTTGGCGGATAATCGTTTCGAAGTTCTCATCAGCGCCTTAGCGTTTAGTGTTCACATTGTAATATTTGTAATCGTCGTCGGGGTTGTATTCCTCTTTGTATCAGTTTGTTTATTTTTTAAGCATGAACCCAAGATACTACTAAAGATTTAATACGAACTGAGCACGTTTAAAAATGGGCCTTGACATTTACATAATTCGATTAATCAATATTTTGACCTAAATCTAGAATCATAGATCAGTTGTTTTGAGTTTCTGTCACTAATACTTATACAAAGGAATAATGATGGGATTTTCGTAATTCGAGTTGTGGAAAACTCACAATATTTCGACTTTATGAGGTCTGCAGTAAAGAGCGTGTCGCAGAATACCATTCATTCTGATTTAAGGCGAAGAACTATAACGATGAAATTTAGAGATTATGTTGACTGTATGAAGAAGACGTCAACTAAGAAGCAATGACCGAAAAGACACGTGATTAAAACATGTTGACCAAACGTACCCACGTAGACGTATAAAAGGAACAGCTTTTTGGTTTCGAAATATGACACTTTATCAGCGAAGTACCTTTCAAAGTGAAGACATGTCGATAGTATATTTGTGATTTTTAAATGAAAATTGATAATAATGGCGAGAGCTATTTTTTGAAGATGAGAATGACGAGGGAGCTGGAAATTGCTAGTTGATTCATAAAGTATAGACTAGATGATGTTCCCTAACGATATCAATGTTAGCGTAAAATTGAATTATAAAATTTTGGGGGAAACTGAAAATTTCGTTTATTTATTTAAACAAAACAACAATATTTCAATACAGAGTTTAAATAAACCATTCACGAAAAACATAGGGCATCATCGAATTCTCACCATCGATTTCATATGTCATCTGCATAGTCGATACAATGTAGATGTTCTGCATCGTCCATAAGTAGAAGAAATACTGAATTTCAAGACACATCCTTGTCTAACTCCCGCGGACGTGGTGAAAGGTTGGATTTCCTTTCCATAAAAACGAACTTTATACGCTGCATCTCTGTACAGTTATTGTCCGGTATCCCCTTTTTGGTCAATGTGGACTATATTGGGGTACAGTGTACACAATAAAATCTTTGTTCGAAGTTTTCTAAAAGCAGATACAGAGGCGAGTGCAGTTCAACTGACCGTTCCATGACTATACGGAGTATGTTCACATAGTCGGCACACGAACTACAAGGCCTGAAACCAGCCTGCTCCTTCCGCACAATATACCCCACCACTGGCGAGATCTGTAGAAGTATAATGGGCGCCATTGCTTTCCTATTGCATTGAGCAATGCAATACCTCACCAGATCCCGCACAGCGTCAGACCACTATTTCCCGCAATAGTAATAATCACTCCCTCTTTCCACTTCGTACACATTTTGTTGTTTATTCATGCACTACTGATGGCCGGCGTAATCACATCTGCTAACGCGGATGCACCATATTTCAACAGTTCCGCGGGAATATTCTCAGGACCACAAGATTTGTGATTCTTGGTTTTACCCAGTGCCGCCTCGATCTCTGCTTTCGTCGAGGGTTCCGTTGAAATCTCTCTTCTCGGATTGCAACGTGAGTATGCTGCCGAATGCCTTCACTGATCTTCATCATCCGGAAGTAAAGATTGTGTCGTAAAGAATGCGCGCCAACGATCCTCTTGCTGATCTGGTGATGATATCCTGATGTTGCCGCTCAGCATTTTTATTGATGAGGTTACCTGTATTTGCAGCTTTTTCGGCTTCCTCATCTATATTGTTCAGATAATTTTCGTAATTTGATCGGACCATTTAACCCAGGATTGTATACGCATATTGTGCAGGCATTCACGATTCTGAATTACGTCCAAACCATGCTTGCCCACGCATTTTGACTATTCTCTGCCAAATTAGAATGTAGAGTATGATCGTACATCAGTGACATTGACGTGTCCTGCGGAAAACTTAGTTTACAACAAAATAATTGTCATTTGCGGTAAATGTTTGACACATTTCAACTTTTGGTGGTAAATTTGCGAATACGTAGCAAAATAATTATTTTTGCGATAAACGACGTTTTTTTTGTTGTTTGCGTATTCCTTCTACAACAAATTCCCTCTGTAGCAAATTCTCTTAAATACATTCTGTAGGAACATGTGTATGTTTGGGACACACTCCAAATATTCATATTATATTTAACTGCAAACATTAGCATTTTTACTTGTAAAGATTCACACTTATACGTGGAGTCAAATGCGTGTTTTATCCCAAACATCCATATACTTACATCGAAACATTCGCGTGTTTCCTTCCAAACAAACGATTGACTGCTGAATGCGTGGAACTGAAACGAAACAGATCAGTCAATATGAAAAACACATGAATTCAGTAAAATTTATGAATCAGGTACTGAAAGAATAATGCAAAAATACAGTTTACACTTGCAATAACATTAACCTAGGCTGAGAACAATCTCTCTTTGTCCCTATTTTATTATTTTGCTCTCTATAGAGTATAGCGGCAAAAACGAAGTAAAAGTGCACCAAACACGGCTGTATTTGCATCACAAACAAAACTGTATTTGGATCACAGACACATATATTATAACATATTAATCATTGTGTCTCAAACATGTAATATTGATAACACAATGTGTATGGACACAAGAATACTATATTTGCGACAAGCTCCATGCACATGTTATATTAGCATCCGAAAAAAATTTACAGATTTTTCAGCATGTTGAAAAGGTTGAAAAAACGGCCTCTGTTACAAATTCTTTCAAACATTACGTGCAGGAACCATGATATTGCTTGGAACACAAACACCAAATATTCATATATTTGCAAGTTCTAAGCTCACTTATATTTAAATACAAACATTAGCATGATTACTTACAAATATGTGTAATTAAGCATGTTCATCCCAAACATTCGTATGTTTCCTCCCAAACTACCGATTGATGACTGAATTCATGAAAGTAAAACGCAACGGATCAGTCCATATAAGAAACACTCAATTCATTTACACATGCATTCAGGAATATTTATAAATCACTGAGTGAATAAAGCAAAAATACAGATATACTCTTCCAATAGCATTACCTTAGTCTGAGAACACACTCTCTGAAGTGAAGAGTGCACCAAACAAAGCCGTATTTGTTTCGCAAACAAAACTATACATAACTATATTATATTTGTGACAACCTCCAACCACACGTTGTATTTGCATCGAAACAAGAAAACAGACAGATTTTTTAGCGTGTATTAAATTACATTAATAGTTATTTTGATATTGTTAAAAGAATGATACACTTAGATAGTGTACTAAGATTTTGAGTGAGTCTTCCCCATACGAATGTAGTTATGACATATTGCCCTAATATTAACACTTTGAATTTAGAAGTACACGTTGATAAATGGCCCCAGCAATATATTGCAGGAAACATGCACATGTTTGCAAGCATTGTTTTCATGAATTGAAGATGTACTGCCTTTTTGTTTCTTTTTTGTCTGCCACGTTTTTGTTGTTAGCAGTTCTCCAACATCTAATATTGGTTAGCAAACACAATGTGTTTGGACACAAGTATACTATACTTGTGACATGCTACCAACACATTATACTTGCATCCAAACTACAAAAAATACAGATTTTTCGGAGTGCGTGTGATATTGTTTAATCACAGGCTTCTATTTTTTCAATATGAGCAAATTTATGTATGTGAATAAGATACACAACAATGAGTAATTCATGCTTGACTGGAGATCTGCTTGGCTTAATCTCCTACAAATTTTATCAGCTTTAAATTCTGATTTTTGGTTTTAAGACCATTTGGGCAGGCAGCATTCTTTCGCGCAATCTTCTCAACATATTAGTGGAGAATATATTTTAACATTTGCCATCTTGCAATGCAACAGTACAGGAAATGTTTGGAAATACAATATTATGTGGTAAAACATTTACTCAACTTCAGAGCATATTTTTTTTTTGATTTACATCTATACCTACATATTCCTGTCAGTTGCCAGATGTCACTTCTGTTGCTTTGACAAATCGGGAAATAAATTGCAATTATGTTTGCAAATTTCAAAACGGCAAATACTTTGTATCTTGAGAAATGACAAATGACAAAAAACTAAGAAAAATTACAACAAACTGCAATTGTTTCCTTCCGCTTAAAATATTGAAATTTTGCCACAAATCCGTATCCAACAGAAATTGCCAATAAATTATTGTTGCTAAACGCTTATGAATCTACTCATTTAAGCGAAACGTAAAATAATTTATGAACTGCCTATAGTTAGTCGAACCATTACTCACTGCATTGAAGTTAGTTTTAACTTTTACCTTCATATTAGCAAATAGGTGTTTGTTCATTAGGGTGCCACTTATTTAGTTTTATTTAATTTTTGAATTATGTTAGCGTAAATTCCGTTAGTGTTGTTCTAAAATCTATTGGCTAAAGAGTTGACTGGTTGAATATACAAAACACTTCATTCAAATTGTTAAACTATTTGGTATATGGTGTGTATTGCCCTGGGTGGCCCAAAAACATTAACCTGATATTGTTTTGCATTATTTACAATGACATTATTTCATAATTCTTTTAAATAATAATTTAAACCTTTAAGTATTTTTCCATTAATTTCGAAGACGATATCGATACGATTGTGGGCGCCGCTATTGTTGAAGAACATTTTGACTCTTTTTAGTGCATTTTCAGTTCTTCTGCCGAGATCTTCGGGTGATATGAACTCACACTCTTGTCGGATGTTCTCTTTTAGAGATTCCAGAGTCTGTGGCTTGTTCACATAGACCTATGATTTTAAAAAAGTCTGGAGCGGTTAAATCGGGCGATATTTTGCCGTCCACTGTAAGTAGGCTGAAACGAGACATTAAGCTACCCGGAAACGCATACTGAAACATGTCCACTGCCGCGAAAACTGTGTGCAGTTGTACCTCCCTATTGAAACCACATGTCCTCCAGTCTCAATACATCAATTTGCGATGATAAAAAGTCGTTAGTCAATATCCTGTATCGCTCACCAATCACAGTAACCATGTTGCCCATGGCGTCTTTGAAAAAATAAGACTCAATGACGCCTCCGGCGTAAATGGCGCACCATTTCAGTGACTTTGAATGGATGCCATGACTCATCGTGAATAATACGTTGATTCTCAGTGCCATAATAGTGGACATTTTGTTGGATTACACAGTGCAACACGAAAAAGTATAACTATATACCGACACCACTACATTATAAAAGACAAAAAAAAAGACCCGTGTCTCCCAGTTTTGCCCAAAGACATCCACTTTTTTTATGGGCCCCAAAATATTTGGGGTCTCGGTGTCATTATTGCAAAAAACTGATCATTTTGTCAGGCTCATATCTTGTAAACCGTTCGGAATTTTGATTTACTATCTGAAGGAAAGTTGTAGCTGTTGTCGTAAAGAACAAAAGATTTTGACCTTGAAGATGAAGTTGTTTTGATTTTATATGTTCACAAGTTGTGTTCTTTATGACAAGAGCTACAACTTTCCTTCAGTGAGTAAATCAAACTTCCGAACGGTTTGCAACAGACGAGCCTGACAAAATGATGAGATTTTTGCAAAACTGGGAGACACGGGTCTTTTTTTTTGTCCTTTTATCACGTAGTGGTGTCCGTATATAGTTATATTTCCATGACTTAAAAAATTAGACACAGTGTTACCTATCCGTTCATATGTTCGGAAATCTGCGCCAAAATTCCAGTTGCGACAACGTCAATGACGATTTATTCCGTAAAAAAATAGTCACAACTATTCCGCGTTCGTGAGGAGTATAACGATCGGTAGCTTGTTAATGTGTATTGTGTATCTGTTTACCTCAGAAATATCAAAACAAAACTAACAGTTGCCTCCATTTGCGAAAGTTATAGCACTTTCTGATAGGGTGATACTATTTGGCCACCCTCTAGTTCTCACGGGTTTTTCGTTTCTTTAACCAAACATGTAGATGCTTGTTACAGTTCTTCATTGCTTTGCTGCAACAAGTCAACTTTGATGCAACGAATAAATTTATTGATCTTTTTGGAGAACAAATTTGTAAATGTTAAAATTTTTAATTATTAGAAATTATTGTGATTTGGTGTAATTTTTTAGTTTGTTATTTTATTATTCTCTTTTTAATGTTATATTTATTAATTGTGGGATTTTGTGTAGCATACGTTGCCGTAACGAAGTAGTCGTCAATGCGACGAAACAGAATTTTAGAACTATTTAGTAAGCAACACGGTGTCTAGTCCTTTAAACGCACTTAGTTCTATATTTTTGCAAATGTGTTAAAACACATCAACATCAACTTGACACAAGCAAAAACAAAACAATTGTATGTCGGTTGTCCCATCCATTAAATTAACATGTAAACTGGGTAATCTCCTGATCTCTTTACAGTTTATCACAAACCGTTTAGGTAGAACTATAGCTAGACTTTTTGATTCGGTTATTAATTATTTGTTTAATATTTGTGGGCACAAAGAGGCAGTACCAAAGTGGGTTTTTAAAATTATGGAATAGGACATCTACGTTTCTATATAGTTGACATACAACAAAAATTATTATATGGACCAAAGTTGCATGCAACCAATACTATAGTCGGCCGACATTCAAACTAACGGCTTTGACCGACTATAGTATTGATTGCATGCAACTTCGGTCCATATAATAATTTTTGTTGTTTGCCAACTATATTGAAACGTAGATGTTCTATTCTGTAATTTAAAAAAACCACCATCACTGGTCTGACGGAATATTATGAACACATTTTTCTTTCATCGGTCACAATTTCTAGACTCTAGATCCGAATGAAGCTAGCTTGGTAGTATAGTTTGTATTATGGCTAGAACCAAATTTGGACCGATATGGTTAATTTTACAAAACTACAATTGCTGATCGACAAAACTACAATTGCTAATCTTACGATCCAAATTTGGTTGAGATTGGTCACGATTTGTAAACGCTGTAGCTGAAAGTGCAAGGCTTAGCAGTACGCTTTGGATAAGGGACATATAGCTATATTTGGACCGGTGGGATTTATTTGCAAAAAATACTATCTCCGATCTACGAAAGCCTTACTTACCAAATGCTGTTGAAATTGGTTAAAATGCGTAAAGTCCTCTACCGGTAGCATCAACCGTGGTTGGACGGTTTGGATGAGGGCTGTATCAAAATATGGTCTAAGGCGACCCATTTTCAGTTTACCTACTTTTTGTGCTATTTTAATTGCTATTTGGAAATGTTGTTCCAATCCGATGAACAGTGTACCGCCTGGAACCTGCAAACAAAGTTTGTATAATCCATTTATATGGGGGATATATTAAAATATGGACCGATTGTTATCATTTACAATAGGCTTCGTCCAAGTCCAAAGAAATTACTAAAGTTCAAAGTTTGGTTGGTCATACTCTCGACTTTTACTTTGATTACAATATTTACATGGACACCAGACAGACGGAGGGACATAGCTCATCGATTCAGAAAGCGATTCTGAACTGATCGGTATAACTACGAGGGCGGTTCAATAAGTCTGTGACTTTTTGAATGAAACACAGTTTTTTTTTTTGTAAAAACAAATTTATTTTTCAACATAATCTCCTTTTAGCTCAATACACTTAGTCCAACGTATCTTTAATTTTTGTATCCCTTCCAAAAAATAGGATTTTTCGAGGTCCATAAAATAGGCATTTGTTTAATCAATAATTTCATCGTTGGAGCTAAATCTCTTTCCACCGAGCCATTTCTTTAGGGTTGGAAATAGGAAATATTCACAGGGGACTAAATCCGGAGAATATGGCGGATGAGGTACCAATTCGTAGCCCAATTCATGGAATTTTTACCATTGAGACTACTCACGTGTGCACCAGTGCGTTTATGGTCAATTGAGAGCAAACGCGGCATCCATCTTGCGGACGGCTTTCTTAAACCCAACTGATCATTTAAAATTGAAACCACACTGCCATATGAAATGCCTATGGTATCAACAATCTGACGCACTGTTACTCTTCGATCGGCCAACACCATATCGTGGATTTTTCGACATTTTCTGGTGTATTGACCTCAATTGACCGTCCAGAACGTTCAGCGTCATTTGTACCTGGCGGCCACAACGAAAATCAGTAAACCACCGTTTCACTATTGAAATCGATGGTGCAGATTCCCCGTAGTATTTGTCAAGCTTCTGTTTGGTTTGATTGACGTTTTTTTTTCGCAAAAAATAATGTTTAATGAGCACTCCAAATTCACTTTTTTCCATTTTTAAAAAAATGCACGAGGTTGTATGTTTTGAACAGCTGTTAAATGCAAAGCAATTGACGGAACTTGCTCAAAATTTGACAGTAGTCTATTAATAGGTGGTACTTGCTGAGAGCAGTGTTGTATTTCATATAACTACGAGGGAAGTTCGAAAAGTCACGGACTTATTGATCAGCCCTCTATTGTTGGGGGTTTGGTCCTTGACAAATTTTCTCATCGTGCAGTTTGTTTTTGTGTACTTTTGAAGTTTGTGTAGTTTGAAGAACGGTTTGTGTGCTTTTGAAGAAATAATGAACGGAAGTAATGTGAATATTGGAACCAAAATATCGAAATATAACGAAACTTTGACAAGAAGTGAAAATTGAAATAAGATATCCTTTCGCAAATGACGCTTTTAACTGAATTGTAACAAAGTCACGCAAATGTTACAAAGGTAGGCAACAAGAATATGCCCGGCACACAGTGGTTCAGAATCGATCTCTATCGGCCAAACTGCAATATCTTTTGATAGAGTAAACATTTGTAAGTTCTGTAAAAAAAACCGATTGTGGGCAATGAGTCAAGGATTATTTGGGGATATAAAATGGTTTCCCATTACATGCCATGAAGGGATTGACGAGACCTTCTCACAACTAGTGAGCTGTGCGAGTTCTAGTTTTACACTCACTGATTGGGACTTCCAATTTTACACCGGTTTGGAAGGGTATTTTGAGAAGCTTTTTAATGGCTAAATACTCCATAGTATCGCCGTCACTAAGCGAGGTGGCCAACGTCGACAGAAATTTAAGGTGGTCAGAGCAGGGATCGACACACACTACGATTTGTAAACCCTAAAATTAAAACTCGGATAATCTTGTATATTTTAGAGAAAAAATTGATTTCTTAATTTTCGATTTTAAGGAAAATAAAAAAAATTGCTTTTTTTTTTCTTTCTATGTGTTTTGAACATATTTTGACCTATTTGTTCATAATGCGTACACAAAATTTTAATTTTTTTCAAATAAGTAACCGATATTGGGGTTTTCGGATATTGAAAATTGAAAAAAATGTATCTGTTTTTTCGAATTTATTGAACTGTATTTGATACAGTTTTACAAATGAGTCCTTTCGTGGCTTTAACACGATGACTAACTTTTGTCTGTAGCTAATATATTTTTGCTGTACTAAATATTTCTAAAAATATCGTTTTTGAAAAAAAAATTTTGACTTTGGATCAACATAAGTTGTGTAGGCCGCAACCCTTCAATGAATATAAAACACAGTTGGAAAGGCTGATGTGTTCCCCAATTTCCTAGGGTAACTTTTGACTGCACTTAATTGAACCCTCAGAAGATAGCGCAAATGTAACGAAAAATTTAAAAACTTTTTATCCCAAATCGTGAACATCTATGTTTTGTTTTCAAAAAGTAAGTACACAGGTAAAAAGGTGATAAAATGCACTTTCTCATCTTAAATCGGAGTTCATTTGCTGGAGTTATGTTCCAAATATCCATAAGCACACCATTCAGCATATTAATCGAATTATTGCGGGTGAATTGTATACAGGTGGTGCTGAAATTCATCAAAGAACACACATTTACAGTACTGTAACGTTTTTATACCTGAATACTAACAAAATTCGGTGGTGCAATGGTTAGTGTGAATTTTATAGGTATTCAGGTATATTAGCAACTTCACATCAAAATTATGAATGGACCAAGTTATGACACATAGAGAGTAATACGTTTTGAATCATTCGCCGTATGTCGCCAGTGCTTTTGAATCACACAATCCGTTCCATTAGTTCTCTATACTATTCAATACTCTTTGGCGTCGACGACCTGCTTGTTTGTTCGCTGCCGCTACATCAATACCATTATACTTATTTTCAGGTAGAGACTATTGTTGTACAACAATCACGTATGTGATGCTAACGCGGTGTGTTGTTTGCATGTGTTCACTTTGATAGATTGCCCTACCCGTGCCTATAGATGTTAATACATCAAAAATGTATACTGGGTTTAAAATGTAAAGTAAAAAGATATAATATAACATGCCAGACATGATGCTGAGATGAACTACTAACCGCACCTAGTGTACGGAAATTTGTGTACGGAAAATATTGCGGCTTTATAATTGAACCGGTTTTCTTTGAATACGGTGCTATAAATTATACTTCAGTTCTGCAGATGCATAATGCAGTAATTAAACGTATTCATCGCAGCAATCATTACAGTGATGATACTTTTTCCGTTAATGAATCCATTTTCGTTTCGGGCATAAATCTGTAAATTTGAAAGAATGTAACTGGTGCATTTTGAAGTTACATTACAGGATTGGCAAAATTGCATGTTTTGCATGTGGCATGTTGCGACGTATGTAATTCTCCATCTCCCGCCATGTCATGTACTGAAAATACTTCTCAAATCGCGTACAATTTCAAATAACGCTAATAATATAACTCCAATTGTGGTTATCAATTGTAAAATAGACCTGTTGAAGACAGTCAGATGAAATATTAACTATGTTGCTTCAATGCTTTGGTTATTCAATGGTATTTTTTTCGATGAGTAAATAATAAACAATACCTGAAATCATTAAATTAAGGGGGTCACCCTATTTTACATACTTACTTGTATTACCGGTGTTAATATTGTGGGTAAAATGAACATTAACACCCAACACCATCATCAACAATGCCAACATGGAAAGTCCTAATAGAAAAAGCCCATAACCACAAGAATGTATTGTGCTGCCAGCTATGCACCATCATCATCAGCAGCAGCAATAGTGCCAGTAATACTCATGCAACAATGTTGCAACAATACTTAATACCGCCTCACCACCACCACCACCACACTTTCTGAGTGATAGTTTTTCTTCGTTTTGTGGTCTTTTTATGAGATTTCTGATCGTAACTTATCATATAGTATTGGATGCGGTTAGGCTGGATGACTGACTGCAACTTTGTAACTCTCGCGTAGTCATTGTCGTCGTCGCTATTGCCAGCGCCCGTGGTCGTAGTCGTCATAGTCATAATCTTAGTGAGCGTAATGGACATGAACGTAGTACAGAGGAACTACAAAACGTGCTGTTCGAACTATTTTTGTCCCCTCACACTCTTCCTTCCCCCCAGCAACATAAATAATTGTTATTGTTGTTTGTTGCTTGCTAATTGAATGAGTCTTTCCAAACGAATGCTAAGAAATTGAAATGCGTTTATTTCTTCTTTGTAATATGAATTGATGTGTACGTATGTATGTATGTATGTACGTAGTCAAATGTGTACGAAGACTAGCCACTATTCGCATAGGGTGTTACTTTTAGTATGTAAGTGTAATTGTTATCGATTTCTAAGAAATTTAGCCATAGGATGCCAACTAATCAAGTGGGGTTAATAGAAGTTTAGTCAAATTGTACAATAGTGAGTAGTCACTTTGATACTTAATATCTTCTTACTACACAGACAGAAAATATAACCGAATTAGCCGTAACCGAATTTTGAGGTTGTTAGATGTCATCGCGTCGGTGGTGCAATGATTAGTGTGCTTGGCTCTTGTATATGAGAACGTGGGTCCGATCTCTGACCTGACCATCTTACATTTATTTCTTACATTTATTTCGACGTGGGTCATCTCGCTTAGTTAGGGCGACACTATCGAGCACGTACACTCAAAAAAATATGTTGGTAAACACAGCATAAAAGTCTGCTGAAAAGGGGAAAGGATACAAATTTGCTATTACAGCAAACATTGATTTGTTGTTTCAGCAAACAGTATGCCAGCTATTCTATCAACCCTGCAAACAGTTTGTTGTTATTGCAGTTCATTTGCTGTAATAACAAACAAATTGCCTGCTGATAAGTAGCACACATTGTTTGCTGGTGTAGTCATGAAAAAGCTTTTCAAAATACCGTCGGAACCGGTGTAAAACTGCAGGTCCCAATCAGTGAGTGTACAACTAGAAAGCTTGTGAGAAGCTCTTCTCAGTCCCTTCATGAGATGTAATGGGAAACCATTTTCATCGAATCGAATTAGAGGTTGTCACAACAAGTTAGAGGTTGCTTCAACCGAAGTTCAGTTGTGGAAACTAAAATCAATCGTAACAATTTCGTTGTGGCTACTGCAAATCAGTGGCAACCACTTTTCAAACTAATAATTCGGAGTTTTATTATAAAGTGCCGATTCCAACTCTTGTGAAATTTTTCATTGACATAATATGTACTACATGCATACAAATGTCAAATTTAGCTCATTTTTCATTTGCTATGCACCCAGCTTCTTGAAAAAAAGTTCGTGAAAAAGTCAATTACAGGGTTGTTATCCCAAAGTTATTTCGTACGAAATCAATTGCTTGATAATTGTTTGCCACCCAAATTTTGACATTTCGACAGACAAACATAAAAACAAAAATACAGTACTAAGAGGAACAACAAACATTTCCATGTAGAAATACATAAATAACAAAATTTCTTACGGAAATTCGCGAGAGTGGAATACAGAGCTTAAACAGATACAAAAAGATATGAGTGATAAAAATAAAACAATTTTTAGAACTAAAAGGTTCGGATTTAGGTTAAGTATTTTAAAATATTTTTTATTTTTATTTTTTTTATTTTATGTTTTTTATTTTTAAATGGGTAGCGGAAATATTGAAAAACACAATAATTTAAAATAGACCGAACGCTCGAATAGAATAATTTTAAATAGAATACGAAAGTTCGAATAAATCGTTTAAATGTTTAGAACCAAGAAGTTTTGCATTTTTTATTCAAAGTATATCTCTTTTGATTGAGATATAGTTAAAAGAAGTTTTGCAAAATGCATTCTCATAATACCTGGAAAAAAGATTTCAGATCTAGCCAGTGATCCTTTATCAGCGGTTATTTGCTATGAGGGTATTGAAAAACTCAGCAAACTAAAGGCAAACGAAACATCGACTGCATTGTGAATTCTCTACTATGGAAATATTCTATAAATATCGCATGTACAAAAAACCAAGAAGCATCCTAAAAAATATCACGTATAAAAAAATCTAGCGTTGCTACAAAAAATAGTTGTGGAATCTAGAAAAAAAATATTAATTTAAAAAGTTTATTGTTTGGTCTTGCCAATTTTTTTTTGCACCACTGCGGCTAAAGTTTTTGCACAAAGTCCGAAAGGTAATTTACGTCTCTTTAAAATAGGACCTTTTCGGGAAAATATAATACATATTCTTACAAAAAGGACCTAAAATATAACTTTTTTAAAAGATAAATAAATTCTATAAAAAAAAATTTCTTAAACAAAAGTTTATTTTATCATTTTACAAAAAGTATCTTTTCTTAAAGATCCGTTTAAATTATCATATTTTTCAACGGGCGCCTTAGGAGTGTTGAAACTAACTAGTACATAATACATAGCAAAATGAACTTCGTTCCAACCGGGTGTTCCCTTACACCTCATGTAATTTTTTTTTTATTTCTGTATTTTATTTTAAATATTCCTCAATAGCTGTTATTGAATAGAAATCAAAATAAAACTCGAAAGTAATTATTCTTTGTCAAAAAAATCCTTAAAAATTGATAAAATTGAAATAAAAATCATAACTGTTACTGTCGCTGGTTATAAATGTTATAAATTTACCAATGTTTATCACCTCAGAAATATTACCCTTTGTGCAAAAACTGGATTCATAGATTTCAAATAAATTGTTCACACGTATTAGTTTTAGTCTTTAAATTGAATCTGTCGTATATTTCACTTATCTATCTGATAATTTCTTACTTACTCACGAAATTTTAAAGTGTTTTTAATTCGAACGATTATTCACTATCGCACATCCATAGGTAGATAGATACAATTTATGCATTTCGTTGTTAAAATTTGGCAGTTAAACAAAAAAGAGATACATAGATTAGATACATTAGATTAACAAACAATTATTGACAAAATGCTAACAATTCTAATCCAGCGACACCTATGACGATCAGAAAGACTTAACATTAGAAATATGGATTATAAATATGTGAAATTATTATGTCCTTAGTTATCTGGCCGTCGGTGGTGCAATGGTTAGTGTCCGCGGCTCTTGTCAAAATCAAATTTCTTTCGGTGGCGGTCACCTCGCATTGTGACGGCGACACTATCGAGTATAGCCATGAAACAGCTTCTCAAAATACCATTCGGAATCGGTGTAAAACTGTAGGTCCCAATCAGTGAGTGAAAACTGGTAAGCGCACAGCTCAGTGATTGTGAGAAGTTCTCCCTTGTCCCTTCATGGGATGTAATGGGAAACCATTTAGTTATTTATTTAGAAACGAAAAATCGGCAGATCTTCAATTCATGAAAAGAATGCTTGCACGTAAGTAAAGGGTTTTCCAATTTGACTGATATGATTTCTAAGTGATGTTCGGTCATTTGTTGTATGTCATGATCTGTGATTTTTTTTCATTGTATTCAGTAATGTTTACAATTTCATCATGGACGCAAGAACGACGTTTACAAATTATTAAATTTTTTTTTATCAAAATAATCATTCTCCAATTGCAACTTTTCGAGCACTTTTGCCATTTTATAGTCGTAATAATCGTCCACCTGTGCTCGTACGTACATTTTCTTCAAGTGCTAATAACACAAAGAACCGCTCGAAGTAATGTAGTTTTTCGTCTGGTGGAATCATCGGTCCGTTGGTTGGTTGGTTGGTTGAAAAGGCTACAAGACAGAACGCTATCTACAACACTTGGCTAAAGAATCCCATTGTGATACCTGCAGTTTCCTCTATAGCAACTGTTGACCAGTCGTCTAGCCAATTTGCCCTTTCAATGAATTTGTCTATAAGACCTACAGGAATATCCTGTAGGGCTACGGTGCTAACTAAATGTGTTCCGAATATCCTATTTCTCAGTCCTGCCAGAGCAGGGCAATCCAAGAGAAGGTGTTTCGTCGTTTCCTCGTTCTCTTCCATGCAGCATCTACAGAGAATGGAGTTTCTACGTCCCAATCTTAGGGCGTGTTTTCCTACAATACAATGTCCCGTAAGTGTGCCTAGCATTGTGGATAACCTGCCTCTCGGCAAGTTAAGTAGTTGCCTAGTCCTATTCCTGTTCACCTGTGGCCAGAGCACCCTGGCTTGTTTGCAAGTTGAAGTAAGTCTCCACTTGTCCTTAAACATATTATGGGCCCACTGCCTGATCTGCAAACGGCAGGTAGAGATTGGCATACTAACACCTTCTTTTGCCGGAAGAACCTGTGCCGTAGTACCCTGTCTAGCTAACGCATCCGCTACGCAATTGCCTGGAATGTCGCTGTGTCCCGGTACCCAGATGAGCCTGATGTCGAAATACTCTGCTATCACCCTAAGTGATGAGTGGCATTCATCGGTCCGTACTTCTTTCGAAATGAAGCTGGTAACACCGTTACTGTCAATGGAGAGCGGTATAGATCGATGATAACTTAAAAATCTCACAAGTCTTATTTATTTATTTATTTATTTACTCAGCTAAAAACAGCTGGAAAAATATAATTTTACATATCTTCAGTTACAAACTAAATAAATGGGAAGAAGTTGATCTTGACAACATCTGGTTTGAAGAAGACGGGGCTACGTGCCACAAAGCACGTGCAACAACCGAATTATAGCGAGAAAAGTATGGAGATTCGATTATTTCAAGAAATTGTGACATTGACTGGCTTCCACGAAGTTGTGAATTAACACCAATAGACTATTCCTTGTGGGGATATTTCAAGTCATTGGTCTTTAGCAATAAACCAGGCTTTGCAAGTCAATATTGAACGTGCTATTCTTGAAATACGACTTGATTTAGGAAAAAGTGGAATTCATGGAATTCGTTCCTGCAAAAGAAGATGTGGAGGCTATTTGAAAGACGTTTTATTCAAAACTTAATTGTATCGATTGCATCAGTACTTTACATTAAATAAAACACATTTTAAATTCCTTAACAATTAGTGTGCTTTTGATGTTTTAACATCTATAGGCACGATTAGGGCAATTTATCAAAGTGAACACATGCAAATAACACACAGCGTTAGCATCACATACGTAGTTGTTGTATAACAATAGTCTCGATCTGTAAATAAGTATGATGGTATTGATGTAGTGGCAGCAAACAAACCAGCAGGTCGTCGTCGCCAAAGAGTATTGAATAGTATAGAGAACTCATGGAACGAATTGTATGTCTCAAAAGCCCTGGCTACATCAGGCGAATGATTCAAAACGTATTCCTCTCTTTTCTTCAGAACTTGGTCCATTCATAATTTTGATGTGAAACATTGATGCCTTTTGAAATATTTATGCTTTTTGTATTGTTTTATGTAATAACATTGCCGAAATAGTGCAATTTATATTTATTTATATTATTCCCAATTTATATGGAATTTTGTTAATTTTTTGTTGGGACTTATTTCACTTTTTTTTTGGGATTTATTTCATTTGGGAGTTATTTCACGGTACCTTAATTGTACTCTACTCTTTTTCTTATGTTAAATGTATTTTAATTTTATTAAGTATTGTATGTTATGTCTACTATGTATATAATATAAATTTTATAACGTTGTTGAAAACATATTACCGGCTGTATCCTATTGAGGATTGTAGCCGTGAGATAAATAAATAAATAAAGACTCGTTTATGCTCTTTTACTCAGACTCTCTACGTGAGAGCGGAAAAAGAGTGCAACTACGGTTTGGAGTCGGAGTCTGGAATATTTGTCCGGAGTCGGAGTAGTAGACGTACAAATTAGGACGACTCCATCTTCAAGTTAAAGTAAAGGAATACTTTTGATGTACAAAAAATGGTTTCCCATTACATCCCATGAAGCGACTAGGGAGAGCTTCTCACAACCAGTGAGCTGTGCCTTTTCTAGTCTTGAACTCACTGAGTGGGACTACCAGTTTTACACCAGTTCCGAACCGTATTTTGTGACGCTTTTTGATGGCTAAATATATCGCCATTACTAAGCGAGGTAACCGTCGTCGAAAACATGTAGGGTGGTCAGAGCAGTGATTGAATTCACGTTCTCATGTACTAGAGCCGCGCACTGGACAACATGAGTTTTGTTTCTCATGAGTTTTGCTTCTCACTCATGTTCTTACCTATTGATAACTACAACAGTGTTGGCATGAAATTTTTGTATCAACGTTCTAGTAAATTGTGTCTGTTAGATGCAGGCCTATTGAGTTGATCGGTATTCATGAAATGTCTGTATAAAGTCAAATATTTGAAACAAGTCGATTTTTATCAATATTTAAATTTTCCAGTAATCTTTTTGAAAAAAAAAAAATTTCCACTTGTTTTCAGCATAACTTCAAGGGATACCAAATTTTTGACACACAATGTTTGGCAAAATTGTAGCCATGGTAAAGCCGAACAACTTTTGGGAATATATTGATACATTCTGAACGTGTCTAGCCATCCTTAATAGCTCATAAAGACCACTTTGTATCTTAAATATGGTCATTTGTAAGCATATGTCATCATTACTCGAGAAATACGTGTCCGATTTCAATCGAATAATTTTATAATTATAATTCATTAATCTACTCCTATACTATTTCTCAATGTAATCAAGAGTTTCGCAGTTATAAAAAAAAGAATGGTAAAAACATATATTATTTTGCTTAAAAAATTCAACTTTTTTATAATTAAAAAAAAAATAAAAAACGGCAAAAGGTGTAAAGTTTTATTAGTTTGTCTTAAAGCCACATGACCTATAAATAAAATGAGACATAGATCATAAAAATCAATGGACGTGTTTCGGTCTTATTCACAATTTAGTGAAGGTAACTCATTTTTTCAAGAGAAAAGCATTAACCTTTGATATGAGTGCCTGATGCCAAACTCTACCAAATGCTTTAGAAATATCTAAGGCCACTCACCCAGTCTATGCACGGACTGATTCCATTGTTCTGTGAGGAACGCCATCAGATCGCCAGTTGAACGGTTTCTGCGAAACCCATACTGACGATCACTGCGTAGACTGTTAACTTCCAGGTAACTCACCAAATGCTAATTTACCATGGTCTCCATCACCTTTGAGAGCGTAGAACATATCGCAATTGGCCGGTAGTTATCGGGATTAGTAGCCTCTCCTTTTTTTGGGATCTGCTGGACATTTGCAACCTTCCAGCGAGGAGGGAAAATACCTGTACGGTATGACAGGCTGAAAAGGTTGCGCAGTGGACCGGAGACTTTCCTAAGTTGAGCTCCTTAAGGACCTTTTTAACTCGCTAGATATATTTGCGATGACGGGGAGTGGTTGAGAGCTAATCGGCAGTGAGGAATTTTCTGCAAATATTTCGGCAAAAAGGTTAGCTTTATCAACCGGGTTAGTATTAATTATGCCATTTTTAATTAAGGTTGGGATAGATGAAAAACTTACTTCCCCTGGGAGAAGAAAGAACTTTGGCGCGAAGAAGCTGTTCATGCAAGAATTCTGCGCGTTGTAGTACCTTGGTATACTTTGATCTAGCTAACTTGCGCAGCATATCAGTAGTTGGATTTTTATTCAATTTCCAATTATGAAAGCTTCCTCTTTGGATCTGACAGCTTCTTTGCATACCTGGTTAAACCAACATTTATCAGAAGGTTTAATCGAAATTTTCTTTGATGGAATGAATATCTTCATTCCCGTTAAAATAATGTTTTCCACCATTTTTGCCGCAGCATTGACATTATCGTCTAGGAAAAATAGTTTCCAGTTGAACTTCCTATAAAATTCGTTGAGCTCATCGCAACGAGCATTTTCGTACATGAATATGGAACGCTTCATGGCCGGCATTGAAGCTACGTGAAGATCAGAGTACGAAAAGGAGGCAGAAACAAGGCAGTGATCCGAATTACCAAGAGGTGCAAGGATGTTAACTTCATACTTGTCAGGGTGTGAAGTTAGGAAAAGGTCAAGAGTGTTTGAAAATTGCCCTTCACCGCACGGGACGTGAGTTGGGGGCATTTACCATTTGCACTAGGTGATTGTGTGCAGCGAAAAGCTCAACGTATTGACCCTACGGAGTTGTACGGTTCGAATGGGTAAGCCAGGAATTATTGTGGCTGTTAAAATCACCAGCAATGGCAATTTCACTAGCCGGGCACTTGTCTAATCAAACCAAAAAATCACAATTCTTGACAAACTGAGACACCTTCACTAAATTGTGAATAAGAGCGAAATTCGTCCATTGATGTTTATGATCCATGTCTCATTTTGTTCAGACGTTTCTTGTTGTTCAGCTTTACCAGGGCAACAATTATTGTGAGTGAAAAATATATAGTCCCTTAAAGTGATACTGAAAAAAAGTGAAAAAATCTTTTTGTTTCAAAAAATTTGCAGGAAAATCTAAGAATTGGTAAAAATCGATTTTTTCACAAAATTTGAGGTTCTACAGACATTTCATGAGTACCCATCAACTCAGTAGACTTGCCTCTAACCGATACAATTTACTAGAACGTTTATACATTTTTCGGCTACAGCACTATAATCTGTCACCGATTTAGGAATCTTGACATTTTTTCCTCGAAGTACTCTAATGTGACCAACCATCCCACCTTGAAATCGACGATAAAGTCTAGCATTTTGTACCTTATTAGAAGCGCAAAGACTTCAGCTAGACGGCCTTTGGAGTTAGAAAGGTATTCCTTTCATCTAATTGCATTTTGTGTGTACAATAACTGAAAAGCTTGTTATTTAGTATTTTCAAAAAAGTGATTTGGAATCCTTAGACTTAGTGGAATTTGATAAAACTTTCCACAGTTGATAACACCGATTAATCATAAGAATGTGCAAAAGGGGGAAAATGTCACCCACTCCTTAAAAAAAATCAGACGTAATCTTTCTAAACGCCGATACACGCATATTTTGTATCAGAATCCGTTGTCAGAACCTTGTTATTTTTGAAAAATTTTCATTTTGTTCCACAGTGTAATTAGATTGAAATAAATCAATAGATTGAAGTTAATCAAATAAAGTTGAAATTGAAAACTTCCTACAATTCCAAAGTCCGTACACTTTAACCATTTTATTTGTCAGCAAATAAACCAAGAATGGGTTCCGCATAATTTGACAATAGCTCAAAGAAAGGCTAAAAAACTTTTGAAAAAGTTCGATGTCGGGTGCTTTGAAAGACGTCTATAAGATCGTAACAGTTGATGATTTATGGATCTATGTGAAGGGTGGGTCATGTCAAATTTTGAATTTGGATACCCCGTTAATTTCGAAGCAGCTGACCAATTTGGGATTTATGAAGTTACAGAATATTAGCTAAATGTAAGAAATTCAGGAAATGGGTCGCTTAACGCTTGACGACAATTGGGAAATATTAGAAATTTTCTTCCAAAGTTCTGAATCTTCAACTCAAACTGTAAGAAATCTACGAAATAAATTCGATAGAAATAGAGTGAAATCAACGCAGATTGTGGATCAACTTGTGAATCGAGTTCATCAATCCAAGTCCTTATTGGACAAAAAAATCTCGTGTACGTGCTCGTCCAGTGCATTCAAGGGCCGCTGTAGCTGAAGTGCCTCCGTTCGCAGCAATTTAACATTTCTCGCACTCGGTTACGCAGAATTTTGCATAAAGACCTCAGTTTAAGGGCTAATAAAGTCCAATTATTCCAAGAACTGAGGCTTCGCGACCAACTGATGCGTTTTAGATTCGGAGAATGAGCTGAAGATCGCTTTGAGGATGAGCATTTTTTCCGCAAAATCATCTTTTCCGATTAAGACCATTTTCACCACGGGGGCTAAGGTAACAACCAAAATTGTCGCATTTGGGGCTCGAAAAATCCACACGTCGTGGAGGAGGAGCCATCCACAACGAGTGACCGTTTGATGCGGTTTTTGGCATCATCAGCCTACCGATTTTTTTGTTTTTACAAAAGTGGGGTGGAACTTTAAAATTGTTTTTTTTCGATTTACCGGTACAAATTATATTTTAGAAAATCATTGTTTTGGAACAATGTTTAGAACAACTAGAACAACCTAGAACAACCGCAAAAAATTTTTTTTTACAAAAGTGGGGTGCAACTTTAAAATTGGTTTTTTTCGATTTACCGGTACAAATTATATTTTAGAAAATCATTGTTTTGGAACAATGTTTAGAACAACCGCAAAAAAATTTTTTTTTACAAAAGTGGGGTGCAACTTTAAAATTGGTTTTTTTCGATTTACCGGTACAAATTATATTTTAAAAAATCATTGTTTTGGAACAATGTTTAGAACAACTAGAACAACCTAGAACAACCGCAAAAAATTTTTTTTTACAAAAGTGGGGTGCAACTTTAAAATTGGTTTTTTCGATTTACCGGTACAAATTATATTTTAGAAAATCATTGTTGTGGAACAATGTTTAGAACAACTAGAACAACCGCAAAAAATTTTTTTTTCCAAAAATGGGGTGCATCTTTAAAATTGGTTTTTTTTTGATTTACCGGTACAAATTATATTTTAGAAAATCATCGTTTTGGAACAATGTTTAGAACAACTAGAACAACCTAGAACAACCGCAAAAAATTTTTTTTTCCAAAAATGGGGTGCAACTTTAAAATTGGTTTTTTTCGATTTACCGGTACAAATTATATTTTAGAAAATCATCGTTTTGGAACAATGTTTAGAACAACTAGAACAACCCAGAACAACCGCAAAAATTTCGTTTTTCCAAAAATGGGGTGCAAAGTTTAATATTGGTTTTTTCCGATTTACCGGTACAAATTATATTTTAGAAAATCATCGTTTTGGAACATTGTAGAACAATCCTCGAACAATTCAGAACAATCTTCAAAAATATTTATTTCCAAAAATGGGGGGCTAACTTCGCACACCTAAGAAGAACGAACTTATAATTTTGAAATGAATCAGTTTATAAACATTTTGTATAGTTAACATTTTTCAATTTTGTACTCATAAATTTTTAAATTTTTCCCAATTTATATACATTGAGTTTCATGTTTGATTTAAAACATATTTTATTAATAGCGATTTGACTTTTTGAATTCATAAAAATTTTAAAGCTTCGATTCAAGTTAGGGTGGTTAATACGATTAATATTATTTGAGGCCAAATTTTCATGCTTTGGGACCGAACACAGCTGTTTCTCGTATGAATAATCAGCTGATTTTGGGCTTAAAACATGTCGAATGTGTGAAACACGCTAAGTGGAAACGTAGCTTTAGACGCACTAAGTGGATAAGGTATTTAAGATTTGAATATAAAAACCGAAACCGGTGGAAACCGATTTTTACCCTCCAAAAAAAAAAACGGTTGAACCGGTTGTTGACAAGTCATACTTTTCAAGCAACGGATACACCGGTTTCTTGAATTTACGTGTTTTTTGAACACTCTACACTAAAGCGAACCGAGTAGAATTTAATGCACGTAAGGCACAAAGTTGCATACTTTCCCACGGGCGCACAATTGACTTAACTCCACCATTGCACAGTGTGGGCGACTGAAAAAAGTGGTAATAATATCAGAACTTCTAAACTATTGGTCTGTTTGTTTTAGAATGTACTAGGCATTTGTAGGCAAGGAACCAGGGTTTCTGAATAATGGTATTTGGGGCACCCTTTTTTATCGTAGGTTCTGCTACAGAGTGTCAAACAACACCAACTTAGCGGTGTTTGAATTTGCAAGGCACGTAACTTCTAAACTAGTAAACCTATTTCACACATATTTTGGTTTTGAAATCCTACTAAGCAACACTAACAAAAAAGATGCGGGATCGAGTGTGGTTACAGGATGCGTTACAAAGATGTTTGGAGTCAAAAGCTTAAAATGTAAATTTCGTACTGAATTTTAGTTTTTTTTGTAATAAGTTGGTCATTTTGAATCAAAATGCATTGGCAAGATTTCAGATAATATTAAGTGGAACATTTTTTTAAATTATCATTTGGTAGGGACAACTTTACATAGTTAAAAATTTTCAACTTAAAAACGGGACTATTTCGAAAAGGTACATCACTGTTTCAGTAGTTTCTTAAATCTTTTGTAAGAAGGGTACACAATTTTTTAGTGCTTTTTTAATGCAAAGGCCTGGGCAAAGATATTAAATGCAATTTAAAAACTTTTCGCATATTCACGCTACAGCCAGCCTTGGTCGAAACTGGGTAATTTTCGAACAAAATGTTCACTTCTCGAGTTTGGGAAAAGTTTCGCTTGCTGATTTTTATAATTTTTATTAAAATCAAAATTGCAGACTGAAATGTTGTTAACTTCCAGAAGTTAGAGTATCCAACAGCTTACTACGGTTATGCAAAGCTGCACATCCGGTTGATGTCACTTCGGATGGACTATGTTGAATAAACGTCCGGCGACTGAATTCCCTAAGTCGTATGTATGATATCAATAAATTTAAATCCAACAACAACAGACTCTATGCTCTGCTTCCTGGTACTTCAATACCTCTTTCATTCGACTTTTACAATTCACTTTATACATAGGGGTTATCCCCTGGGTGGGCAATGCCCAAAAAACAAGGCTTGTTGAAATATATATGCAATAGAATTAATGAACTCGATCAATCTTTGATGCAGGACACAGTATAAGAATCAAACACTACATCCGAACTGCTGTCTTTTGTCTTCAACCATCGCCATTGCCTAGTATCCAAATCAATAAACGGCGAGCATTATAGCCAGGCTCGGTCAAAAGTGGCATTTTCCTGCATTACCTTGAACGAGCAAAGGCCAGATGGGATAGGACGGAAGCGTGCCGCCAGCATATAACATTCACCGGACTAGCTTTCTGATTACCCAAAATCGGGAGAACATATCAAGGCTAATTTTCGCGTTGACCGGGCAGTGTCCAATCGGTAATCATGCAAGGCGGCTGAATCTTCTATATGATGACCACTGCCGTGCATGCGAAGACGCAGAAGGGGAGGAGAAGGTAGAACATCTCCTCTGCAGTTGTCCGGCGCTAATGAATAAACGCCTAATGACTATAGGTCGTCCCGTCCTACACAACCTCACTGAGATACACGAGGTAGATCTAGGGGATCTAATGAGGTATCTCCGATTAACAGGTAAGAAGAAATTTTAAGGTGGTCGGAGCAGGGATCGAACCCAGGATCTCTTGCACAAGAGGCGCGCACACTAACCATTGCACCACTTGTTAGTAGCTTGTCGCAAATCCATTATTCTTGCAAATCAAAACAACATGTTGGAGACAAAATGATTTATATACTATGATCATAATACATATTTTTGTGACCCAAATGTAGCTTTGTTTATTGAAAATTGCTGAAAACAAAAACGTGACAGACAACAAAGAAACAAAAAAAGCAACAGATCTTCAATGCATGAAAACAATGTTTTCAAACATGTACATAAATTTATTCGCTCACCAGACGTTTCATTTCACACTATTCGTTGTTAGGTACGTGGCACGGAGACACGTTCGTCTCAAATTGACTTACACCAGGTTGAGTTACAAGAACTGTTGGCTTAAGTTTATCATGTGGTTAGAAGTTTGAAATTCAAATGTATTTTGCATTTTTTTGTAGACTTTTATTGTTGGTATATATTTGTGTTGCATTTAATGCATTTATTTTACAACACAAAGATGATCTGCCTTTATTGTTGATTTGTTGGATGTTTGGTACTAATGTCTCTATCTGGTATTATTGGAGGCATGCATTCCAACATCTAACGTTTACTTGCAACCATATGACGTTAAATTCATTGAGAGACTTAATACCTCTATGTAGGTTGTGCTCTATGGATTTTAGCAGCAACTCTAATTGACTGAGCACAATATCAATTTATCATTTTGACAATTGGAGGTGAGAATATAATTAAAAATGCATTAATATACATATGTAAATGAAATAGATATCTGTGTATTAAAGCATAATCATTTACTCGCTCCTTCCTACTGCATAATAATCGGTCTACTCGCTTGTGTAGTGTAAAACATTAATGTACGATACCCAACCACTAGATCGAAAAGATAGAAAAAATTATTCTGGCTTATGTGTATTATGTTTATTGTTAATTTATTCTTGTTTTTTTTTTTCATTTTGCATTTCTATAACATTTATTACTTATGTTTATTGTGTTTTAACATTTTGCAACATGTTGCAACATACATATATTTTATGGCCCCAATTATACGCACGGCCAAGAGCAATTTGACGCATCGTAATAACAAACTTTACCTTGTCTACAAGTGCGTGTCCATTGTTTACATATGGATCTGTGGTTTATTGCATTTTGGCATTGAATTTAATGTTTTTAGCTAATTGTTTTTTGAAAACGTGTTTTGTAGTTTTTCCGCGTTCGAATTGAATAACATGTCGGTCGAATAGAATGCAATACTCTATTGTGGCTGTGTTAATGTGAAGATAATGATAGTTAATGGTCAGTTATGATGTTCCACTAGTAATTTAGAAATGAATATAAATATATTTTTGTGTTGTGCTTGGCTTTTGTATAAGAAATTGGAATACGTGGTAATAAAGGGTGGGCCATGTACAATTTTGAATATATTTTCGTTTTTAAAAAAATACTAATATGTAGACATTTTGTCAAAATTATGATTTTATTGGTACTTATGTATTTTTATTATTTATGAATTGAAACATAACATCATTCAAATGGCTTCCAGGACTTGCTTTACAGTACCTCAGTACACATTTGTTTTACACTTTACTACCGACTTTTGGGGAACTCCCGGCCATCATGGGTAACCGCTCCAATTTTGGCGTATTGTATCTACTCAGAGATAATTGCAGCATATCTCCAACGAAAAATAACATGATTTAATAAAAAACGATAATTACAATATGATTACTTACCTTTGTTAACAACCACAAAAAACCTTGATATCGGGGCGACAGGGACAATTAAACATTCTTTAACTTATTTAAACATATTAAAGGTTTTTCCAATAAGGACTTGACAACTTTTTTTAAATAAAACGCAAACCATTTGAGATATTTCCAGAACTTTATGATTGAATTGAAATACAATCAAAACATTTATGAATGGAACTCGACTTCGTTCATATGGCCACCGTGGGCACGTCGTCAGAGGTCGATTCGTTGGACCCAATTTTCGATGACTCGGTCACACATTTCGGCCGTAACGGCCGCTATTTCGCGTTCAATGTTGACTCTGAGTTCTTTCAACGTCGTCGGCTTGTAATCATAGACCAATGATTTGACGTAGCCACAAAGAAAAAAGTCTAGAGGCGTTAAATCGCACGAACGAGGCGGCCAATGGACTGGTTCATTTCTTGAGATATCACGCTCACCAAACTTACTCTTCAATAAATCGATTGTAACGTGTGCTGTGTAGCTTGTTTTCCAATTCGGGCCAAAAATAATCGGTAATCATGGCGCGATATCGATCGCCATTCACATTAACGTAACGATCGTTATTGTCGACAAAAAAGTATGGCCCAATGACGCCGCCGGAATGCAAACCGCACCAAACAGTTATTTTTTGTGGATGAAATGGTGATTCATGAAGCACATGTGGATTTTCACCAAACCAATAACGCATATTTTGCTTATTGACGAACCCATTGAGCCAAAAATGAGCTTCGTCACTGAAGGTGATTTTGCGATGAAAATCACCATCTTGGCGCATCTTCTTCAGAGCCCAATTGGAGAACGAACGTCGCGTCGAATGGTAACGCTCTTAAAGTACCGAATTTCGGTATTACATTTGTATAATTTGCATGCGTTGTTTGTTCGTGTATTTTACCATGATGAAAATGTCGAGTTTAGTGAAAAAAAAGGAAAGTAACAGTTAGATGATCAGTGAAATAGTGCGTTCACAAATTATATTAAGAGTTGTCAAATTTGTTTATTTGTTTTTATAATTTTAAACGTCGAGTTGAAAATAAAATTCGGTTGTACCTATAAAATTTATGAGAAATTCGGTTACAGCAACCGAATTGACACCGGATTCGGTCGTTGCAACCGACTTAAGGGTGGAGTCGGTTATTGCGTCCGAATTGATACCAAATTCGGTAGTTACAACTAAACATCTGAAACAAGCTGAGTTGAATCAGTTTCAAATGACTCGTTCCCATTTCAAGTGCTGCCTAACATTCACAACTAATGTTTAAGCAGTTACTGCTGAGGAACGATTTGAACATGCAACGTAGAACTTCAATCAAAGCAACAAAACAAACCACATGCTGCGTTAAGAGAAGTGTAATCGAATCATTCGAGAGCATGCTTGTGTGGCATTGCGCTCTTTCTTTCCTTCATCGTTTCAGCGCCACACTGTCAGTTGGCAGCGAGTGCAGTAGAATATTATCAATGTTATGATAGCTTGTAGCGCTTGTAGATAACATATGTGTATCACAGTAACAAAGCACAAGTAGTAGAATATTGTGGAAAGCAATAGCAACTGTTGTGTTGTTTTAAATTAAGCATTATACAACATTTCTGTTGTTATATACAAACATATGTATATTTTTTGCAAAGTTATTAAGCTATTTTGATGTAGTAAACATAATGGAAAAAAAGATTTCTTTAATGTAGAATATAAATAATATAAATATTAATTTATTATTTAATGTGGTTAACTACAAATATCTTTAAACTTAAAACATAAAAAAAACTTGGAATACTTCAAAAGAAAAATAGTACCAATAAAAAACTAATCAAAACAATTCACGTAGATCTGGTATTAAATACAAAAATAAATATATAAGTACATATATCACATTTTCAATTCATTTATCCATAAAATAGACTTAAAATATTATAAAAGGAAAGAAAGTTCTATGAAATAGAATATAAACATTTAAAAAAAGTATAAAAATTAATACATACACAGGCACATCAATTACTACACAGAGAGCGATGTTTTGCTATCCGCGTTCCTTCAATGTTTCATTGCCACACTGACACAGAAGGCAGCAAGTGCAATAGAACAGTGTTCATGTTATTATAGCTTGTAGCGCGAGGATAGACCATGCATAAACAACATGAGCACTATCACATAGATGTTAGTTTGATACACTTGTGAGTTGATGATTTGCTGTGAATCAACAACTTCGTAACATTCCCTCAAAAACGAGTAATCATTCGTCAATTTTGGGTTGCTTTGGCTGTTGTTATGTTTTAGGGAAGATGTGTAGTAAAAAATGTTTACAAGTACTGTACGTATTTTGTAATGTTTTGTTTGTTAAGAAATCAAGCTGACTCCACTATGCTTTAGTTACAACCTACTGGTTGTGACATCCGAATTAATACCAAATTCAGTTGTTGCACCCGAGCTGATGCCACATTCGATTACTCCAACCGAATTTGGTAGCAATTTCGGTTGTTGTATCCAAATTATTTGGAAAATTTGGTTGACAGAACGAATATAATTCAAGATTCGGTTGTTACAACCGAATCGATTAAGACGCGATGTTGCTTCAACCGAATTTCAGTAGTGAGGACTAAATTCGGTCGTGACTACCTCAATTGGGTTGTGGTAACCCCAATTCGGCGATAACAACCGAATTTACGGTTGCTACAACCTCATTTCAACCAATTAGTTCTCTGGGTGTATTGCAGCACTTCTCAAACGACCGACCTTGAAAAACTTCAAAACCATTTAAATTTGATTGGACATTTTCTGCAAAAAAAACCTTTTAAGACATGAACTATAATTACAATATTTTCACTTACCTTTCTTAATAAGAATTATGTTGTGATAACCGAATTGAAAATTAACTGTGTCCTACCTACAGAATTTATTAGAAATTCGGTTACAGCAACCGAATTGACGCCAAATTCGGTCGTTGCAACCGACTTTAGGCTAAACTCGGTTATTGCAACCGAATTGATACCAAACTCGGTAGGTATAAACGAATTGATAACAAATTATATGGGTGCGAGTGACGAGATTGCCGTGAATTACGCGTGTGTGTGATTAGGATCAACATTTATTCACGTGGGCGTTCGTGAACATAAATATCAAAAACCCCTTCGTGCGTGATCGTGCGTGAGCCAAATCTTACTCACGCGACCGTCTCTACACGGAACCGCATTCAGGTACAAATTAAGGACTAGGTTGCCTTAGCGTCGAAACGACTGCAAACCATAGATAAAATGGATCAGAGTGCATCACCGATCTTTCTCCAATTCATAATGGGAAAATGTATGTGATTCTCACCATCGGAACATAGAACCGAACGCATCTCTGATTCCATTATTCTGGCAAACTCCTTTCCAAATACCGTATAGAGTTGTTTTCATATGGTTCCTAAGTTGACAGAGCACTAGGAATCCACTGTCATACTCACGGGCCTAGGATAGATGGGAGCCAACGGATAGGACTCTTTATCATGAGCATAAGTAATAAACTTCCCATTACATCCAATGAAGGAATAGGGGAGAGATTCTTACAGCCAGTGAGCTGTGCGCTTTCTAGTTTTATACTGAGTGATTGGGACCTACAGTTTTATACCGGTTCCGAACAGTATTTTGAGAAGTTTTTTCATGGCTAAATACTCGATAGTGTCGCCGTCACTATGCGAGGTGACCGTCGCCGAAGGAAATTTAAGGTGGTCAGAGCAGGGATCAAACCCAGGATCTCATGTACAAGAGACACGCACACTAACCACTGCACCACCGACGGCCACAACCATAAATCACATTAAATAAATGACGAAAATTGGACAGTAGTCTAACAAGGGATTGTAAATGCATGAGCACATCATCAATAAAAGTAACAACGCTTGAAAGTCAAAAGAAAATTCATATTTTGGAAATTGGTAATTTTTATTTTGGGTAAAAGTTTATGAAGTTGGCCCAAGATATTTCGACAGGCGAGTTTTTTTTTAATTCGGTGCTCAATAAAAAAAAATATAATTTGGCTAGTTTGCCAACATTTTTTTTTAATTTTTGCGCGTGATATGGACGAAATATATTTTCCCACATTTTCGAATGACTTCCAAGTTTGTGAGTTCCAACACATCAGATTGATTTTTTTGCACGTTCATAAAGAACAAATGCCGCTCGAAACTAATATGTATTAGTTTGGAAAATGACCTCATTTGTGAAAAATATTAATAAATCGTTTAACAAAATGCAAATTTTTTAAACATCATGGTCGATATTTTGCAATGTTTTGTACAATATTGTTAAGCATGCACAGAATAATCCATGCGCTAAAGATGAATTCACGTTCGTATAAATATTCCAGATTTAAAGGGGTTTTCAACAGAGACGCTACAAAAGTAAATCGACAGGGACAGCAAACGACGCCATATTTTTTCCCGCTCTTTTGACATTTCTCTTCAGTAAGGTTTTCCATTTCATCATGGAAAGATGTACGAGCCAACAACGAGTCGAAATTATTAAAATTTACTGCCGAAATTTGGAGTCAGTGGCCTCAACTTTAAGAGCGCTACGTCCAATTTATGGTCGTCATAATCGTCCTACCAGATCAACAATTGAGCGTCTAGTGGAAAAATTTGAATCCACAGGCACAGTACAAAATGTTCCCGTGCCAGTGAGACAAAGAAGTGCCCGTAGTGTCGAGAATATTGCTGCCGCTGAGGCTTCAGTTCAAGAAAGCCCAAATGTGTCGTTCTCAAGCGTTGGGCATCTCTGTGACGTCGTTGTGGCGAATATTGCGAAAAGATCTTGGCCTACATCCTTACAAGATCAAATTGACGCAAGAACTGAAACCGCTTGACCACAATAAGCGTCGTATGTTCGTGAATTGGGCTGAGGCAACAACTTGAAAATGATTCAATCGGAAAATCATCTTCAGCGATGAGGCTCATTTCTGGCTGAATGGCTTCGTCAATAAGCAAAATATGCGTTATTGGTCAGACAGCAATCCACACGTAATCCATGAGTCATCATTGCATCCCGAAAAAATTGCGGTTTGGTGCGGGTTATGGGCCGGCGGCGTCATTGGCCGTACTTCTTCCGTAATGATCAAGACCGGCACATTACTGTGAATGCGAATCGCTACCGTTCAATGATAACCGAATATTTTTGGCCCCAATTGGATAATATGGACTTGGAGGACATGTAGTTCCAACAGGACGGCGATGCAAGCCACACAGCGAATGCCACAATCAATTTATTGGAAACCAAGTTTGGTGAACGTGTTATCTCACGAAATGGCCCAGTCGATTGGCCGCCTCGGTCGAGCGATTTGACGCCGTTAGATTATTTCCTGTGGGGCTACGTCAAGTCTATGGTCTATGCCAACAAGCCAGCGACGATTGATGAACTTCGTACGAATATCGAATGTGAAATTGCAGCAGTATCGGCCGATTTATGCTTGAAAACCGTCGAAAATTTGGTTCAGCTTCTGGTGGTGGCCATGCAAAGAAATCGAGTTCCATACATAATGGCATCGAACGTACTTTCACAGGAATAAAGAATTTTATTGGTATCTAAAACCGGTTTTGTTTTATTTAAAAAAATTTTTGTAGCGCTCTTATTGAAAAACCCGTTATTTAGAAATTGTATTATTTTGTAAATATTTTCAAACATATTTTAATTCTTATATACAACCCAGTGTTGTTTGTTGTCGCATAAGCGGATAGCTGACCCAGGTGTGTCGTCATTGTCGGTATTTGTGAATCAGAAGCTCTTGATGTTCTGGGCATGAAAATACAATGTGATGTCCGTTGGAAAAATTATGTATTTGAAGTGTCGAAATATGCATTCAAGTGGCAAGGCTTTTTAAACCGGTGCAAGAAATGCATCACTCCATCTTATGTTCTCAATATCTACAACAACTACATCACGCCAAAGATGGAATATAACTCCCATATATGGGCAGGTGCTCCTAGGACATCTTTGGAGCTTCTCAACCGTGTCCAGAGGTGATCGACGGTGTTGATAGGGGACAGTAGGGTATCCAACTCTATTGCCTCCCTTGAGCATCGTCGAAATGTGGGTTACGTGTCGCTGTTCTATCGATACTTCCACGGTATGTGTTCCTCGGACATCCGTCAACTTATGCCAGACGTGAGGATATTTATCCGAAGTATGCGGCTTTCCAGGAACTCTCATCCGATTTTTATCGAGTGGCCGGTTGACAGCAGTACACACTATAGACAAAATTCGTACAGTCCGTATGTGGAATAAACTTCCTGCTAATGTATTTCCCAACAATTGTGACTTACAAAGATTCAAGGCAAATGCCAACAGACACTACTCCCTCTTTCCACCCTCCATTACCACAATTTTCCTTCGCCAACACAACGCACTGCATTTATAGGGGGCATACTATGAGTGTAGGTTCGGTAAAAAAAAAAATTCGAAAAAAAGTTTGCAGTTCCTTGAAGAAAACTCCTTGAGGAATACCATGACAAACTCAGGTTTGGCTTTCTTCCTTTTATATATCGAATGCAGGCGTTTAAAAATGAACTTTTATAAGAATTCTGTTTACCTTTTATGATGGTGTATCGAAAATAAAAGGTTTCCAAAAATTATAATACTAAATAATATTAAAAATAAAAAAAGTAGAGAGATGTCAGTGGGATACCCGGTTGGAACGAACAAAAAAATACACATTTATTAAATTTTTTCTGTAACGATAACGAACTTAATATTGTCGCGATTGGACGCACCTCTGCAAGTTATAGCTCTTTTTTTTTATTTGAGCGATTTTCTTATTTTGGCGATTTTTAAAAAAAATAATTAGTATTTTTTTCGATTGAACGCTCCGCTTCGTTTCCGAGATATGGAATTTTTTCTAATTTTCCCATATTTTCGATCAAAAGTGGCGATGGGTTATCCTGGGTAACGTAATGAATTTTTCATGAAAAAAAACCAAAGGATAGATTCATTAAAATTATGAATCATGTTTCATAAAACATCACTTCTATGAAAATTATTCAATAGGAAACAACAATTGTAATGAATGTTTTTTTTATTATTTTTCTTTTTCTGAAAATATTCAAAAACTATGAAGAGGTTGCTAATAAAACTGACTTTTTCTTAACTTGACATTTTCAGAAAAAGTACCTCAAATTTAATGAATTGTCCCATTTAGCATCTATGTATTTGCAAACCTCATCAGCGATTGTTCTGAATGATACTATTGAAACAATCAACAAGCTATATGTATGGAGAACTGTAATTGAAATTAGAATTCTTTAGTACGTAAATGAATTTGAAAAATTTCCAAAACCAGGAAACACCTGAAAAAAAACTTTTGTGTTTGTGTAAACAAATTTATGAACAAATTCAGGATTTATGAACTTTTGCAATGAATCGATCATTATATAGTTGTGAACATATTCATTAAATTTACAGAATTATTCAGAAGTTGATGGAATTTGTTCATAAAATTAATTTAAAAAAAATTTTATGAACAGATAATATGAACTTTTATGAAATGTGTTGTATCAGTGAGGGTAATTCCCCATTGTCGGGGTAGCTATTAGGGTAACGATTCAATTAATCATTATTCGGTTAATCGATTAATCTTGCTATAAAATTAACCGAACATTTTAATAATTAAGTTTCTCGATTAACGATTAACTCGAACAAATCATATAAGTACGTGTTTATGGCAAGCAGTCCGGTTTGCAAAATGTTTGTTAAAATTAATCAATCCAATAGGGTGTTATAGTGTGATATATTTAGTTTCAGAGCGACCCTACCCTTTGTATGGGAGGTACCGGAAGGCGTGGCACTTTTGGGTCCAAACTTTGAGATTTTCTTAATTTTGGCTTTCGTACCAAAAGTCACTAATTTTCATGTTGTTAATAATAAGATTTTTACGCTTGTAAGAGGCTTTAACCAATGGATGTCTTCAATAGGGCATCACTTTTTTTCAAATAAAAATCTCTAAAACTAAACATCTAAACCGATTTTTATGAGTTTCTAGGGGTTTTTATAAAGTGTGACAATTCGTAGGTAAGAAATTTTTGCAAAAAATCAAACGGGGCTTGCAATCGCAAAAGTAAGAAGTTTTTTTACCTCTATGGGAGGCTTTAACCAAGGGATGTTTTCAATATGGCATCACTTGTTTTTAAATCGCGAAATTTAAATTTTTTGAATAAAAATTCGCTAAAACACCCTCATTTCTATATGTCGGAAACTGAGCGTACAGTTGAAAAAGTAACCAATTTTTATGGGTTTCTTTCTAAGTAGTTTTCATAAAGTGGTCCAATTCATATGGAAGAATCTTTTTTCAAAAACTCAATAAAATAAGAAAATCGCTGAAATACAAAAATGGCTAAAACTCCAATCGAAAAATAATACATTTATTACCTCCGTAGGAGTCTTTATCCAATAGATTCCTTCAATATGGCATCACATGTTTTTTTTTTAAATCGCTAAAACTAAATGTTTTCGAATAAAAGGATATTTAATTCAATTCTAGAGTTAATTCAAATGAAACTACAAATTTTAATTGTCATATAATTAATGTGACCCATGTTTGCTAAATACGCAAATGGATAGACTTATGTCCTCTTAATGTAGTAAATATTTGTTTTTTTTTGTCAGTGATGAACACCATGGCTCCATTTAAATTTGGCTATTTTACCTATGGGAAAATGTATTTACAAATAAACACTGCTTCACTTCTCCGAACTTGTCTACAATATATTAGCCTGTTTCTGCATGTCGAATGAAAACATAAGCGGACAAAAGACAGTCACTCGAATTCGATTCAATTTGGGTTTCTCTATCTCTCACGTCTTCGTTCTTATGCACTTGCGTTTGTCAATTTGTATGTGTTACGTAATTACGCATTTATGAATTGTCAGATCGATATTTTGCATTTGATTACAATTTCCCTAAAAAATACTACTCCTATACAAGAGTGAATACAACCTTGCTGATCTGTTAATACCGGCTGTCAGTGGAAAGAAAATCCAAAAAGGATGTACAAGTAGAGAAGAAAAAACCACCGCAATTTGATAACTCTAGTAGTAGAGAACCAAAAAAGTTGACGCCCTTCACTCAAACGCATTTCTGTTCCGCACCATAACTTGTTTATTTCATACTTTTTACATACTTTATGTAATTTTATTTAAAGATGGTTGGAACTTCTATAGTTAGATACAATAAAATCATCATAAAACTGTTCGTGTATTGAAATATTCAACGAAGAGAGTACGCATTATTAATCATTGCGCTGGTTGAAGGAAATAATAAATGTTTTTGGTTGGTAGAGATTATGAACACCGGCGCCAGAAGAGTCTGATTGTTTAATTTTTTTAAATTCCCTTTTGTAGGATGACCGAATTTTGTTTATCTTTTTTTAACATCTACCAAAGAACATTTTTCCCGGCGTCCATATTTTCACTTGAAATATATAATGCTTGGCTGACACTTTTTGGTACCAACATCACTCAAAACAAAGTACAGTCACTGAGTGTCACTCAACCACACAAATGTTTGTGGTTGACTGTTAACTGACGAAAATGAATGGTGACACACGTAAGCAAGAGAAATAAGGGTTGAACTTTATGTTTTGGGATTTGGCAACCCTAGTGTTGCAATCTGGCAACTGACAGCTCTATCGTAAGGTTGGACATTTTTGAGGTTATGCGTACTCAGAACGTTTTGACATACGAGCGCTATTTGTGTTGTTTACAGTAACTTAAAAGATTCATCTCGGCCCAAAAATGGAATTAAATCGTGAACATTTTCGTGCGATTATTTTTCGACGTGGATTAACTCAGCAACAGTGCATCGATGAACTTAATTCAATTTTTGGCGATGAAGCTTCATCAAGGACCAGTGTTTATAGATGGTATGGTGAATTCAATCGTGGTCGTAGTTCTCTCCCAGACGAATTTTGTGAAGGTCGTCCAAAATCAGGTGTTGTTGATCCTGTGCGCGAACTGATTTTGCAAGATCGTAATGTGACCTATCGTGAGATTGAGACAACCTTAGGCATTAGTGGGACCAGCATACATTCAATATTGCATAAACATTTGAATGACAACAAAATTTGTTCGCGTTGGATCCCACACAATTTGTCAATCGCTCAAAAAAAGGCTCGTGTCGATTGGTCGAAAGAAATGCTCCAAAAATACGACCGCGGTGCTTCGAAACACGTCTATGATATCGTGACAGGTGATGAATCCTGGATTTACGCGTATGAGCCCGAAAGTAAACAGCAGTCAACTGTATGGGTTTTTCAAGATGAGCCAAATCCAACAAAAGTTGTTTGCGCCCGAAGCACTTCCAAGCAAATGGTCGCCTGTTTTATCGGAAAAACCGGACATATCGCAACCGTACCACTAGAACAACGCAGAACAGTGAATTCTGTGTGGTACACAACTATTTGTTTGCCAGTTGTCTTCCAAGAAATCAGGAAAACCAACCGCCGAAGACGGATCACTCTTCACCACGACACTGCGAGCTCTCACACATCGGCTGAAACAACTGCATTTTTGAGCACCCAAAACATCGAGTTGATGAGCACCCAAAACATCGAGTTGACGTATAGTCCTGACTTGGCACCGAATGACTTCTGTTTTATTCCCGTACGTAAAAAACAAACTGAGAGGTCAACGTTTTCAGACACCTGAAGAAGCGGTTGCTGCATTCAGAATGCATGTTTTGGAGATACTTCAATCAGAGAGGCAAAAGTGTTTCGACAATTGGTTCAAAAGTGTATAAATCTTCGTGCGGAATATTTTGAAAAACAATAAAGTGATTTTCGATGATTAATATTTGTCTTTGTTCTCTAATCCCGAAACATAAAAATCAATCCTCTATGAGCAAAACTGACAAACATGATCGCTAGTGTGTACCACGCTTAACAATTTGAAAAAAGTGAAAATCTTTATGTACTTGAAATTTTCTATCGACTTGTCGTTCGAGTCGTTCAGATCCAAATAAGATTTCGAATGTATTCCTTCGACATCGAGAAACAGGCTATAAAACATTTCTCAAAAATAAATGCCACCTAAGTTTGTTTAATAAGCTTATTGGCGTGCATTTCATTTGTTGCTATATTTTTTAAATTTCGATTTATATTTGGATGTATAGCAAATGCAAAAACGGTTATTAGAATCCTGATGAAATTATCACTCATTTTAGTACCTTAATATGAGACTGTCGATATAATTGTAATTCTGCCTACTTTGACTGTCGAAAATGTAGATTTTTTCCCATTATAGTATTACTTAAAACCAGTAACATCTTCTTATTTCTTTCACCGGTTATTCAAAACTGGATTTATCAAAAATCTCTTTCTCGGGAACTGATTTCGGTTTTAATTGATCAACAATCACCAACTTCAATTTCCACACCAAATGAGAGATTTCTGAAGTGTTAGATTAATCATTTTTATTTTTGTGGTTGTTATTTACAATTTTCAACATTATTATTATCACTTCATAACTTTTTCAATTTAATATCCGCAAATCATCACGCGTCGCAAAGTGCATTAAAAATTATCTCATTAAAAAGATTTAATGAATGTGCAATTTTAATTGCTTTTTAATTTGAAATCATAAAAGTGGATTGCGTGAATTATTAAAAAACACATACCTATGTACACTCCGTTCAAGACAATTAGTGCCGCTGATATTTCTCTTGTTACATGATGAAATAACATTGTGTGTGACCAAAAATTTTTACTGAGTGAAACTAAGTGATCACGCATGTTTTTGTTATGCTGAATCCAATGGCGTCTACCATTTTGCTTTAACACGTTACAATTTTGAAATTAGTTGGCCACAAAGTTTGCTGGAAAACTCAAAACGACCAAGCTCTTTCAGAGTGAATTTGGAGAAAAAGCCTGAAATTTATATCCAGCATCCCAGGGTATTTTGATAAATATTTTATTAGGTGTATTTTTAATTTTTTTAAGAATTAAAAATTCGGCCATGTACGTTATGCAAGAAAAAACAATAAAGTTTGATGACAAAAACCTTTCCTATGAAAGCGGTCAAAATTTGCGGATTTTGGAGTTTTAGCATTTTTTTTTTCAACGTACTAGAACATTTTTAGTGTTCACTTATTCCCGATCGTTTTCTTGAATTTGACTAATGACAATGAAATTATTAAATGGTGAAAGTTTTAAGAAATTCTATACGTGGTAGAGAAAAACGCGAACGCCATTAGTTTCAATGTATCGAATCACAAAAAAAAAAAATAAATGGTTTCCCATTACATCCCATGAAGGGACCGGGGAGAACTTCTCACAATCACTGAGCTGTGCGCTTTCGGGTTTTCACTCACTGATTGGGACCTACAGTTTTACACCGATTCCGAAAGGTATTTTGAGAAGATTTTTCATGGCTATATATACTCGATAGTGTCGCCGTCACTATGCGAGGTGACCGGCGTCGAAAGAAATTTTTAAGGTGGTTGGAGCAGGGATCGAACCCAGGATCTCCTGTACAAGAGGCGCGCACACTACCCATTGCACCACCGACGGTCACTTCGAATCACAATTTATAGTAATTTCCAAATTGTAATACCTACAACATCGGTTCTAGTCGACTTCAGATCTTATGGCGCACAAGTTTAGAAGTAAATGTGGCTTCATTGCCGAGAATTCTATATTGTTGTCAAATATGTATCCATTTTTCACGTAGGATTAAAGAAATCCGAATCAAATGCATAATCGAAGTGCGTAAAATTAGTTAAAAACCTGGTGTAGTGTTTTAAGGCAATAGGCAATAAAGAAATACGACCTTATTTCTTATCACATTGAGAAATAACGCCATATGGCTTTATTTCGTATAGAAGAAGTTCAATAACACTAAATTTGTTTAGCAAATATTTGTAGAACGCAATCAGTTGTTATAGTTACTGTTTGCAAGACAAATGAGTTGTCATTGTCAAGTGTTGAAATGGTATGGCACAGGTGGGGGGAAGGGGGTGACGCTGTATTGAATTTAGGTCGACGTTCTTCAATGTATTGAAATAATTATTGTCACTTTTCGATGACCGAAATTTCAAGTTTTTTGAAGTACTGAACTTTGTTTATCGACTAATGAAATGAGACAGAGAGAGAGAAAGGCTAGCAAGACTGACTGGCTCCTCCACTACAGGTTATAGGGAGGGAACAGCTGATTCCATACTTTTCGTCTTAAGTTCAGTCAAATTCTTGTCAGCCATGCCACCAACAATTAAAAGAAAGTGCTAAAGAAAAATGCCATTATCAAGGAGGGCACGACAAGAAGAACTTTGTCAAGAACTTTGCTAGCTGAATTAATCTTTTTTGTAAATAAACGAAATCAAATTCACTAGATAAATGTTTTGCAAAAGATATCAAACGTGCAATAGTGTGGTGCAATCAATGTGATGAGAACTGAGGCAATAAAGCCATATGGCCTTACAGCACTGCACCAAAAAATTTACATCATTACTGCATTAAAATGGGAGGAGAAATACCAATAATATATGACATGTTTCGTTCTGTTCTGCTGAGCTTGGCTTTCCTATCACATAAGCCAATATAAACATTTTTGTAGAAAATATATCACATCACATAAAACGTTCACGAAGAACTGTTCGGAAGCTGATCACTCTTATTTAAGCTAAATAACGGGTCCGCCAAATAACTTTTTTTTTTTGAAAATGCTATAAAAAAAAAAACTACTGAATATTTTCTCAAATTCCTTTTTTATTTGAAAGTACATCCTTCCGGTTAATAATGGAAAATAATTTCATTCAAATGGCTGCCTCGGCTGGCCATGCAGTAGCCTACACGATCGGTCCAATTTTTTTTTGCAGCTGTATTTCACCAATGGCTCCAGGAATATTGTCCTTTAAAGCGTCAATTGTCTCCGACTTGTCGGCGTAAGACTTATCTTTGAGGGCACCCCACAAATAATAGTCCAACGGTGTCAAACCGCAGCTCCGAGGTGGCCAAACGACATCAGCTCTGTGGTTGATAACGTGATCTTCAAAAACAGGGCGCAAAACATCGAGCTTCGGCTGTGTGGCACGTAGCGCCGTCCTGTTGAAACCAAATGTTGCCAATATCCTCCTCTTCAATTTTTGTGAACAAAAACTCGTTCAACATGGCCCGATAACGATCGCCATTGACTGTAACGGCCACTCCTTGCTCATTTTCGAAGAAAAATGGCCCAATTATGCCTCTGTACCAAAATCCGCACCAAACAGTGACTCGTTTTGGGTACATCGGCTTTTCAATGTATGCGTGCGGGTTTTCTGTGCCCCAAATGCGACAATTTTGCTTGTTTACATACCCGCCAAGATCAAAATGAGCTTCATCTGACAAGATGATTTTTTTTGGCAAAATCGGCATCTTCCACTTAGCGAAGCGAAAACACATTGGATGGTCAGTTGGCTTCAACTCCTGAACCAATTGGACTTTGAATGGCGTCATACCAAGGTCTTTATGCAAAATTCGTCTCAATGATGTCTCCGAAATGTTCAATTGATTAGAACGACGGTGAATTGATGTTGATGGCGCTTCACGCACACTTTCTGCCACAGCAGCAATATTCTCGGGAGTACGCACTATTTTTGGCTTTTCACGCTTTGGTTTATCGATGAGGATGCCAGTTTCTTTCACTTTTTTCACAAGATAACGAACATACGGAGCTGACGGTGCTTCTCTTCCTCCAAAATCCGTACGCAATTTTCGCACACATTCTGCAACATTACCATGATTTTCAAAGTAATGTCGCAATATTTCCCAGCGTTGTTCAAGCGTATACACAACCATATTCGTTCAGCGGAAGGATAAAACTAATTATCTGTCAAATCAGACATGAGCTAAGTGTTACCATTCACGAAATAAGCACCAGTTGAAAAAAAACGTTAGATGGCAGACCCTTTATAATCTTGTTATTCCTTTAATCTAACAGATCAGATTTTCCGGATAGTGAACAAAATTTAACCTGTTGTGGCCGTCGGTGGTGCAGTGGTAGTATGCGCGATTCTTGTTCATGAGTACGTGGGTTCGATTACTGCTCAGACCACCTAACATATCTTTCGACGGCGGTCACATCGCTTAGTGACGGGGATACTATCGAGAACTTAGTCATGAAAAAATATTTTTAAAAATACCCTTCGGAACCGGTGTAAAACTGTAGGTCCCAATAGTGAGCGTAAAACTTGAACGCCCACAGCTCACTGGTTGTGAGAAGCTCTCCCAAACCCCTTCGTATGATGTAATGGAAAACCATTTTTTTTGTCACGGCGGTGGATTCGAACTTGCATTCACTGGACGATGAATGCTCGTTATACCAACGGACTGTCTATCTTTAAAGTTGTGCATTTTAGTTCCTTTTAGGGATCCTGACCTTTTGTTTATTGCATTTTTCTCAGAAACTAAATCGCCATTACTTTGCTGTTTGTTGTGCTTCTAGTTGCTTATTATCGCTCATTCTACCATCCACTCTATTCTCTATTAAATTCCAACTACCATTTCGATCAGCTGTGGCAACTACCATTTCGATCAGTTGTGACCCCTGGATTTAGCGCCATTAATTTGTTGTAAAAAAAATTTTTTCCCAATTTTTTAATATTTATACTTACGGATGATGTAAATAATTTTTTAAATTATACACAATTAACAGGAAAATTAAATAAGAATTAAATAAGAATTCTTAGAGTTTATGAGTTTTTCGAGAGCTGGTTTTTTAATACTATCGATATTTTTTAAATGACAGGACTACTGCTTTGCTATGACAGAAAAAGTATGTTTCTATAAATTTATCAAAATTACGACTTACGAAACAATGTTTACATCTTATTACAAATACCACAGCTCTGTTAAAAAACACAAAAGTAATGTACATTTCGTTGAACTATTCATCTGCAACGGAGTGTATATAAGTTGTTTGGTTTTGCAATTATACATTCATATGTGGTATATTTCCACTGTTTGTATTTATGTATTTATTCCTATGGCCCATGGCTCCACTAATCGGTGGCGCCAATGTATGCATTTCGAATTTATTAAGGCCACAGACTAAATTACGCAGAAACCTTCCATGTACACTAAAGGCGTTTTCATCAATTCTTAGAAGAAATTAATATTCAATTATGAATTTCAACATCTGGGATTGTGAGATATGAACAAAGTATTTAAATATTTAAACATATGTATGTAATTATGTGCAAATAAAATAAAATAATGAGTTCAGTTAGTTGTTTTCGAGTGGGCAGGATTTGAACACCTTAAGTGGTTTAACATGTAAAAAATCGACATATTTGATCAGCTATAAGAATATCGTAAGATGACTAAATATCTTGTTTTATATAAAAAGTGTGTGTTTATGGGAGAGTGATCAAATATTTTCGAGTTATTCGAAAGCAGAACTTCCTTTAAAAGTCTGTTTTCGAATACCCGACCAAGAAAAAATCTGGTTAAACCAGTGTTTGCAAAAAAGGAAAACATAAATGGAACTAAAATCTATAATTCATCAGACTTGTATGCATGCATATAAATCAATCTATTAGCTTTATTTTTACTTGAGTGGTGTCAAGGGACTTACAAACTGAAGATAACATATTTCTCCAACCGCCTCGATCTTCAGCTTTTCTCTTTCAGTTGGTAACACCAAACTGACGCAAGCATTCTTTTAGCCAGCGTAAACGCGTTAGATAACTTCGTCGGTGTCGGGATACGGACTATACCGTTCATTATCATCGGTACTCGCCGTTGTCTATAATAGGACCATATATTTTCGGAGCATTTTTCTCTCGAAGACTACCAGCGATGTTTTGTCAGCGTGCGATAAGACACAGGGCTATGCGCCAGAAAGCATGACCGGTTGTATGAGAGTCTGGTAGAGTTGAATCGTTGTTTCTTAAGAGAAGGGGTCTAATCTCTGTAGTGTTGGCTTATCCCGAAATAACACCTGCTTGCAAGCATAATTCTCCGTTTGATTTCTAGGCTGACATTAGCCGTGTTTTGGTTACACCGCTTGCTTGGATTATCACTTATTTTATATTAAGAGTTAAGCGATATTAAGAAAGTACCGCCTCCATTTCAGTCGAATGCACGTAGAAAGTTTACAGTTTGAAAAAATATCTGAGAAACAGTGCTGGATAGCGTTATTGTAAGTTCAAAGATAAGGAGAGAATGTAAACATTTGCAAGAATATCTACAAACAAAGCGTTAGAGCAGGGCGACTATATGTATTTCTGTTCTAAACAGGGCACAAAGATGCCAGTAGGAAAAATATCATATAAACGGTGTTGGATATCATTATCGTGACTACATGGACAAGGAGAAGAATGCACACATCTGCAAGAATAACTACAAGCATGATAGAATAAAACTATTATATATACTACAATAAATTATCGCTAGTTTGCCGTTTTGATTACAAGCAAGCAAGCGACAGTCGCTAACTTGCAACGAAAACTCGCCCATTATTGCTTTTGCTTAGAGCAAATCCGTGATAAATTTATTCGTCCACTTCCTGTAAATCATAACCATTATCAACATTCACACTTTCCTCCAATCGGGTTGATGTTCTGATTGTTGGAACCATTAATTTTGTCTTGTCCTCACTTACTGATAAACCCACTTTTACTGATTCCTCCACGATTCCCGAAAATAATGCAGTAATTTCTAACAGATTTCGCCCAATGATGTCTAATACATCAGCGTACGTGAGCAGCATAAGGCTTTATTGGACTGCAGCGTTTCTCGCAATGATCTCTATAAAAGTGTCAAAGAGGTCGCATGATAGGGTGTCGCCCAGCCTGAGCTCTCGTTTCGCCCTAAATATTTCGGTGAGATCTTTACTGAGGATTTCGTGTCGGCCAGTGTCACTATATAAAAGCGTGTCAGCCTAGCATGAATACCAAGCTTAAATTTCTCCGTATCGGGCTATAGAAGGCAGTTTTATATTATGCATAGAGATGGTAGGTGTCGATTTGTTTATCGTGGGCTTTCTCCAATAATTGTTGTAATCTGAACGCCTGGTCGATAGTTGACTTTCCAGGCCTAACGCCGCACTGATAAGGTCCGATTCAGCCTGCACCAGACGGCTTTATTCTTTCGCACATTTCGTACGAGAGGACCTTGTATGCGATGGATAAAAGGCATATTCCACGATTGGTGCTATCTACACGCTGAAAAATGATGGTCCCAGCAACATATTTCAGGAAACATGTACATGTTTGCAAGCATTGTTTTCGGGAATTGAAGATCTGCTAGTTTTTTTTGTCTTTAGTGTCTGTCACGTTTTTTTCAACACATTTAACATATTTTAAAAAAAATCCACATTTGGGGCAAAAATACATAAATTATAACCTATTAATCTTCGTGTCCCAAACATATTACATTGAATAGCAAACACAATGTGTTTGGACACAAGTATACTATATTTGCGACAAGCTACAATACGTTATATTTGGATCCAAACAACAAAAAAAAGACAACTTTTTCAGCGTGTATACTCGGGTCGCCTTTTTGAAAACATGACACAACATGCTAAAACTCCAATCGTCGGACAGGTATTCGTCTAGCCAGAGTTTGCATATGAGCTGATGCATGCACCTTCCAATTCATCGCCGACAGCCTTGAACAGCTCAGCCGGTTGTCCATCAGCATATGTGGCTTTGTGGTTCTTAGGCCAAAAAATTGCAGTTCTAACCTCGCTTTGTTTCGGAGAGGCCAGACAACACCAGTGCCTTGTATTTTCTCAACTCCCTTATCTGCATTGAAGTCCCCTGGGACAAGCAAAGCAGAGAACTGTTCTCTTCATGCTGGTTGCATCGAACGAAAACACACATTCTCTTTAATTTCTGTTCGTTTTATGTCCAACCCTATATACAACATAAACTCGAACTGGATGAAATTTCCAACTACTACGGTGATCACAAGATAACGTAAAATAGCTGATGGAAACTCTTACATATTTCTGTGTGATTCGTCATTGCAAAAACATATAATTTGGTAGCCCAGTAGACAACACGTCCGACTATAAGTGCGAAGGCCATGTATTAAATCAGGGGATATCCATGGCACAGCTGATCGACTATGAAGGAGGGAATTGGTGGAAAACAGAGCAGATAGGTGAGAGAACTATAATCAACCAGAAATAAACCATGCAGCAAACTAATTGTCTTATTCATAAAAAGTTATGAAAGCTTTGAGAGACGATTTGTCATACCAAAAAGTCTCTCAAATCTTTCACAACTTTTTATGAATAAGATCATAAGTGTTTGATTGATACTAATGACATCTAAATTATGTTTTATGTTGATGGCATCCAATGAAAATACTCATTCTCTCAGAGTAACATACTCATTTCCCAAAGAGTAACATACATATAACAGCAACTCAAACTCGATGAACTTCCTACTACCTCGATGACCGCAAGAGAACGCTAAGTGAGGGATGGCGACTCTTGTCCATTGCCGTATGGTCAATTCTTGAGGCTGCAGATTTAAAAAAAAAAAAATAATATTCAAATATTGTTTTAACAACTTAGCTAGGAGATAAAGAATTTCCTGAACATTATAAATATCATAAAAATTCGTATATATTTATTATTTCTCCTTGAGCCATTCTAAAAATTGTATTTTGTAGGTCTCGTAGCAGGTTTCCCTGCAGTCCTCTCATAAAGCCTTCTATTAGCTGAAAGGGAAGGAATTCGACGAGGCCTTTTGTTGGATGGCCAGACTTGAGAAGGGAAATTTGCCGGACCCCCTCTCCTATGACGCCATATGCTAATTTGAAATGATGATTGCATTAGTAGAGTATGCCTTCTGATTGTCTGCTAGAAGGAATGCAAACCACCTATTTTCGCAGCTGAGAATGGTTGCAAGCAGAGTACGGACGGAGAGCCATTCATTTTCGATTCGCTCGAAAAATTCAAATCGGCAAGGGAGTTTAATTTTTAATTCATTGAAGATTTAAATCTTTTCAACTCACGAGTTTTATTGTTAGCTCGGTAGCCGAATTTTTATTTTCAAAGATTTGAAAATATATCTCGCTCCCGATTTAATTCAAATGATTCGAAAGAAAAAATTTCCGATTATATTTTAATTGTATAGGAAAGATGTATAAGGACAAATAAATAACAGAAAAAAAATGGAGTACCATAACAACCCATGAAGGGATTGAGGAGAGCTTCTCACAATCAGTGAGATGTGAGCTTTCTATTTTTTAAACTAAATGATTGGTACCTACAGCTTTACACCGGTTCCGAATGGTATTTTGACAAGCGTTTTCACAGCTAAGTACTCGCTAGTGTCGCCATCACTAAGCGAGGTCCCAGCAGGGATCGAACCCACGCTCTCATGTACAAGAGCCGCGCACAATACCCATTGCACCACCATTGTTAAATTTGATAATACGCGAGAATTGTTTGAAAGGATGGCAGGTGTTAAAAAGGGTGTTAAAGTGGGCCTCTAAAATGCGAGAAAAGTCATATCGAATTAATGCAGTAAAACTTAAAGATGAGAGAAAAATCGTTTGGATAGGTGAGGAAAATGGGAAAATTGGGGTAAAAAGGGGTAATATTTCACAATGCGAGAAGAATCGTTTGTAAGAATCGTTCTGAACGTAAATCTTCAGAATGCAGTAAAAAAGGGAGGACGAAAGGACGAAACTCAAAATGAGAGAAAAATCGTTTGGAAAGGTTAGGAATATGGCAAAAATTTTGAATTGGGGTAAAACGGGGTAAAACTCCAAAATGCGAGAAAAGTCGTTTGCAAAGCTTAAGAATGTGGTAAAAAGTGTGAATGTGGATAAGAAAGGATAAGAAAGAAAGATAAGAAGGGGGATCGAAAAGGGTAAACTTGAAAATGCGAGAAAAATCGCTTGAAAAGGTTAGAAGGTGGCACAAATTGTGGATCAAAAGTTTAAAAAGGGGTCTAAAAGGGTAAAACTACAAAATGCGATAAAAATCATTTGGAAAGGTTAGGAATGTGTCAAAAATTGTGAATGTTTATAAAAAGGGGGAAAATGGGGTAAAACTTAAGCTTAAGAAGAACGTGGCAAAAAGTGTGAATGTGGATAAAAATATGAGTAAAAATGGGGTGAAAAGGGTAAATCTTGAAAATGCGACATTCACAATCATTTCAAACTTATGTTCACCTTTTTTCAAGTTTTACCCTTTTCTGCCCCTTTTACCCATACATATACTGTTTTTAATATACATATTCCCAATGATGCCATATTTTTGCATTTTCAAGTTTTACTTTTTTGCACTTTTTACCCCTTGTTACGTTTTTTACTCACGCACACTATTTTTAAAATATGCCAAATTATTTCAAAGACAGAAAACAATAATTTTTCAATTCAATTAAAAATTTCGAAAATTCAAACAAAATATTAATTGAAAATCCTGCCATAAAAAATCACATATCAGCTACCATATTTGTAGGTTGTTTATTGGAAAAATGTTATTTTTCAATCGATGCAAAATTTCACCCATTTACGAAAATATTTGTACGTTATTTATCAAAAATATTTTCGTTTTTAGTCGATGAAGAATTTCACATATTCTCCCTCTCCCAAACTTATCCCAAAATTAGTGGTTTCATCAACACTATTTTTAAAACATCCGCAGTAATTCCAAACGAGTTTTCTTGCATTTTGAAGTCTGACTCTTTTTCGCCAATTTTTGCCCCTTTTTAACTACATACACTATATTTAATGTATTTTCAATCATTGTCCAAACTAAAATTTGCCTTTAGTAACCTTATTTAAATTTATATTGCAATTATTAGTCGAAATCTAGACCCATTTATTCATTTTATATAGGTACTTTCCCACATTGTTCCATCTGATTTTGTTTGTTTTTTATAATTCTGCCCTCACTGATAGACGTTGATTATTTGCTACACCTTTCATAACATTCCAAACCAGTTGTGTCGCAATTGCCTCTTAAGAATATCCAAATTCGAATAAATTCCAATCGCGAGTCAAAAAATTCGGCTCATCTTCACTCCCAGAATAATAAACATTAAGCTCCAAAGTGAATTTTTATTTTATTGGACTCGCTCGGGACCGTTTCAAGTAATCAAAAATTTTAAAAATTAAATTCGCTCGAGATTTTAATTTTTTAAATTAAGAGTGAGAGTTTTATATTGAGGAGGAGCAGCATTTTTCGACTCGCGGATGGAATTTTTACTTACTCTGGTTGCAAGGAAAAATAATTTTCCACTAAAAACGTAAAAAAATATTACATTTTAGCAAACTAATAACGGATAACAACAACATCCGTGTAGGGTGCCAGAAAGACAACATTATTATACAAATTTGTATACATATTTAGTGTAATAATACTTGTTTTTATATGACACCAATTTCAGGAAAAAACCTCCAATATCACACGCACCTAACTGAGAGCTAACAACAACAACAACAACAATAATATAGTGAGGGTGTATAATTTGGGCCACTCATTCCGACGCTTTTGAGACATGTTATTAATCTCAGAACAAAACTAGATAAATCAGATGATATCTATGAATTACATGTTACTCTGATAAAGGTGAACCATAATATATGGTTGTACTCGTGCATGGATGGAAACTCATGCATGTGGCGGCGGGATATGAATGGAGTCACTCACGTAAGTGGGCGAAATGAAAAATTGAAAATTTATAAATTTCGTACATTTTGCGAATATCAAATGCCAACTATGAATACATATACATGTATCTGTATGTGTGTGTAGAGTGTAATATGTTCACAAGCTGATGAATGCACAAACATGAATTCAGATACGTGTAAATAATTCACAACTCGTTTGAGATTTCAATTAAATGGAAACAAGAGTTACAATTGCATTGTATGATATAAATTACTTCTGAATTGATATTGTGTGGTTGCAGATATATAAAGTTATGAATTCATTTTAAATCCTCAATTAGTGCCTTGAGATACAAGTTTAGCCCAAAAATGTTTGGAAGTGAAAAAGCAGTCCACGCGATGCTTGCAGCGATTACACACACTCGACCATGAGTACAACCCTGTGACCACTTCAACGGAGTATTTGGTGGTGTTCAACCTCAATCGCAATGAGTTTTTGCTCCGTTTCATAACCGTGGACGAAACATGGATCCATCACAACTCACCAGAGACCAAGGAGCTGTCAAAGCAGTGGACTTCTCCGGGTGAACGTGTACCAAAGAAAGTCAAGGAGGGTCTGTGGGCCAACAAGGTCATGGTGACAGTTTTTGGGATGCATGGGATGTCATTTACATCGGTTACTTTGAAAAGGGTAACACGATTACCGGCGAATATCTTTCACAGCTGCTGGACATATCTCACAGTGACTTGAAGCAAAAACCACCCCATTTGGAGAAGAAAAATAGCGCGCTTCCACCATGTTAATTCCCCGGCGCATTGGCGTGTTGTCACTGTGGCAAAAGGCTTAAATTCCGCCATATTCTGCGTATTTGGTCCCCAGTGACTATTTTCTATTTCCAACCCTGAAGACATGGCTCGACGATAAGACATTTGGATCTTTTATTCAAAAAGGCACGGAATTTTCAAAAGGCCCTCTATGCCGTTAAGTTAGGTTAGGTTAGATAGACGTGGCTGTCACTATTGACTGAAGAAAATACGTACATTAATCTCTGGCGAACCAATTAGGACTCTGCAGAAAGCTCATTAAAGCTTACTATTTTGAATGCCAATTAGATTCAAGATGATATTTCATAGATATTTTCTCCAGCTCATACATTAATAAAAAAAATAAATGGCTTCCCATTACATCCCATGAAGGAATTGGGGAGAGCTCCTCGCAGCTAGTGAGCTGTGCGCTTTCTAGTTTTACACTCACTGATTGGGAACTTCAGTTTTACGCCGGAAGCTTTTTCATAGATACATACTCAATAGTGTCGCCGTAACTATGGTCTCATTTACAAGAGGCACGCACACTAACCATTGCACCTGCTCATACACGCAGAAAAAAATAGCCCAGCATTATATTCCAAGAAACATATATATCTTTGCAAGCATTGTTTCATGAATTGACTTTTTTTCAACAAAAAAATCCACATTTGGGTAACAAAAACATATATTATCACATATTAATCATTGTTTCTCCAACTTGTAATATTGAATAGCAAACAAAATATGTTTGGAAACAAGTATACTATATTTGATACAAGCTACAAATGCGTTATATTTGCATCCGAACAATAAAAAAGACAGATTTTTCAGCGTGTACAAAAGGCCGAATAGTAGCATATGTGATGTTCGACGCTCTCGTTGTCCTCTTAATCCCTACAGCTTAACAATAAATGGCTATCTAGTTTAGCGTATGATTCCTACCATAACTTGTCCATACTTGTCTGGCGATCCTACACTTTTTGCCACCAGACCATCGCATATCTTATAGCTTCGATGTTAGCATGTGTTTGCATCCAGAAAGGGGAATGTTTCATTTTCGGCGGAACAGGTAAGGCAGTCACTCATCTTGTCATCTTATCCTATCTATGGTTGACTGGAATGTTCATGCTCCCCGGCACCCATATAAGGTGAATATTGAACTGCTTGGCCATCGCATTTAGAGATGCGCGGCAATTGTGCGAATTTCTTGGAGTGAGGTATACAGATTTCAGAGGTTTTATAACAGAATGACTGTGAGAGTAGAGGCTGGATACCCTATGCGTTGATGACGTTTAGTCCCAGCCAAACGGTAACTTCTCCGATTTCCATGAATTCTGCCTAAAATCACTCTAGACTCATCTCTTTAGAATATACTCCAAACCCTACCCCGCCAGTTACTTTGGAGCCACTAGTGTAGAAGCCTAAATACCTTATATAACTTCGTATGCGTCCCTTCCAGTCCTGCCTGTCCGGGATATGAGTGGATAAGTTGCTATCAAGGATTGAAGTGGGTGCCATGTAATCGACTTTTAATGTGGATTGTCGTAGATCCTTTAAAATCGACCCATGACCATATGTGCTGCTGATACACTGCAACGAATGTCCTAGGCGGACGACGAAATTCAGTCGTTTGCCTTCCGAACAATGCTAGTGGTAACATGTGGAGCATAACCCAATAAACCCTCGGTAGGGTTTGTACGAAGGGCACCCGTGATACACACCATAGGCATTCTCTGGACGTTTGTCAACAGAATTATATTAGTAGGCTTTTCCAGTATCCACCACCAAACAACAATGCCGTAAGGCAATATTGGGCGGGCAACAACTGTATATATCGAGTGAACTATTTTCGGGGATAGGCCCCATCGTCCTGCGATTGCCCTTTTTCACGAATATAGGGCCACTAAGGCTCTACTGATTCAATCCATAGTTTTTGATTTGAAACTAAGCTTTCTATAGAGAATCATATCTACATATCTTGCATTATCCCTTCGGCAAATTTCTCCACCACATAGAGACAAGGGACGAATATATAGAAGCTTTGGCGTTCTGCCAAAGAGTACGAGCTCGATTTACTCTGGATTTACACCCAGAAAATTCTACGTGGCCCACTTAGAGAGTCTCCTTAATATGTTGCTATACGGTGATATAAGTCAATCATTATCTACAATATGTTCTGAAGCACATCATTGCAGGTGGAGGGCTATTTTCCCTGCACTTGAATTGTCATGTCATCAGAATATGCTATACGTTGGAAAAAAAACGTCCTCAGCAACATATTGAGGGAACCATGTATATGCTTGCAAGCATTGTTTCCATAAATTGAAGATCTGCTGTTCTCTGTCTTTGTTGTCTGTCACGTATTTGTTTTAACCAATTTTCAACAAATATATGTACATTTGGGTCACAAAAACATATATTATGGACTATTAATCAGTGTGTCTCCAACATGTAATATTGAATAGCAAACATAATGTATTTGGACAGAAGTGTACAATATTTGCGGCAAGCTACAAACACTTTATATTTGCATCCAAACACCAAAAAAATACGACGTGCAACCTAATCCCTCCAACTCTAGCAACACAACTGGTCAGCGCTAAATTCCAGAAAAGTGGAGATAAGAGCGGTCTGTTCTTCTATTCACACTTTGAATTAAAGTCATGTGACAGAGGGACGAAGTTATGCGCCTTCTCGTAAGTATTTCATTGATCAAATTAATGACCCCTTGGTCAATACAACGTGCCAATAGAGCCTGGTAAGACGTTGTTAAAGGCGTCCTCTATTTCGACAAATGCGACTAGAGCATATTTATTTATGGATATAGATTTCTCTATGAAGGTCACTAGAGCATGTAGAGCGGTTCTCATAGATTTGCCCTGTTGTAAGTGTGCTGACATGTGGATAGCTGAGAAGTACGTAGCTAGGGTCGTTTACAGTCTACAATGGCTCCAGATGGAAAGATGAAAAACTGTTTGGTCTAAATCATTTGGATGCGATGATTTCTCCGCGTTCGTATTGAGTACCACCTCCATCTATCTTGAATATAGGATCGCTTGAAATAGCTGGTATCAAGTTTCAGTAGTCAGGGTGCCAAAATATGTAGCCCAGTTTGCAATTCCACTGTTGAAATGCCGTCAGGGCAGATACCTTGTTGCAGGGCGTTAAGTTAGAAATTATAGTTTGCATATACCCAGTTCATTTCGCGATTGTTACCCTAATTGAATTTAGAAAAGAGGAAATAGTAGACAGTTGGAGTCAAATTAAATTTTGAATCGCTTCCGAGTTCAAAAGAGATTTTTAGGAATTCTAAGCTGTTACCCTTCTCACCTCTCTCATAATATCTATTCTCATCCTGGAAGAGGGATTCTCATAATTTCGTGATGTAATTCGTGAGACATTCTAAAAATTTTTTTTATCAAACAACTGTGTTGCCAAACCCCGCTCTTAGTTCGTTTGATGGAACAATATTTATCCTTTTCCTCAGATAGTGGTTTTAGTAATTTGACATGTAATTAGTAACATATCCTCCTTAGAGTTGTCCCATCTTCGTTAATACAGCAACTGTATTTTTAAATGACTATTGTCATAGTGCTCTTTATTTATTACTTACAAAACTTAATACTTCACAAAAAGTGTATACTCAATAAAATATTTAAAAGTCACACAACTTTGATTCTTACGATCCGACGTACAATGTTGCTAATTTCAAAACAGACTGATGTGGAATTCGTCCCAACTGGCTATTTATTGCATTCACAAAACTGCAGTCATAGTAGTCATGAATCTCATTCTTCCTCACGCTCTCTGGTTCTGAATACATTATTTCAGGAAGTTGCTTAGCGAATTCATCAACCGCTAGTGGTGAAATTGTGAACGGTAGCTTTTATACCACAAGGAATGCACACCACAAACTATCCCTTAATATTCGAGTGTTGCTATAAATGCGTTAACGTATTCGTTAACATTTCAGCGAGGCTTGACACGTAGTACATTTTCAATTAATACTCAAATGTTATTTCTGCTTAAATAAAGGGTGTCCCAATAAAAATGCAGGATTTCCATGTGTTTTGACAGAGAGGGTTACATTTGTATTGCATTGACAAGTAGACATGTTCCTATTGTATAAAATATCCCTCAAATGCACGCCGTGGGTTCAGATCCCGGGCCCTTGCTCATTTCTTGACAATGATGTGGATATATCTCACCAATGACGCTTTGGATCTAGGTCTTGAGCTCAGGAATTGTTTGTGATTTAGTCGCATAGACCAGATAGTTCACAAAATCATAAATAATGAAATCGCACGGCGTTAAATCCCACGATCGATCTTAGCGGCCAGTTGATATCTGAATTTCGGGAGGTGATTCGGTCTGGAAATCGTTGGTCCAATAGGTCGATTGTTTCTTGGGCAAAGTGGCTAGTGGCGCCGACCTGCTGAAGCCACATGCCATCGATCCATACCAGCCAGTTGAGATACAAGAACTCCGTTAATATATTTTTGTGACGAATTCCATTCCCAATCGAGATACCCTATTTAATAGAGCCTTCCATTCGACGTTCCATTTATTTTATTGAGACACCCTGTCCAAAACATCTTTCGCTAGTATATTCTAAAACCATTTTATCAAATGATTATTTTGACAAGTGTTGCTAGAGTACTGACGCTTCCAGTGGTTCCGGACTTGTTACTTAGAAGACCGTAAATACATTCTTACATCAAAGGTTTACAGTGTGTGTGTTTATCTTACATGCTACTTGATTTCACTCTTTCAACTGTCTGCTGTACCAGCAATTGCACAGACAGCATCTTACAAATAAATACCTTTCTATTGTAACTTGAAAATCAATTGATTTAAGTCGTTTTACTTTCTTGTCAGGTGCACCACACACCCTTGTATGTACGTTTTACTTATAGATCTATTGTCTTGTAAATTGATTTTATGGCTCAATGATTTTTAATTCAAATTTATTTATATTCAATATCATCCTTTCTTTTCAGTTTATGCAAATCCAGGATTGAATCAGAGACCATTCCTGCAAATCGAAAGTCCCTCCATAACAAGACTGATAATCAAGCAACCTCACCAGCCGCACTATCTATCATGCAAAGCCACCATCGATGAGTCGTACTATCAAAGTAAGTTAACACTGTAAACCTTAAGGAATGGGTGCGGTGCGTCATCTGCTAATGACAATTGTTTTGTAATTCCAGATGAAACCAACTACTTTTACACGTGGTTTTTCCAGGATAAAATTTTGGAGTCAAAGCCAAAGAAATTAAATGACATCTATGTCTATCACAATGGAACTCTGCGATTGCCACCTACAGAGAAAATCACTGGTGTGTATAGATGTAAAATCAATGCAAACGAAACGGCCGTGATATCCGAGAGTATAACCGTGGAATATCCCGGTAAGTAAATTAGACAAATGTTGCATTCATTTTTTGTGTTGATTGAAAAGGTTAGTACAGTAGATGTTAAATTCTTCAAACTGAAGCAACAGTTTACTAGGCTTATAATGTGGGAGTCCTTTTGAAACGATTGAAATTTCTTTGAAGTAGCTACTATGTACAAAGGCTAATCACTGTCTGTGAGTATCATTTAAAAATATCAGCCCATATACAATGTACCAGTTAAGAACCTAGTCCGTGGTTAATAATTAGAAGTTGCGAACCTGGGAGAGGGAAATTTGAAACGACCCTGTTGTTGTTCGCCAAGACGTTCTTTACTGACAAACTAACAAGTAAATATAACACAAAGTATGAAAAAAGTCAATAGTGGCATTTCGTAGCTATTTACTCAACTATTTCATGCCCAAGGAGGCTGTCGCTGAAAGAAATTTAAGGTGTTGTCAGCTGCAACTGAACCCGCGTTCTTATGCACAACCATCGCACTATGAACCCTTAGCTTAGTGTGGTAGAAATCAAATATTTTAACAGAAGCATTTGATAAAATGAATCGATTTGGAATGGAATGGTAAAGAATTTCTCACAGATTAAGACTCGAAAACGACTTTAGATATCTGATAAAAATTATGAATGATAGACCCGTTCAAGGTTCCAACAATTTTCAGTCTGCAAGAAAATTACACCAAAACTATCGTCTTCCGAATTAAACTATAGGCAACTATACATCCCATCATTATTTCTTTGGTGTCTCGCATAAAAAATTCCTCAAAAGATTAATAGCCTGTTCAGCGAACATTTTTGTTTAAGCAGTCGTGCGATTGATACCCATGCGATCAAGTTTATATTTGAATTTTTGTTCCATTTTCGCCCGGGAGTAAAAGCTCATTTTACTAGCTGCCCTTATGTCAAAATACATTGTTGCCAATATGTTATTCTTGTTGATTTTAAAAGCTCTTTCTATTGGAAAATACCAAAATTTAGCAAACTGCAGACAACACTGCTCTATCAGCTGTTTATTTGGAAGCAGCTGATTGCAGACAAAATAAAATAAACAAACAACAAATTGCAAGAAGAAAAGTGGGAACAATTAAAGTTTGTGAGTTTACTTTTGTATAGAAGACAACAGGTATTTCCGATATGATGACAAGGTATATTTTCAACAAGAAGGACTTCCAATGGGATCTCCAGCTTCCCCGATTGTGGCAGATATTGTTATGGAGAATCTACTTGATTCATGCATAGAAGAGATGGCTATAAAACCGAAAATCATTACTAAATATGTACACGATTTATTCTGTATCGTTACAAATAGTGCTATAGTAAATATTTTGACAACATGTAATAATTTTCATCCTAATATTAGGTGTACAATTGAAGAAGAGTGTGGATTAAGACTCCCTTACTTGGATACCATGGTAATAAGAAATGGGGAGTATTTATTAGTGGATTGGTACCAAAAACCAACTACTTCTGGAAGGGTTATCAACTACCACTCCAAACACCCGAAATTAATGGTTGTCAATACGGCAAGAAACCTCATAGAGAGAGTTTTGAAAATAAGCGACGGGAATTTTCACAAAAAGAATAAGGAGAAGATTACAACTATATTAATGGACAACAATTTCCCAATAGGGTTAGTCAATAGATTGATAAGGCAATATGAAAATAAGGGGCAAGATAACCAAAACCCAATGGAGGCACCGAAAAGTTCAAATTATTATCTTATGTGCCAGGATTTTCTGAGAGATTAGAAAAATCAAAAATATTTGATACTAATAATTCCAAAATGGCACATAAAACAACACACACACTAGCTAGATTGTTTAGTAAAACCAAAGATAGAATAGATAAATTTGATAGATCTAATATAGTATACAAAATACCTTGTGGAGGAAATAATAGTGAAAGTTGCAATATGGTATATGTAGGTACAACTAAAAATAAACTTAAGACTAGAATTGCAGGACACAAATTAGATCAAAAATATAGACACATATTAACACAAAAAACAGCATTATCATCACACTGTGTAAACTTAAATAATTTTCCAAACTTTCAAGATACGTCAGTTTAGAATAGGGAAAATAATTATAAACATCGTTTTATGTTAGAAATGTTACAGATAATAAGGACTCCAATAGCGAAGAGAATAAACTTTAAAGCAGACACAGATAATGTAGCACAGAATTATAGACGTTTAATTAGTAAAATGTAGAATATTTCACCGAAAATGGTTTGCTGTATCATTGAATTTGTCACTAGGTAACATTTTTTAATATATCCGGATGTAACTTGTTGAATTTACGATTTTGTACATATTTTTATCAACCAAATTATTTTTCTGGCTGTAAATTAGAGAAACTATTTCTACACAAAAATTTTTCTGGCTGTAACTTAGAACATTTTTCATATGACAAGAAAATTTCTTCAATTGTTTAATTTTTTAATTTTTTGTTATTGTTGGTTTTTCAAATGACATGAAACAATTTTGTTTATCAATTGTTTTTCATTTCTAATTAATAATATATCTTCCTGACGATGCTATCCAAAGGATAGCGAAATATCGAAAAAAAAATATAATTAATTAATAAACACGACCCAAGGCTCGGACACTTTAATTTTTGAATTCAATACGAAAGGTCGGATAAATCATCACTTATTAACAATTTTAATTAATTTTAAACACATTTGTAAACATACTAAACGATTTATATTTTCTGATTGTCTAATCTGACGGTTTGTTTCGTTTGTGTTTGATTTCGCTGAACCAAATTTTTTAAGCAAAACGAAAGCTCTTTTCGTTTCACTCAAAGCAAAGCGTACAAAAACCGAAAGATATCTTCGCTAGTCATTTGGCGTACGAATGATCAACAATTAAGTTACAAAACCAGGCTATAAGAATCCGAAAAGTGTATTGAAATCGGATGAAAATGATCAATGGTAAAAAACATGTATGTGAAGATAAATTCGAAAACAACCTCCAGACCTCTGCCGGCACCGCAATTGGCTGACCTATGTTAAACAACTATTATACATGGACTATATACAGAATCATAAATTGTTACCAATCTAAAGGCTATTTTCATATTTCATATACATATAATATTATATTATATTACAATATTTCAAAACACAAGCATATATATGGGTGATTCCTTGGAAATAACGTTTTTTCGGATGGTGAAATTATTAGTTTTTAACATACCTCGGATGTGATTTTTTTTTTACAGTTTTTGTTTATATATACTACTATAGTGTATACCAACATCTATTGTACTACAACAATTTAAAACATTTATCAATATATTTTATACTATAATTTTCCGAATTGCCACGATTCTGACATCCACGGTATTGACATTTCATATTTAAATTGACTTCATTCTATGCCAAATTGACGTGAGATAATTTCCTTTGAAAATCACATTTCGATGACTAAATATCGAACAAATTTCGTCACTAGGAGGGCGAGTATTATATTGCGCAATAAAAAAGCGGTACCATGGTATTGACTACTAATTTTGTGACTTACCCTTCGTAAAGAAAACACTTCACTCCAATCGATTCAATGTGGATAAATCTGTCAGCCATTGATGTAAACATAACATTTGATATACAATGGTCGAGTTCTCACAGCGAGGGCGCCTTTATATCCATCCAACATGGCGCCACAGCGGTAAAACGTAAATGTACGATATTAGGCAAAAATGCGTGGACAAAGTTTAGATGTTGTTAGTCGGGCCTAAATAGGAGATTTACGCTCGGTAAATACATGAAAATATCCTCTATCTAGGCAATTTCAATGACCATAAAAAAATATCAATCCATCCTGCGAAATGAGGGAGTGAATATAGTATATACCTTGATTTTTATGAAATGGACACGCCACGGTTCTGATATTTTCATTAGTTTCTGTATGTTTCTATCGAATAAGCGCGACGCAGGTGAGAATATTGTTGTGGAAAATCTTGTGTACCATAAAAGTATTGAAATTACGCGATTATTTATTTGCCGTCCCTTAATTACATGGAAATAAACGTGATGGACAAAGAAAACGTTATTTCCAAGGAATCACCCATATGTTTTCGTGAATGTATTCAGGATCGCTAACGCGATCTGAAGCGGGTTGCGTCAATGGGACTAGTATCAAATAATAGGTATTAACGTCGAGTTTACCAATTTCAAACCCTCATTTCTCAAACACCTACTGAATATCATATTCTTCGACGAATGTAACCTTTTCATATGGCGGACAGCCTAAGTGCGTTCGTGGTGGTCAAACGGAAGAGACCATGTCAATGGGACTAGTATCAAATAATAGGTATTTTTGTGTAGTTTAACAGCTGAAAACCCCCTTCCTTCCACGAATATAACGTTTTCATATGGAGGACGGACTAAGTGCGCCCATGGTGGCAAAAAGGGGAAGGTTACATCCATGGGTCTAGTATCAAATAATAGGTAAGGGCGCCTAGTTTAATAATTTCAGACACACATTTCTCAAACACCTTCAGAATATCATTTTCTTCGACGAATATAACTTTTTCATATGGCAGACTGGCTAAATGCGTCCATGGTATTCAAACGGGAAGGTTACGTCCATGGGTCTAGTAGCAAATAATGTGTATTCGTTTACAACTTAGTAATTTCAGACCTAGATTTCACAAACACCTTCCGAATATCATATTCTTCGACGAGTATAACTATTTCATATGGTAGACGGACTAAGTGCTCCCACGGTGGCCAAAAGGGGAAGGTTATGTCCATGGGTCTAGTATTAGTGTCTAGGTTAATAATTTCAGACCCACATTTCTCAAACACCTTCTGAATATCCTACTCTTCGACGAGTATAACTTTTTCATATGGCAGATGGATTAAGTGCGTCCTTGGTGGACAAAAGGGGAAGGTTGCGTCAATGGGACTAGTATCAAATATTAGGTATTGTTGTGTAGTTTAACAATATAAACCCACCTACCGTTTTTATATGGAGGACAGATTAAGTGCGCACATTGTGGCCAAACGGGTAAGGTTGCGTCAATGCGACTAGTACCAAATAATGGGTATTAGTGTCCAGTTTAATAACTTCAGACCTACATTTCCCAAACACATTACGAATATCATATTCTTCGACGAGTATAACTTTTTCATATGGCGGACAGAACAATTGCGTCCATGGTGGCCTAACTGATTAGGCTACGTCAATAGGACTAGTATCAAATGATAAGTATTGTTGTGTGGTTTAACAATTTAAACCCCCTTCCGCCATATAATTTTCAGAATATCACCTTTTTCGACGAATGTAACTTTTTCACATGGCGGACCGACTCAGTGCGTCCATGGTGTCCAAACGGTGAAGGTTGTGTCCATGGGACTGGTATCAAATAATATATAGTATTGTTGTTTAGTTTAGCCATTTAAAACCCCATTTTCCCAAATAACTTTCAGAATATCATATTCTTCGACGAATATAACGACGAATATATGGCGGACGGATTATGAATGAAAAATGGAATACTGCCGTGAGAAAAATAAAAAAAAAACCTTTCCCATTACATCGCATAGAGATGGCTTCACGAAATACCCCCTAAGGAAATAACACCCAGGAAATTGCAGCCAATAAAATACACCCAAAAAAAGAAATAACATGCAAAAACAAAGAATGAAATAAAACCCAAACAAAAATGAAATTAACTCCAAGGCAAAATGGAAACAAAGGCGAAAAAATTTATTTGCAAATAACCCATTTTCATACAATTTCATTCGAAAACGAAATAACTTAAAAAAAAAATTAAATACTTTCCAAAAAAATTGCTTGTTTTTACATATGAAATATCACCCAAAAGTGTGTTAAAAAACATTGGAGATTATTGCATTTCTCGTTTGACGATTAATTCCTTGGGGAGTATTTCGTGGAGCCGAAGGGATTGGAGAAAGAGCTTCTCACAGCCAGTGCGCTGTGCCCTTTCTAATGTTTCACTTGCTGTGAAAAATACTCTGTCAAAATTTTGAAAATATGTCTTTCAGTTTATGCTCGCCATAACACGTCGTTTGTGTCCCATATTTAACCCAAATACACTATGAATCGAAACTGCATCGGCTGGTAGGGAACAAAAGTATAAGTACCGTCGTATTAAAACAAGTTTGACGTCCCAGTAACCATCCCTTCAATACGCATCATTTGAAACCCCCGCGGTTCAAATTAAAAAAAAAACCGGTGGCTTCAGTTCACCCTAATGCATGTTCATTAGACCGACTCACAAAAAAAAAGTTCCTTTTGTCCACCCCTCAAAATGTACCTTGGTTTGTTTTCTGATTGCTCCCAAAATATTTCGTGTAGCAGGGACAATTTAAAAAAAAAAAGCTAAAAAGTTTTTTTTTAAGTTTTTCATAGAATTTTGTACTTTAACTATAGACAATGTGAACAATATTGGTATCATATGAAAGGATTTTTCAATTTCGTTTTATCAATTTGCTATTTTTCATATTGTCCAACGATATATAAAACATGCCAAAACAATGTCCTGACACATCCATTTTTTAGGGATATTTTGCAAAAAAAAAATAGAATTTTTAAGTTTTTAGTACGGAGATTTTTTTGAGATAAATGTCAGATTGACATATTTGAACCTTTAGCCGATTTAAGCAAATACGTGCAGCTGTTTTTTTGAAATTAACACTAGTTCGCGTCTTACCAAAACTTCAATACGGTGGGAACAATAAGTACTAATCATGCAAAAATGGGTATCAAATCTTTTTTTTTGACAAGGACATCATTTTCCGAGGTGATCTGGATGATATTTTTAACATTTAGAAAAAGATAAAAATTTTGCAGAATATCTCTGAAAAATGGATGTGTCAGGAAATGGTTTGACATATTTTAAACACCGTAGGATGGACCATGAAAAACCCATGCATATGGGGGATGGGGTTTCATAAATTGACTGCAGGTGTACAACAGGGCTCTGTTCTTTCTCCTTCACTTTTTCATATTTTCATTGACGATCTCCTTGGACAGACTGTGAATCCAATCTACTCTTTTGCGGATGACAGTAATCTCGGTCATTCTTGTTCATTTGACCGTAGGCCAAATCTTCAAGAGATTGAAGACAAACGCCGGACGATGAATGAAACACTCGGCTGGGATCTGGTGTCCGATGTTGAATGGGGTCGAATGAATAGAGTAGATTTTAATGCGGGTAAGACCCAGTGTTGTTTGGTGTCGCATAAGCCCAGGCGTGTCGTCATTGTCTATGGACGGTGTGGATATTGATAAAACAGCCGCTCTTGATGTTCTGGGTATGAAAATACAATGTGATGTCCGTTAGGCAAAACATGTATATATTTGAAGTGTCGAAAGATGCATTCAAGTGTCTGGGCTTTTTAAAGCGGTGCAAGAAATACTTCACTCCATCTGATGTTCTCAATATCTACACCACCGACATCAGGCCCAACGATGGAATATAACATATATGAGCAAGTGCTCCTAGGACATCTTTGGAGCTTCTCGAACGTGTCCAGAGGAGATCGGCGGTGTTGATAGAGGACAGTAGGGTATCCAACTCTATTGTCTCCCTTGAGCATCGTCGAAATGTGGGTTGCGTTCTGTCGATATTTCCACGGTATGTGTTCCTCGGACATCCGTCAACTTATGCCAGGCGCGAATATATATCCGAAGTAGGCCGCTTTCGAGGAACTCTCATCGGTTTTTTATCGAGTGGCCGATTGACCTCACTACACAGTATCGTGAAAATTCGTTCTTCAGCTGTACAGTCCGTATGTCGCATAAATTTCCGGCTAGTGTATTTCCCACCAATTGTGACATACAAAGATTCAAGGCACTATTTCCTCTTTCCTCCCTCCAGTATCTCAATTTTCCTTCGCCAACACAATGCACTGCATTTATAGGGGCATCCCCTGAGTGTTAAATTGATATAAAAAAAAAACAAATATGATTCTAATATTGTTTATATTGTCTTTAGCTAAAGTAAAAATTTCTTTGAAATACTAAAAAATAATACCAGCTCACATGATCTTAATGCTAAATACGAAATGTTTTGGGAATCATCAGAAAACAAGCCAAGATACATTTTGAGGGGTGGACAAAAATCACTTTTTTCCCAACCATACAATGTGAGTCGCTTTAATGTACATATCGCTCATGTGCGACAAGACAGTCATAACTCAAAATTCATCTTTTTTGAACTGAATAATACAAAGTATTCTTCTTGTCGAGTTCTACCAGATACACTGATTCACATTTCATGTTGTAAGAAAGTTGTTTGCATTCAATCCAATAACCTTCAAACTTTCAAAGTAGTTTACTCGAAAATATGTTTTTTGACTTATGACGGTCTTGTCGAAAATGAGCGATATGTATTTTTTTTGATTTAATCGAATTAGTTTTTACATTTCTTATTAACAAAAAAGGTAATTTTTATATAAAACATTATTTCCTATGACAATTCGCAGTTCATAAAACATGATTGTAGTTTATTGATATGTATTTATTTTTAAACAATAAAATTTTTGCTTTTTGTATTTTAATATTTTCTATTTCTTATTTTTCAGTACTCAAACGCCGTCCTGCCAATATCATTTTAACGGCATTTACGGGCTTGACATATACATTAAATTGCCCCGTTTACAGTGTTCCACCGGCCAATATAACATGGCTGTATCGAAATGTATCGTTATCGAAAATTTTCAATGACAACAGGCGAGTAGAGATCAAAGGCATACACATCCATCGTAGTTAGACGATTCCATCATCCCCGCACAGCCATAGTTAACATCAATGAAAGCTATGCTTATATACTCCTTGTTGTGCTTGTGTAGCTCTTCACATCCTGCGCTGTCGTCGGTGGGGATGTTAACAACTCGATGGATGTGTGTTCATGATGGCTGTTAATTGTTTGATATTTTCGTTAAAACTTTTCGAAGGAAAAAATAATATGAAATGGGATATTGTTTCCTTTCCATTCCTTTTTATTTCACAGTTTTTTGGTTTTGTCGAATGGCAGTTTGGTTTTAAGGAAAGTGAAGGAAAGCGAAGCCGGCAAATATAAGTGAGTATAATACTAGACCAGGAGAAAGGTGCTGTAAGTGGTAAAGGCTCTACAAATTAAATCTTAAAGTGAAATAGATATCTTGTCTGTTGCAGATTTTTAATTTGTCGCCAATTTAATGCTCAGTAGTTATGGGGATCAATAAGTATGGAGAGTTTTGAAAAAGTTTATTTATGATTTTAAAATGCACGGAAAATGGGAGATTAGCGTTAGCAGATAATTTTTGTAATCATGGAATTATATTAATTCCTGTCAAAAAATAAATATGTGAACATAAATTAGAAAAGTTTTAACGAAACTTTTAATTAGATTTAAGAATCATTCATTGTTCATTATTGTCGCTGCAATGAGTGCTTCTCACTGCATGTTTGCTAAGAGCACAGTAACGTTGGTAAATACAGTGGATTCCCGATTTAGCGTACTCTCGATTTAATGAATTCGTTAAGAACAGGAACGACTTTTACATTAGGTACTGTGTATAACGAAAAAAATTGTAAAAAAAATACGAACAACATATTTACATAAATATCGTTGCCTTAATTTAGAAAGGACGTATATAGCCATTTTTTGAAATAGCTTTTTTTATATTCTAAAAATAAAAATTACTAAACACACTAAAAATGTTAGTGTTAGTGGATTATCAATTAAATATGGTTTAGCCAAATCTACAATATGCACTATTCTAAAAATTAGTCACCAAATTTTGAATAATATGGAGAAAACTAATTTTAGTAGTAAACACCGAAGTGCAATGAAAGATGGAGGGGTTTCAATAATGGAAAATAAACTGGTTCAGTGGTTCCAAATGCAATGCATTATTAAATCAAAGGCAAAGGTTTTCCACAATCAGGATTATAATTGAAATTTTAATGTCGGTAATGGGTTTTAAAAAGAGATTTGGAATTAGATTACTTAAGCAATGAAGTGAAAAATTATCTTTAAGCAAGGACTTAGTAGAATCTTTTCAAAGGAGTAGTAGAAGTTAGAACCTATCTGAGGAGACAATTTTTAATGCGGATGAGACCGGGTTATTTTGGAAGCTCCTTCCTAACAGAGCGTATGTACATGCAGAGGAAAGGAGTGCCGCTGGTCGGAAAGTGGCAAAAGAGAAAATAACTGCATTTTCATTTAAATCGCGTTGTGAATATGGATGATCAAAATGAGCATTTTCGTCATATTTTACTCTTTTATTTCCTAAACGGTAAAAATCGACGCGGGAGCACACCGGGATATATGCGACCTTAATGGTTTGGATGCTTTAAGCAAACGCACATACCAAAGTTGGGTTAAAAGATTTCGTTCTGGAAATTTCACAATCAATAATGGCCACACAGGAGTGGTATGACAAATTAGGTTGATGAGGACAAAATCAAAGAGGTTATTGAATCTGACTGCCACGTTTCTGTTCGAGATTAAACGGCTTGAACTTGTCAAAAGCTTGATATTTGGGTTCCGCACGAGCTTAAGGAAATCCACTTAACACACATTAACATTTAGTTCCGCCTTGTCACTAGAGAGAAAAATTGTTTCTCTACAACAATGTCAACAGAGAGAGATACTGGTCCCAGCACTATGAGCGCGCTCAAACTTCATCAAAGGCTGCACCAAACTGCACCAAAAAGAGGTTGTGTTATCTATTTGGTGGGATACTAAGGGAGTAATTTATTTTCAACTGCTTCCAAATCATAAATTCTAACATCTATTGTCACCAATTGACGAACCTTGAAGTGGCACTGAAAGAAGTACGACCTGAATGGGTAAATCTCAAAGGCGTTATTTTCCATCACGACAACGCTACGCCTCACACATCTTGCATGGGAAGTGATGCCACCCACACCCATCTTATAGTCCTGATCTGAACTTTTTGAAAGGGAAATCCTTCAGTACAGAAGATTACCTACAAACCGTGTTGTTTTGTGGGACGAACCAGTTATTCTATGAATCTGGGATCAAAAAGTAGCCTGAACGATGGCAGAAGGTCATTGAATAAAATACCAACTACATTATAGATTAAAATTAATTATTTGAATAAAATAATTGAAAATTACTTTGAATAAAAATAAACGAAATTATTTTTTGCCAACCCTATAAAAAGCTTGATACATCACGGCCCATACAACTTGAAATTTAAAATGTCTATATATCATAAACTATCAGAGGTACGAACAGAGGATCTAACAAATAGTTATTTTACATTCTTCTTCATAATATCCCAGTCAACTACAGGTTTATTTGCCAATTATCAACTAAACGTGGCATTATCCCTTGTCGAAACGCCAGCAGATCTATTCATTTACTGCAAACATACTGCAACAAATAATTTTATTCACCCTTTGGCATTACAGAAACTTTGAGGCAAAACGAAGTTTGCCGGGTTCAGCTAGTTTAGTATATATTGTAGTTTTGAACCCAGTAAAAAGTGAGTTTAAAAAAGACTAAGTGAAAGAAATTTTAAAAAAGACAATTTTCTTAAATAAGTGCCTTTTCTTAAAAAAGGTAAATTTTCTTACAAAAAGTACCTTGTCTTAAAAAAAAGGAATTATTTTAAATAAGTACCTTTCTTAAAAAAGTACATTTTCTTCCAACAAAATGCCTTTTCTTAAAAAACTACCTTTTCTTTAAAGAGTACCTTTTTTTGTGAAACGAAATAGCTTTTATTGAGATAAGTACATACTCTTAAAAATGTACCTGTTCTTGAAAAAAGACAAATTCTAAAAAATTCCCATTTTTTAAAAAAAAAATTCTACAAAAAAATACCTTTTGTTCTTTCTTTCTTGCAAAAACTCCTTTTCTTAAAAATAAAATAATACCTTTTCTCTTCTCTTATTGAGACAAGTAGCCTTTCTGAAAATAGCCTTTAAATAACGTTTCCTAAAAGAACTACCATTTCTTTAAATAGTACCTGTACTTAAAAAAGTACTTCTTTGTAAAAAAAATTCATACTATTATGGCTTTTTCTTACAAAAAGTACTTCAGCTTAAAAAAAGTACCTTTTCTTAAAAAACATTAGCTTTTAATAAAAGATGTATGTTTCGGGAAAATATAATAAATATTCTTACAAAAAGGACCTAAAAATATACTTCAAAAAATACATTCTATATAAAAAAATGTTCTTTTAAAAGTTTATCATTTTACAAAAAGTATCTCTTCTTATGGATCTATTTAAATTATCGTATTTTTCAACGGGAGCCTTAGGCGTATTGGAACTAACTAGTACATAATATATAGCGAAAGGAACTTTGTTTCGACCGGTTGTCCCCTGACACTATATGCAATTTTTTAGTCCACAAGTTAATGCATGCGAAGGTTTTGATTTGCAATGTTTATAAGTAATTTTCTAATTCAATAAATTTTATTTCAAAACTAAATTTTAGATTAGTAAACGTTCCCCTTTTGAACGTTTTGGTATATTTTATGTGCCATTTTGAAACACTTTATGTACTTGTTAGTACTATTTTTTACTTTTATGTACACTTTCTGTACTTTTTGTTACACTTCATGTAGTTTGTGGTACACCTTATCTACCATTTTGGTACATTTTATGAAGTTGTCGGTAAACTTTGTGTACTTTCTTTTTTCATTATTCACATGTTGATACTCTTTCTGTACTTTATGTTACAATTTAAGTAATTTTTGGTACACTTTATGTGCTATTCTTGTATACGTAATGTACTTTGTGGTCCACTTTGTGTTCATTTTGGTGCACTATGTACTTTTTCTGTTCTGGCCGTCGGTGGTGCAATGTTCTTGTACATGAGATCCTGGATTCGATCACTGATCTGACCACCTTAAATTTCTTTTGGCGGCGGATACATCGCTTAGTGTCGGCGACACTATCGAGTATTTAGTCATGAAAAGCTTATCAAAATACCGTTCGGAACTGGTGTGCAACTGTAGGTCCCAATCAGTGAGTGTAAGAAGCTCTCCCCAATTCCTCCATGGGATGTAATGAGAAACCATTTATTTATTGAAATCCGAGGTGTATAAATTCGTTCACCACCTCGAAATTATAACGCACGCTGAAAAATAATCGCCCCAGCAACATATTGCAGGAAACATGTACATGTTTGCAAGGTTTGTTTTCATGAATTGAAGATTTGCTGCCTTGTTGTCTCTTTCTTATCTGCCTCGTTTTTGTTTTTAGCGGTTTTCAACAAAAAAATCCACATTTGGGTCTAAAAAAGAAAAATGATGGCCTATTAATCTTTGTGTCTCAAACATATTATATTGAATAGCAAACACAATGTGTTTGAGCACAAGTATAGTACATTTGCGACAAGCTACAAACACATTACATTTGCATCCAGACAACAAAAATAAGACGGATTTTCAGCGTGCGGTTATCAACGTTCTCGCTTCGGTCTAATCGCCCTGCCCTTCACGTTGAAACCATTAATTTTGTCTTGTCCTCCTTTCAGGCCAACTTCTGCTGACTCCTTCTCAATTCGCGAAAACACCGCAAGTTAACTTCTTTCATTGTGCGCCCAATGATATCTATATCATCAGCATACGCGAGCAGCATGTGAGTTTAGCTGCTGATGGTTTTATTCATGCTGACTGCAGCTTTTCTCGCAATAATTTTAAAGAGATCAAACGGCCTGAGGCCTCGCTTAGTTTTGAAAGGTTTGGTAAGTTCCTTACCAACTTTCACTGCGGGTTTGGTGTTCCTCAAGGTCTTGTATGAGTCTTGCATGAATACCAAGGTCAGACCTTGCTTCGTAGAGTTTCTCCCGTATCGGACTATCGAAGGCCGCCTTGTAATCGACAAATAGATGATAGGTGTCGATTTGTTTTTCGTGGGTCTTCTCCATATAATAATATTTATATCCGAATTATTATTCTATTTCAATATATATGTATTATTTAGTATAATGTATTGTATTAACAATATAAATCCATAAATGTGGAATAATTAATACAAAACATTAACAGATTTAAAACGGTCCTTTTTACAATTATTTCCATTGAATGCATTATTTGTTTGTTTTTCATAAAATGAGAATCTGCTTCTCTTTTGCTTCTCGTTTCTTTGTTGCCTCTCACGTTTTTGTTTTCAGAAGGTTTCAGCTATGCGTTGGTTATCACTAGGCGTTGGTACACAAACAAGATATTTACATACAAATCAAGTTCATGCAAACCAAGCGTGAATTAATTACATTTTTTTATTATACTTATTTCACAAATGGTCCGCCGTTCCGATTTTCTCAGCAAAGGCTCGGACATATAAAGGGCTTCACGTGGTTGCCCTTTCCAGTTTCTTTACTCAATATCGTTTCTCACTTTGGTATCACACATGCATATATACGAAACACATACACAAAAACCAAAGCAACATTACAAACCATTAAACCGTCCGAGCCTTTGTTTATTCTTTTTTCACTCATCAAGCGCTTTTGATATCCTCTGTCCGATGAACCATTGACGACTGAAAACATGAAACTAAAACGCAATACATCAGGCAAAATAAGAAACATTTCATCTGCAGTTTACAAGTACATTCAGGAATATTGTTTACTCACTGACTAAGAGAATAATGCAAAAATACACTTACAAGATAGAATCTCTCGTTGTCCCTCTTTTAGTCTCTTGCTCTCGAGAGAGCATAGACAGTGAAACAAACACAGCTGTATTTGTATCACAAACATAAAAATATGTGGGTCGCATACACATATGTATATTATAACATATTAATCATTGTGTTTTAAACATGTAATGTTGAATAGCAAACACAATGTGTGTGGACACAAGTATATTATATTTGCGACAAGCTACAAACACATGTTATATTTGCATCCAAACACCAAAAAATACAGATTTTTCAGCGTGTAGCTGTTCTGACATAGTCTTGGATAGGAGGGGGAAATCGACTTCGTCGTCCAAATTGAAATCGATTGTCTCCTCGTCATTGGATATTTGAATTGTTTGACTGTTGGCAATTCGGGTTTTAAAGTATTTTAAATGTAGAAGTTTGTGGCTTCGATTGGTGTTGCCTCGTAGTACTTTCTAAAATATTTCAAAACCAAAACTGCCACATATGATGGAAATGGTTTGAAAATAAGTACAATTGCCAATTGTATTTATATATTTTTTTTGAATTTGCATTTGTGGGGTTAATTTCTATTAAACTACAAATTATAATTGGCAATTTGCCACATGTGTAATTTTGTTACTGACTGGGGTCTACCGAATAAAGTCGAGTTTAATACATGTAAAACCCAAGCGCACAATTGACTCATCTCTATCATATATCTCTATGATTGGTTTTGATATTGGAGCCTCAAATGTTCTTGATGTTCTGGGCTGAAAAAAACACATATTTAAAATTTGTTGAAAAAACTTTAAAGTGGTTAGACTTTTTAAAGCGATGCACACTGGGACAGATTTAAAAAATGACCGCACAAAATTCCAAAAATCGAAGCAGTAATGCAGATAAAATAAGTGACTTAAGCAGTTGCCAATTAACCACTGAGGTCGAGAATTAACTGTTTTGAAGGTTCCATACACGTTGCTGATCAGCCAAGGGGCCCAAAGTTGAATATTGTTTCAATACATGCATGCAGGCTAATTTTGGGTTATTTTTAGTAGATGTGTGTTATATGAAGGATATGTTTCTGGTTGTTTTAAACTTTTGTTTATTTATTTTGTGTTATGAGAGCTACGAAATTGTATATTAAGTTAATTTAATTTACTTAAGGTTTCTAGTTCAATTGCAATGAAAGTAATTGACTAAATATATTAAACTTTTTAATTTTTGTGGACCGACAACAATTATGATCAACTGGGATCAGCGGCCGATTTTCACTTCTGAACACTTCAGACCCTAACCGAAGTCAGTGATTTTATTTCGTTACCCTTTACCATTTGCTGAAGAAAAAATTTTTTTTAAACTTTGGTCCAGTTTTTGATTTCATATTTAAATATAAAATACTTGTGTAAAAGTTAAATTTTTTCAGTGTAAAGTTAAATACATTACTCTGTCGGAATTTAGGTCTGGCAAAAAATAAAATGTCGAACAAAAAGGAAAGTCGTTTTTCTGCTGAACTGCCCTAATACTCAAGTTTAGGTCAAACATCAACAAGCAACATTCAGGCTTTCCTCATACGCCTATACCCTATTTCCAAGTCAAGTACAACGCACTACATTCATAGACCGTATCCTCTGAGGGTTGACCAATATACTATACAAAAAACACAAAAGATAAAGTAGATCGATAATGAAGTACATTAACCTAATTTATGTATCGACTTTAAGAGTCTTAATTGTTTTATTAAATGATATGCCAGAACAACTTACTTACCTTCCGAGTCTAAATAGGAATAATTTTGTATATAATATCACGCAATTGCAACGATTTTAATTGCATATATCACTCTTGTGAGGAAGTTATTAGCATGTTCACACATTTAATATAGTTCTCTGACATATGAGAACAACAAAAAAAATAATAATAATAAAGATTTCATATCACATGCATTTTATGGTTGGTTTCTATAAATGAATAGACACATTTTGTACAACATGTTGCCAGTACAAAGATACGGGCAACACTTGTAATTGCCTAAAACACCTTAGTTACAAACAATTAAATTTTAATTATGATTTTTATCATGTTTGTTTTGTGCTGTGAAATGAGAATATTTTCAATTAACATTTACATTATCTAAATGGAAAACATTATAATTATCTGATTGGTTGATAATGTTCATGTTTCTATGCAATAAAAACGAAACGATCTCATACACTCAACTAAAAAATTGAACATATTCTTAATGATAAAGTACGTTCCCGAATTGAACTGTTGCATGAAAAAAACAGCTAAAGTAAAGGGTCCGCCATCTAACGTTTTTTTTTCAACTAGTGATTATTTCGTGAATAGTGACACTTAGCTCATGTCTGATTTGACAGATAAATATTTTTATCCTTCCGCTGAACGAATATGGTTGTGTATACGCTTGAACAGCGCTGGGAAATATTGCTACATTACTTTGAAAATCATGGTAATGTTGCAGATGCCGATTTTGCCGATGTTGCCAAAAAAATCATCTTTTCAGATGAAGCTCATTTTGATCTTGGCGGGTATGTAAACAAGCAAAATTGTCGCATTTGGGGCACAGAAAACCCGCACGCATACATTGAAAAGCCGATGCACCCAAAACGAGTCACTGTTTCGTGCGGATTTTGGTCAAGAAGCATAATTGGGCCATTTTTCTTCGAAAATGAGTAAAGAGTGGCCGTTACAGTCAATGGCGATCGTTATTGGGCCATGTTGAACGAATTTTTGTTCACAAAAATTGAAGAGGAGGATATTGGCAACATTTGGTTTCAACAGGACGGCGCTACGTGCCACACAGCCGAAGCTACACTCGATGTTTTGCGCCCTGTTTTTGAAGATCGCAGTATCAGCCGCAGAGCTGATGTCGTTTGGCCACCTCGGAGTTGCGATTTGACACCGTTGGACTATTATTTGTGGGGTGCCCTCAAGGATAAGTGTTACGCCGACAAGCCAGAGACAATTGACGCTTTAAAGGACAATATTCGTGAAGCCATTGGTGAAATACAGCTGCACACAATCGATAATGTGCTTAAAAATTGGACCGATCGTGTAGACTACTGAATGGTCAGCCGAGGCAGCTATTTGAATGAAATTATTTTCCATTATTAACCGGAAGGATTGTACTTTCAAAAAAAAAAAAAATTTGAGAAAATATTCAGTAGTTTTTTTTTTATAGCATTTTCAAAAAAAAAAGTTATTTGGCGGACCCGTTATAAAGTCATTATAAAATGAAACATATGTCATAAAGCCTCACTGTTAAAAAAATATTTAATAAAGATACAAATAAATTTTTCTTTTTCATGAAAATAATATATTCATTGTCATAAATATCAATGAAAATATATATATATTCAATTAAAATGTTCTTTGGTCAATTTTTTATGACAGTACACGATAAAAAAAAATCGGTCCCAGCAACATATTGCAGGAACCACGTACATGTTTGCAAGCACTATTTTCATGAATTGAAGATGTGCTACTTTTTTATTTCTTTATTGTCTGTTACGTTATTTTCAGCTGTTTTCAACAAACACACACTTTGGGTCAAAAAACATATATCATATCCTATTAATCATTGTGTCTACAGCATTTAACATTGCATAGCAAACACAATGTATTTGCACACGAGTATACAGTATTTGCTACAAGCTACAAACATTATGTATTTGCATCCAAAGAACAAAAAAGACATTGTGTACACTATCATATAAAATGGAACGATTCTTGGAGAGAAAAGTGGATTGAAACCCTCTTTAACTTGAAGTAAATCATATCCTTAATTTAATTTAAATTTACGCTGTCAGTTTTGAAGAGCGCAAAAACATCTCTCCGATAAATTGACAAAAAAAAAATAGCATAAATTTATAATAAAAATAGAATAGAGAAACTACGAATTCAATGTTCACAAAGCATTTGAACAGCACGACGAAATACAAGATTTCCCTCCAGTTTTCTTTGATTTTGTGCGATTCATACCAGATACAACCATGATTGTAAAAAATTAGACAAATCTAACAGATGTGTTGCCAGAAATGCTAAATGATAGAAAGAGGTTCCCAGAAACGCAATAAAAGTGTTTTTTTTTTTTTTAAAGTGAAATCATAGTGTAATACAGGGTGTCCGCCGGGAAGGTATACTAATTTGTTTTGCCGCCATTTTGTTAAATAGTTATTAGTCTTGACAGTTCATATTTGGCAGTCGTGGCAAATTTATTAATTAACCAACGTGTCTTAATCGTTAAAACATTTTATCAGAATCTATTATCGCTTACTGTGACGATGAGAATGTTACGTGAGTGGGTGACGAGGAACATTTTCATTTTAATGGTGAATAAACAGAATAGTCGGTTCCTCAAATTATTCATCCGTCACCTTTGCATCCATTAAAAGTGACAGTCTGGTCTGCAATTTGGTCAGGAGGATTCATTGGATCTTACTTCTTTGAAAATGAAAACAGCGTAACGGTAACTGTCAATGGGGAGCGATATCGTGATATGATTGAAAATTTTTTAACGCCACTACTGCATGCTTTGGGCTTGATTAACATGTGGTATCAACAAGATGGTGCCACATCGAATACAGCTAGGATTACAATGGAATTACTGCGAGATCTCTTTCCACAACAAGTTATTTCAATAAATGGTGATGTTGATTGGCCTCCACCGTCGCCTGATTTGACTGCTCCGGACTTCTTTTTGTGAGGATATCTGAAAAGCAAGGTTTATGCAACTCAAACATAATATTCATGATGAAATTAATGAAATACCGCGTGAAATGTGTAATGAAAATGTGCTCAAAAGGGCTCGCATTTGTGAGGCTCACAGAGGCGGACATTTATCTGATATTGTATTCCATACCTAATTGCCGACATTAAATAAACCATTTATCAATATAAGATCCATTCTCTTTCATTTAATCAAAAATTATAAACAAACAAAGTAGTATACCTTCCCGACGGACACCCTGTATATGAGCTTGGAATCTGCCAATATATCTAACTAAACAATTTTGAGATATCAAAGCTAGTATAATAAATCTGAAAAAATAGGGTATATTCTGTAATATTATAAAAGCAAGTTATGTGATATTAGGATTAGTTTGTGAAGTCAATTTCTATGTTGTAATTATTTAGAATATTTTTTATTTATATTTTTAACCACCTGACAATAATTTTGATATAAATACATAATCAAATAAAATTAATAAAGAATTTCAGGGGCGAAATTACGAAGCAAAAAATTGACGAAACGTTGGGACAATCATGAAATAAAATTTTTTTATTTTATTTCCATGGACCTGACCGACAAGTACGCTCAAATGTTCAATATACAAAGCATCACCAACAAACAACTGGTCAAACCAACAAATATTCAAAGATTTACGGGAGTTATCAGGCCGAACAGCCAGCCAGTCAGACAGACGGACATGGCTCAATCGTCTTAAAAAGTCCCAAAACGAATTTCGTCCAAAGATTCTCCGGGTTTATATGGCTCCTTCTATATGGCTCCATGATATATATACCTCCACCCCTATAAGTGTGGGTATAAAAATACGCTTCGAAGTCATGCGTTTTGACAATACATGCACATATATGCAGATCATCTTGGTAGGGTGCGTCATGAAACGCTTCGAGACAAATTTACGCCGAGCGAAAATTCTCCCTAGTTTCGATTGCATGAATATCACTAGTGTGAAATTAAACGTCCGATAAGAGAAAAAGTCCCTTTATACTAAATATATTACTCAATGAGTGAAATCATAGAGTTAAATTGATATACTGATAGTTTATCGCTCATCTGACATTTAGCGTGGGTACCTGCCCATGAGACATGTTCGGTGAAAAGTGGTTTTTGGTGAAAATCTGTCTAATTTAAGTGTATTTTACTATTTTTTGTTGACTCTTATTTTTGGTGTACATTTGTTTCATATTTAACTGATCTAACCTACCACGCAAAAATAAAATGCCGTTGCAGTTTTTAGGTTGGATGTTTTGAAGTAATGCTTCTACCTGGTATTATTAAAGCAATGCATTTATACATCCAATGTTCACTTGCAACCACTCCAACGATGCTAAATTTATTGAGCGGAATGAGTTCTCTATTCCATTTTTACCCTATAAGAAAAATGTTTAAAACAAAAAAAAAATTCTGACTGAAAAAATGTATTTGTCATTAAGCATTTTTGCACCTGTTCATTAATTTTAAGGAAGTGTTCTTAAAATTGTGGAATTTGTTCATTAAGTAACTAATATCCATTTATGAGCGGGAAAATTAAACTTCTATGAACATTTTTTTTCTAGTGTATGCCCAGGTACAGAGTGTGAAATATGCAATAAATGTGACTAAATTGCATTCTTAAGTCTGCAATAGCTTAGATGGTTGTTGCGATATTAAAATTGTTTGTCATTTAATAGCTAAAAGACAACAAAGACAGCAATTCCTAATCTGTTTTACAGATATCCCTTATTGGTATATTAAACAGGGAAACATTTAAATTTAACTTTTGGTGTATCTATTTTTTAAGTATCTAACAGATAATGAATATTTTTGAGTACAATGTCACTAAATTATTGTGATTTATTTCAATAGTTCCGACGTGCCAAACTAGCAAAATTGTGGAACTATTTTATAAATTATGTTATGTCACTTAATTGACCCTAACGACGATAATATATTTCTCCAACCGTCTCGATATTTTGCATTGAGCTGTGCGTATTCTAGTTTTACACTCACTGATTGAGGCCTACATTTTTTCACCGGTTCCAAACGATATTTTGAGAAACTTTTTCATGGCTAAATACTCGATAGTGTTGCCGACACTAATTAAAGTGACTACCATTGCACCATCGACTACCAACATGATATGACTTAGCCAACGTAATAGCTCTAATTTGATTCAAGTTACTACGTCCATGTTGTCATATATTTAATGAAACTCGTGGTTCATATGACGTTGATACTCGCCGTTGTCTGTTATTGGTCCATATGTATTCCGATGCATTTTTCTCTCGAAGACTCCACCATTATTTCATTTGCTTGCGATACGACCTACGTTTCTGCAGCATAAAGTAATACAGGTTGTCGGAGATAATGGTATAGCTGAATCTTTGTTTCTCAAGAGAGGACTTTCATCTCTGAAGTGCTTGTTTATACCGAAATAACCCTTATTCGCAAGCAGAATTCTCCGTTCAATCTGAATACTGTTTACGGCAGATCCGAGGTAATTAAATCCGTATACTAATTGTAAATTATAATGACTCTCCATTTTCACGTATTGCTCCAAGCGACTGGAGCCTCGTTGAAACCATTAACACAATCTTACCCTCACTTGCTCCCAACTCTTCTTTCGCCCATTTTTTTGCTGAATCGTAGCACATACATACTTGGAACCCTAACGACAAATAATACCAACGAAAGATTTTATTTTATATCTATTATCTTTGTTTCATCTACCACTGATGCTGCCCAAATGAAAACAAAAATAATTATTACTTCGTTCTGTCTTTTAAATGCAAACATAGAAAACCTTTAGATGCTTAATTCCGGCAGTCATAGTAAACTTTTCAACTCACATTAAAAGTTTCAAAGTCTATAAAGAATTTACTATTTCAACTAAATACTAAAAAGGCGCATTCTGCTTCACCCTGTTCGCAGTGAAGTAGTAAAAATATAGATATAGTGCTTATATGTAACGAGCGGTCCAAATACAGGCATCTTTTTAAATCATATGCTATTTTGACCCTGATAGATTCTTTCCGCACGAAATATTAACCATAAGGTAGAATCATACCTCAAACTTACATTACCTTACTTATTTCAAACTTAGTTCCAAAGTGAGTGCTGTGTTACCCAAACTGTGCGTTTGTTGAAATTAAGGTTTGGCCCACCGCGCGCGCTGTACGTCAGTTTGTGCAAAAAGTTCGAGAAACTGGGTTGCTAGTGGACGTGGAGTCAACGTCGAGAATCCAAATGCATTCACAGAGAGTGCCAGATTGATGTGGATTTTGCCATTTCAATCAACGGCGAGCGCTACAGACCCATGATTACGGACGTTTTATGGGCTAAAATGTAAGTGATGAACTTGGATAATATTTGGTTTCAGTAGAATTGCGCACCATGTCACACAGTTCATCAAAGAATCGATAATTTACGCACTAAGTTAGGTAATCGTGTTATCAGCCGTCTTGGCGATGTCGTGTTCTCAACCGCTTAGTGATGTTTCCTTGTGGGGTGCCGTTTTAGACTGGTACTATGCGAATAATCTAGAATAGATCCACGCCATTAAGGCTAACATTATCCGAGCCATTCGTGAGATTGAACCAGAAACCGCAAACAAGGTCTTGGAAAAAATCTTTTTGACAGAATGAGCTACTGCAAATCCAGCCGCGGCAGCCACATGAATGCAATCGTTCCATAAATAATTGGAATATATGTTATTTTCAAAAAAGTCATAGCATACAAAAAGAAATTAAGTTTAGACCATCTGGACCATCTGTTTTTAAAAGAACTAAAGTGCAAACGAAGCAAACGAAGCCATATTTTTTCCCGCTCTTTTGACATTTCTCTTCAGTAAGGTTTGCCATTTCATCATGGAAAGATATACGAGCCAACAACGAGTCGAAATTATTAAAATTTACTACCGAAATTTGGAGTCAGTGGCCTCAACTTTAAGAGCGCTACGTCCAATTTATGGTTTTCATAATCGTCCTACCAGATCAACAATGGAGCGTCTAGTGGAAAAATTTGAATCCACAAGCACAGTACAAAATGTTCCCGTGCCAGTGAGACAATGAAATGCCCGTAGTGTCGAGAATATTGCTGCCGCTGAGGCTTCAGTTCAAGAAAGCCCAAATGTGTCTCTCACACGTTGTCCTCAAGCGCTGGGCATCTCTGTGACGTCATTGTGGCGAATTTTGCGAAAATATCTTGGCCTACATCCTTACAAGATCCAATTGACGCAAGAACTGCAGCCGCTTGACCACCATAAGCGTCGTATGTTCATGAATTGGGCTGAGCAACAACTTGAAAATGATTCGGATTTTCATCGGAAAATCATCTTCAGCGATGAGGCTCATTTCTGGCTGAATGGCTTCGTCAATAAGCACAATATGCGTTATTGGTCAGACAGCAATCCACACGTAATCCATGAGTCATCATTGCATCCCGAAAAAATTACGGTTTGGTGCGGTTTATGGGCCGGCGGCGTCATTGGGCCGTACTTCTTCCGTGATGAGCAAGACCGGCACATTACTGTGAATGCGAATCGTTACCGTTCAATGATAACCGAATATTTTTGGCCCCAATTGGATAATATGGACTTGGAGGACATGTAGTTCCAACAGGACGGCGACGCAAGCCACACAGCGAATGCCACAATCAATTTATTGGAAACCAAGTTTGGTGAACGTGTTATCTCACGAAATGGCCCAGTCGATTGGCCGCCTTGGTCGTGCGATTTGACGCCGTTAGATTATTTCCTGTGGGGCTACGTCAAGTCTATGGTCTATGCCAACAAGCCAGCGACGATTGATGAACTTCGTACGAATATCGAACGTGAAATTGCAGCAGTATCGGCCGATTTATGCTTGAAAACCGTCGATAATTGGGTTCAGCGTCTTAACTTCTGCAAGCGTGCCCGTGGTGGCCATGCAAAAGAAATCGAGTTCCATACATAATGGCATCGAACGTACTTTCACAGGAATAACGAATTTCATTGGTATCTAAAACCGGGTTTGTTTTATTTAAAAAAAACTTTTGTAGCGCTCTTATTGAAAAACCCGTTACATACAACTACTACTTATACAAAACAACATCAAACTTTATAAATTCGTTAATACTTTTCATAGCTTTGGCTCCAATGAAATTGCCATCTTTTAGTTAATGTAAGAGGAATTCACAGTATAAGCTTACAAGGTCAGGTTGGTTTTTGTTAGAATAATAGACAATTCAGTTAAGCACACTGACTAATTTCGAACTCCGGCATGCCTAACTACTGTGCCTGAATTGATACCATTGGTTGATCATCAATCGTATATATGCAAACTGAATAATGCAATTTACATATGCGACTTAGTATCGATCGAAGATCCCTAAGGCCTAATTTTTGAGTGGAAAATCATCTTTGATCAACGATCAAACATAATTTAATTAATTAGCTTAATAGTTAATTGCTGTTTAAACAGTCAAAGTTGGGCATTTAAATTACACTGTGCGACACCAAAAACTATGATGGGGTTCTGTCAACGGATTCTGGTAGAATGGTCTAACAAAAAAATATACGTGTATCGGCGTTTTACCAGATCTGATCAGAATTTTTTTTAGGGCGGCTCAAAGTTTCCGCCCCTCGGAACTTTCCTGTAACATATCGGCATGCAAAATTGTGTGTTCCTTACTTCTGATTAACCCTCTAACTGTCACGTATAACCATAAGAGGGTTAATTTGTTCCACAAGAACTTTTATCTGAATCTTTTCTATAAAACTTCTGAACATTGTTTGCACCTCAGAAGTAAGGAACACATATGGAAAAAAATCTAATTTTGTCTCACAGTGTTATGATCAAGTAACCATATGATTTTGACAGAAAACAACAAGAAGAACAAGCACAAAGATTTTTTAATTGTTAATGTGTACAATTATAATCACCATCCTAGTTGAAAGAACAATAAAAACGTATCATTTAACTCGTAGTGCAGTTAGAACTTTATTTCTGCTCAAATATTGTCCAATTTCATTAAATATTCATATGCAATTGAATTGCATTGTATTGATTAGCAGATAAATGTATGTATACCGGTTATTTTTCGTAGCATTTGCCACTGTTGCCACATGTTAGTAAGATTATTTGACAAAGCACTGAAAAACTCCTTTCGTATTTAAAGTCAGATCAAACATAAATCAAAATCAACTGATTACCAATTTAAATAACCAGTCAAAAATTGACCCTAAGTATCAACACACACTGAAAGGCCCATAATTCCCACACAAGAACAGACGATCTAAATTTGATAAATTCGACTGTAGTAAATGTTTGAAAGATCTTTAAAATTCATCGATTTTAATGAAATTTTTCCTACATTTGATGAAACAAATTTTCAGATTTGAAAAATTAAAAGAACTTATACGTATTCCTATTACATTCCGATTCCGCACGGGTTTTAAGAAGCTCTTTAGTGACTAATAACACAATTGTGTAGCCTCCAGTGATGTATGAATGAGATGAATGTCGCCGACAGAAATTAAGCATTGATCCCACGTTCTGCAGCACGAGTATAACGACTACTCCACGTAAATGATGCAGTCTAGAAAACACTGGTGTATTCCAACTATAGTGCCCAAAAAACCGTAATTTTTTGGAAACCGGTTTTCGGTTTGTTCGAAAAATCAAAATTTCAAGAAAATAGTTTTCGTTTTGTTCGAAATATCAAGCTTTCAAGAAACAAGTTTTCGGTTTTTAATTTTGGCAAAAACCGGTGAAACCGGGTTTTTTCCGGTTTTTTGATTTAAAGTAAATTACATAAGTGCTACACAATATATATGTTTAGCGATAATTTCATATACTTATTAGTCTTTAGAACTCAACATGTCACAACTCTATTTAAATATGACAATTACGTTTTAATTTTAAATTAAAATTTAACTCATATTAAATTTGGAATGCATGTTTAATATAAAATTTAAAATTCAACTAATTTAAATACGAAAATCATATTCAAGTTTAAATCACTCATTTATGAAATAATTTTAATTTTTAAATTTGAAAAAAAATGTTTGGAAAGTTCAATTAATTCTTAAATAATATGTAGTTATTTCTTATTCAAGTCATAAAAACATTTTGAGATTTGATTAAAAAAAGTGTTTGGAATTGTCATTTAGAACTTTTTGGAACATAAAATTCCAAAATATCATTAGAATTCGAAAATCATTAAATTGTTATTAATTTGTTTAAGGATATGAACACAAATTAAGTAAAACCCGGTTAACCGACGTCAAATAACCGGTTTCCGGTTTGCTTGAAAATTGCCTTTTTAAAAAAAAAACGGCACACGGTTAAGAGTAAAATACCCGGTTTACCGGTTTCGGGTTTGGACACTCTAATTCCAATACGGATGACTGGAGATAACTGGGCGTAGTTCGCGACAAATATATGTAGATGGCGCTAAAGGAGTTAGTCCGAATTGAAAACGCCAATCATACACTTCATCGACGAATAAGTGTTAAACATTACTGTCGAGTACTACAATAGTAAAGTGTTATATGACGGAAATAAAGAGACTAGAATTGTCATTATCGTAATTTAAAAAACAAATTAGTTTAAAGTATTAACGATGAATGGAAAACAAAATTATAACAATATGTATTTTTAAATAATCTGCACTGCACACCTTTATATCTCAGTAACCTTCTGATCGACTGTATACGTGTTCGGCCTTCTTACTTTTCAGGTGTGTAGCCCATAATAATTTTGCATTAAAATCTCATCGTCAATTATGGATGACCCTAAATGTTATGGCCTCTGAAGGCAGAAAGCTCAACAACGCCCAATTGATACCTCATTTACAGAACACCACATTATTTGTGGCTTCTGGTGGTGACTTGAACTTGAGTTGCTGCGCCCTAACTGATGATGCCACCATTGAATGGTGGTTTCAACAAACATTCAGCTCGCCATGGATCAGGTTGGCAAACAATAGCAAAGAGTATCACATAAGATCGAGTATAGATCAATACGAGGGATATTATACGTGTTCAACAGCCTACAGTAATCAGGTAAGAAATTGTGCACAAGATGTGATGCAAAAAATAATATTTAGAAAAAGGAATCCATTACTATCAGTGGATATGTAAATATATTTATTGTTATACCCCTGTTTTTTGTTGCCAATATTCCCAAACATATTTAAGCCCTTTTTCCATAACATTCAACAGAAAAATCTAATATCTTATTGTGATTCCCTTTGTTTCCTTTTAGACTTTTCATGTGATTGTTACCACACCACCGGTAGTGCTGCAAGAACTTCCAATTTATGAAGGTATTATTGCCTCTACCATTAAGTATCAATGTCTAGTTACTGGTAATCCACGACCCATCATTACATGGTATCACAATGGTGCCCAGTTTAGTAGTTCGTTTACTCGTTATATTAATGGGAATGAACTGCTCATACCTTCTTTTGACCCCGAAGAGAATGGTATCTACCAGTGTTTTGCTCGCAATGTGGCCGGTGAAGTGTATACGGCCGGAGAAATACGCCTACGGAATCGTGCAGATGATAAACCAAATCCTCTTAAGAATATTCGTTGTTTTGCTCATACCTTCAACTCGGTGAATGTGACATTTGAATCTGAAGGATCTGTGGTAAGTTGCTGATGTTCTCATAACCTTAAAGGGCAAAGGAAATAATACTCGTGTGTTTCTTGAAACTTGCAGTCCTTATTCATAGTCCATATTGTGCAAACCAATCCGTTTCGTTGGATTTCACCTTATCCTCCCATGAAACTAAATGCTTCTTACATTATCATTGATAAGCATCTGCCATATATAAAACCCTTCGAGTTGATAACTCGCGTACTTATGACTACCTCAGAGATAAGTATGGGCAATAACCAAACCCAGCACGCCATTCAAAGTACTCTCAGAAGCTTGCCCGTAACTTGCTGCACCCAGGGATGTAAGTACCCTAAATAATTTGGGATGAACTTAATCCCAGATAATGACAAATGTTTCTATTCCAGTACCACCCCGTATTGTTCATTTTGGCAATAATACCTTTGTCACTTGGTCCCTAACGGATCTGACAAATAAGAAATATTTCATTTTGCAGTTTGCTACGAATTTCACCCAGCCCCATCCTGAAATTCTGCTGGGTCCGCAGTTGACGGGAACTCTGCAACATGTAAACTTAACATTGCAGGATATCAGCCATAAACTGACCCGAATTAAACCGCTAAATATGCCGGAATCTAAACGTATATTGAAAAATGCCATCACTAGTTACAGCGATAACGATGCCAGTGTTGCCAATAACTTGGAATCGGATGAAGATATCTATAGCTTGGTGTTACACGCCAATGTGACGGGATTGATGCTGACAAATTTCACCCGTTTAAAACTGCGTGTTCTGGTTATAACACCGGATAATGAGAATTTGGCTCAGGACTTTCGTTATGTCGAATGGAAGACGGTAAGGATAACTCATTATCTTATCTTTCTTATGGCCAGTTTTTCAGAGCGAGTTTAAACCGCGGATTACTAAAACTGAGATTAGATTTAATCTTAGTTTAACTGTCCATTCTCTTTTTCAGTGCACAGTTAACTACACCACAATTTTTTTACTCTGTCATGGCAATCTTGTGCAAATGTCCAATAAAGGGTCCGCCAAATAACTTTTTTTTTTTGAAAATGCTATAAAAAAAACTACTGAATATTTTCTCAAATTTCTTTTTTTTATTTGAAAGTACAATCCTTCCGGTTAATAATGGAAAATAATTTCATTCAAACGGCTGCCTCGGCTGGCCATGCAGTAGCCTTCACGATCGGTCCAATTTTTAAGCATATTATTGATTATGTGCAGCTGTATTTCACCAATGGCTTCACGAATATTGTCCTTTAAAGCGTAGTCCAACGGTGTCAAATCGCAGCTCCGAGGTGGCCAAGCGACATCAGCTCTGCGGCTGATAATGCGATCTTCAAAAACAGGGCGCAAAGCATCGAGTGTAGCACACATTCTGCAACATTACCATGATTTTCAAAGTAATGTCGCAATATTTTGCAGCGTTGTTCAAGCGTATACACAACCATATTCGTTCAGCGGAAGGATAAAACCAATTACCTGTCAAATCAGACATGAGCTAAGTGTTACCATTCACGAAATAAGCACCAGTTGAAAAAAAAACGTTAGATGGCGGACCCGCCATCTATTTGTCTTTTTTTGTTTTGGTAATTGGTCTATGTGGTTGCAGCTTCTTTTCTCCAACTTCTTCTTTTTATATGTGGCCCAATCAATTCAAGAACTGCATATACAGATGCTTTTGTTACACGAAATCTTACATAGAAGTCATTATCGCCAAGCAAATTGAAGTGACTTGTCCGGTCATTATTGTACGTTGTTTTCTTGTAACCTCATAACAAAATTCTTCGCACATTTCTTGGTCACTAATGTCTTCTAGATCCGAGAAAAATCTCATTTTCAAAACTCCAAAAAATATCAACAAAATGTTTTATTGTTTACTTACTTACTTATCCGGTCTCGGACAACCCCGGGGGGTCAGGGACCTTACAAAACGAAGATAACATATTTCGCCAACCAGTTCGATCTTTTGCTTTATCTCTCCAGTTGGCAATACCAAGTGTACGCAGGGATTCGTCAACCTGATCCCTCCAGCGGAGTCTTGGTCTTCCTATTTTTCGTCTTCCTTCGAGTTCGGTTTCGAAAAGCCTTCGCGCTGGTTCATCTTCATCCATTCTACTGACATGGCCTAGCCAGCGCAATCGCGTTATCTTGATCCGCTTAACTATGTCAATGTCAGGATAAAGCTCATACAGCTCATGATTCATGCGTCGCCGATACTCGCCGTTGTGCACTATAGGGCCATAAATTTTTCGGAGTATTTTTCTCTCGAAGACTCCTACAGATGTTTCGTCTGCTTGCGATAGGACCCAGGATTCTGCGCCATAAAGCAAGACAGGTTGAATGAGAGTCTGGTACAGCTGGACTTTTGTTACTCGAGAGAGGGCTTTATCTCTAAAGTGCTTGCTTAGCCCAAAATAACATCTATTCGCAAGCACAATTCTCCGTTTGATCTCAAGGCTGACGTTGTTGTTTTTGTTCACGGCAGATCCGAGGTATATAAATTCGTCCACTACCTCGAAGTTATAACGGTTATCAACGTTCACGCTTTGGTCTAATCGCGTGGAGGCCCTGTTCGTTGAAACCATTAATTTTGTCTTGTCCTCATTTACCGTCAGACCCACTTTTGCTGACTCCTTCTCAATTCTCGAAAAAACCGCAGTAACTTCTCTAATTGTGCGCCCAATGATATCTATATCATCAGCATACGCGAGCAGCATGTGACTTTTGCTGCTGATGGTTTTATTCATATTGACTGCAGCTTTTCTCATAATGATCTCCATTAAGATGTTAAAGAGATCGCACGATAGGGTGTCGCCTTGCCTGAGGCCTCGCTTAGTTTCGAAAGGTTCGGTAAGATCCTTACCAACTTTCACTGCGGATTTGGTGTTCGTCAAGGTCATCCTGCAAAGGCGTATGAGTTTTGCAGGAATACCAAGCTCAGACATTGCTTCATAGAGTTTCTCCCGTATCGGACTATCGAAGGCTGCTTTATAATCGATAAATAGATGATAGGTGTCGATTTGTTTTTCGTGTGTCTTCTCCAGGATTTGGCGTAGCGTGAAAATCTGGTCAGTTGTCGATTTTCCAGGCCTAAAGCCACACTGGTATGGTCCAATCAGGTCATCGATAATTGGTTTTAGTCTTTCGCACATTATACTTGATAGAACCTTATATGCTATGGATAAAAGGCTTATTCCACGGTAGTTGGCACAAATACTCGGGTCACCTTTTTTAAATATGGGACATAGTACACTGAGACTCCAATCGCCGGGCATGCATTCATCTAACCAAATTTTGCTAATGAGCTGATGCATGCACCTTATCAGCTCATCGCCGCCAGCCTTAAACAGCTCCGCCGGTAATCCATCGGCTCCTGCGGCTTTGTTGTTCTTAAGCCGGGCAATAGCTGTTCTGACCTCGTCTTGGTTAGGAGGGGGGCAATCGACGTCGTCGTCCATATTGTGATCGATTGTCCCATCGTCATCGGATATCTCAGGTACTAGTAGCGCGGAGAAATGCTCTCTCCATATTCCCAACATGCTCTGCACATCTGCGATGAGATTTCCGTCTTTGTCTTTACAGAAGGGGGGCCCTGAACCATGTCCATTAGTTCCGTTTTTAACTTTTTGGTAGAATTTTCGGGCTTCGTTCTTCCTTCTGTATGTCTCAATTTTCTCACCCTCGCGTTTTCTCCACTGCCGTTTCTTACGCCTAAAGAGACGGTTTACCTCCTTTCTCTTCTCCCTATACCGCTCAGTTGCAGCTCGCGTTGCAATTGACTGAAGCATTACCATACGTGCAGCGTTCTTTTCGTCATTTGCTATGCGACACTCTTCATCGTACCACGGTTTATTGCGAAGCGGTTTTTCGAAACCAAGTACGGTTGTTGCGGCAGTTTTTATAGAGTCGGAAATGGGTTTCCACTAAACATCTGCATGAATGCTAAAAAACCTACCCATGAGTCACTCACTAACAGTTTTGGCATTCAATTCACTGAATTCACCGTCAATGAGAACCAATGAGTGAGAGCAAAAGAGACTCGAGTTTGTTAAAGCATGAATTTCTTCGAATTCGTCTAACTTGTAGCATTCACACAAACTATGATTCACACTCAGCACAACCCGAACTCATTGAATTCGTTTGGTTCGTTTGGTTCACACTCAGCACAACCCGAACTCATTGAATTCGTTGGGTTCTGTATGAATTTGTGTTGTAAATAACAACGTTGGCGCGAGTGAGGCCAGTACTTGTACGAAGTAGTGGTGAGATTCATTTTTTTTAATAAATGAATTCGAATTATAGAAAATCATTCACCTATCCGAATTATGCGATGAAATCTTATAAAAGAAAATAATTTTTTTTTTCTAATTCTTTATATTAACTTGTTTTCTCTGTCTGCACGTCTGAAAAACTTTGGATAGATTTAAGTGTTTCAATAAATAAAGTTACTTTTTACTTTAAAAATTGTTCACTTTTTACTTATTAAAAAAAAATTAACTATTAAAAATCATTTTAGTTGAGTTGTTGTTGTCGTGTAAATTCAGAGATTTATGAAATACCTCGATTGTGCACAACTTCAATGGCTGTATAAGTTCATTCGAATTCACATCTGAATTCATGAATGATTTTTGAATTCATGAATCATCTGAATTCATGAATGATTTTTGAATTCGAGTGAACTCATGCTCAAGTCGCTACAAGCAACACAAAAAAAACAAACAACAAAGCATAAGTACATGCATGCAAAACTTTCAATGTAGTGGTGGCCATACATGACTATAGTGAATAACAATGACTCATCGTTCTCATTGCAAGTGGCCCTTAACTTTGTTGTTCGCTCTGTTACTGAATGTGAGTGAGTTCGAGTTCGATCGTTTTATGAGACGAATAAATCACAACCAACTACAACACAACTTCAGTGGCTGAATTCATTGTAATTCATACAAAGGTCTTTTTAACTCATGAATTCAAAAATCATTCATGAATTCAGATGCGAGTTCGTTGTGCGAATGGACTCATGCAGATGTTTAGTTTCCACTGCGCATCAGGATCGTCATCGGGAGGGGGTGGGTTCTGTGCCAAAAGTTGCGAGAGCTTCCTTGAGTAGGCTGTGGCTACCTCTGGTAATTGCAGCTTTCCGATGTCCAGCTTCCTCTGCGTCTGGTTTCGTACGATTTTCGCTCTACTTAATCTTGTGCGAACCTTTGCTGCTACCAGGTAGTGATCAGAATCGATGTTAGCTCCTCTGATCACTCGTACGTCCATTACACTGGATGAGTGCCTTCCATCAATTACCACGTGATCAATTTGGTTCCTAGTTCTTTGATCAGGGGATACCCAAGTAGCCTTGTGGATGTCTTTATGCTGGAATCTTGTGCCACTGATGACCATGTTTTTTGCCGCGGCAAAGTCAATCAGTCTCATACCGTTGTCGGAACTGTCAGCATGAAGACTGAAATTGCCAATAGTTGGATTAAACACATTCTCCCTTCCTACTTTGGCATTAAAATCTCCTAGTACAATCTTAATGTCATGGCCAGGGCAGCGGTCATACGTTTCCTCTAGGAGCTCATAGAATATGTCTTTGGCATCATCATCTTTCTCTTCTGTCGGGGCATGCACACAAATTAGGGAAATATAAAAATATTTCGCTTTTATGCGGATTGTGGCTATTCGTTCACTCACAGGATTGAACCTAGAGACTAGATGTCGCAGTCTTTTGCCAACTACAAATCCACAACCAAATTCATGTTTTTTTTCATGGCAACTGTAGTATATATCGCAGTTTCTTTTTCTTGTGCAGCCATGTCCTGTCCATCGCATTTCCTGGATAGCGGTAATGTCAGCCTTATAACTTTCGAGGACATCTGCCAGTTGGATACTTGCACCGGATCTATATAGAGTTCTTACATTCCAAGTGCATATCCGTAAATCGTGGTCCTTATAACGTTTGCGGGGGTCGTCAACAAATAGGGGTTGTTTATGTTTTCTGTTTCGTTTTTGTATTTTCACTGCCATTATGAACGGTGGCGGGAGGCAAACCCAGCCCACCGGGTTTTTGCATTTTACCTACTGCCAGGATATTTGATTGCAGCCGCCCATTATGGATCAGACGCTGACCAGGATGCGATATGTTGAACCTGGATTTTCTTCTTTTAGTTTCTATCCGCCGTTGGCCCGTATGTTTGGCTCATCCGCCTTCTAAGGACAAAAGAATATGCCCGATTGTTTGATGAGCTTCAGTGACATCAGTCACCTACTATACCTGATTTGAAGCTCATTTGTTTCGCCTTCTCACTCTAGCTAGCTAACGGAGGTTTCCGAAAAGCCATTGCCCAGGACATACTGCGTGGAAGTAGTGAGCTGCTTGGACTGCCCAATGAAGGAATCATTTCTGGCCACTCCCAAGTGAATGGCAATCAGAAACTTTCCACCTCCACGGACAGTCCCATGTTTTATTGTTTACATACACAAAATTCTTCTTCTTGTTTTTCATTGCTGCTGTCAAAAGCCAACACAATCTAAACTAAGTTTAACTCGCACAAATTGGTGAGTTAAACGTAGTTTTACCTTTGACTGAAAAAATTAAAATCTGGTTTAAACGTAGTTTAACTCATATCCGAAGATGATCTCCGACTGAAAAACTGGACATTAGTGTTTAACAGAGGTTTAACTACACCATTTCCAATTGAAATTTGAAAAAATCAATTGAAATTTAAAAATTCTCTTTGAAATTTGAAATTCATCAATTGTATTGAAATTTGAAATACATCAATTGAAATTTGAAAAACATCAATTGAAATTTAAAATATATCAATTGAAATTTGAAACACATCAATTGAAATTTAAAAGACATCAATATAAATTTAAAACACAACAATTGAGATGTCAAATACACCAATTGAAATTTAAAAATCTAATACATAAAATCGGTTAATAATTTTTAAATTTCAATTAATGTCTTTCAATTTTCAATTGATGTTTTTTAAATTTCAATTGATGTATTTCAAATTGCAAATATAATTTTCAAATTTCAATTGATATTTTTCAAAATTAAATTGATATTTTTCAAATATCAATTGGAAATGGTGTAGTGGTTCCTATGTGTGACTAATGGTTTATTCCTTCAATTTCAGGTCGTTAACGATACCGGGGAAGTCATTGCCACCCCTTATCATTTAACCATTGTAGAGTCACGAATGCTGATCTTTCATTTTCAAGAAAGTTTCAATGAGACATGTATCCAAGTTTGTTACCTACAAATTCATTATCCGCGCATTGTCAAGGACGAACGAAAGTGTGATCACGGAACGATAGTCAATTCAGAATTGGAAGTTACAAAACTACGACCCAATACACACTACAGTTTCCATTTCTCCAGTTGTGACACCAATCTATTCTATGGTCAATTAGATGTGGTTACTTTGCCCGATCCACCGGGTACCATTAGCAATCAAAGAGTTACCCGCTATCATGGTTTGAAGTTGAACTGGGATCCACCATTGCAGCCAAATGGAAAAATACATCATTACAATATTCTCTGGACGTTGGGCAACGTAACACATGAGGCGAATGTAATGGACTGTAGTGTGTGCTATTACAAGGTAAGTATGAGGGATTATTTCATTGATTTGGAAAACTAATTCATATGTTCGCTTGCAGTTCCCTAATATTTCGGAATCGGCTAAAATCAATATATCAGTAAGAGTTGTAGGAGAAACTGGCGTCGGTGCTCCCATTTCCATTGACCTGCGTAATATTAATCATCGTTCTTTGGAAATCGAAAGTTCCAGTTCTACTTCCGAAGTATACAGTGGCATTGCTATTGGTTCTTTACTTTCCATAATTTGCATAATCGGTTTCGTCTTGTTAATAATATTTCAACGAAAGCGTTTTAAGGACCGCCAACATGGACCCACCCATCTCTCCACTCCCACAGACATCAATTTCGGGAACTTGAGTAACATTGGCTTACCTACGGGCAGTGCTGGTGGCCTTAGTTCCAATACCATGCCCCCAGATTGCCACGAAATGCAGACATTAATACCCAGAGCTGTGGGACGACACATCGACATCTTGGGAAATGATCGTGCCATATTTGAGACTACTCAACTGCCCAATGGCAGTTCCGCATACATTGTGAGACCCATTCCGGAGAATATGGAAAGCACAAACAATTCCTCAATTCTAAGCGAATTCTATGTGGGAGCCGAACATAATTTATCGTCTATACCCTTGTGTCAAATAAGTCCACAGAAGAAGGTTAAAGGTGTGATATCAACGGGTCCCGAAAACAATCAAAAGCCATTTTTCATTCCATTCAAGACCACACCTCCTAGCATTGTGGGCTTACCATCACAAAACAAAAGTTCCTCATCTTTTGCTGCCAACAGTTGTGTGCCCACACCAAACTCCATGTCATTGTCCACGATGCCAGTGGAGGTATTGCCAACGGTGTCATTTAGTGGCTCACGACGTAGTAGTAATTTAAGTCGTAGTAATAGTAATGGCAGCAGTGCCACTAGTTCTATAAAATCTAAACAGTTCCATGCAAATTTTCCCAAACATTCCACATCAATCGATGGCATTTGTCTGCTGGACGAAGAAGAAGCGGCCGCTACAATTACACCGACGACCGAAATGGATATCACCGTAGAGGTGCTGAGGAATGGTTTTCATATCAGTGGAGAGGTAAGTGAACTGATTTTTAAATGGGTACAAAACCCGGTCACTTTCTGTGACCGAGTGGCATTTTGTATGGGAATTGAATTAAATTGTTTTTGATTGTTACTGACGCAATTTCACTGATTCGCTTTATTATATTTATACGAACTCGTAACGGGTTCGAAACGGATCCGCCAAATAGCAAATTTTACTTGTCTATGATTTTACTGACTTGTAACGGGTTCGAGACAGATCCGCCAAATCTCAAATTTCATTGATTCGCTTTATTATATACTCATATTTTACTTTTTTATTATTTTACGGTTCCCTAACGGGTTCGAAACGGATCACTATGCGTTTTTGTGCACACTGGGATTGCATTATTCTGATTATTTAGTGGTAGTTTCATTAAAGTTTCAAAGTAACGTAATGGTTTCATCGGTAGTTTCGTTGGCGCAATGGCATAGTTTCGTTGATGCAACAATGTTTCGGCGATGTAATGACTTTGCATTGATGTTACAAGTATTTAATTTCTCAGGGAACAGTTTAATATTTATCGTTACTTTTATTAAATCTACAAACGAAAATGTTCATTACTTCAACGAAATATTATAAAGTGTGTGTATTAGGGTGTACTGAATACTTTTTTTGGAGAGGTAGGGTGTGCTGAAAACCGCTTTTTTGGAATTTCAACTGTGGGGGTCTCAAACGACGAGTAATAAAGAGGTGATTACGGAAACGTCAAACTTTTTTTATACGAGGGTACTTATAGTCCCCTACTTGTCGTTGACGTTCCGATTAGTAGTACACTTTCGAAAAAGAATTTTTCGACAATATTGGGCTCAAGTAGAAAAAAATATTTTCAAATCTTTGACAGAACATTTTTTCACGACGTCTTTTTGAATACTTTATCATGCATATTTTTATATATTTTTTTTTTTATATAATATTTAGACAAAATATGCATGATAAAGATTTCAAAATGACGTCGTGAAAAAAATCCTCTGTCATAATTTTGAATATATTTTTCGATAAAATCTGTAGGCACGGATAGGGCAATCTATCAATGTGAATACATGTAAACAACACACATCGTTAGCATCACATACGTGGTTGTTGTACAACTATAGTCTCTGCCTAAAATAAGTATGTAGCGGCAGCGAACAAACAAGCTGGTCGTCGTCGCCAAAGAGTATTGAATAGTATAGAGAACTCATGAAACGAATTTGTACGACTCAAAAGCACTGGCGACATCTGGCGGATGATTTCAAACGTATTACTCTCTTTTTGTCATAACTTGGTCCATTCATAATTTTGATGTGAAACATCATTGATGCCTTTTGAAACATTTATGCTTTTTGTATTGTTTTATGTAATAACATTGTCGAAATGGTGCATTTATATTGAAATAGTCTATAAAGAGAATATGACTCGTTTATGCTGTTTTACTCAGACTCTCTGCACGAGAGCGGAAAAAGAGTGCAATAAGTTCTCTATACAATTCAATACTTTTTGTTGTCGCTCTGTTAATGACAAAACAAAAGCAAGTATTTCAGTGAGCTAAATATTGCTTTTTATTCAGTTGTATGAAAGCATTCAAACAAGCAGCTCGTCGTCGCTCTGTTTATGACAAAACAAAAACAGTTATTTCAATGAGCTAAATATTGTTTTATTTATTTTAACAATATTACATCTAATGTTAAAGCAGATGTAAGAACAAAGAAAGTGCTATAGCAAAAGAGCCTTCAGCACAAAAACTATTCTTTTTTTTTATTTGCCAATGTAACATTCACTAATGTGTTCATAGAAATCGAACAGGTACTGTGTAACAAAAAGGTGTTAACACATCGCCCGTGAGTTCGAACACTCATTGTTTTTGATGTGTTAGCATCTATAGCCGTGGGTAGGGACTTAACTCACAAAGTGAACACATCCAAACACAGTTTGTCCGACTGAATTTGATTGTTTGGCGTTAAACTCCTCCGAAACGGCTGGACCAATTTGTATGACATTTTGTGTGCATAGTGGTAGGTTTCAGAATCGGGCAACATCTATTTTTCAGACCACTAAATGATAAGGGTGACCCAGCCCTATGTAGAACACAGATTTGTCCAAATGCGAAACACAGTTTGTCAAACTGCGAAAAAAACACACACTGATGTAGCGGCAGCGAATAGTTGTCTTGTGTGGGTGCGGAGCACTCTCAGAGCAACGAGAATAATGACGTGGTTATACGTATATAAAAATGATATAGCAAGAGAGCAACGAAAATTGTGTGAACTTGTATAGCGTATATACGAACGTAACAATGTATGTGTGTTCATGTGTCTGTTGCTTTGTGGGAATAAAACAAAAAGTATTAATCATGAAAATAATGACACATGTTCTGGCACTGGTCTTTAAATAATTTTAAGTATTAATATTAGTTACATGTAACGTCATCATGTGATTGAAACCGGGTTTTTGTTTTCCAATGTAACGTTTACTAATGTGTTCATAGAAATCGAACAGGTAACGTGTAACAAAAAGGTGTTAACAAATAGCCCGTGAGTTCGAACACTCATTGAATCTTTGTACATATGTTCATCATGACACTTCATTTGAGCCCCATATTGTCCAAAAAAATAATCTCTTCAAACTTCAATAGCCGGTGGGGGACTATAAGTACCCTCGTATAAAAAAAGTTTGACGTTCCCTTAAATATCTCTTTAATACGCGTCGTTTGAGACGCCCACATTTGAAATTCCAAAAAAGCATTTTTCAGCACACCCTACTGTACATAGCATCCACATACATAGCTATTCAATGCACTAACGAAAACTGTTTTATGGATGCCACGAACGTTTATTCTTCCATTGTACAACTTTGATGTTTTTAAAGATTTATATTGACATTTTCTAACTTCTTTCATTGCAGGATTCAAGACAAAACCACACGGCCACCCATAAACAGTCTACATTTAAGCCCTCATCTCCGCCAACATCGTCTAAGCATAACCATCATCACAATAATAATAATGCAAAACATAAAAAATCTACGAATTTATCAAAAAAGCCACCACAACCATCTCTGGAATTAACTGCCACCACGTTGACAACGAATCCACAAACAAAATGCCCGGCATTTATAGTTCCTGCCACCGCAACAACGAACTCATCAGTGTTGTCCAACAAATCGCATAAAAGTAGAGCCCCACAAAACACAAAATCCAAGTCGAAATCAAGTGTTATAGAACCCAATGTTAGGCATCTAAATATGGATCCGAATGGTTGATCCAGGCCCTACAATACAAATCCATTTGTAATTCTCTCTCCCGCAGCTAACCAATAACACTCAGCCGTATTTATTTTAGAAATCTCGTAACACAGTGATACGTAAATTGTAACCATATAAATATAAAAATAGGACGAAAACAAAATACATAATAACTAATCCGTACATTCCAAATAATGTACATTTTATAAATGTACATTATTTACTTTACTTTACACACACATACATTCATATTTATTTATCATACACAAACAGTAGCAACATTTTTAAATTGTTTTCATAACAATTTTGTAATAGCATTAAAAGTAGATCGTACATACACAGATAGTGTTACATTGAGGGGGGAAGTACTCATTGATATTCTTAGGCTTTTTCCTATACTTTCATACCCACAAATTCATTCGCAATCTGGCAACTCTGAAAAGCAATTTAAAATATATTGAAGCGGAAATTGTACGCCAAAATTTGATACATTTGAATTTGAAACAGGGCGTAACAGCTCAGTTTAATATATAATTTATAAGTATATTTAATGATATGTTCTAAGTCGCTTGGTATATTCCAACGTGCTCCAATATAGAAGATATTCCCTAGTCTTGGCAGCACATCCGCTGTGTTCCCTGAAATTTCCCGGAAACCATATACTTGATATAATTTGATCATCGTATGGGTGATCGTTTAAAGATCAGCTGAAGTCCAGAATTGATGTTGATTTTAGTAAGACTGATTCCAGGCACTTCATAGCCGCCTGCTTATCGGATAAGGCATTAATCTTCGTTGCTCCTAAACGATTGTTCTTCAGCAAAGTGGTAACGTCGCCATAGCCAACATTTTAGCCTGATGAACGCAACAATCATCAAGTAATCTACAATAAGGTGTAGTTACCTAGAATATAAACCTGATAATTCAGTTCCTTACCATCATGTAGATTTTCACATTTCCCCCTACATCAGGAACTTTTTCATTCTAGGAACTCCTTTGTTGAAACCTCTTACGTTTAGGCGACACGCCTAAGAAAACTCGAAACACCATCCAACACTTTCCCATGACTGAATTCTCAATTGCCTTAACCTAATGGCAGATGTGGCAGCAATCTTTTTTCTTATAATGTCCACTGGAAAACATCGTCACCTCTGTCTAAACCCTAGTCAGCAGTGCACAATAGAGGGTTTCGTAAGCGCTATACATATATCTCTTACAAGTTTAAAACTCCATCCTTTTTTGCCCGTGTAACTATTTTGGGTCTGAAACTAATGCCCAGATATTCAAAACGATTGATTTCATGGTGTGTATTTTATACCTTCGGGTAAAGAGGATCAGCTCGGTCTTGGCCGAGTGTAAACTCTGATCTTTTTTTACGTTCCCATCTGCACAAAGTCCTGAAGTTAATCGAGATATTGTCTTTAAGGGTACTTGGATGCTTGCGGTTTATTGATATTGCCGGGTTGTCCGCTTAAGCTACAACTTTTCCACCCGTGGCATGTCTCCTGTTGAGCAATTAGCATACTAACCCCTAATGATTAACCGGACCAACCGTTTTTAATCGAGAAGAGGGATTTTGACCCAAAAATCGGGATTTTTTTATTTAACATTTAATTAAATACAAATACAAAATTAAGAAATAGTTAGATTTTATTTAAAAATAACTTATACATATATTTTTTTCGATTTATTAAAAATTTACGGTTTGGCGAAGTGTCAAAACTCTTTTATCGACGTCAAAACACTGTTACCTACGGCAACTGGCAAAAGTTGTCATACATAATATCAATTTTTAACTGAAGTTTTGTTGTCATCCATAGTCGAGTATATAGCCATGAAAAAGCTTCTCAAAATACCGTTCGGAATCAGTGTAAAACTGTAGGTCCCAATCAGTGAGTTCTCCCCGGTCCCTTCATGGGATGTAATGGGAAACAATTTATTTAATCGACCCATAAGATGCTCTGGGTACTTTGCTTCAGTTGTCAAAATACATGGTATCGGAGCGTCAAAATTTCCGAAATTTTATTTTCGATACTTGCTACGGCAGCTGGCAAAAGTTGTCATACATAATACCAATTTTTATCTGAAGTTTTGTTGTCATCCATAATCGACCCATAAGATGTCTGGGTATCTTTGCATCAGTTGTCAAAATACATTGTATCGAAGCATCAAAATTTCCGAAATTTTGTTTTCGATGCTTGCCCGAGACTCTTTCCCGTTAACATGAATACCACTATCATGTTTGTATAGTATAAATTGTATAAGTATATATATATACGAGGGCGGATCAATAAGTCCGTGACTTTTGGAATGAAACACAGTTTTTTTGCAAAAAAAAATTATTTTTCAACATAATTTCTTTTAGCTCAATACACCTAGTCCAACGTTTCTCCACCTTTTGTTTCCCTTCCAAAAAATAGGATTTTTCGAGGTCTATAAAATAGGCATTTGTTTGATCAATAATTTCATCGTTGGAGCTAAATCTCTTTCCACCGAGCCATTTCTTTAGGTTTGGAAATAGTCACTAGGGGCTAAATCCGGAGAATATGGCGGATGAGGTACCAATTTGTAGCCCGATTCATGGAATTTTGCCATTGAGACTACACAATTTTGCACCCGTGCATTATCTTGATGAAAAATAACTTTTTTCTTGGCCATATGGGGTCGTTCTTTTAAATCCTCGTTAAATTGGTCCAATAAGTTGGCATAATATTCGCCGGTTATTGTTTTCCCCTTTTGAAGGTAATCGATGTGGATTATGCCGCGTGCATCCCAAAAAACTGTTGTCATCAGCTTATTGGCCGACAAACTTACCTTGGCCTCTTCGGAGCCTGTTCACTCGGAGAAACTCATTGTCTAGATCCATGATCCATGTTTCATCCACAGTTACAAAATGCCGCAAAAACTCCTTTCGAATTGCGAAACTCCAAACAATCCTTTGAAGTTGTCACACGATTACGTTTATTGTCAATTGAGAGCAAACGCTGCACCCATCTTGCAGACACCTTTCTTAAACCCAACCGATCATTTAAAATCGAAACCACACTTCCATATGAAATACCTATGGCATCAACAATCTCTCACACTTTTACTCTTCGATCGGCCAACACCCTATATTGGATTTTGTCGACATTTTCGGGTGTATTGACCTCAATTGGCCGCCCAGAACGTTCAGCGTCAATTGTACTTGTGCGACCACAACGAAAGTCAGTAAACCAATTTTTTACCATTGAAATCGATGGTATAGAGACCCCATTGTATTTATCAAGCTTTTCCTTAGTTTGATTGACGTTTTTTTCGCAAAAAATAATGTTTAATGAGAACTTGAAATTCTTTTTTTTTTATTTTTAAAAAAATGCACGAGGTTGTATGTTTGAACAGCTGTTAAACGCAAAGTAAATGACAGAACTTGCTCAAAATTTGACAGTAGTCTTTTAACAGACGGTACTTGAAGGGAGCAGTGTTGCATTTCATATAGCTGCGAGGGAAGTTCGAAAAGTCACGGATTTATTGATCCGCCTCGTAATTACATTTTTCAGACCCCAATCATTCCAATACTTGTGAGGGGGATATTAATGAAAAGCTTTTCTGAGACTGTAGGACAGCTGAAGAATTCAACATTCGGAGTACTTCTCTAATGTAACACAAAAATTCTGATTGTTTTTTTTTTATTTTACTGTATCTGTCTGTTGTAATAAAATAATTATGAATTTCATATGATTGAGGCTAATTGTTATAATTTTTTTTAATGTTTTTAGTTTTTAATTGAAATAAAATAAAATAATTATTTTTTACACTTTTTAACTAAAATCAATTCTAACCAAATACAATTTCACTGCAATAGACTAAAATCAAACAAAGCAATAACACCGGTCGACAAAATATTTTTACATAAAATTGCCGAGTAAAATTTGAATAAAAATTAAGTTGTTATTTGACAATTTTAGTAGAGACCCTAAATTGTCGCTCCGTGTTATTGTTCCATACCTTCAACTTATGTACACTCGTACATATTATCCCCACAATTGCAATAGTAAACCATTTTCTTAATTATAAATATTCATAATGAATTTATTGTATTTTATTTATATATTTTTTATTGATTTTGATTGTTACATTCCTTAAGTATATTATTATTTAAATGTTTATCATTGTTTGATTGATGGATGCAATGAGTTAATTTTAAGCCTGAGCTTTTTATAATACTTGTTTCATACGAATATTCTGATTGTTTGTAATTTTGCGTTTTGAAAATTAACCATAGATATCCAAATGTACCTGACACTGATTTTGTTTTTAAATTTGAAAGATCATTAAAATAGCCTGTCTGTCATTCAACTATTACAATAGTATATGTTTAAGTTCTTGTTCTTTTTTAAATTCTATTAGCAATTGCATTTGATATAATTGTATATAATAATCTGGTATAATATTTCTTTAATTGATTTCGATGTAACTCCCTGTTGGATTATACAGAGATGGGACTAAAGCTATCCACCAGGTGTCAACTTGAATGAGATTTACAGAGGCGTCTCCTAATTCGTTCCAATATGCAATGCTAAAAAATTCGATGTAGGATGCTTAGGATGTCCCAAAAAGTTTTTCTTTTTCGATTTTCATGGTTGGTCAAGCTTGATTGGAAAGCTTATAGGTTCAAGTATTTTTGAGATTTTTTTCATATTTTGCGGAACACAAGTCGAATTTCCCCCAAAAATCGGGTATTCCGGACGTTTTTTGAATTTTACTTAAAACTCGGTCAATAACCACGATTTTCTTAGTTTGTAAGTCAACATTTTTAAAGCAAAACGTTCAAATTTTTATTATACAGGGTGGGCCAAATTGGACTGACTGATTTGAAATGCTTATAATTTTTGTATTTTTAAATATTTTTATTTAATTTTTTTGGCAAATGAAAGTATAAATTATAAATTTTTTTTAAGCTAAGTATGAAAACTTACATCTTTTGGATGGCGTCCATTCTCCTGTTGGCGGTTAATGGCTCTACTCAATACATTTTGCATTACGTTGCGCAACGTTTCTGACTGCAATTGAGCAATTTCTCTGCGATTATTCTGCTTTAGCTCCTGAATATTTTGTGGTTTGTTGACGTAAACTCGTTCCTTCAAGAAAGCCCACAAAAAAAAATCTGGGGCCGTCCAATCTGGAGAACGAGGTGGCTACGCGAAATCTGCATTTTTTGAAATTATTCGGTCATCGAAAAGTTCTCGCCGAATTGCCATTGCGGTATGAGCTGTAGCTCCATCTTGTTGGAACCATATGTTACGATTATTGAGAACTATCGGACGTAAAAAATTTTCCAACATGGTTCGGTATACCACCCCAGAGACGGTTTCTGGCTCATTAAGTTCATTTTCGAAGAAATATGGACCAATAACTTTATCAGCCATGATTCCACACCAAACAGTGCATCTGGCAGGGTGTAATTGTCGCTGATGCAATGCTCGGCTGTTCTGCTTATTCACATATCCATTTAAATGAAATGTGAAAATGTGTGAAAATTTTCCTTGCGTTGTAACAATTGATCGTCCGGAATCGTAATAAAATTCAACAATTTTTACACGTTCTTCCACTGAGTCTGATGTCATTATAAAATTTTATAAAATTCTGTATTATTTGCAAAAAAAAAAATAAAAAAAATTAAAAATACATAAATTATAAGCATTTCAAAGCAGTCAGTCCAAGTTGGCCCACCCTGTATATGCATAAACCACTAGTTTTGGAAATGATTTTCCTGAATAAGTTACAACGTATTACATTTTTTCGTAAATTTTGGATACATTTAGTTAGTAACGCTTTGTAACTTCTAAAATGTCTATGCAAATTTAAAAAACTATTGATGCATTCTAAAAGACGGATAAATTCTAAGCAATTGTGTAGAAAAAAATTTTAATTCGCTGCTACTGTTCCAGAGTTATACCATTTTAAAGCCTTTTTCCCATTGTAGGAACCTAAAAATATTATAAACTGTTTGCCAAACACTGTATTCATGAAAGTAACGACAAAGAGTTACAAGCAGAAAAAACGACCCCAGCAACATATTGCAGGAAATATATATATGCTTGAAAGCTATCATATATATGGTTCCTGCAATATGTTGCCGGGGCCATTTTTTGCTACGTGTAATTCTTTGTCGTTGGTTAGCGCATGTAGATTTTTCAATAATACAATGTGTAAAGCAAATCAGATGAAAAAAGAAAAATAGTTTATAAAATTATTAGGTTCATACAATGGGTAAAGAGTTTTAAAGTGGCATAACTCTGGAACAGTAACTGCAAATTAAAATATTTTTTTACAAAATTGCTTGGAATTTACCAAACTTTTAAAGTACATCATTAGTATTTTAAATTTTCATAGAAATTTAAAGCAAATCCGATGCAAATATAGCATACAGATTATAATATTAGTAGTTTGATACAATGGGTAAAAGGCTTTAAAATGGCATAACTCTGAAATAGTAACAGCAAATTCAAAATTGCTTGAAATTTATTCGTCTTTTAAAGTGCATCATTAGTTTTTTAAATGTTCATAGGAATTTTTAAAGGATATAAAGCGTTATTTACAAAATGTACCCAAAATTTTCGAAAAAATTTAATACGTGGTACATTATTGAGGAAAATCATTGCCAAAACTGGTGGTTTTATGCATATACAATAAAAGTTTGGACGTTTAGCTTCAATAATGTTGATTAACAAACTAAGAAAATCGTGGTTTTTGACCGAGTTTGAAGTAAAATTCAAAAAACGCCCGGAAAATTCGATTTGCGCTTCCGAATTGCGATCCACTTCCACTTCTGAACAAATTCTCAAAAATACTTTACCCTATAAGCTTTCAAGTAAAGCTTGAGCAAAAAAATAGATTTATTGATGGGACTCCCTAAGGCTGCTTACTGTGACGGCATGAAATATCGCCAAAAAGAAAAATGACCCAACAAATTTATGAAAAATTGCGCAATTTTTGAAATTGGGTCAATATATCAAAAATTACATATACAATTTACCCCACAAATAAATGCAAAATTACGCAAAAGAAATATGAAAAATCGGCTAAAAAAATTGGACTAATTTTCCATAAAAAATTACCCAAATATTCATATGAAAAATAGCCCAAAATCATAGTGCGAATGAAGTAAAAAATACAATACAATACATACACAAAACTTCAATATGTGAAAAATATTAAATCTCAGCCATTTATAGTCAGACTTGGTTGCAATTGGCATCCATAGATAGATCTTCAAGAAGTCCAGACGTGAAAGTTGTTTGGTTTTTTATTAATAAAATGTGAAAAAGTATTTCGAATAAGTACCGCGAATAATCGCTAGATTTGTTTCGAAATAATTTTTAATATCTTGTAAGTTTCGCAGGGGAAAAATTATCGCTAAATCGCGAGATTTTGTATCATGCAATTTTTCTTGAAAATAATTTTATATTGTGTTTAACAGTGCTATTCTCGAAATCATGACAACCGTCATTCATGAGTTTATTGTCATTGAATTCTTGTCATTGGCATTTCAATTACCTATTCTGGAATTGCTGTGACAAGTTTAATGCTTTTTGTTTTAAAAATAATATCATTGTTACCAAAACTAAAAACTACATTATTAAAAGCTTTTCTGTTTGTTGAAAACAATACAAATTCATAATTTTTCAATCTAGCAATCAATACCTTTGCCTAACAAATAATTATTACTATGGATGGGGTTTTCATGCTTTCTAGGAGCAATATGCTCCTAAAACATGCTCGTGAAAGATAAAAATTTGCCTAAAAATTTAAAGAAATGCTTTTAGAAATATGCACATTGAAATTCAGCAATAATTGTCAATAAGGTCTAATTACCAGCCTACGACGGAACTTACAACTTGGTAAAAAAACGAAATTAGAGAAAAATAAAGAACACGAAAAATTATTTTTATATCAGTCGAATATGAGGCTTACAGCTTCGAAAATACGGGTCCATTTAGGCGCGGCCAAACACAGGCAAGTGTGGTTATTGAAATGAAACGCATTCTTTACGCGATTTGAATGATGTCTTTAGTTTTGTGGTGCGTTATCTGGGGACTCAAATAACCCTAATTAACCACGATATAGCGGGATCTTGTGAATCGGAAACGAAGCCGGCGATTGTTATATAATTTTTTGGCCTATTTTGAGGCCTTCTACAAAGAAGTACATAAAACCAGCAAATCGTCCTCGCAATACTTGTTTGTACCAAGTGCGTTGCATAGGTCCGTCATTCAAGAATTTCTACATAATTTTGAATCTCTCCCGAAGACTGACAATTTTGCATAATTTTTTTAAATATGAAAAAAATATGCATTTAGAGAAAATAAAGCATTCATCATAAAAATATGCACCAACAAGTCAATATGGGTTTGCTGCAAAGTGTGTGATTCGGCAAGATAATTTGTGTAATTTCTTTTAGACTTTTGAGAAAAAACTTGGATTTGCATGGAAATCCCATCCCTACTTATTACCAATTAGAAAAATTGCTACATAAAAATAATCTTTAAAAGGAGAGTCCTAACAACAAATTAACCAATTTTCAGTGTTTCCAAGGGTTTTAGAAAACTTGGTTCAATTCACAACGTAATTTTTTTCCAAAATCGCCAAATCTTTTTAGCATATGCATTGAACTAACTTTTCTAAAATCCCAGGATATCGTTATAAATTGGCTAATTTATCGTTTGGGCACTCCGTTTGCGAGATATAGCCATTTTTCTAATTTTGTGCTGTTTATATACACATTTTTATTGTCATGTGCTATTGAGAAAGTTATAACTATCATTATCAACTAAAACAAAAAGAGCTTTCTTTCATTTGACATCCAGAATAGCAAATTGAAGTTTTTGTCACAAATGTATTTACTATCACGACAAATACGCTTGTCACTCGGTCGAGAATAGCACTGTAAGTAAAAATTTGTTTCATATTGTATTGAAGCACGCGTTCGCAGGGGAAAAATTAATTCTCCAAAATAGCGCGATTTTTTCGAAATAATTTTTCATATTTTGTTTTAGCGAGCGCCGCTAAAGGAAAGTTACTTAAAAATATCATGCTATTCTTCTTGAAATGAGTTTTATATTGTGTTTAAGTAAGCGACGCAGTCAAAAAATCTCGCGATTTTTCGAAATAATTGTTTCATATTTTGTTGAAGCAAGCGCCACAGTTGAAAATTTGTTTGTCCAAAATCATGTGATTTTTTCAAAATAATTTTTAATATCTTATTTTTTTTTTGTAAGTGTGGCGGGCAAAAACTTATTCCCCCAAAACATCGCGACTAACTTTAAAGTTTTTTGGTTTTACTCGAGATTAAAAGCTCAACTCGCCAATTACTCAATTTGTAGTAGTATGTATAGTAGTTCTTATTACAATTCTTGGATTTTAGTTTGTATAATTATATTTAATTTTTAATACATATTATCTTTGAATTTATTTTTTTGCCACACTAAAATTTATATTCAATATTTTCCATTGGAAATACTACGTGCACTTCAAATACGATGCTTTCACTGGCGTCTTACTGTACAGAATAGATAAGTACGGTATCGTGCAGTCTCGCTCCAAATAAGAAAAATCGTCCACGAATTTCGGAATTATTCAGGATTGTTTTTTGGCTATTTTCGTATCTACAATTATGAAATATTGCCCACAATAGTTCTTTTTCATATTTAATTTAATGAAAAACATCAAAATGGGCAATTTTTCACAAACGTATTTTTGGGTAATTTTTCGTACAAAAAATCGCCCAAAGGGTTAAAATAAAGTAATGCCCACAATTTATGGAATAAGACCCACTTTGTCTGGGCGATATAAGAAGTACACCGCAAAAATTAGCGGGTACTGCTTTGGGTACAGGGTGAAATATGGCATGAAAGTTGCTTATGTGTCCCTACTTTCATATGAGATGTTCAGAAGCTAAATTCCACTTTTCCAAAATTTTTGTATTTTGTAGTTAGAACATTTTGAATGTCACTATATAATATACAGGGTGTCTGGTAGCAGATTTATATTTTCAAACTTAAATACAAAACATAATAATTGACACACAGTTTTATTAAGAGCATTTAAAGATAGAATGGAAATGCGGATTTTATTTTTTAAAGAGTATGTCATCCAGATGACCGTTGACATTCCAGAATTTTCGAAAAAAAAAAATGGTCCAATTATCTCATGCCTGGATAAGGCACACCAAACAGTTACCCTGGGGCAATGCAATGGTTACAATCGAGGGTTGCGGGTTCTTGGAGACCAGTAATGGCAGTTTTGCTTGTTGATGTCTCCGTTTAAGTGAAAATGAGCTTCGTTGCTCCAAAAAAAAGGGATTTACTTCGCGAAAACGCTCCAACATCGTTTCACAAAAATTTTAGCGTAACTCAAAGTCAATTTCTTTCAGTTCTTGAACGATTTGAATTTTAAAAGGATGGAACTTCAGATCCTTTTTTAAAATTTCATGAATAATCGCTTTTGGAAGTCCCAGTGAGGCTGCTCTTTTTCGTATTGAAAGTCGCGGATTTTCACGTAAACTGCTTTCAACCAGTTCAATGATTTCGGTTCAAGAGCCGAAGCAGTTGCGCGGAATCTCTGCACCCACGAACGAATTAAATTTACAGTTTAAAATTACGTAAGAATCATTACTCTTAAAAAAAACTGTCCACAGCGAACGCACGATGCTCACTCGACCACTGCGACATCGTGACTGACAAATCCGCACAATCGATAATTTCAACGGCGCCACACTCCGTCCGCACCGTTAATTATTTTTTGAAATAATCGTATTTAAAAATATAAATTTGCCACCAGACACCCTGTACATACATAGTTGTAGTAAAATAATATATAATGTTAATTTGAATTTATAAAGACCGTGGAATTATAAAACTCACCGGAAACACTCAGTCTCTACAGCTTCTTTTTTTGATGGAGTTAATTGTTTTGGCAACTGGCACTTCCATTGATTCAAATTGAAATCAAGAAACGTTAAAAAATTTTACCCGATTATTATACAATTTCAAAATCCAATTGCTTTAAATCCATATTATGTTTTCATTGCACAACCTTCTGTATCAGGTCTTTAAAAAATGCGGTATATGCCTCTTCTAATTCTATAAAATTTTATTATTTCTAGAATTTTAATTATTTTTATTTTATTTACATTATTATTTAAAAGTTTAATTTAAAAACAGATATGTAATCTTACAAAATAGTCGAAAACGTATACACTTTTGATATTAATGCTGGAATCAATTCGGAAATCATAAAAATATAGATTGTACCTATTCCCGGAAGAAATATTGTAGTATATATGCCAATATCAAGATATCACTGGGAATCCAATCATTTGTTAAAAATGTTGGTGAGATATGGACATAAAGAACAACCTGTATTTACGTACCTCGTATATTTCAAGTTAAATAAAATCACAATAAATATGTACATTTGTAATTGTAAAATCAGCCAAAAAGTAAAATCTAGAAAGAAAGGACTAAGGTATTTTTATATATCATATAGATTGTAAAACAAATATATGAATTAATTTGGAAAGGGTATTTATATATTATATTAATGAATGGATTTTGAAGATAATATTGACATATTGGCCATCGGTGGTGCAATAGTTCGTGTGTTCTTGTACGCAAGAACGTGGGTTCGATCCTTGATCTGAACACCTTACATCACTATCGAGTATTTAGCCGTGAAAAAGGTTTTAGAAATTCGTTCGGAAACGGCGGAAAACTGTAGGTCTTAATCAGTGAGTGTACAACTAGAAAGCTCACTGATTGCAAAAAGCTCTACGCAGTCCTTTCATGGCACGCAAAGGAAACCTATTTATTTATTTTATTTATTCACAAAACATTTGTATGGAGGAGTTTTGAGTTTACACTGTATACAACATATTTATTGAATTATACACAACGACAAATTGAAGAAACCAAAATAATGTCCTAATGTAACCATTATATTTTCGGTTGTATATTGGCATAAACGATCAAAAAATATACAAAAACAATTAAAACCCTAAATTGGGAATGTATTGGACTCTTTCGCTCTTCTGTTGTGATGGAAAGATCGAAAATTGATATAACTTTTATATTTATGACCGATTTTTCTCCGTCGATACCTTAAAGTGTTTATTAGGGAATAGGCTCTAGTGTAATAGATTACGAGATTTTGAGATTTTTTTTTACTATTTTTTCTGTATTTTTCAAAATGTGTGAATTTAGAAATTTTGTTAAAATTTGTTTCATTTTTGAAATTGGACTCAAATGGTTTAAGCGAAAAAAAAAGTCGGGTTAGATACATTTGGTGCCCAGTTAAGACCGGTATTAATTTTTTGAAAAATTTTCGTACGTGTATAAAAATATCGAAAATTTCATGAAGCTGAAATTTCGCTCACTTTTCATTTACTTGGTACTCAGCTTTTTGCGAAAATTTCGTAAACAAAATCAATTACAGGGTTGTTACCTCAAGTTATTTCGTACGAAAACAATTGTCTGATAAATGTTTGGAACCGGAATTTTGACATTTCGATAGTTTTAACCATAGATAAAGGAAATAATAGATATACCGCGCCCATTGTCAACTTTTTTCATTAGGTGCTGTCCTGTACTAGTGTCACTTTCACTAAACTTTCCCGTAATTCTCATTGACGTTTATTCAAAATTGTGATAAATTTTTCTTAAAGTAATTTAAACAAGGGAAATGTGGCAAAATTTAAATATATAATAGCATTTTTTTTCTTATATAACAATCAATTTCAAAGCCATGTGGCCGGTGTTTGTAAATCTATAAGAGAAAACCCGTAAGACCGCCCAAAGATGAACATCCCGGAACGTCTTTTTAATCTAAAAACTTCCCCACCCAAAAACTGTAGCAACGTCTGTGATCGCAGATGCCAAAACCGTTACAGTGTCGGAGGACCCTCAACAGGGAATGGTAGCTGAACCGGAGGAAGAACCAATATATTAGGAGTTAGTCGGTGGTGTCATGGTTTTGCAATTCGATTGCCCAGATATATTCTTCTTTAAGTAACGTGTTGTATTCTTGTTTCGAAGTGATATTTTTATTGAAAATAATTTGTTCTTTTGATATGAAATTTTAGAATTTTAATGTCTTATTTTTTTTACTTTTTGGGAACAAAAACTATCCCATTTATTGCTTTCAGTGACATCTAGAAAATTACCCATTACACTAAAATTTTCCCAACACTTGTGCTTCATCTATTAGTTTACTTTATGTATGGTTTTAACCATAGTTTAATTTATACATAGATTTGTTATCCGTCTCATCTGACGTTTCTCTTTGCGCTTCTTCACTGAGCAAACGAACTTCTGACAGCACCGACCAAAAAATTCCTCCATTTTTAGTTTTGTGCATTCACGATGTTCAGATATTTACATATTGTGAACATTCACAGTAACAATTTCAGCTGTGTTTGTCAAACCTCAGCGACAGAATTCTTCTCTTGGCGTTCAAACACAAGTTCGCTTATCTTCAATCATTAAACCGATGAGCGAGTTGACAAATCTATGTATACATTAATCTATGATTTTAACAACCAAAAGTAACACCACATGCATTAAAACTAAAACGGAGTGCGTAGAGGAATTATAAATTATATATTTGCAAGATGAATCAAAGATAGGTGGTAACACTCCGCAACAAAATTTTCCGTTTCGCAAGAACTGAATACGGGGCCTTAACAACGAACTTATTGGTGCCTTAAATTTATTGACAGGAGTTGTCTATCACAAGATCAGGACGAAAGAATATACAACTTCGAAAAACTCGTTTTTAATTTTTTGAAAACCATTGGCGTGACAGATATGTTTTAAAATATGTTTTTTAATGTTTTAGGTCGAACATTCAAGAGACAAATGCAGTCATGGTCCTAGAACATTTTTGATGTTGCTGAATATTAGTTACCAACAAATTTACTCATTCGAAAAATGTTCCTGAGTTTTATGATATTGGGTAAAAACGTTGATTTAAATAAAATTCAGCTTTCGTAATATAGTAGTTTTCTGGTTCCAATTTAAAGGGACTGAACTGCCAGTTATTTCTAAACAAAATAAAATTTATAAATATCTTTATATTCAAGGGCGTTACAAATGATAAAGAATTTTTATTTCAATATTTTTTTTTTAATTCATTTTAAAAAATCTTATTTTGTTCTCTACTCATCACTTCAGTTTCAAAAAAGGATACCTTTGGGTTCAAAAGGTATATATTTGTTGCATTTAAATTATTAAAATTTTTCTTGAATTTGGTTCGATCTGAATAGTGCTAAATAGAAAAATTCTAATTTGAATTCTACACTGTGTGCACTCAAATAAATACATCGTTCCGCACAATCGAAACTTTATGACAATTAATTTTAATTTGAAGTACATTTGTATGTTGTTGCGACATTTATGTTTACGAGAAACATCCGACTAGAAGCCGGCAAGTGATCCAGGTGTAAATTTCCGTAGAGTCGAAACCGTTTAGATTTAATTTAAATTGCGATGATACGATTCAGCAGAAAACGATTCAAAAAAAATTATGACAATTATGCTTAAAAAAATCTATACCACAGAAAAATTCTACTCTGTGATATAGTAAAAAACTCACCTCAAAGCACTGCTGGAAGGCGAGTATGCAAGACGAAAAGAAGAACATGGTAGAAAAAAGCTGTCTGTTCTTGTGTTGGATTATAGACCTTTCAGTGTGTGTTGATTAGGGATGCTAAATGGGATTGATTTTAAAAAATCTCGGGATTCGGGGATTTTTTTGGGATCCCGGGATTTCGGAATTCTATTTTTAAATTTTTTTGGGAACAGGTCTATTTTACGGCTTTCACTCCAAAAAACAACCACACGGGGGTAGAATACGTTATTCTAAGCAAAAACAACAAAATCGGGCCAAATGCATAGTTTCGGAGTTATGGGCCCCGAAATTTCAGATTTGTGAGAGGGTTATGTCGTTAACGTACCATGTAAAACCATTGATATCAGTTTTTTGTTTAAAACAATTCAAAACAAACTCATAAAATAATGTAGCAGTTTTTGATAAATCGCTTATTTAACGAGTTATCGGATATTCTCAAACAAAAATTATTTTAAAAACATCGCGCGATTTTTGGAATATTTTTTTTCAAACAAAAACAACAATTAATTGAAAAAAAATATTTTGAAAAACGTAAACATCCGATAACTCAATAACTAAGCGACTTCTCGAAAAGTGCTACATTATTTTTTGAGTTTGGTATAACTTGTTTTATACAAAATAGTGATACACGCTACGTTAGTGGAAAAAGTATCCGAAATGTCGGGGTCCATAACTCCCGATTTTATCAATTTAATTTCTTTGCTTAAAATAACATGATAGAATACGCAATAAATTTTGAAATTTTTGGAGATTAAGCCGTATAATAGACATACATATGCCAAAATTAACTTATGTTAAAATGTGTTATTAAACCTTTTGTAGACCGCCATTGGTTTTTAAACCCTTTTTGCACAATTTGCATTTTGCTTAAGGTGCACCTTTCGACTCTTCCAAAAAAATACAGCAGACAGTTGTCCGAGGCCATCGGCCACGGACTGTCCCTGCAGGCTGTGTCAAAGACACGGCCATTAAGTTTAACGTAGAATACGCCATCCGATAAGACAGAAAACATATATAACAATAAATGATAAATAACATAAGCAAATGAATTTATTTATTTGATAGTTACTTTTGATAATATACATAAGCTTATGGTAGGAAAAATAGGATAAATATGTTTATAAATTAAAAGAGTAAGGATAAATGATAAATAACAGACGCAAATCAATTTGATTTATATTTTTTATAATTATATATCCATGTTAAATTCAAATTCACATTTAACATTTTGTTTCACTTAAATACATAAGTAAATATACGAAATTTCAATATTTCATCAATCAAAACAACAGCCGAAGGTTTGTGTCCACACTGAAACAGCAGCATAGTTTGTGTTCACGCTACAAACTCAAACTCTCAACCAAACACCACACATATGTTTGAGTGTATGTGTTTAAACAATTTTCATTTGAGAAATTTAAATATTAGGAAGATATCAACCAATATGAAATGTATATCAAACGAAAGATAACATCTTCATTTACCTACAAAAAAAATTAAAAAAAAAGTTATCTCGCCGTTTCCTCATAATCAATGAAATAAAGATTACAACAATAACAATCTGACATGGCTCCCTATACCGTAAGGTAAGACGTATTCTACGCCAAAAACATAAACTCTTTTAGTTTTATGTTTTTCAAAATTCATACTAATCCCGAAAAATCCCGGGATTTTTGGATTCGGGATTTCCCGTTTGGTATCCCTAGTGTTGATACTGAGAGATCTTCGATCGATACTAATTCGCATATGTAAATTGCATAATTCAGTTTGTATATATACGATTGATGATCAACCGATGGTATCAATTAGGGCTTAGTAGTTAGGCATCTGATGATGAACTTGTCATGGAGTTCGAAACTAAGTGAACTTAACTGAACTGAGTGTGCTTTACTGAATTTTCTATTATTCCAACAAAAACCATCCTGACCTTGTAAGCTTGTAGTATGATTTTTTCTCATACATTAACTAAAAACTAACAAAATCGGTCATTACAATTCAAATTAAAAAATAATTGTTTTGGTTGTAGTGTATCCTTCTAATCACAGTAGTGTTTTAATTTTAAACCATAAATGTCTCTTGCGGGTGTTTCAGTCGGTCTGTGTTTTAAACTTTAATGTTCCAAATTTATTAGAGCTCAAAACCTATTGAGTATTAAGCTTATTTATTAGCTTTATATTGTTTTCAAAAAAGTCGAGCAGAAAAAAATTGTTTTAGTACTTATACTTTGCCTGAAATAATTACAAGTCCTAGCGTTTATCCAACCAGGTATCATATGTATCGCGGTAATACGAACAAACCCTCTAAAAATAGAATATATATGCACACTCTTATATCTGTTCCCAAAAAACTAAACACCAATTGAGAGTCACCATTTTTGAGTTTAGTGTAAAAATATATTGGAGTAGTTCCAATGGCTCTACCCTTTTCAGTACGTCCAACGAAGTAGTATGAGCGGATTTTCAGCATACAGGAATCCGAAATTGCATTACAGATATTGTGGTGTTTGGCAGAAGAAATGTATTTTTGTCTCTAATGGTGTTATTGTTCACACAAGCGCAACGTCTTCAATAGCTCGATGGCGAGACTGGCGATCATACCGCTTGAGTTCGAATCCCGGGTCGGGGAAAAGTTGTTAAAGAAAAAGATAATAATTTCACTGTGGTAGTTTTTGGCAAACATTTTTTGAGACAAGGCCGAAGAGGACGGCTTTACCCTAATTCGGGTAGGATGAATCGAACTTCATCATTGGTTTTTTGAGTCACAATAACGGTTTCATAGAATTTGTTTGTTATTGTGACTAACACAGTTTTTTTTTCTGATTTAGCGATTTTGACAGCCCCTAACTTTTGTTTGGTTGGTTGTACCGGTAAACTTTCTTCAACAAGGTTGTTCCAAACGTGTTGAACTTGAACTTTAAGGAACAAAGCTTAGCTCTAAACTCACCTCTTACCTCACAAATTGCCAGTAATCAGATTCTTTCGCCCAATAAGAGAAAACTCTTCACTATATAACTATATTTATTTTTTATTTAATCATTATCATTTACAATTATCAAATTCCACTTAATTATAAATTTCACTTAATTTTGTTTTTTCTGCACTGAAAAGATTTTTTGAATTTGTTTAACTGGGTTAAAAAAAAACATAAAAACCTACAAAAAAAAGGTACAATAGTTTAAACAATAGTCTACTTTTTTGTGGGTTATGCAAAAGACAGAACAACAAACAAAAAAAGTGCGCTTACTGTTGAAAACAGTAAGTCTGTCAAGCCTACATATATTTTGTATGAAACCGTGATTGTAACTCAAAAAACCTAACGATGCAGTTCGATTCCTTGTACCCGAATTAGGGTAAAAGCGTCCGCTCCTGCCCTGTTCGAATCCCTGAAAGTATAAAAAGCGCAGTGCGAGTTGTAGGATCTGTTTCGAACTGGTAACAAGTCCGTAAAAGCATACAAAAGGGAATCTGTGAAATTGCGATAAGATGGACCTGTTTCGAACTAGTTACGAGCCCGTAAAATTGTAAAAAATCGAAGTACGAGTTTTCGGACCCTTATCGAACTAGTTAAAAAATAAATAAATGGTTTCCCATTACATCACATGGAGGGACAGGGGAGAGCTTCGTACAATTTCTGAGCTGTGCGCTTTTCAGGTTTCACTCACTGAGTGGGACCTACAGTTTTACACCGATTCCGAACGGTATTTTTGTAAAGCTTTTTCATGGCTAAATACTCGATAGTGTCCCCGTCACTATGTGAGGTGACCGCCGCCGAAAGAAATTTTTAAGGTGCTCTGTGCAGGGATCGAACCCAGAATCTCATGTACAAGAGGCGCGCACACTTATCATTGCACCACCAAAACTGATTCGAATATGAAGTCCGTTCTGATTTCGAGGAGGAGCCGAAAAGTGGAAAATCGATTCGCGTTTCGGGTAGAATTTCTTACGCAAACGGATTCGTAACAGATTTCCGGATAAAATATACGAAGAAGCGAGTACGTCTCGAATTCGAAACGGTTTGTGTGACAGAGTAGGTATACCCAATGTGTACAAAAACAGATGCTCATCCGTTTCGAACCACTTATGAGCCCGTTTAAGTATAAAAAACGAAAAATGAGTCGTTGGGCCCGTTTCGAACTTGTTACACATCCGTAATTGCTTAAGAAAGAGAATCAGTGAAATTGTGTTTTGGGAAATCCGTTTCGAACCCTTTACGAGTCCGTATCAAACATAAAAAGCGAAGTGCGACGAGTTGTCAGAGCTCGTAAAGTCATGAAAAACGAAATGGCGAGTTCGGGAAACCAAATTCGAAATTGCAAACATCTTGTGAGGAAACCAAACTAGAATTTCCAACCATCATCAAATGGGAAGAGCCCCCAACCCTTGTCTTCTTTCTGACGCCTTGAAAAATTATTGCCTAAAAAATTGTATGTCGCAGAATCCTATCGGAACTACCAATAAACAAATAAAAAAGAGTAAACGAATTCAACTGGGCTGACAACAAACAATTATTATTTTTTACCTGTAAAATCCGAACGACTCCGTTTCGATTTCACAGAATTTTTTAAAAGTAACCGCCAAAGAGAAGGATATAAAGAGAAGCCATGAGTGTTTCAGTTCCACCAAATTCCCATTGAAAGTCATTGGGCTAACGACAGTCTTGATTCGATTTTTTTATGCCAGTTTTATTCGTCCAGAATTTGAACGTAATACAAAAGAAAATATGTAAGTGGAAATTGTTCTGCTCTTCAAAACAAAAAAATTTATTGAATATAAAATTATTCAAAACGTCATTAGTGCCAATAAAATTTGTATCTAATTCTTCGACCTTTACTTTATTAATTATTCTCGACTAATTATTCCAGCTTAAGGTCTCTCCAGATTTCATACAACTTTTTGGTTTTTTTCGATATTTCGATTTCCTTTGGAAATCTTCTTCAGGAAAGTTTTTATATTAATTATAACAAACAAACATCAATACAAATTAAAATGAAAATTTTTGACAAATTGTGAAAAGTAATACTATTTATACATATTATAATACAGTATAGTTTACAGAAAGTAGAAATATTAATTGAACAAAATTTTAAAATATTTTAAGACATTTGCGCCAATTTATCCTATTATTAACCTATTTGCTTTTATTAATTAAGATTCTACCATTTTCAGTGAAGTTATATGTATCTACTTTCTTATTAAAATGCGAAAACTGATAAAAAATTGCGAAAATTAGCGAAAAATTACCAATATTTAAACAAGTTAAAAATTACCTAATAATCACTATAATCAAAAGAAATGGAGAAAACTCTGTTTATAAAATAAAAATTTTAATAATAGGGGAAATTAAAACAAAGGCCGCGAATTTTTGCGGTCTCGCGGTTTTATTTTTAACAATTTAGGCAATTTTAGAGCTTTGGTGATTTTTAATTAATGTTGGAAATTGTTGTCATAATGGGGTTGGCAATGTTTTCCGGATTTTCGCGAATTTGGCGGTTTTTAACAAAGTTTTCTCCATTTCTTTTGATTATAGTGATTATTAGGTAATTTTTAACTTGTTTAAATATTGGTAATTTTTCGCTAATTTTCGCAATTTTTTATCAGTTTTCGCATTTTAATAAGAAAGTAGATACATATAACTTCACTGAAAATGGTAGAATCTTAATTAATAAAAGCAAATAGGTTAATAATAGGATAAATTGGCGTAAATGTCTTAAAATATTTTAAAATTTTGTTCAATTAATATTTCTACTTTCTGTAAACTATACTGTATTATAATATGTATAAATAGTATTACTTTTCACAATTTGTCAAAAATTTTCATTTTAATTTGTATTGATGTTTGTTTGTTATAATTAATATAAAAACTTTCCTGAAGAAGATTTCCAAAGGAAATCGAAATATCGAAAAAAACCAAAAAGTTGTATGAAATCTGGAGAGACCTTAAGCTGGTATAATTAGTCGAGAATAATTGCCAATAAAATCAAATTCAAAGTCAGTTTTTTCAATTCGCCTTTCGCCCACTTTCATATTCTGTCCGGTATCAAATTTGTAGCTAGGAGGTCGACCGGCTGTGCCATCGAAACCCCCTGGTAACAGCCTGTTTTCAAAAAGGAATTTGGACGCACGAACGTATCGGCCAAACCCTAATCGTGAATAAATAGGATTGCATGGGTCAAATGAGGTGGTAATCCTTTCAGATATTTTTTAATGGAACCTGTGAAGTAGGAATATCTAAAACAAATATCTTATTTGACTTATTTTATTCGCATTATTGACTTTTTAATTTTGACCGTCGGTGGTGCAATGGGTAGTGTGCGCGCCTCTTGTACTGGAGATCCTGTGTTCGATCCCTGCTCTGACCACCTTAAAATTTCTTTCGAGGGCGGTCACCTCGCATAGTGACGGCGAAACTATCGAGTATTTAGCCATGAAAATGTTTCTCAAAAATACCGTTCGGAACCGGTGTAAAAGTGTAGGTCCCAATCAGTGAGTATAAAACTAGAAAGCGCACAGCTCACTGGTTGTGAGAAGTTCTCCCCGATTCCTTCTAGGGATGTAATGGGAAACCATTGATTTATTTTTTAATTTTGACCGATTCGTTCGTTCGTTTTATGAAAACCGGCTCTAAATCCATTTCGAAATTTATAAAAAAAACGAGCTCGAAGCGGATTTGAATTTGAATTTGAAATGCTAGTTTACCCGAAGTATAAAATTTTGGTAACATTATGAAGACCAGGACTTAATATTACATTGAATTTTTATTCATGTCACTCTACTAAAAAGTAAATCTGGAAAAAATGTCAATATTTTCTCAAAAACCATTCAACAATACATGTGAAAATAAAATCACTTACAAAGAAATTGTTTACAAAGTACATAAGAGTGTAAAGTTTTGAATTAATTATTAAAGATGTAAATGTAATGTGTATACGTTGTATATTGAAACTATTGTCCTCTCCTCTCCACCCAACAATTAGTATATAAGTGCAATAAACATATAATTATAAATATATACAGGAAATTACCATAGCCATAAAATGACAAACATATACATGCATTGAACTGTAAAGAGTTTCCGGTGGAAATTAGATCTCTAATTGTGAAATAGTTCGTTAAATTTCAAACAAAATATTTATTAATTGAGAACAAAATAACAAAACATATAAAATACCATAGTACCTTTTGCCCACATACACACCTACAATATTTTGCAGACATAGATATTGTATATTCACTCCAAATATTTATTGTATACAGAAATTAAGAAATTAATTAATTATAAAAACAACAATAACAATTTGCAAATTGTGTTCAATATATTATATACAAACATACACACGTACGTACATTCATACAAATACCAATAATAGTTAAGAGACAAATTTGCATTTCATGCCAAACACATGAATGAGCCATAGAACCAAAGGAGAGGGGTGTTCACAATTAGAAGGATCGTAGCAAGAATATAATACGATATAATTTCAGAGAGAATAATTTCAAAAATGTACCTTGTTTCGATCATGGGATGAAGTAGCTTCAAATGTGTAGAGGAAACTTGCTGTATTCTTAGGACTATGTAATGTATAAAACAGTAACTACAACACATTTAGCCAAATTTCGAAAGCTTTGAAAAAATTAACATAGTAGGCGGGGTCGTAGTAGCAAAATTTACCAATTTTTGAAAATATCTATCGTTTTATGTTGTTAGATTGGTAGATATTTGTCAGGGCGTTCTCGTGACCCACAATTTATTTCAAAATACGCCACTCTAAATTTTCGTTCAATATTTTTAAAAGACGGATTGCAAGCTTTTGATTAAATTTAAAAAATGTACATTCAGCAGCTGTATTTGAGAAATACTTTTTCAAAATGTGCGACACACTGTTGCACAGTGTATCTATCCTCTATCAGAAATGGCAGAATTATAAAAAATTAAAAAATGGAACAATGGGGAATGTCCATGTATTAAGTAAATAGTATATGTGGTGGAAAACTACAAATAACGAGATCGTTAGTATGGAATTATTGGGTCTAGAGGTCGACTAATAATTGAAGTATAAGTTTAAATAAAGCTACTAAAGGCAGACCAAAATTTGTTTTGGGCTACGACTGGGGATATATTAGATATATTGTATGTGGTTAGAAAGGGGTAAACATTGTTAGATTTTAAAAGTGCAATAACAATCGTTGGGAAAGATTGGGAATGTGTTAATAATAGCGTACCTGGATAAAATGCATGATTGAAAAAGTGACAAAAATGGTTAAACTTCAAAAAGGTAGAAATTCGACTTAGAATGGTTTAAAAATTGTCAAAAATAGTATATGTGGGTTAGAAGAGGGCAAAAAAATGGTAAAAGCTCAAATTGCGAAAAAAATAGGATTGCTGTTTTGATTGTTGTTTTCTAACACCCAGCATGTTGTTCGTAATTTTGAAAATTTTTAGAAAAACACCTGTTGTTGTTTTAATGTCAAAATTTTTAAAATGCACTTATTAGTTTTATATTGAACAAAATCAGTTATAACTATTTTGTTTAGGGTACAACAGCCGCATTTTAGATGACAGTTAAATTGCTTTTTATTATCTGAAATGGGTCGGCACAGAAATTTTGTGTATGAAAAATATGTTTTGTACGACGTAGACAATAACATATCTCTCATCATAGACTTTTTTAATTCAAACTTTTCCAAACGATTTGGTCGCAATTCAAGTTTTACCCCTTTTGCCCACTTTTTGCCTGTTTTTAACCACATTCATAACATTTTCCTCATTCCTAAGCTTTCCAAACGATGTTGTTCGCATTTTCTAGTTTTACCCCATTTTTATCCACATACATAATTTTGCCTCATTCCTAACCTTTTTCAAACGGGTTTCTCGGATTTTCTAGTTTTAACCTTTTCGCTCCCCCCCCCCAATTTTTAAAATTTTTTAACCACATTCACTATTTTTGCCACATTTTTAACCTATCCAAATGATTTTTCTCGCATTTTGAGGTTTTACTCTTTTAGTCCACCATTTTACCCTTTTCACCACCATTCAATATTTTTGTACATTCCTAACCTTTCCAAACGATTCTTCTCGTATTTTGAAGTTGTAACCATTTTGTCCCCTTTTACCCTTCTTATAAACATTCACAATTTTTGCACATTCCTATTCTTTCCAAAAGATTTTCCTCGCATTTTCAAGTTTTACCCTCAATTGAATTGAATTGATTTGAATTCAACTGAATTGAATTGAATTCAATTCAATTTAATTCAATTCAATTCAATTCAATTCAATTCAATTCAACTCAACTCCATTCAATGCAGATCAGTTCAGTTCAATTCAATGCAATTCGGTTCAGTTCAGTTCAATTCAATTCAATTCAATTTAATTTAAAAAAAAAAAAAATTCAATTCAATTCAATAAAAAACAATTCAATTCAATTCAATTCAATTCAATTCAATTCAATTCAATTCAATTCAATTCAATTCAATTCAATTCAATTCAATTCAATTCAATTCAATTCAATTCAATTCAATTCAATTCAATTCAATTCAATTCAATTCAATTCAATTCAATTCAATTCAATTCAATTCAATTCAATTCAATTCAATTCAATTCAATTCAATTCAATTCAATTCAATTCAATTCAATTCAATTCAATTCAATTCAATTCAATTCAATTCAATTCAATTCAATTCAATTCAATTCAATTCAATTCAATTCAATTCAATTCAATTCAATTCAATTCAATTCAATTCAATTCAGTTCAGTTCAGTTCAGTTAAATTCAATTCAATTCAATTCAATTCAATTCAATTCAATTCAATTCAATTCAATTCAATTCAATTCAACTCAATTCAATTCAATTCAATTCAATTCAATTCAATTAAATTCAATTCAATTCAATTCAATTCAATTCAATTCAATTCAATTCAATTCAATTCCATTCAATTCAATTCAATTCAATTCAATTCAATTCAATTAAATTCAATTCAATTCAATTCTATTCAATTCAATTCAATTCAATTCAATTAAATTCAGTTCAAGTCAATTCAATTCAATTCAATTCAATGCAATGCAATGCAGTGCAATTCAATGCAAATCCATCAATTTAGTCCAAATCAATTCAGTCCAATCTAATCTAGCTAAGTCTAATCTAGTATAATTCAGTTCAATTGTTTTTATCTTCTTAATTGAATTTAACTGAACTGAATTGGTTTTTATTGAAATGAAATGAATATCTTTATGGTGTTTCAATCACAAAATTTTACAGCTGTATTTAAATTTAACATAACGTTTTATTTTTAAATTAAAATGTAAATCATATTTCAATTTGCAATGCCTGTTTAATGTAAAATTTATAAGATTAATCACAAATCATGTTCGAATTTGAAAGCAATTTTCATGAATGATAATCTTAGAAAGTGTTAAAAAATTAATTGATATTCTAATTGGGTTTATTTAATTATTATATGAATGATGAAATCATTGCGAAGTTAAAAACTGTTTAAAATCTTATTATTGTTATATTTCAAAATAGATGTCGTGTTACTTAATTCAAAAAAATGATTAATATTTATTTATTTCGTTTCATGTTATGTAGTTGTTCTATTTTATAGAGGCATTTCTATTACAAAAAAATTAAAAAGATATAATTCAAAAGTTTTAAAAAGTACAAATTATGTTTCTCCTTTATACAATTTCTTAGATGAACTCGGGTAACACGAATCATTAGAATAATAGTGTATAATTCGAATGCACCCTTACCACTCATTGAATACAACGAATGAAACAAAAGTCTGCTTCACTTCGTACCCGAATAATAATATGTACATTAGGGTGTACTGAATTTTTTTTTTTTGGGAGGGTGGGTCTCAAAATATACATATTGAAGAGGTGATTAAGGGATCTTTTTCTTATGAGCCCCACCGGCCGTTGAAGTTTCAATTCCTAGTATATTTGGGTAAAGAATAATTTTTGTTTGGGCATATAAACGGGAAAATATATTTTCAAAATTTCGATAATTTTTTTCACGGCAACATTTTGAAATTTTAAACTAGCATACCAACGCTGCGCCAACGAAAACAGCTATGTGTTTTTTATTAACTTTTAAGGAAAGCAAAAAAACTAAAATTTTCTTTCAACATTTGTTATATAACCCTGTCTTTGTTAGTACCATAAACTTCGAAGCCGATGCAAATATCAGGAAAGAGCTGCGTGAGCGTATGTATAAATATAAATGGTTTTTATTTGTGCAATAAAAAATTTTTCAAAAAATTACACATAACCCTTTTCGTTGGCGCACCGACAATACAGTTTATTCCCAATTTTTCAATTAAGTTTTCAATTTGCTTTTTTTTTTTAATTTTACATGAAAATACTATCAATATAGTTTATATACAATAAATTTAACTACAATCTAATTCGCGATCTGGAATGACAAACACGCAAAAAATTTGAAAAATATGCTTGATAAGGGTTTCAAAATGCTGTCGTGAAAAAATGCTCTGTTAAAGTTATGCAAATATATTTTTCTAGTTATGATCGTCATGACACGTCGTTTGAGCACCATATTGACCTATAAATAACTTGATTTTACCCAACTACACCAGGAATCGAAACTTCAACGGACTGTAAGTACCCTCGAATAAGAAAAAGTTTGACGTTTTCGTAATCAGGTCTTCAATATGCATTTTTTGAGACCCCTGTAATTGAAATTCAAAAACGTGGTCTTCAGTACACCCTAATATACATATGTACCTCGGAGAGCCTAACTTATTTTTTGTGTAAATCATGTTTGTCTCACCCCTTAAATGGATTACAAATGGTTTGAAAACGAAAAGTATCTAGAATAGATAGTGTGGGTATTTCCCAGAGTAGCTGTTTAAATTTCGAATTTCACTTTGTTGAATCGAATCGATAGTGATTAAAAATTATAATTTAAAATTTCCATCGAAAGTACGGCTATGAACATTGTCTTGGCTTTGTGATGGAAATTCAATACCATAGTTTTCGATAAATTCGATTGTGCAATTTAAATGCTTTGGAATATTATTCATTCTCTCTAATGTTTTGCACCTGTTCGACAATATTGAACATTTATAAGCTTAATCAATACCTCTTTCTAGCCACATGTGAAGACCCCTCTTCAATAAATACAATTTGTTCCCCTCAATACTTTTGTGTTCCATCACATTCATTCAAATGTAATTCCAGGTCAGAAATAACGAAAATAAATGCATTTACTTGAAAACTCAAAAAAAATCAATTAACAAATTTATAATTCGATGAAAAACGAAATAATTTGAAATAAAATCAATTATAATTTAAATGGAAAACTAGTTTTAAAATTCATTGAAGTGAAGATGTAACTCGACGTTTGTGGACGCCGTGTAAGTGGATGTGATAAATGTTAAAGTAAGATAAGTTTTAATCCTTCTTAAAATATAAAAGTCTCTAAGAAAATATAATATCTACAAAATGAAATGAAAGAAAATAATACAATTTAAAGAATTTATTATTATTAACGAAGAAAACAAAATCATATTCAAAATAGAATTGCAAAATTTTAAAAATTTACACTTACTCGTACTAACTCTATGTATAATTTTCAAATTATATTATTTGTATTTGTCCATACCGGGTTAGTAATTTGTTTTAAGGGATTAAACTTATTAATTACTATTACTTTTTTGAAACCATAATTTATTTAACAGTAAGTTTGTGTTAATTAAATATTTATAAATTGAGGAAAATTAAAAATAAAATCGAAAATGAAAAAAAAAACAAAATGTTATAAACAATTGAGAATTTTGCTAGTGCTGTTGTATGGTAAGTACTCGTATTTATCTTGCACAACTTGTCTTTTGGGAACGGAACGGTTATAGAGTAGTAGTATATGCTGACTACACAGAAAAAAATTGATACCCACATCAAACACGAAATTTTGTTAACTCAATTTCGTTTCGGTTTAGAATTTAGTTAACTACGAAAATTGTTTAACATTATTACATACATTTTAGGTCTTGAATTAATTTTATTTCAATTAAATTTACAATCAGCTTGGGTAAAAAATAATCAAGCTTTTATAATATTTGCAATTAAATATGAACTTGTGAGAATCGAAAATTCAAAAATTTTTCTCAAACACATGGGTATAATTTACATACCTAGAGTAACGATTTCTCTCAGTAAATTTACGAAGTTTGATGTGGTTCCATATGGACGTTGCAGGTATAAAAGTATTGATTTAATAATAGCAGATAGAATCAGTAGTTCAAACCAACCAACAAGAAAACAACAACGGCATTTCGTTTTGTGTGTTAACATTTTTGTGTAAATACATTACAAATGTATACTAACAATAAAATATAACAAAAAAGTACAAAAGACGTTTAAGCTTCACAGTTCTTATCCAAATACACATGACAAATTTAAGTCGAGAATTTTTGTAATTCTACCTATCGCACCGACTCACAGTGGTTCAGAATCGATTCCCATCGTTTAAAATTCAATATCTTTTGATCTAGTAAACATTTTTAAGTTCTCTAAAAAACCGATTGTAGGCAAGGAGTCGGGGATTATGGCGATGGATAAACATTGAAAATCACACAGAGGGGCATATTTGAGAAAAATTTTCAACGTTGACTTTTTGTTTTTTGTTGTTTTTTTTTGATTTCAAAGAAAACAAAACTTTTGGGTTTTTCGTTTTATATTTTTTTTAACATTAATTAATTGTTTATAATGCGTACAAAAAACTTAATTTTTTTTCCCCAATTCAGTATTTGCTATTTTCGAATTTTGTAAATCCAAAAATATTGATCTCTTTTTTCGAAATTGAACTATAAATTTAGAGGTATTACACTCAACTCTTCTTTGTTAAAAAGACTAATTAGTTTGCTTTAATACGGCAACTTAGTTTTATTTATATCAATTACTGTTCGGTAGTACTAATTATTTCAAAATATCGTTTTTGAAAAAAAAGCGTCCAGACCCATGATACAGAGTTGGAAAGTCTGATCTGTTCGCCAATTTTGCTGGCTAACTTTTGCTGCCGCCCGATGCTAATTTAATGAAAAAATTCTGATTCTTTAGTGCCTCAACGTGAATAACTATTTTTTCCTCAACAACTTAACAAAGAAGGTACTCAGCTAAAAAGGTGGTAAAATTGTCTATCGCATTTTGGTTTTTATACTAATCGGACATCCCTTACAATACAGCATTTAGCATAAAAAAAATGGTGGCCCATAACATCCAATGAAGGGATTTGGGAGAGCTTCTCACAATCAGTGACATGTGCGCTTTCTAGTTTTACACCCACAGATCGGGACCTTCAGTTTTACACCAGTTCCGAACGGTATTTTGAGAAGCGTTTTCATGGCGAGGTGACCGTCGAGGTGACCGACGTCGAACGAAATGTAAAGTGGTCTGAGCAGGGATCGAACCCACGTTCTCATATACAAGAGCCGCTCACACTAATCATTGCACCCAGACGGCATTTAGCATATAAATCGAATTACTGCCGTTGAGTTGCATACAGGTGGTACTATAATTCATCAAAAGACAAACATTGGGATTATTTTGTTAAATTTGGTGTTACCAGGTTATTAAAATAATAATTTAGGTGACAAGTTTTAATTACATTGTGAGACAAAATTAGATTTTTTCAAAATGATGGGGTACTGTCAACGGATTCTGATAGAAAAGTCTAAAAAAATATATACGTGTATCGGCGTTTTGCCAGATCTGATCAGAATTTTTTAGGGCGGGTCAAAGTTTCCGCCCCTCGGAACTTTCCTGCAACATATCGGCATGCAAAATTGTTTGTTCCTTACTTCTGAGGTACAAAGTATGTTCAGAAGTTTTATAGAAAAGATTCAGGTAAAAATTTTTGTGGAACAAATTAAATTTGTGGTGTGTACAATTTTATTGTTCTAGCAGATAAGTAAATCTTAATGCCAATAACTGCCCAATATAAGTTGAAAACTACTATAGGCGATCTCACCACGAACGGTTGATGAATTCGTTGTCGCTACTATGGGATCTCACCCCTAATGGTTAAGTCACAGCGGAATTTTCTGGAACAGTAGATGGCGTTACTACGAGATGGTTCCGGAAACGGTAGACCAGAAGTTATAACTGACATAATTGACCAGGGATCGTATTACATGGGTAATGGGTTATTATTCTCGCCTTGGGAAATGGGTAGCTATCATTTATGGGGAAAGTAATGGGTAGCTACCCATGACAGTGGGGAAAATAATGGGTAGCTACCCACGACATCACGATTACCCATTACCCTCAGAGTAATGGGGAAAATAATATGTAGTTACCCAAGATGATGGGGAATTACCCATCACTATTATCTATTACCCACAGGTTAATGGGGAAAATAATGGGTAGCTACCCACGACAAAGGGAAATTACTCATCACGATTACTCATTACCTTCAGGGAAATGGGGTAAATAATGGGTAGCTACCCACGACGATGGGTAGTGGATTACCCAGGGTAACCCATCCCCATTTTTGATGGAAAATATGAAAAATTTAGAAACAATTTCGTAAAAACAATCGTAAAAATAAAATAATAATTATTTGACCGCCAAGCGAGGCTTTAACCAATTGATGTCTTTAATATGGCATCACTTTAAAAAAAAATAGCTAAAACGAAAATTTTTCAAACAAAAAATAGCTTAAACGCCCTCATGTCCGTAGCTCGGAAATGGAGCGTCCGATCGAAAAAATATAAAATTTTTTGGGTTTCTAAAGGTTGTTCACAAACTGGACCAATTCGTATGGAAGAATTTATTAAAAAAAATAGCCAAAATAGAAAATCGTAGAAATAAAAAAGTTGCTATATCTCGGAAACGGTGCGTCCAATAATACTAACTTTTGTGCCTCTTTGTCAGCAGTTTCTGAAGAAAAAAATCGCTAAAACTAATTTTTGTTTTTAGACAAGACATCCATTGGTTAAAGCCTCCGATGCAGGTAAACAATTTATTATTATTGGACGCACCGTTTCCGACTTATAGCCACATTTTTATTTTTGCGATTTTCCTATTTTAGCGATTTTATGAAAAAAAAATCTTCCGTAAGAATTGGGCCAGTTTATAAAAAAACCCGTAGAAACGCTCAAAAATTGTTTTTTGTTAACAACTTGGTAATTTTTGCAGCAAAACATACTTCTAAAAACACCGTTTAATAGCTAAGACTTTAACAAAAATATGTTGCAACATTTTTTCAAATTATCTGGAACCGTTTGGAAAAGCCGGTTTCTCAAAGTTACAATTAGTTTTCAACCGACAAAAATTCAAGTTTTCTCCAAAATAGATTTGTTCATCATTGTTTTGGGTGTTTTCCTGATTTTTTTTTTCAGAAAGTTATAAAATTGTTCAGTTTTCAGGACTGACCTTAATAAAATAACTAAATGTACATTGGTCGAAAGTGGGAAATTTTTGAAGTAATTTTCAATTTTCGAGTTTGGGAAAAGTTTTCCTTGTTTTAATTTTTTTTTTTAAATTACGTTGTAGATTGAAGTGTTCTGAGCTAATGGGTAATTTGTTTTTTCTATATCGGCAGCTGAGTACTATAAAGTTCCATACTCCAATTTCACTTTTTTAAGCTAAGATTAGAAACAGAGGTTTGAAATTTTTCTCTTTCGATCGTCGTCTTCAGAATTTCGCTATCTCAGCTGACGATATGGCTTTTGAGAATTGAAGAAAACACAAAAATTTTTGCAAGTGAATGAAATATTTATTTAGAATCATATATCAATGCCTGCCATTTGCGTTTTAAATATTATTTCATGAAAATTTTGCCCACGGCTTCACGGCTTTACGTGGTCTTCCAAGGCAGCAATCGTAGTTGGCTTGCCCATATAGACAAGAGACTTCACGGGGTCACACAAAATAGTCTAGTGGGATCAAATCACACGAACGAGGCGGCTAATTGACAGCGGCACAACGTCAGGTTAATTGCTCACCAAACTCGCCTTGGTTGGTGGCACCGTCCTGTTAAAACCACATGTCAACCAAGTCCAATTATTCCAATTATTAAATGGCAAAAAAATTTATTATTATTGTTTATTATTTTAATTCAGACCAGATACGACCTCAATTTGTAGAAATTGTGCCTCAATGTTTAGAAAAAGACAGATTTTCATTAGAGATCTCATTGGGAGTAAAAGTCTCACACTTCTTTCACCATTTCTGAAATAGTTTCAATCGTTTTAATGTAAGCATACATAGGGCTATAATATGTGAAAGAATTAGCAAGGTAGCGGTAATACGGACTTACACTCCGGTTCACTTAATTAAATGCACTAAAAATTCCAAATTCAGCAGCCTGTATCTTTTGCAATTTGTAACCGATTGCAGAATTCTAAAATGGCAATAGAAGCTAGACATCTTGATATATAAAAAAAAATCTAAGAAACCACTAAATAACTTTTTTGAGCAATTTATAAAAAAACTCCAAAAATGTGCTATTTATTTGGTTCACTTGAATAAAGGCACTTTAACTAAATTTTAATGAAAAACAGTTTTTCTTTTTTTTTTAAATTTATTTTACTTTATTTCAGAACTAATAGTGATGGGTACAACCTCCTTTGTTTTTAGTAACTTCAAATATACGGGTTTTTATTGAGAGATAAAGAGAATTTATGTAATCCAACGAAATTTTATTCCAAGCATCGTTATTGGCCTGAATTAGTGACTGCTTGTCATCAAATTGTCTACCTCCTTCATAGGCCTTACGAGATAACCAACTCCAGACATTTTCGAAAATGTTTAGTTGTGGCGAATAGGGTGGCCGGTCAAGAATATTAACATTTTGGCTTGCAATGAACTCCTTTACTGCTCTGGCGTTGTGTATAGGGGCATTATACTGTTGCAATATCCAAGATATGGGACAAAATAGTTCACTGAACTTCGGAAAAATCGATTCCCATAACGTTTTATAGCTTGCACTAGTCATTTTTGCACTTTGAAATTCAAGATCGATATTGCCATACAACGTAATAGCACCCCACACCAGAACGCCGTCCTCTCGTCTGTGATGTCGGTTCAAAAAAAGATTTTCTTTGCACAGATCATGGAAATAATAGTTGCAGACATCAGGCCCATCCAAATTAAACTTCTTCTCATCCGTAAATACAACGGTTCTCCAGTCATTTACATGACCTCTTGGCTGCACATCCCATACCATGTAGCCTCTTGCGAATTGAAGCCGCTTTTCCTTACGAAAAGCATTAAGTAGCGGCTTTTTTTCCAATTTCAGGTATTTAAGATACTCACAGCTCTTCATTACTCTGCGTACTGATGACTTGCTCGCTTCCACTCCAGCTTGAGCTCTTATTTTTGACAAGGATAAGGCAGAATTATAAGCAATTCTGATGATTTTTCTTTTCTCATACGACAATGAAACCCTTCCTTTAAAATTTTTTCCATACCCCTCGGGGTCCTTGATGTAATTGTCGACAACTGTTGGGCTCCGTCTAATTTTTTTAACTATTGCGCGGTTCGAATATCCTTCAGAACGGTAAACATCGAATTTTTTATTATTTCCGATAGATTTAAAATTTGTTGTTTTGCCATTTTGACTCGTAAAATGATTAAGATATAATAAATTGTAATAAACAAACGCTCCCTACAAAAAATTATCGCTTATTTAAAAAATAATAAAAATATAATAAAGTGCCTTCACTTTTTTTTTATAAATTGCTCAAAAAAAGTTCTGTAGTTAAGAAACCACTATTGTTATGATATTTTTTTATATCTCAAGATGTCTAGCTGCCATTTCCATTTTAAAATTCTGCAATCGGTTACAAATTGCAAAAGATACATGCTGCTGAATATGGAATTTTTAATGCCTTTAAATACTATAATCGAATTTCAAATCGAATTTGCATACGACTTTCGGAAAATTTTAATTTTTAAATACTTTTTTCGATTTTTTGACATTTGTGTGTCATCGCCCAAATTCAGCGTGATCTATGCGCCAGAATCGCCAACAATGGGACCCATCGGACGCGTGCTACACAGTGAAGCCGCTGCGACAATTTGAACGACATCATATAGCTTTCATTGAGCCCCAGTTTTTGATTTGGTATTTTAATAAACAATTAGTTAATTGCAATTAAATTTAAATGGGACTTTAAATCTGAATTGCGTTTACAGTGCTAAATTAAATACGCCTTTTCTTTGGCGTATAGTTTATAGCAACGTCATGAAATCCCAAATGCAAATATTGACATTTAACTAAAAACATTTGCAAATATTCTGCATTACCACGAATATGAAAATGATTTGGGTGTGTGTGTGTGTGTTGTGCTTGGCCATCGTGATATGGTTAGAATCAATAGCTTACACATACATCAACATCTATATATTATTCGTCATTCTAATATGTATTATTATTATTTCGACATGACCTAAAGAACGATTTTTTGCTAACCAAATTTTGTAGACTTAATATTTTTTTCGGCCCGGCCTAATGTACTAAATATTGATTCCTTTCATTTTTCCCATCACAACCCTCAATGACTTCAAACAGAACAACATGTGACTTCACTAGCGACACATAACGCTTGATAGTTTAACTACTGCTTTAGATACATTTTATCTTTGTTGCTTCTGTTTTGAAAAGGAGTTGAATTAGGCGGTTGTTGTCTTCGATAAGTATCTTCGATAGGATAGGTATTAACCCATAATATGTAATATTTTTCATGCATATTTATCTATATTCAAGATATAGATTGAGAGAGGATAAAAACGAATTTGATTTAGTTGTCAAATATATAAATAAATCATAAATCATTGATATCAATGGCTAGAAAGTAGAATAACATATTTATTGTTAGTAGTTTACACAGCCGTCATTTTGTAACTAATATCTCGACAAGATATGTATGTACATCTCTTTCTGTGTTACCGCACAAATTTATCTGTTTGTCACTTGTTTACAATTTCGATCGAAATAACCTGCTTTTTAGGATTTTTTAAATTTAAAATTTAAAATTGTGATTTAGTTGAATGTAACGAAATTATTAAAAACAAGCAGTCCTTGTGTTAACAGGCTAGATAGATAATGCTGATGATGATGCTTCACAAACATCGAAAAGATCGTCCAGTGTATGTGAGTTAAGGGGCCTTAGATCTGTAGATTAGTTGCAGCGACTTCGAGTTGACATCAACATGTCCATGGTGTACAGTGAAGTTGGTGGTTTATACAAACTATTTGAGGTAAAATCAAAGCGATTTTGATTTTTTGAAGTTGATGTCAACTCTTCCATCAGTGTAAGGAGAAGTTGCATCATCAAATGTAAATAAATGAACCAAAAAAATAAATTACATAAACATTATCGGTCAGAATATAAACGAAATAAATAAGATTTGTAGTGTTATTTATAAAGATTTAAAGAAAATAAAAATTGTTTTTTTTTCTTAAAATTTGTGATGTTTTCGTAGTGCGCTCAATAACTTTCATTTCGAATTTGACAAGAAAATTAAGTTTCCTCAACCAGTTTGAGAGTGTAAGGGCAAAATCGAAGTTGATGCGAAAGTATCGAAGTTGACGTCAACTTGAAGTCGAGCAGCTTATCCACAGGTCTAAGGGCACCTTTAGAATCTTGCCCGTAACTGGTTAATTTTTTCAAAATATATTTGGCCTCGCGAATCTTTAATGTAATGTTTTATATTTTCTACAAAATAATTTTAATTAGGTTTAAAAAGAAAACTTATATATATTATATTATAATTATATTATTCGCGATTGTCCTCCATTTTGTAATGTTGTAGATTTCTCAGTTAATTTTAACCATTTCGGTTAAACATTTGTTTCGGACTTCTTTAATCCTACACAAAAAAAATGTATTAATATTTAACAGAAACTGAATAAACATCAATATGAAATTCCTGGGTGTTTGTCAGTGGTGCAATGGTAGTGAGCGCGGCTCGTGTACATGAGTACGGGGGTTCGATCTTTGCTCTGACAACCTAACATATCTCTCGACTGCGGTCACCTCGCTTAGTGACGGCGACACTATCGAGTAGTTAGTCACGAAAACGCTTCTCAAAATTATCGTTCGAAACCGGTGTAAAGACTAGCACCCAATCACTGAGTGTAAAACTACCACGCGCACAGCTCACTGGTTGTGAGAAGCTCTCCCCAATCCCTTCGTGGGATGTAATGGGAAACAATTTTTTTTTTATGGAATTCTTGGCAATGTAGCCGCACTTACTTCTAAACTTGTGCGCCATAAGAGTTGCAGCTGACATAAACTAGAGTCGATTTTATTATTAATTTTATTTTTATTTATTCAACTAAAAACAGCTGGCAAAATATAATTTTACATATTTTCAGTTACAAACTAAATACAAAATTAAAGCATAATAATTAAATTAAAAGAACAGGAACAGTGGTAAAATAGTAATCAGGATCAAAATTAAGAAACAAATAGTAATAAATTCATGCAGGAAATACAGCTTCCTCAAGAGCTCAAACCAGCAGTCCATGGAAAGCGCCTTCAATTCGTTCAATGGGTAATGGAGCAAAGTGAAGTCAATGCCAATTTATAAAAAAAACTCATCTTCTCCGATGAGGCGCATCTGAATGGCTTCGTGAATACACAAAATTGTCGAATTTGGGGCTAAGAAAATCCTCATGCAATCCAAGAGAAACAAATGCCCCCACAACGAGCAACTGTCTGTGGCAGATTTTGGTCAGGCGGCGCGATTGTGCCTTAATTTGTTGAAGATGAGGCAAAATTTGCGCAGACTGAGAACGGCATTCGTTACAGGAACATGATAACGGAGTTCTTGTGACCTCAACTGGAAGGCATGGATCTGGATGGCTTGTGGTTTCAACAAGATGGCGCCACTTGCCACATGCGCAAACAAACGATTTCCAGAACAAATTGTCGCAAGAAATGCTGACTTCAACTGACCACCAATATCATGCGATTTAACGTCGCGAGATTTATTTCTTTGGGGTTTTGTTAAATATTGGGTTTATGCGAATAAACCAAAAATAATTCCTGAGCTCAAATCCTAGATCCAACGTGTCCTCCGTGAGATACAGCCACATCTCTGTGACGAAGTCACGGAAAATTTCATGAAAAGACTAAAGGCCTGTCAGCAGACCCATGGAGACCATTTGACGGATATTTCATTCCATACTTAATCGGAACATGTCTTCTTTACACGTGTTTTTATTTTAAAATGAAAGGTGCCTCCATATAGAGACACCTTTATTATTGAATAGCAAAAACAATATGTTTGAATTCATTTCAATAAATCCTAAGTTCATAATCCTAAGCACTGCAAGGTTCGACGATATTGTAGCGCTTGCCTCAGTTCATAATTCTTTCAAATCTGTCATTCCGTAAATACGTACCAATACTCTACTTATATAAAATGATGAAACGTGTAAGCAAATTTTAAATATATAAAATTTTTTGCTATTTGCTGGTGAACGGTGTAGAAATAGGGGTAAATTTCTTGGAAGAAATTGTAGCCTACAAATGTCATGACAACTTTCCAAATACACTAATCGACAAAGTGTATATTTAGATCCCCAAAATATTAATATTTAAATTATTTTTTAATTTTACCCTATAAGTGTCCATTTTGAAGCTAATGATAGTTTCGCCATTTTATGGAGTATTGGTTTGTTTTTTCTGAAAGGTACATTAGAAAAAGTAGCAAATAAGGAAAAAGCATCTCTACCGCCGAAGGTTGCAACTTTTTTTCGGTTTATTCGAAAAATCAGTTATTTCGGAAAACAGGCCTTCAGTGTCACAGAATAGGAAAAACCGGTGAAAACCCGTAAATAGAGACATTCTTATTCAGTAAATATATCAACATTCAAATTAAAATCTTCCAGCGTTAGGTCTATTTAAAAATATTTTGTTCTTCAATATTTCGCTGCACATTGGGCATCATCGTCAGGAAGATAAACACAGTTATTAATTAAAAATTAATAATAAAATTTATTAATAAAAATCATTTCAGTTTTAATTAATAATTGTGTTTATCTTCCTGACGATGCTGACCAAAGGTAGCGAAATATTGAAGAATAAAATAATTAGAAATAGACCTACCGCTCCGACATTTAAATTGGAATATAATAAGAAAAGTCGAATAAATGATCACTTTTTCAAAATATACCAACATAATAATATTCCCTAATTGTCTAAGAAATGATTCGAAATCATAATCGTTTTGTCGGTAGTGAAGTTGTATGTACGCATGTATTTTAAATGGCTCTATGAACCAGTATTAGCGATATAAAGATATATTTTTCACATTAATAGTCATACATAAATAAGCCCCAAATTTTAGTATATTTAAATTTTCTTTAATACATACATTAGGTAATAATTTTCTTATGAAGATAAAAAGATTGAACTGAAATAGACTAGAATATTCTATCTTAGATTAGATTGAATTGAATTGAATTGACCTGAATTGATTTGAGTTGAATTGAATTGAATTGGATTGAATTGAATTGAATTGAATTGAATTGAATTGTATTGAATAGAATTCCACTGAATTGAATTGAATTCCACTGAATATAATTGAATTGAATTGAGTTAACTGAATTGAATTGAATTGAAGTGGACTGGATTGGATTGTATATTCTTACTGGGTTTGCAATACCAAAATTTCACAGCTCTGTTTAAATTTGACTAGAATTTGACTATACTTTAAATTAAAATAGAAATTTAAATATGAATATAAAGTTTAATTAAAATTCACATTAAACTTACTTACATATGAAATCATCATCGAATTTAAAAGAAATTTTCATGGATCTTGCAAAGTGAAAAGAAAACCTAATAACTCGTAAAAAAAATAATTTTTATACTAATTTAAATAATATAATTGTAATTCAAATTATAAAATAATTTTGAAATTAAAAACCTGTTTAAGATCGTATGTAATGGGGGATTTGTTTGCTATTTTGTTTTTTTTGCAATTGGAAAAAACAATGCCTGCCATTTACGCTTTAAACATTATTTCATGCAAATGTCCTCGGCAAGGCTTCACGTGGTCCATTCTGAAAGTCCAATTTTGGTACATTTTGTCCAACATTTCGGTCGGTATCTTACCAGTGGCCGTCGGTGGTGTAATGGTAGTGTGCGCGGCTCTTGTACATGAGATCCTGGGTTCGAACCCGGCTCTGACCACCTTCAAATTTTCTTTCGGCGGCGGTCACCTCGCATAGTGACGGCGACACTATCGAGTATCTAGCCATGAAAAAGCTTCTCAAATTACCGTTCGGAATCGGTGTAAAACTGTAGGGTCCCAACCAGTGAGTGAAAACTGGAAAGCGCACAGCTCAGTGATTGTGAGAAGTTCTCCACAGTCCCTTCATGGGATGTAATGGGAAACCATTTATTTATTTATTTTTATCTTACCAGTGACACGTGTAATATTTTCTTCCAAGGCCCCACCAAAAATAGTCTAGTGGAGTCAAATCGCATGAACAAGGCGGCCAATTGACAGCGCCACACCGTGAGATTAATTGTTCACCCAACTCGACTCTTAATTGGTTCATGGTATCGCGTGCAGTGTGGCATGTGGCACCGTCCTATTGAAAACACATGTCACCCAAGTTCAATTATTTCATTTTGGGAAAACAAAAGTCCGTGATCATTGAACGGTACCTTGCTCCATTGACCGCAAGGTTGCGATCTCTTTTGTTAGCCCATAAACCGCACTAAATAGAGCATTTTTCAGGGTTCATTTAGTTATTGACGTACTCATTTCGATAAAAAGGGCGATCTTCTTCGAGCTTCTCTAATGCCCATTCACCGAAAACACGACGTTGTGGTAGACATGAAATAATCTTTACAAAGTAAATGGTAGGGATTGATTGAGCGATCCAAATAAATATTTCACTCACTTGTACACGCTTTCTATGGTTTCTTCATTCTTCAAAAACCTAATAGCAGAAAAATCACCCATTAGAACCTATTCAAACTATAAAATTATATTGCAAATATCGGGTTTTTCAATAAGAGCGCTACAAAATTTTTTTTTTAATAAAACAAAACCGGTTTTAGATACCAATGAAATTCTGTATTCCTGTGAAAGTACGTTCGATGCCGTTATGTATGGAATTCGATTTCTTTTGCATGACCACCACGGGCACGCTTGCAGAAGTCCAGACGCTGAACCTAATTTTCGACGGTTTTCAAGCATAAATCGGCCGATACTGCTGCAATTTCACATTCGATATTCGTACGAAGTTCATCAATCGTCGCTGGCTTGTTAGCATAGACCAGTATTAGGGTGTCCCAAATAATTTTTCTTTTTCGCTGTTCATGGTTGCTCAAGCTTGATTGGGAAGCTTATCGGGTAAAGAATTGTTGAGATTTGTTTCAGATTTTTCGGAAGAGGTTGCAAGCAATCATATATATGGTTGCTACAATATGTTGCCGGGGCCATTATTTGCTACGTGTAATTCTTTGTCGTTACTTAGCGCACGTAGATTTTTTCAATAATACAATGTTTAAAGCAAACCCGATGGAAAAAAACAAACAGTTTATAATATTATTAGGATCATACAATGGAAAACAGGCTTTAAAATGGTACAACTCTGGAACAGTAAACGCAACTTCAAAATTTTTTTTTGCAAAATTCCTTGGAATTTACCCCTCTTTTAAAGTATATCATTAGTATTTTAAATGTTGATAGAAATTTAAAGCAAATCCGATGCAAAAATAGCAAACAGATTATAATATTATTAGTTTCAAACAATGGGTAAAAGGCTTTAAAATGGTACAACTATGGAACAGTAACCGCAACTTCAAATTTTTTTTACAAAATTACTTGGAATTTACCCATCTTTTAAAGTATATCATTAGTATTTTAAATGTTCATAGAAATTTAAAGCAAATCCGATGCAAAAATAGCAAACAGATTATAATATTATTAGTTTCATACAATGGGTAAAAGGCTTTAAAATGGTACAACTCTGGAACAGTAACCGCAAATTCAAAATATTTTTTACAAAATTACTTGGAATTTATACGTCTTTTAAAGTGCATCGTTCGTTTTTTTAATTTTTCATAGGAATTTTAAAAGGTATAAAGCGTTATTTACAAAATTTACGAAAAAATTTAATACGTGGTACCATATTGAGGAAAATCATTGCCAAAACTGCTGGTTAGTGCATACGCAATAAAAGTTTGGACGTTTAGCTTCAAAAATGTTGACTTACAAACTAAGAAACTCGTGGTTATTTAGCACGTTTTAAGTAAAATTCAAAAAACGACCGGAATACCCGATTTTTGGGGGAAATTCGACTTGCGCGACCTCTAAACCACTTCCGAAAAATCTGAAAAAATTCTCAAAAATACTTATAAGCTTTCAAATAAAGCTTGAGCAAAAAAAAATTTTATTGATGGGACACCCTAATGTACATACATTCATAATTTTTTGGTTTAGTTGAGGTCCTAACCTACCATTCTAGACAATATCTAGACAATTTTCAAATAATTATTTTTAATGGACTTAATTCAAGAATTAAAATGAAGTAGCTACTTTTTTGCAAAAATTTATATAATTTACTAAACAAGTGGCACTATCATAAAATTGTCGTTACTGCTACATTTTTGTAACAATGTTGATGTCGAGTACGATATAAATTGCTTCCATTTCATATTGCCCACACCTTTAGTTATAACATTGCTTCAGTTTGAAATGTCCACCTAATAGCTGCTATGGGAAATGGAATACAAAGTAGGATATTGTTGGATAAGATGATGAAAATATTGGCAGTGTGATCGCAAGTCTTGAAGACCTGTCATTCATTTTGATGAAGGTTACGGTGTTTCCTATACGAATTCACTACACTCAGAAATACCAACGAATTTGTGCCCTCCTATCTTTTGTTTTATTTTGAATAACAAACACATACACATACATACTCACATATATTTCGACTATCCTTTTATGTTTTTTTGTTGTATGTGCATAACTTAATACGTGAGCGCCCTTGTGTGTAGGTAGTGTGTTTGGTTGTTGTTTTTGTTGCTGTTAAACGAAGAGTGTGAAGTGCTCTTTAAACGTTTGCAATGGTTACTTTACACATTTCATTCTAAACCCGTCATCAAGATAAACTCAACCAAAAAACAACAACATTGCACCATTTTACACAGAAACACCCCAGTAATGCAAATAGAGGAAAAGAAACATGGAGGATTTATAACATAAAAATGGTCGACTTAGTTCCTGTTGTATTCACTGAATTTTGAGTCTGACAGTTTCTCATGGTGTTGGGGTTTTTTTTTCAAAAATTTCAAAAATGCGAACTTGTGTGATTTCTAGTGTTGCGAATGACCATTTGTTTGGAATCACATGTCATTCACCACCTTTGCACCAACCCCAAAGGGAAAGTCATACGCACAGCACAACCTAATGTTTGATGAGTGGGTGGTTGGTCGGTTGGCTGGACAGCCGGCCTGCCGGTTAATGATGGACTTTTGCCCGAAACAAAGCCACAGACATACGTATAACAACAAAAAATGTGGTTAAGAGCAGGAGCTTGGCTGGGGCAATTCACCAAATTTACCCCCCAAAAGGGGCTGTTGTATCTGTTTTCATCTACTCATCAGCTACTTAAATGACTGTAATGAATGGTATAATGGTCAAACTTTAGCATGAGCACAAAATTAGTTAGAATCCTTTTAATTACTGAACGCACTCAACACTTTGTCAAAGTGTCCTTTTAATTAAGTCAAATACTAATGTATTGGTGCGTGGGTGAGAATGTGAATGTTTAATATCGAATTGAATTAGAGGGGCGTGCATTCTGGGAAAACTTTGGAAAACCTATTGATTTCATTTACTTAAAAGCCTTTAGAGAGTACACAGAATTAAAGAATACAATCAATTCCAGTTGTCCTATTAAGAGTTATGTGGTTAGGGAAGCATGTGATCTCTAAAAGGTTTTGAGCTAATTAACTGAATTTCTACTAAGTGAAGTAGGCGTAACTAGCCACAACATTAGTGCTTATTTTCCTAAAGAATATCATTAGCTAAGCTGTTTATTGTATGTACACTAGCAGTGTAATTTAAAAATTGTACTTTCAATGATTTTCCCTTGAGATGTTTAATTCTTAAATATTACCTTATACATATTTCATACAATTATCGGCCGTCGGTGGTGCAATGGTTAGTGTGCGCGGCTCTTGTACATGAGATCCTGAGTTCGAACCCTGCTCTGACCACCTTCAAATTTCTTTCGGCGGCGGTCACCTCGCATAGTGACGGCGACACTATCGAGTATATACGGATATCTAATAAATTTCTTAAAATATCTTCTATTTTTTAAACTATAAACAATATTCTTAACATTTTGTGAAAACATATTGGTTAGATAGCTTTTGCCTGTGAAATTGTACTTTACCCATTGACTTGGAAAAGAGTTAGCGCCTTATTCATAAAAAGTTTGAGAGCTGTCAGAGACGATTTACCATTCAAAAATCGGATCTAAAATCTCTCACGTGGAGTGCAAATAGTTACAAGCATAATCTGTTCAATACCCAGCAGTACTCTGCTTACCTAGAAGCATGTTTTGTAAGGTAGAGTTGAGCTGGCTATCGCTCAACTCTAAGGCACGATTTTCAGTACAGTTAGCAGCAGCTTGTAAAATCAAAAGTTATGGTTCATATTCCGAATTTAGTATATTATATTTCGATGTTATTAAAGAATAAATTTAATTGAAAAAAATCAATCAATTTAATTGAAAGAAATTAACACCTTTTTGTTACACGGTACCTGTTCGATTTCTTTGAACAAATTAGTAAACGTTACATTGGGAAATCACAAAAAGGATAGTTTTTTTTTGCTACAGGCTCTTTTGCTATTGCACTTTCTTTTTTCCTACATCTGCTTTAACATTAGATGTAATAATGTTAAAATAAATAAAGCAATATTTTGCTCACTGAAAAAATTGCTTTTGTTTTGTCATAAACAGAGCGACGACAAAAGTATTGAATAGTATAGAGAACTGAAAAAACCGATTCCCATTAATCCCATGGATGGATTAGGGAGAGCTTCTCACAACCAGTGATCTGTGCGGTTTCTAATTTTTTACTCACTGATAGAGATAACTTATTGCACTCTTTTTCCGCTCTCATGTAGATAGTCTGAGTAAAAGAGCATAAATGAGTCTTATTCTCTTTATAGAATATTCCAATATAAATGCACTATTTCGACAATGTTATTACATAAAATAATACGAAAACCATAAATGTTTCAAAAGGCAGAAATGTTTCACATCAAAATTATGAATGGACCAATTTATGATAAAAAGACAGTAGTACCAGTGCTTTTGAGTCATACAATTCGTTCCCTGAGTTCTCTATACTATTCAATACACTTTGGCGACGACGACCTGCTTGTTTGTTCGCTGCCGCTACATCAATACTTATTTTCAGGCAGATACTATTGTTGTACCAGGTATGTGATGCGAACGCTGTGTGTTGTTTGCATGTGTTCACTTTGATAGATTGCCCTACCCGCGTTAACAGATGTTAACATATCAATAATATAGTATTTATTTGAATTACATGGAATTTTGCTATTTTCAATATAAATGAGCATACAAGCAACGTGGGAAATCGTAAGATGTTCGTAAGAGATCGTTACTTTTCTGCACCTTGGTCAGCGAACAGAGAAAAATTATAAGCATTGCCTTACGATGTTACATAAGAGGAAGCGACATAGAAATGTGCCCAAAACCGAAACCGAAAAACCAGCTTCTTGATACTAACCGTATGTCAGTTCTTGCACAAATTTAATTCTCCTACATTCCGAAAATTTACACAATTTGTGTTAAATAACATCATAAATTTACTTTAGCACCAATTCTTTTATTTTCACCAAAATTTCACCATCGACAAAACTTTTGCGCGGAGTTCAAAAAGTTTTTCCCCTCGATCGGTCCACCTTCTTGAGATAGCGGCATTTAAATCTTGAGTATATAATCGCTCATATCTCAGGTATTTATAATCCGATCTAGTCATTACAAAGGCGTTTCTAAACTTAATAAATCTGTGTATAAACATATTTATTTTTATTAACCCATTTTGATAAAAATTAATCTTTTAAAAAAAAGCCAGTTTTACTTATTGTTTTTTGGTAGATTTCGATAACAGACAAGACATTAACATTTTTGAGGTATACTTCTCACCAATAACCCTTCAAAGACCGGAGATAATAACGAAATAAACCCCCCAATGGGTTAATAAAAATAAATTTATTTACAGACCGATTTAGAGAGTTTAGAATGATACCCATTTAAGCAGATCTGATGATAAATGGCTGACTTTTGCCCGATTATACATTCAAGCTTTGGAGGCCTATATTTCGGAAAATATGGATTTGAAATTTTTTTATATTTTATTAAAAAATTAAATTGTCCGAGCGTTTGGTCGTGTTTATTAATTTATTATGTTTTTTCCGATATTCCGCTATCCTTTGGATAGCATCGTCAGGAAGATATATTACTCAGCGCAATAGTGGTTCTGCAAATCAAGCACCACTATGACGGTTCGTTAGTGTATCCAAAATGATGACGATTACATAAAGGATTTTTTCCTGGGGTACTCGTTTTCGGGTGACGCCCGGGCGCGCTCCCCCCTCCTCATTTTGTTATCTTATGGTCTTTTGTTTGTCATAACTCGAGAACGGTTATGCCGACTTCGCTGAAATAAATTACGAAAAATTAAGAAATACCATTCCATTAATCTATTGCTATACTGTTTCTCTATATTAATACCAGTTTCGAAGATATAAATGAATTTATGAAAAAATTATTGCAGTGTTATCAGCAGTTTTCAACAAACAAAGCCACATTTGGGTGACAAATACATATGTTATAATCTATTAATCATTGTGTCCCAAACATGTTATATTGAACAGCAAACACAATGTGTTTGGACACAATTATACTATATTATAAGCTACAAACAAGTTATATTTGCACCCAAACAAAAAGAAACTTAAAAATGTTCAGCATGAATGCAAGGACTTCCAAGAGAGAAAAATAGCATAAGAGACACACGTTGTGATTTTGCATGATTAACTGAATATGAAAAAAATTGGAGAGGTGAAAGTTTGCTCACAACAACACACGCTGAAAAAAAACGCCCCAGCGACATATTGCAGGAACCATGTATATGTTTGTAAGCATTAGTTCATGAATTCAAGATCTGTTGCTTTTTTGCTTCTTTGTTGTCTGTCACGTTTTTGTTTTCAACAGTTTTCAAGAAAAAAAGCCTCATTTGGGTCACGAAAACAGGTGTATAATATATTTGCAACAAGCTAAAAAACACGCTATATTTGCAACCACGTAAAAAAAAACAAATTTTTAAGCGTGTAGAAACGACTTTTACCTTAAACGTTTTTTTTTAATTTGAGGGAAATGTTTCAAATTTGTAATCAACACTGGATGTACATTGCAAACGATAATATGTTTGCGTCAAAGGTATTTTGTTGCGTCAATCGACTTTCAAACGTTATTGTTGCCATACAAAAAGTCTGGTGCGGTCAGGTTAGGTGACCTTGGGGGCCAGCGGAAAGTGGAGTTTCTGGATATAAATTTGTTTGGAAATTTTCGTTGGAGGTCCGCCATAACCGGTCTGGCTATGTGTGCAGTTCTTTCATCCTGCTGGAAGCAAATGGTGTTGAAACGTATTCGTCTGCACCGCAGTTCTGGGTAAAAAGACTTCATCAACATCTGTAAATAACAGTCCCCATTGACAGATGCTTTTACACGAGTTTCTTCACAGAAATATGGCCCCACAATGCATTTTGTTGAAACTTTGTACCACACAGTGAATCGTTCTGCAGTTCCGTCTCATGGAGGGTTTCTGGATTAGATTCACCTTTATATGCGGTAAATTTGCCTGTTTACATTGCCGTTTGGATCAAAATGGGCATCATCAGACATAAACAAGCAATGTATCAAGTTGTTATATTCTTCGGCCATTTTAATAAATTTTTGGCAAAATTCCAGGCGAATAGACAAATCAAGATGATTTAACTTCCTTGTAATTTGAACTTTGTACGGCAACAAGCTTAGGTCATCATGAATTACCCGTTATAACGATCGTCTGCTAACTCCAATTTCCGCCGACAAGTTCCGAGCCGAATCGCTTTAATTTGCCTTAATTGACGATGCTACAGCCGCGATTGTGTCTTGAACCCGAACATAGCGACCTCGATGGCACGGTATTGGTACGATGCCCACGATAACCCACCTCATAATGGTCCATCCTCTCGACGGAAGGCCGCCAAACTCCCGCCCAAATTCCCTTTGGATGGAAATGAAGGACTACAAAGGATGGTATTGCTGCATTATCCAAATCCTCTTTTCGGTATCCCATTCATATTAATAAATCGAAATAGTTACCTTCAAAATAAATAAAAAAGTAAGCCGATCAATTATGAATCGAGGTTGTTCGCCCGATTTTCCGTTGTGGGGACTAAATTCAGTAGTGACAATGTTAATTTGTTTGCGGCAAGTGCAATTCGGTGGAAACTGAAAACCTTACGGTTGATACAACCAATTTCCTAACAATTTGCTCAGTAGGTGCAGCAACTGTAAAACTTATTGTATAATTGCTATAAGCTTCGCACTTTCCAAGGTTATGGAGACCGTGATTATCTACAACTTAATACCACCTTATCAGCGGCAGACTCTACGGTTTTTGTAGAAGCCGATCCACAAAGAACCTGCTGACACTCCTTTCGGAACATTGAAGTTGTCGACTATATCCAAATCATTCGATAGCGTCTGGCACGACGGACTTTTAACGAAGCTTAGAGCCTTTGGTGGTGGTAATATCTTCGTTCCTTTTTTTTCACCTTTCTCAAAGATTTCACTATTCGTGTTGTTATAGATGGGATTTTTTACAGAGAACATACTTTGAACGTAGGGTTCCCACAAGGCTCCGTCATCGCCCATTATCTTTTCCTGATCTATATACTCCTTTACTGATTAGAGTAATCAATATCTCAATTCCCTACAGCCACAATTGCCCTAGGATTATCAATGTCGAGTGTAGGAGCCAGGTGATGAATGCGTCAATAGACCAGGATCTGTTCTTAATATCTGAGTATGGTCAAGTGAAGTTGTCGTCGGTGGTGCAAGAACATGGTTTCGATCCGTGCTCTGATCACCTTACATTTCCTTCCACGACGGTCACCTCGCTTAGCGATGGCGACAATATCGAGCACTTATCCATGAAATCTCAAAATACCATTCGGAATCGAAGTAAGACTGTATCCGTGAATGTAAAACTAGAAAGCGTACAGCTCATTAGAAGCTCTCCCCAATTCCTTCGTGGGATGTAATGGTAAACCATTTTAGGGTCAAGTGAATTGACTTCATTTGAACATGGCTAAAATTCAGTGCTGTTTGTTGACGCACAAACGCTACATATATTTAAAACTGCCACCATAAAGAAGAATCAAGTACCGTACTCAGGATTTTTTTTCGGGGCGCCAAATTGATATTTAGGTTGACAGATAGCAAATAAATATGCCCCCTACGTAGGCCCGCCACTCCGTACGTGCCTGGATGAATCAGATCCTATTGATGTTCTGGGCATGAAAATATAACTAATAACAACATATGTGATGTGTGGAAAGAAACATTCAAGAGCTTGGGATCTTCAAGATGGTGCAAGGAACACTTCACCCCACTTCCACACTTCACATATCAAAATATTTACATTGCATATATACGGTCAAAATTGGAATAGAAATCACATATACACCCAGAGAACTAATTGTTTGAAAAGAGGCTGTAGCAACCCACAACCTCAGTTGAGGTTGACACAACCCCCTTAGAGTTTGACACAACCTCATTAGAGGTTGACACAACCTCGATAGTGGTTCTCACAACCGAAGGTAAATAGTGTCACAAATGAAATGAATTTTGAAAGCTTATTGATTATTAAGTAATGATTTATTTTCCTATATTCATATTAATAAAATAGGATAATCTTTGGGTAACACTTTTGTTTTACACATTACTACCGACCTTTTTGGAAGTCCCGGCCATCATGGGTAACCGTTCCAATTTGGGTGTGTTGTATCCATTGATACAACGACCAAACTTGAAAAGTTTCAAAACTTTTGACATCTGGTTGGAATTTTTTTTTGCAAAATTAGTCGATTTAATACAAAAACCATAATTACAATATATTTACTTACCTTTGTTAATAACTACAAAAAAATCTTGATATCGCGGCGTCACGGACAACTAAACATTCTTTAACTTCTTCTAATACAATATTTGCTTTTATAATTTTAAACGTCAAGTTGAAAATGAAATTCGGTTGTACCTACAAAATTCATGAGAAATTCAGTTACAGCAACCGAATTGACGCCTGATTAGGTCATTGCAATCTACTTAAGGGTTAAGTCGGCTATTGTGACCGAATTGATACCAAATTCGGTAGTTACAACCGAGTTGATACCCAATTCGGTAGTTACAACCGAATTGATGCCAAATTTGGTAGTTGCAACCTAATTAATGTCAAATTCGGTTACTCCAACCGAATTTGGTACCAATTTCGATTGCTGTATCCGAATTATTTCCAGATTCGGTTGTACCAACCGAAACTTTGGAAAAATTGGTTGACAGAACGAATATAAATCGAGACTCGGTTGTCACAACCGAATCGAGTAAAACGAGGCTGCTTCACCCAAATTTCAGTTTGTTAGGACTAAATTCACACGTGACAAACTCAATTCGGTTGTATCAACCGTAAATTCGGCTGCAAACACCGAATTCTTTTCAACCAATTAGTTCTCTGGGTGTGAGGTCGAGCTTCGAGATATTCTCTAGAGCTACTTGAAAAAGTTCAAAGGACAGTTGTAGTGCTGACCAGACTAGAATATTCGGCCGAACTACTTGAATATACGAAAGGCCTCATCCATTTCTTTTTATAGAATTGCCGACAATTCGGACATCGAACTATAGAGGTCTTTTCTATCACTTTCAAGTTATAAAGGGTGTCTCAGAAAGTATGCAATTTTCGTTTTAAAACGAAACCAAGTATTTTTTGAGATAGTCGTGATGTTTTTATTGAATTATAAAGTAGACATATTCCGATTAAGTATGGAATACAATATCCGTCGAATGGCCCCCGCGGTTGTGATGACAGCCCATTACTCTTATTATTTTTTGAGATAGTTGTGATTTTTTTATTTTATTGTAATGAAGTCATGTTCCGATTAAGTATGGAATAAGATATCTGTCAAATGGCCCCCATGGTTCTAATGACAGGCCATTAGTCTTTTCATGAACGTTTCCTTGACTTTTTCACAGAGATGTGGCTGTATCTCACGGATGACACGTTGGATCTAAGATTTGAACTCAGGAATTGTTTTTAGTTTATTCTCATAAACCCGAGATTTCACAAAACCCCAAAGAAAGATATGGAACAGCGTTGAATTGAATGATCTTGGTGGCTGGCTTGTTGACATCGAAATTTATTGAGATAATTTGATCTGGAAATCGTTGCTGCAATAAATCGGTTGTTTCATGCCCGGTTTGGCAGGTGGCGCCGTCTTGCTGAAACCACATGTTGTCCAGATCCATGCCGTCCAGTTGAGGCCACAAGAACACAGTTATCAGTAATCTACATTTTATGTCTTCGTATTTTCAGTTTTTCGCATAGTGACGGCGACACTATCGACACTAGTATTTAGTATTTAGCCATGAAAAAGCTTCTCAAAATACCGTTCGGAATCGGTGTAAAACTGTAGGTTCCAATCAGTGAGTGAAAACTGGAAAGCGCACAGCTTAATGATTGTGAGAAGCTCTCCCCTGTCCCATCGTGGGATGTAATGGGAAACCATTTATTTATTTATTATTTTCAGTTTAATATCAAGAAATACTATCTGCTCTTTCATTCTGCCTTTCCACAATTCATCGCATTCATAGGGGGAATCCCGTCGGAGTTTTTCAGACCTAACTGCACATATTTGGATTATTGTAAGCAGTTTATTATTACGATTTGGAAAATGTATCCAAATTATTTCCAAATTCTCTAAAATATGAAATTGCATCACGTTTTTTCTTCAAGTTTTTGATTCAAGTGATAAGGGGTTAATTGTTTTTTCTGAAATAGTGTGTGCGTATTCTACTTGAGCCTTAGATCGATTTTTTTGCTACGCAAATTCGAACTTTATTTTCCTACCCGGCATAGTATAAAGTTGTTTAGTTTAGGTAAATTGAATTTTTTTCCTTTTTTTATTACTTCTAAATCGCTCCTGTTTCAAAGCACAAAGCGATTTAGTTCATTTCAACTACAAACGAAGTTGTGCTGAGGAAGTTTCACCAACCAAATCCTTGTTTATTTGAAATAAACCACGTCAAGCAAAAAATTGCTTATATTTTAACGCGATTGTAAAGGAAAGGTAGGGAGAATTAATTAATGAATTTTGCTAGAAATGTGTACTACTAGAACTCCACTCGCAAACAATACCCGAATAATTAATAATAAAAATATTTCCCCGCTTCAAAATTTCAGAAATTCTATGCGGAATGTTCAAGTTAACTGTTTCCCACTTCTTATTTATAAATATTTAAAAAAAAATCGTTTTAGCCAGCTGATTGTTTAGTCAATTTGTTTATTTCTATGTATTCAACTTATAAATATCATCTATGAACTTGTCAGAGGAACTTCACCTACGTGGTAGTTGACAATTTAAAATTGTTGGACTTGGTTTGTAGAAAAGTGCTTACTCTTTGTGGACAAATTTTGATAGATTCTCTGGGGAAGCGATAGCAAATGGTTCGGGGCAAAAGACCTAGAATGTTAGAATTCCTTGGTCTCTTACCACACTCACCGACAAAGATATTAAATTACCAGTTTATTCAGTTAAATGTAGGATAGGGGAGATCTGTATTTCAAATATCCATGTAATATTATCAATTTAAATTTCAGTTTTATACATTACAGCCCTCATAAAATGTACTGTATGTGTGTCTACATTACACAAAATGGTGTTTATACTGGATCGACTATATAATTTTTCACATGCTTTTGCATTAAATTAATACGGGAAATGTTGAGGCTGCAAATCAAAATTTACCAAAATTCACATGCACACATTTTGTGGTACTCTACAATACGTTCACATATACATGTTTCAATATACACATACTATTCATATACGACGTCATATGTGTGTATTTAGGTATTTCTATCTTTGCAATAGTATTTTTCTCAAATAATTGACATTCGATCATTAATCAAAATGCACGCTGTTGCAGACATTCCGATTTATTCGGTGCTGTTGTTGTTTGTACGTATCTGGGTATCTCAGTATTTTATTTCTATTTGAGTTGAGTTTTTTGTTGTTGCTGTATTTTTAATTCTCCTTGTTTTTTCTTCTTTTTTTTGTTATTTAAAGCGCCTGCTGTTTTGTAATGCATTTCTATTCCACATTCGTTTGTATCTGTGATGCAGAGCATTCTGAGAAGGGGGCTTAATGAAGGTGCACAGCAGCCGATTGACTACACATTGGTGGTGCACATGCATGGCTATGTGTATGGCATAAAGCAACAATGAAATGCTGCAAGAATATTTCGATCTTCTGGCCCATCTGCGCCAGTAGTCATTAGCTAGGTTGCGATGTAGAGAGTCCGCCTGTAGCCAGGGTAACATCAAATGGAAAGCCATCTTTAACACCTTTTAACATGGACATGTGGTACGAGTAGAAAGAATTAAGCACAGAATGAAAATTCACACGAGTATCTCGTAATGACAGTCGGAGAAAGCTCCAGCAGATATGGGTAATACATACATACATATGTAATAGTAGCATGTGTTTTCCTTGTTTGGTTTGTATGGCATCCAAACAAAAGTTAGCCAGAATATAATACACATCTGTATGTATAGTTTCTTTCTTTATCAGGTAGCGCAATATATAATATATCTTCAAGAAGTTACGCATTTCTATTTCTTAACTGTCATTTAAAATCCTCAATTTATGTAGATAAAATCGTAGGACAAAATACGATTCTATACAGTGACTAGAAAAGGCAAATGCTGACATGACTTATACATTATTCAGTTTATATGATGCACAGTATCACTTTCAGTTGATATCTCAATATTCATGTGTACTATATATACAGGGTGGACCAAATACAGGTATCATTTTAGAAATTAAATAAAATGAAATAAACTTAATTTATTTTTGTACATTATGGCTTTAGTAGAAATAGCCACTATTCTCATTATACGATTTCATTAATGTGGCTGCAGCGGCAGGCTTCGCAGTAGCTCATCCTGTCTGTCAATATTCCAAGACTTTGTTGACGGTTTCTGGTTCTTTTCACGAATTTCGCGGACGATATTAGCCCAAAGAGGTGGATCGTTTCTCCATTATTCAAATAGCAACGGAATGTAACGGCACTCCACAAGTAAAATACTAAAGGGGTCAAATCGCGGCTCCGAAGCGGACAATTGACATGGCGGCGGCCGCTAGTAGCACGATTACAGGACTTAGTACGAAAAAGATCGATTGTATAATGAACTGTGTGATACGGTGCGTCATCCTTCTGAAACCAAAGATTATCCAAGTTTATATCTTACATTTCATCCTATAAATCGTCCTTAATCATGGATCTGTAGCGATTTTCGATTTTTTCCAAAATCCAAACCAAACTGTCCCGCTCTCTCTGAATTCATTGGCTATTTTGCAAATGCAATTTTTTTCTTGAGAAAGCCGCAAGAGATGAAGTTGCGCCTCATCAGAAAAAATTCTTTTTTGGCCAAATTCGATGTACTGCAAAGAGCGTGCGATTTCTTGTTATGGAGTTTTGTGAAATCTCTGGTCTATGTAAATAAAACAGAATTATTTCCCCAGCACAAGTCCGAGATTCAATCCGTCACCCGTCAGATAGAGCCACATCATTGTCAATATGCCATCGAAAATTTCACGAAAAGAGCAAGGACCGTGATCAGATCCGCTGGGACCATTTGCAGGATATTGGCATTAAGTTTCTTATCGCACGTTGCGGGATGGGCGCTAATTGAAAAAAAAACCTGTTCAGAAATTCCAGTCGGCTGAACCGACTTAAACATGCCCTCACCCGAAATCATGTATTGCGACCGAGCTCTATTGAATTTTGGCTAATGTGCTAATATTCAATAGCAGAGTGGCATTGCGCTAAATATTATCCAATACCCAACTTAATTAAGATCCGAAGTGATTATGGGGAGTTATATGGGCATGGCGAAGTTGTTCATCGGTTTTTACACAGTATTGCACAAAATATTGACGCGTTTGATGACATGAAGCCTATAACCTAATTTCATTAAGATCGGAAGTGATTCACGCGACTTATCGCATTGACAACCCGGAGGACCACCAAGTTTTTGTATGGGAGGTACCAGAATGGTCGTGAAACCTCGCCCATTTTCTCCAATTAAGTAGATATTTACAGATTATTGACCAATGTTTGAGTTGAAGCTAATCACATCTACCTGAAAAGGGATCTAGAAGAAACTTGTTTTGGTACTAACTGTGTCGATTTGTTTCATTTCAAGCCATTCTGAAAATGAGTACATTTCTTAAAAATATAACCTTTTCCTAAAAAGGGTACCACTTCTTTAAAAAGTTCATGTAAAAAGTTCAAGTACTTCTTCTTAAAAATAATACCTTTTCTTAAAAAACATTAGCTTTTAATAAAAGGAGTTCCTTTCTTTAAAAATTTACCTTTTCGGGAAAATATAATACATATTCTTACAAAAAGGACCTAAAACTAAACTTTCTTTTTAAAAAAATACATTCCATAAAAAATTTTTTTTTCTTAAAAAAAGTTTATAATTTTACAAGTATCTTTTCGTAAAGATACATTTGAATTATCATATTAGGTCACCTAAGGCGTGTTGGAACTAACTAGTACATAATATATTGCGAAAGGAATTTCGTTCCAACCGTGTTTTCCCCCACACCTCATGTAATTTTTTAATTCCAGATTTAATCGGAACATATCTACTTTATACTGCAAACAAAATATTGCCACTCGGCCAGAAATATGCGTTTCATTTTAAAATTAAATCGTGCATCGGACATACTATACATGTATTTGTGACCCAAATGTGGATTTGTTTGTTGAAAACTGCTGAAAACAAAAATGTGACATAAAATATTGCATTGCTGTCCTGGATTTTAAGGAAATAGATTAGTTTTTCACGGAAGCTATTTTCTCTCTGATACTAACAATTTTGCTAAGTTGGTTTGTGAGCTATATTCGAAGTTATCGGCGGAACCTTTGGAATCAAACGGCAATGAGATTACTTTATTTCTTTATGCCTTTTTCTAGTATTTTCTAAAATTTTTACTGAGTGTAACGCAATAAACCGGCCTGAAAATCAATTGGTTTCCTCTTAGCATATTCTTCACTTTTCTAGGCTTGATTCCCGTGTTGTATACGAAAAAATTTATACATTTTTGCCACACCAACACAAGTTTACAAGTAAAACTAAAGTAAAATATATTTAAGAAATGTGTAAAATTTTCATAGGAGTTAAACAGAAGTGGACAAGAGAAGCATGTTATTTGTAGCTACTGTACTTGGGATGACGCGGAGCAACACGCATACACATATGTATATGAACGTTGTACTTGTATAAGTATAAATATTTATGTATGATTTTGCAAGCATGCATACACTGAAAACAATTTTCTTCAAAAATATGAAATACTTCTATGAATCTTCAGACAAAAAATATTTCGTAAGTTAATCTTACATTTTCATAGATGAAACGAAATCGATGAAACTTGTTCGTTACAAAAATGTGTAAGTAGCGACAAACAATCACTCTGCAGAATGAAATAAATGTCTTCGGTTAGTGACTAGTGTGAATACACACCGCAGTGGCTTAACGGGCTAGACGGTGCTGAAGATGATGCTTCACAAACATCGAAACGATCGTCCAGCGAATGTGAGTTCGAATCCCACCCGCGGCATTTACATTTTTTTCACTAACCGGAGAGAATATGATCTCTTAGCCTAAAGGTAATTTCAACTCTAAAAATAACGAGGATCTTAGACAACTTAATTTAAAAAAATAAATGGATTCCCATTACATCCTATATCACAACCATTGAGCTAGCTGTGCGCTTTCTACTTTTATTGATTGATTGGGACCTACAGTTTTACACCGGTTCCGATAGTTAATACGCGATAGTGTCGCCGTCACTAGGAGATGTGACCGCCGCCGAAAGAAACTTAAGGTGGTCGGAGCAGGATCTCATGTACAAGAGGCGCGTACACTAACCATTGCACCACCGATCATAACATCAATGAAAAATGGCATAGATTCAATGACAACTTGTTCATAACATCTATAAAAAGTTGTCATAAATTCTATGAAAGGAAATCATAAAATTTGTTCATAACATCTACATATGTGACAGTTTCATAGGTCTTATAAAACCTGCCGTTGCATTAGCACACGTCTTTATGGTTTCTGACAAACCCTGTAGATATTTTAGATCAATCCAAAGTTCCTCCTCAGCGATTGTTGGGAATGATGCATTTAAAAAATGCATCGTGCTGTATGTAACGCAAACTGTAAATGCATTGAGAACTCTTTAGTATACAACTATTCGGAAAATAATGCTGGCGCCCAAACACAAGTTACCGAAAATTAAAAATTTCCTTACTTTACTTTTATTGACTTGTTTACAACCTCATGGGGTCAGATGTCTTACACATATTAATTAAACAAACAAATAAACAATTTTAACATATTTCTCCAACTGGTTCTATCCTTCGCCTGTTCTCGCCAGTTGGTAAAACCAATTATACGGATGGATTCTTCGGCCTGGACTTTGTATCGGAGTCTTGGTCGTCCTCTTTTCATATTCGTCCATTCTGATAACATGGTCTAGCCAACGCAATTGACCTAATTTGAAACGCCTACCTCTGTCCACGGCAGAATATAAATTATATAGCTCTTGGTTCCAATGACGTCGGTACTCGCCGATTTCTTTAACAGAACCATATATTTTCCAGAGAATCTTGACAATTAACAATTTCCATTCCATCAATAAAGAATTTTGTATGAAACTACTTCATGAATGCGAGTTGTAGTTTCTAAAACTGTTTAAGAAAGTCTGTCATAACATCTACGAAATTTTGAAAAATTTGTATTAGATTAATGAATACAAATTTTAATTTCATAAATATTACGAAGAACATTTATTCAGTGTACTCATCTGTTTATAGTCTCATACGTGACAACTTTTCTCCTGCGATATCCATGCCACTTCCTCGACTCCCCTTACATACTAGTACTTCAATCCCCACCACTATTTAAGCTGCCACTTCCACTACCCCTACGAGTGATGTTGTCATTGCCACTTCCTCCCTTGTGCCTTCGTCAAAGGGAAAGTGTATCATTTTCTTAATCCGTAGCATATCATGCGTGCCATGATGAAAACGAAAACAATTCCGTCCATTTGCAATTTTTCCCATATCTTCCCTAAGACTTTGTCTCTTAATTTTTTGGGATATATCTTGTCAGGATTGTGTCTCTGACAGTTGAGCAAATTGTATTCTTCTTCACACACACATGCACGCACATAGCATTTCTAAAAGATGTGTATAGGGGAGTGTCAAGAAAGATATAGAAAATGGTGACAGTGTCGTATAACTTATATGATTTCTATTACTCTTGTGATTGTATCGTATACGAGAGTACTTGAAATGTCTAAGAAGGATACTAATGTAATTGAACAATCCTATTATTAATATATTGGTCAATGTTGGGACATCACTTTGGTCACCTAAGGCAAGTAAAGTTCAGATATTTATTAGTAATTTGGAGGACATCCCAATGTGCACCAAACCGTAAAAAAAAGTCCGTAAAATCATAAAAGAGCGAAATGTGAGTTCTCGAATTCGTTTCGAACTCGTTACGAGTCCGTAAAAATATAAAAACGGAATCGGTGAAATTGTGATTTGGTGAATCCGCCTCGAACCCGTTAAGAGTCCGTAAAACATAAAAAGAAGTTTTTCCATTACGCTCATGATCGTATTTCTAAAAGATTCAAATATACCAAATGAATTAACTTTCAAATTTAGATAAAATTCACGTGCAAAACATAAAAAACTTAAATTTCCAATAAATACTCGTAGAATTAAATACGAGAGACAGAAAGAGAGAGACAATTTTTTCAAAATTGATAAAAGCGAATCCGTCTCGAATTCATTTTATTTCAAAAAAAAGAATCCGAAACGGATTCGCATATGAAGTTCGTTACGACTTCGAAAACGAATTTCGTTATGCGGTCGTAACGAATGTCCGTCTCGGACCAAATGTAAACAGAAACGTATCCGCCTCAAATTTTTAACGGATTCATATGGCACATTGGGATATTTCAATATGGGGGATACCAAAATTGATGTAGCAAGGAAGTCCTGTTTAAAATTACTAAAATAGTCCGCTTTCAATATAATGAAATTCGGTAGGGTTAGGTTAGGGAAATGTTTAAAAGAATCGCAGATTAAACAGTTGATACTACACACTACACTGTCGACCCATTATATTTGTCCGGAGGAGAGAATATAGGCGGCCATGGGATTACCCGTGGAGGTGGAAAGTTTCTGATAGCGGCAGAAATTATTCCTTCATTGGCCAGTCAATTGTTTTTAATGTTAGACTAAGAATTTCCCGAGCAATGGTTTTATCGGAAACTTCCGTTAGCTAGCTAGAGTGTGAAGGCGAAACGGATGAGCAGCCTGATTGATTGTGCGAACGCTGATGCATCTCAGGTTAAAAAGGTAACCCCGCCACTGAAGCTCTTGAACAAGTGAATACATTCTTCTGTCCTTTAAGAAACAAAAATCTAGTTTTAATCCACTGCATTCTGTTCAGCGGCTGATCTATAATGGGCGGCTGAAACACAACCATCCTGATAGTAGGTAAAACGTAAAACACTGTGGGCTGGGTTTGCCTCACGTCATCTTTATATTGGCAGTAAAAATACCCAAGAAAACGACGGTCGCAATTGTTAAAAGGAATTGTTATGGATATATATAATTGTTTATGGATATATATACGGAACATAGAACACTATGCAGGACGGGTGCCTCTTTCCGACTGGCGGATTTCCTTGCACAATATTAAGCTTGGAAATGTGATGGACAGGATATGGTTGCACGAGAAAATGAAAATGTGATTTTTAAAACAGCTGCCATAAGCGAAATTACGAATTCGGTTGCGGATTTATAGTTGGCACGAGGTGAGTGAATGCATAGCTTCGATTCGAATCAAGGCGAAATATTTCAACATCTCGTTAATTTGTGTGCACGCACCAACAGAGGATAAAGACGATGAGGTCAAAGAATCATTTAGTGGGGGTCTGGAAGGAATATACGCCCTGACCATGACATTAAGATTATTTTAGGTGAAAGGAAAGTTTCTTTCGACCGACTATCGGTAATTTTAGTCTACATGATACCACTCCCCATTATGGAATGAGGCTGATACAATTCGCCTCTGCAAAGAACATGGTAGCAACATGGTAGCACACGATTCCAACATAAGGACATATAAGTACATAAGGCGACTTTGCTATCCCCTGATCAACGAACGTAGAATCATATTGATCACTTGGTAATAGATGGCAGGCACTCTTCTTGTGTAATGGATGTACGTGTGTTTCGAGGTGCCAATATCGGATCGGACCAGTGCGTGGTTGCTGCGAAAGTTCGCCCAAAACTGAGCGAGGTGAAAAACGTACGACTGAAAATACCGGACATATCAAAGGCGTATTAACGAAATCTCACTCTCTTATGAGCGCAATTTACTCGCCTTCTTGAGGAGCCAGAAGCGTAGTGATAGCATAAGTCCCATTCTTTGGAAAACGCTGCAAACACCGAACCTGATTATCAAAAACAACAAGAAAGATAAGATGAAAAGACGCTGCACATACGGCAACGAGTCAGTCACTGCAATGTGTACAAAAGAAGTGAAAAGTCAACTGGTCAGGCAGAAAAAGTGGGAAGCAGAGAGAGAAAGTAGACTGAAATATGCAGGATATATAATGAACACCGAAAACTTTTCCAGAGGGTAAGAAGATAGAACAACGGACCGAATAATGGGCAGCCCTCATGCAAGAACGAGAATGCGAATCTGGTGAAAGACTATTGCTCTCAGCTATTCTCAGCACTATTGCACTCAAACAAGATGGACTTAGACAAGGCGATACACTTTCGTGAAATCTGTTCAATATGTTAGTGGAGATGATAATGAAAACAGTTGCAGTCAATATGAACAAAACCATCAATATAAAAAGCCATATGATGCTCGGGTATGCTGACGACATTGGAAGAAACTTGCGAGAGGTTAGTGCAGTATTTTAAAAATAAATGGTTTCTACTACATTCCATTAAGGAATTTGGGAGAGCTTCTCACAACCAGTGAGCTGCTGGGTCATATCGCAAACGGATGAAAAACACCTGGGAGCATTCGAAACAAAAATTCTCCGCAAAATATTAGGTCGTATTGAGGAAAACGGCGAGTACCGACGTCGTTGGAATCACTAGCTATATAATTTATATTCTGCCGTGGACATAGGTAGGCGAGTCAAATTAGGTCAATTGCGTTGGCTAGACCATGTTACCAGAATGGACGAATATGAGCCAGATAACGTACCCGATGGAAGCAGGAACAGAGGGCGACCGAGACTCCGATACAAAGTCCAGGCCGAAGAATCCATCCGTATAATTGGTGTTACCAACTGGCGACTGGCGATTGGCGATTCCATCAACCAGTTCTTAATAATCAATTTCCTGACTATATTGCGGTTAAGTATAATGTGAGGATGATACTAAAGCTTATAGATTATATAATCTAAATTCCTCAGTCTTCCGGCCACGAGAGAACAGGACCAAGGGGATTTACTCCCAAACTGTAAACACCAGCCTCCTGTCCAAATCGACAGTTTCTCAAAGCAGATTGCACCATGGCATTGATAGTATACATCGATTTATCTACGACCAGAATGTCAGCATCATCCACGTAGGCCACAACCCCACAATTCTGCTGTCCAAAGGATTTAACCATACAGTTAGCTACTAACGACCAAGGAGGAGAGTACTCCTTTATGCACAATGCCACGCTTGGCCAGCTTTCGCACCCAGTTTACATCCAGTAGATAATTGATAATGCTTGCCAAATATATGGACAATCCAGTCGCCAAGAAGCCGGGTACGTCAAATTAAAGGAACCTTTTATAGCCAAGAAGGTAGCTAAAGAAAATTGAACAAACCCCATACTACGCTCAATAGTCCAGTATCCAGCAACATCGTGTAAGGCACTTTATAGACTTCCTGTTCAGGCAGGCTTGCTGAGTGCAACAAAAGTGTGGTATGCTTCTAATATATATGTTAACCGATTTTTCTAAGACTTTTCTAATGAAGGATGAGAGACTACTTTTAATTATTTTTTAGTTCTTAGGAGATACATGAGGGGCAACTTTTTGTGATAACCACAAGATTTTTCTTCGACTTATCGGGAACAATGCATAGTATGAGGCAATACCTACAAATTTCCCCAAGTTACGATGTGATATAGCTGGCACATATTTGAAACATAACCGGAAATATACCATTCAGACGTGCCGATATAAGTAAAGCTTTAATATAAGTAAAGCTCGAAGCAATTTTGTCTCATCGACCACGTTATCAATCACCCGCAAGGGTGTGATATTAGAAACACTCAAATCTGGTCTTCATAGAGTATTTGTTGCGATATTTATACAGTTTGAAAAGCGAGCCTCCATAAGGAGTTCAAGTGTCTCAGATCCACAGTCAGTCCATGACCTAACCGCTCGCACAATGAACTTAATATCCTTGGTTTTCTTACATAACTCTCAGTGAAATCGTGCTGCACCATTACTAACGTATAGACTCACAGAAGCTGATAGGCTAGTTTTGCCGTGGTGAATCGTAGTATATACACGTTAAAAATAAAAGGCCCCAGCAACATATTGCAGGAACCATGTAAATGTTTGCAAGCATTGTTTTCATGAATTGAAGATCTGCTGCTTTTTTGTTTCTTAGTTGTCTGTCCCGTTCTTGTCACAAAAACATATATTACAACCTATTAATTATTGTGTCTCCAACATGTAATGTTGAGTAGAAAGAACAATGTGTTTGGGCATAAGTATACTACGTTTGAGACAAGCTATAAACACGTTGTACTTATATTTGCATCCAAACAACAAAAAGGATAGACTTTTCAGCGTGTAGCATATCACAAATAAATAACATAGAATATATAAAAGCAATTTGACAGGAAAATACCAATCATTGTAATTGAATTGTAAAGACACTGTGATATCTTGGATACACACTGAAAAATCTGTATTTTTTTGTTATTTGGATGCAAATATAAAGTGTGTTTGTAGCTTGTCGCAATTATAATATACTTGTCTCCAATCATATTGTGTTTGCTATTCAATATTACATGTTTGAGATACAGTGATTAATATGCGACCTACATATATTTATGTTTGTGATACAAATACAGATGCAAGAGAATAAAAGCGGGGCAATGAGTGTGTATATCTTGTAAATGTGTATCTGTATTTTGGATTATTCTCTTAGTGTGTGATTCATAAATATTGCTGAATGTGCGTGCCAATTGCAGATGAAGTCGGTGTTTCTTATTTTGGCTGATGTATTGCGCTTTAGTTTCATGTATTCAGTCGTCAATGCTTCATCGGGCAGAGGATAACAAAAGCGCTTGATCAGTGAAAAAGAATAAACGGAGGCTCGGCAGCTAAAGTGGTTTGTAATGCTACTTTGTGTTTTGTGTATGTGTTTCGTATATATGTATGTGTGCTACCAACGTGAGAAACAATTTTGAGGAAAGAAACTGGAAAGGGCAACAACGATAAGCCCTTTGTCTGTCCGAGTATATAAATATATTCTTTGTGTATCAACGAATAGTGATAACCAACGCATAGCTGAAACCTTCCGAAAACAAAAACGTGAGAGCCAACAAAGAAAGGAGAAGTAAAGGAGCAGCAGATTCTCATTTCATGAAAAAAAAAACAAATAATGCATGCGTCTTTTAATTTTTTGTATTAATTATTTATAAATGTGGATTTATATTGATAAAATTAATTATAATAAAAAATACAGACATATACTATATATTGAAATCAAAGAATAATTAGTTTTTAAATATTATTATGTTTGGGGGGATATACGCATATGTTTCCACGTAAAAGCATGCATATTTGCCAGTAAACGTTATGCTATTTACACTAAAATACGAGTGAGTTTGGGACTTGCAAACATGTTAATATTTGAGGTGTGTTCCAAACATATACATTGTTCCTGCAGAATATGTTTGGGAGAATATGTTTGAGAGGCCGTTGTTTTTCAGTGTGTATCGATATAATTTATTTCTAAATTTATAATATAGAGGTTTATATTCAATAAGGACTATCTAATAAAACACATTTGTCAGGAGAGCAAAAAGCTCAGTAAGGTGTTCGATTTTCTCGCGTTGTCATTATAACTTTTCTAAGAAAGTTTGACAATGATCCGACAGCAATATTATATTCTCTTCATTATGCCATTTCCTGTCCGTTTAATATTTGGTACTCGTTTTTTCATTTAATTTTTTTTCATTTCACTATTTCATATTTTTCATTAATTTTTCACAATTAAAATTTCTTGGTTTTACTTTATTACGCGGTTTTACTTATTAAAAAGGCAAATTGCATGCCTTTTTTTGTGTATAGTACTGTAGGTAATTTTATCACATTTTCTGGGCAAAACCTAATAAAGTGAGATATCGATCTAATATTTTTCTAAATACTTCCTGAGAGGTGATGAATACTTCCCAAAAAAAACGAAATGCATATGGTTCTAATTTTCCTCAAATGGTTGTTGCATAGTGGAATTCAGCATATAAAAAAACAAAAAAAAAAACATGGTTTCCCATTACATCCCATGAAGGGACCGGGGAGAACTTCTCACAATCACTGAGCTGTGCGCTTTCCAGTTTTCACTCACTGATTGGGACCTACAGTTTTACACCGATTCCGAACGGTATTTTGAGAAGCTTTTTCATGGCTATATACTCGATAGTGTCGCCGTCACTATGCGAGGTGACCGCCGCCGAAAGAAATTTTAGGTGGTCAGAGCAGGGTTCGAACCCAGGATCTCATGTACAAGAGCCGCGCACACTAACCATTGCACCACCGACGGCCACAAGGAATTCAACATATACAAATTTGTTTTATAGGTTTTAAAAAAATTCGCCTAATGAACCATTCTCTTTCTTCCAAAGTAAAGTATGTTATGGAACGTGGATCGATGTGTATCGTTCGTAAATAAAATCATAATTTTGAAAAAGAGTCTATTAGTATTTTGTTGAAAGCCAAATTAAATTCCAAAATTTACATGGCCCAACATATACAAATTTGTTTTATAGGGTTTAAAAAAATTCTCCTAATATCTCATTCTCTGTCTACCACCACCTACAAACCGATCATATGATTGTAATCGCCTCCGCTGCTCCGTGACGTGTGCTTTAAAAGGATAGAAACTTTTGAAATCTTAATGTCGTCTCATTTGTACAAAAATCAAAAAAACAGACGGACAGTTAAATTATCAAAGAAAGTGATTCTGAACCATTCGGTAAATATCAGACAAATACATTTTCAATGGAAACTAATAGAATATTTTAACACCTTTCTGTATTTAAATTACATTCCTCATCTGTGTCGGCTAAACAAATCATTAATTTATTTTGAAACCGGAGCAAATATCGTAGATAAACTATTATCACTTTGAGTGGGGGACTGCACAAGGAGATTGGGAATCAATAAGCAGCAACTAATGATTACAAATTGAATACCACTTGGTGATACTTATAAATACTCGAATCCTAACAAAGAACTCTCAAAACAATACCACACAAACTATAGATACAAAAAAAAGCACACATCTTCTAAACTGCCAATTTTTTATAAATAGCCACCCATTAATTATAGGTTTTCGGATTCTGAACAACATGTACACTCCTACCTATAAAAAGGGCTTAAGTCCTATACAGCTGAAATAATTTGTAAATTTTTCCACAGGCATTCGCAGAGGTAACTCTCTTTGAAGGTTACGATGGCTGTCTGTGGTTCATCATTCCAGCCGCTGCCGTCATCATCATCATCATTACAACAAAAGCAGAGAGCAATAAATAACAACACTTTATGCTGTTTTGTTGTGTGTGAAGTGCAGCAATTTGTTGATGAGCCTTGATTGATTTCTGAGACCACACTTAGAGTTTTGATCGACTATTGTTGTAACACTCGGCACAGTGTGACGAAAGAGAACATATGTAATTTAAATTGAATTTTATAAATGTTTATAAATATTTACGTGTCGTAAAGTCCTTAATTTTAAATTAGCTACGGTAATAAATTTTTTGTTTGGGTTACCCGGTAACGTTGAGACCAGAGGTACAAACAACTTGTACCAAATTGTATATACATTTTGTATAAATTTAAAAATCCACAGATTCCGAATACGCATATGGTTTTAATAAAAATTAAAATTAAATTTAGGTGTACAAAGTTCCCTCAAGGTAGTAAAGGCATAATAATGATCCTGTATTAACTATGTATATTGCTTAATTTTCTAAATTGACAATGTTATTAGATTTAATGTCTTTGTTTAAAGTTTAAGTTTTAAGAATGTCCAGCATCAAACAATCAGCTAGTATATTAAGCAGGAGTCAGTACATTGCTGTACGCAACCACTTCCAAACTTCAGGTGCCATATAAAATATTCACTATTTTTAAATGCCACTGCCTCTGATATCCGTACACGCTGTAAAATTGCGTATTTTGTTGTTGTTTGGATGCAAATATAACGTGTTTGTAGCTTGTCGCAAATATAAGTAGTATACTTGTGCCCAAACACATTGTGTTTTCTATTCAACATAACATGTTTGGGACACAATGACCAATAGGTTATATCATATGTAATTGTGACCCAAATGTAGCTTTGTTTGTGGAAAACTGCTGGAAACACTGCTGTCTGTCACGATAGAGAAACAAAAGGCAGCAGATCTTCAATTCACGAAAACAATGCTTGCAAACATGTACATGAAATTTAAAAATTCGATTTGAAATTTGAAATACATCAATTGAAATTTAAAAAAAAACATCAATTGAAATTTGAAAGACATGAATTGAAATTTGAGAGACATCAATTGATATTTAAAATTCGTCACTTGAAATTTAAAAATTATTAACCGATTTTATGTATTAGATTTTTAAATTTCAATTGATGTATTTTAAATTTCAATTGATGTCTTTTAAATTTCAATTGATGTGTTTTAAATTTCAATTGATGTGTTTTAAATTTCAATTGATGTATTTTAAATTTCAATTGATGTGTTTCAAATTTCAATTGATGTATTTTAAATTTCAATTGATATTTTTACAATTTCAATTGATGTATTTCAAATGTCAAATAGAATTTTCCATTTCCAATTGATGTAATTCAAATTTCAAATAGAATTTTTAAATTTCAATTGATTTTTTTCAAATTTCAATTGGAAATGGTGTAGTAAGTTTTAATATAATTTGTATTGCACTGAAACGTCGTGCCGTTACTGTATTTGTCCTTACTGTAATGTAAATTTTCGTACATCCGTTGATTTTCTTATTTCGTTGTCGTTGATGCATTCCAAACATTCAGCCCGAAACAATAGAAAATATCCTGAAAATTTGGGTTGATATGATGAACAACAAGCAATGTCGTCCAATGAATACAAACAATGAATACATTTTAAAATCATATTTCATCATAGTGACGAAACCTTTTAAGCTAATCGACTTATTTAAGTTGCGTACGATATATGAATTTGGGTGTTAGTTCACTTTCGGTGAATGCGTTCGTCAAGGAGTTCACTCGTATGACGCAGCCTTTCCTGTCAATGTAGTAGCAGGCAAGTTTTGAATAGATATCAACTACACAGATTGAGTTAGGTATTAAGATTAGGAAAACATGTAATGGGTGGACCATGCAAAATTTTAAATTTTAAATCTCCGTTAATTTTAAGCACATGACCAATTTGAAATGACAGATTATTAGTTAAAGTTTAGGAATTTACGAAATGTGTCTTTATACGCTTGACGGAAATTGGGAAATATTAAGATCTTTCTTCAAAAGCTCTTAGTCCTCAAATCAAACATTGTAAGAAATCTACGAAATAAACTGGATAGATGATATAAAGTGCCATCAACGCAGTTTCCGGATCAATTTTTGAAGCGAGTTCGTTAAACCGGATCCTTATTGGATAAATGAACTCGTGTACGTGAAAAATATTGCCGCTGTAGCTGAAAGAGTGCGCGAACAGCAATTAACATCACCGTTCGCAGCCATTTAACATTTGTCGCACTTCTTTGCCCAGAACTGTGCATAACGACCTTGGTAGGAGGGCTTATAAAGTCCAATTAGTCCTTATCTCCTAGACGCCTCGAACGATAAGTGAAACGCTTTAGTATGAAGATGGTGCGTTATACTATTAAAGTTTAATCAACAAAATATTACTGTCGTACTTATGGAACTTATTTCAGTTATACAACAGGATGATATCTTCTATGAACCGAAGCCGAACCATAATTAAATTAAATTTGCGGAGGCTGTTTCCGAGATGCGTTTCGTCCTTTTTAGTTTACTTTATTCAAGCTCTCTATTAATAGAGATCTATGGCCAGATCTAAAATAGCTAGACGGTTTCCCAGGGTCATAGGGAGGCATTTGCCAAACTTCTTCCTTAAAACTATATGTCTATTAATAAAGATATAGATTGGACTTCAGTTTCAATAAATGTAGTAAAATAAGATAGTTGAAATATTGGGTTCATACCCCATTAATAGATGTTTAGTAATTTTAAATGTTGTTTTTTTTAAATTTTCAATGTTTTTTTTATTGTTTTCATAACATATTTCAAGTGTCATAGTTAGTGAAGCGAGCTAAAATTTTCAATCTATTTATTATTAGTATTTATTAGAAACTGCTGAAAGAAGCGACAGAGGCGAAATGTTTATAAACATCGCACGTCTTTATAAAATAATTTTCAATGTGTTAATTATCATTTTCATTTCCATTTTGAAGTTCCAGCGTAAGCGGCATAAGAGAACATTTTCATGTTATTTTTTAGTAAGGCGTATTTATATTTGGAATAGAAACTGTAGAATTAAGCCCCACAAGCGAAGATTTTTAAAGAGATTTTTAAAGAATTTTCAATTCGTTGATAATCATTTTCGTTTCGTAGTGAGTGCCGCAAGTGAAAATTTAGAATGTATTTATTAGTTAAACACATTTCCATTTTAGTTTAATTTTTCCCTCTTTAAGATGTTATGATCTTAAATAATTGTTCGGTTCAAAATCAATTTCTACGAAAACGTACTTTTATAACAAAAACTAAATTTTCATACAAGCATAAGTATTAAAAAAATAATGTTGAATTGATTGTAATGGTGGATGGTTGGGGATATAGCTTTTTCAATGCCTACCAAGGCATATCATCTGCTCCCTTCTCCACAAGTATTTAGATTTATCTATAAGTACTAGCTGACCCGGCAGACGTTGTCCTGCATAAAATTTCAAGCGATTTGTATGGGAGGTACCACGCCCCTTTGTCCAATTGGACCGAATAGTACATCTAAACTACCCAGGGCGACACCCAAACGTATACAAAAAAAATTATTCAAATCGGTCCAGAAGTTTAGGAGGAGTTCAGTCACAAACACACGTGCAGTAGAATTATATATATAAAGATATAAATTATTAAAGAACTTTACATCTTAAAGATCGAATAGTAAGGCATATTTTTATTCGCAATAGTAATTCTTGAATTAAGTAACGAAGGCGAAATTTACTTGAACTTGTTAGTACGGCATTTTTATATTCGGAACCAACTCTATGCAATGACTAAAATAAATAAAATACAATTAATATAGAATATATTTTTATAAAGTTTTGTATAGAAAAAACAACAGTCAAGTCTGGGCAGTCATTAATAATTGTTTTTTGGGTAATTTTTCATTATGAGAAATCGCCATAAAACTTTGGGCTGTTTTTCATTTTACAAAAAATAGAGAAAAATTATCCAAAATATTTTTCTAATTTACGTAGCAAATTTTTGTGTGATTTTTCATTTATTTCTTTATATTTTGCGTTATTTTTCATGTACCCTCATAAATACTGCAAAGAAAATTTGTACACAGCATTTATTTTAGAAGAACCGACTTGTGGAAAATTTGCTAGCGAATGCGGTGATAAATTAATCAGAAAAAAATATTATATGAAAATCACGAAAATTAATATGTTTAATCGCCGAAAAGCCAATAAAAATCTTTAGAGAAATCTCTTAGTAAAAATAAAGGAAAATCCCCCAACTTTGCGACGAGACAACTAGTACAACTAGTTTGCAGTACAACCAATATTTGTAAAAACATTTTGTCAAAATTTATATCCTGTACTAAGTCGATATATTGTTATAATTTTGGTATCACAAAAAAGGATTGGACCCCAACTTCCCATAAATAAAAAAATTAATGTGAGTCCGATCACAGGGGAGATGTGTAAACATCTAGTAATGAAGTTGGAAGTACTTATGCTTTTAGTATATTTTTTTAATTAATCAATTAAAAGTATCAAAACTTTCAATATTGTAAATACATAGGAATTTGCTGGTTTTTGTTTGTTTTATTTAACTTATTTGGTTAGTAAATGGGTACACTGCAGTATATACTTATGTACTGCATTAAAAATTACAGTAAGCAGTAAATTTATTGATTACTGAAAAAATTCAGTAAGTTTTTACTGATAATGAAATTTAATTTGCATTACCAGTCAAATCATAGGGCCGTATTCATAATAATCAGTAATCGGGCATTACTCATTACAGAAAATTCAATGGACCTCATCGTAATCATGTAGGCGCTTTATAAAAATTTCTGAAAAAATTTTAGTAATCAGTAAAAATATACTAGTTAAACAATTATTTTTACTGAAATTTTAGTAGTACTGCAAAGTGCCCATCTATTGTAAATGCCTTAAGTACAAATAGTTAATAGTTAATAAAAATAAGATATATAAATTTTTGACTCGATTGTATTTAAAAATCTATGGAAAGCTGCATCTATAGTAGTGGAATTGTTAGTTGTGGGGGTTTGTGGAGAATTGCTCATATGCAAGTGGAAAACGTCAAATAAAAATTTTGATAAAGCTTGCGACTGTTGGTTTGCAAAATTTGTATTAAAATCTCCACCCATAATAATTGGCATGAGATGGAGATTGTTACCCAATTGTCGTGCACCAGTTTCAGTGTAAGGCAACAGTACGTAATGAAGATATGTTATAATCTTAATTTATATTGGAATCTAATAGAAATTTTATTAGAACTAACATTACCTCCATTCAGCTTTGATACACTTTGTGTTGTTTTATGTTCTGAGTTATAATTTTTTTGTTGTTTTGTAAAATATTTTATTATTTTGTATTTGTTGCGGTTGACAAGTTATTAATCAGCTGTTTACTGAAATGTAATGCATGTAGTTATTTTACAGCAATGGATTTCGAAAATTAGTAGCTACTATTGCACACTAGATGGTGCTTATATGCAGCTGTTAAGTATGAATGACAATCTCAAAGATGAAGAAAACTTTTACGGCCTTATTCATAAAAAGTTATGAGAGGTTTAAGTGACGATTTTTGTATGGTAAATCATCTCTCAACCCTTTCATAACTTTTTATGAATAAGGCCGTTAGTTTTTAGTTTTCCTTATATTTGACAAGTTTAGTTTTTAGTTTTCCTTATTTTGCTTTGTTTTAGTAAATTTTTTATTAAAAGTGCAAAAAATCTTTTTAAAAGTTATTAAAATTAAATGTTTTTGTTATATTCATTTTATTTATTCGTTTTCATTTGCCTACGATAACATAATGTACGACAATTAGTGAAAATTAGTCGCTACTATTGCACACTAGATGGTGTTGAGTATATTGTATGCAGCGTATGATTACACTAATACACTCATACATAGCTCACACCGATTTGATAACGCTTTACGATTGGTCAACGATTACATCGCACATCTTACTCTAAATTTGTGATTGTATTGTGAAAAAGATTTTTAAACGCAGCGTATAGATGTTTACACATCAAAAAATAATATTATTTGCAACTGGGAGCGATTAAAATTTGCCTTTAAATCTATATTTAAAAAAATATCTATTTTTAAAAACGGTATGAAAAGTTAATGTGACAATCTTACAAGGCGAGAAACATTTTTCTAACTCAAATATGGTTGGTTTTTGTCGCTATAATACACAATTCTGTTAAGCACATGCATAGCCTACTTTTAAGTGGGTAGTTAACTATCGGATTACTTAATCCTAATTGTAAGTTTATTAGAGGTTAAATTTGCATTTTGATTTTCAGTGGCGAGTTAATGTAGAACGTCATATTGTTAAAGATTATGGCAACCCTTATATTGCTATTTGATAAAACCTAAGTTTTGAGGTAATACCAAAGCAACAAAGAGGAATATCCAAAATGGAATTATTTAAACTAAGAAGTAGTTGCATAAAATGGAAGTCATATTTACAAAATTACTTAAAACACTATATAAGGGCAACAAGTTAACGATCTAGACTGAAAGTATGTATACAAGTAATCAAAACAGAATTATGTATTTTAGACTATCTTACATCTATAATTTTGACAATCGGAAAAGAGATTATTAAAATTATATGGCTACTGGTTAACAAACCAACATTGGATCTTTAAATCATTGTTAACTATTGACTGAGAAACTCAATTCTATGTTAAACCATAAGTTAACTAAGAAACGAAGATGACCACTGACTGAAAAACTGGACATCTGGAAGCATTTCTTTGAATATAACCAGATATTTTGAAGTTTGCAGTTGAGGATGCTATAAAATTCTGTCCTAAAATGATAAGAAAACTTACATTATTTGTGAGAGCTATGACACCAACACAATCAAGTTCGACAGCATATTGTCAGCTACAAAATTAGTTGTAAGCAAAATGAGGGAATCCATGCGAAATTGAAATAAAGAAAAAATGTACTTAGTACTTTTTAAATGTCGAACTTTCTGCCGTTCGATAATATTACAGTACTTTAATTTATTCTTCATTTTATCCCAACTTTTAACACTGTGATCAGTTATACAATTGCAACTGAATATGTGCGGCGGGAATGTAAATATCCAAGAGATACAACACTGAAGACACTTACAGCAAACTAGACCCTTTGTGAAAAATTTCTCACATTTAGACACTATCGAATCATTTTACACTCAGAAAAAAAAAATTTTAAAAAATAAAAAATATTTCCTCCAAGCACGATTCTTGAATTGTATTCAGCTTTGGACTCGAATTGTTATATTTTAAAAGTTCCCCTTTAAATATGCATTACAAAAAATTTCATTCAATTTAATTCATAAGTAGATTTGTCTGCTTAGATTGGTAAATACAACAAACCCCAAGGCCTTAAATATTCCACGACTTTTGATATAGATAAGACATCATGCCTCGAGAAGATGCGTTTGAACGTCAATTTTTTTGCAAATTAAAGAAGTTGAAAAACAATATTGTGTATTTAAAACAGGTGAAAAAACCCTCTGGTACCTTGTGTTTAAACCATATTCAATATTTCAATAATAGTCTTTTGTTCAACTATATCGTCAAGCCGTGTCTCTCAAATTTATAACGAGATGGAACCACTACTGGAAGTCTTTAAAACCAGCTTGTCTACTACAGTTGTTGTAAAAAATCCAATATAGGGTCTAGATATTGGTACCCTCATAAATATACTAAAATATCCTATATCCTGTAAAAGCACTGAATCCAAAATTTCAAGCCAAAATACAACGAATGCAAACACAAGAAACAAATTGGACAAACGGCTCTAAATTCCATTTGACATATCTGTTACTTGGACATTGAAAAGTTCGAGATTTCGTCTGATTTACATATAATTTTATCTATAGATTTGATATACATAGTTTGTTTCCGTCTGTTTTAATTGGTGCAACAACAGAAAAATTCAATTGAGGCAACCGAATAGCCGTAACCGAGTTTAGAGTTGCCGAGTGAGAGGTTGTCACACCTGCATTGGAGGTTGTCACAACGGAATTGTAGGTTGTCACAACGGCATTGAAGGTTGTCGTAGCTGTATTGGTGGTTGTCACAAATGCATTGCAGTTTCTTACAACCGCATTAGAGGTGGTCGCAACCACATTCGAGGTTGTTAAACTCGTAACCGCACTAGTGGTCGCAACTGCCAATTTAGAGGTCATAAACCCGAACTAAGAGGTTGACACAACCGAATTTAGAGAGTGTTTCAACCGAATTTAAAAGTTATCACAAACTAATCAAACATCTTCGGGAAATGTTCCCATCTCAATTTGTTTCACCCAACATTATTCGAAAATTTTAGGTTCGATCCCTGCTCCGACCACCTTACATTTTCTTTCGACGACGGTCACCCCGCTTAGTGATGGCGACACTATCGACTAATTAGCCACGATAAAGCTTCTCGAAATACCTTTCGGAACCGGTATAAAACTGTAGGTTCCAATTAGTGAGTTTAAAAGTAGAAAGCGCACAGTTCACTGGTTGTGAGAAGCTCCTCCCAATCCCTTCATTATATGTAATGGGAAACCATATTTTTTTTAAATTTGAAATCCCTTTACTTGCTATTTTCCCAAAAATCTTGCTTTTCACGAAACTGAAAGATGGAAGATGTTGGAAGAGTGAACGCATGTTTCAGTTTTACCCATCTTCCATCTGTTTCCCCAAAAATGTACGACAGTGTCAATAGGTTATTAGATATTAATTATCAAAACAGGAGCAGTTATAAATTGTATATATTTTACTACAGTTTTATAAGGATTTTGATTAAAAAAAAAAAACAGATTTTGCTTAATTTAATAATTTGTAATCTTAACCTATTTTTAAATAACATTAATTTTTGTTTGGGTGTAGATTTGTTCAAACAGTTTTTGCTTCAAATTGTTATAAATTTAAAAAAACTGATTTTTGTTGTAATCAACCGTTGTGTGCTTGCAACAAATTCATGGCAATTGATTTTAAATCGCTCCTAATGAAAATTAATATCGTCTACGATAATTGTTTATTTTGACAGTTGTAGGTATAAACAACAATATGAAGGGTAATTCGCTCACTCATTCACTATCTAAATTGGAAGTGTCAAATATGTCGAGGGCTTATAGCGATTAATTGTCAGGTATAGTGGAATTTCAAAAGAACAGGATCTAAACTCGAAATCACAAACCAAATCCCTTCTCGGTAGTTAACTATTGATTACGCACTGTTGGCCAAAAACGTCAAACGTTTTCAAATATTGAATTTATCAGAATCAAAACGTTTGCGGCAAATATGACACATGTCAAAAATTTCCAAATGCAAAAAATCCAAAATCTTCTCCATGCCAAATAATTCTGCAGGAAAAATGCAAATGTCTTCCAGTGATTCTGCACAGTAGTCGTTGGCACAACGAATACATTTAGTTGCGGCGTCCTCTTTATATGTAGCTAACAATAACCGTAAAATGTATTCATAAACATGCAGGAAGGGTTTACTAACAATACCCCTGAGACGACAAAAGGTCACAGGACAACAAAAAGTCAAATTTAAATGCTACTTAGAATACAACAATCTTAGTACCGCATTCATTTAAACAGAGGAACAATCTTAATCCGCCCATCTCAATCCTTTACTCAAGACACACAGTCACACGTCATACTGTGTATTAATTTGCAACGGTGGGCGTTACACTTTGTAGCCGTGTAGTCGCGCAGCAAGTCTTGCATCCTGCTGATGTAAAGTCAGTGTGATATTGATCCTTTGGAAATTAGCAACAGTAGACAAACATATATTTTGGTAATGTTTATTTCCCTATAAATGCAAATTGCCAAGTCATTGTACAAGTTCCGTTTCATTATTGATTGTATGTTAAAGGGTTGTACGTTGTAGCTGACTTTTGTCTGGATAATCCAGGATAAATATAGCTGAGAAGGGATTAAACGGTATTGTTTGTTGTTTGAGACAATCGTGTTAGTCGTGTATTTGTCGGCTTTCATAAAAAAGGGTTTAAGTAGATTTTAATCCCCTTTAGGTAGGAGGGCGTACTTTTAGTGAGACTTAAAGGACGCGTTTTAAAATGTATTAAAGCGAGAATTCGTTTAAAGTCTATACCCTTTCGTAGGACTAATAGTATTTTAAATATTATACCTGTCTCTAGGAATCGAAGTATTTTAGATTTCAGACAGCATTGTTTTCCATATGTATGTGTATTTATTTGATCAGTTTTATACTTTGAATCAATTTGTTACTTGTTTTGGCAGGAAAGTCGATTCCTTAAAATATAAATCCTTCATAGTTAAAAAACGAAATATTAATTACGTAAATAAACAATATTTAGATATAAACAGCGGGCCATGTACAATTTAGAATTTGAACCCCCCGATATTTCGAAGCAAATTGACAATTTGACATTTATGTAGTGACAGACTATTAGTTAAAGGTAAGAAGTTTACGAAATGGGTCGCTTTACGTTGAAAGAAAATTGGAAAAAGTGAACAACTTTCTTCCAAAGGTCTGAGTCTGTAACTCAAACTGTAAGAAATCTACGAAATCAATCCGATAGAAATAGAGTAACATCAACGCAGTTTGTGGATCAATTGGTGAAGCGAGTTCGTCAATCCGGGTTCTTATTGGACAAAATAACTCATCTATGTGCTTATCTAGTGCGTTCAATGGAAAATATTGCCACTGTAGCTGAAAGTGTGCTCGAACAACAATCAACATCAACTGTCCACCGTTCGCAGCAATTGAACATTTCTCGCACTTCTTTGCGCAGAATCTTACATAAAAACCTGGGTGTGAAGGATTATAAAGTCGAATTAGTTGACTTAGATTCCTCGAAAATTAACAAGGAGCTGTAGTTACCATCAATGGCGAGCGGTACCGTGCCACGATCAGTGATATTTTGTTCACAAAAGTTCAAGGGGATAACAGGGACGTGTGGTTTCAACAGGACGGCGGTACGTGTCACACAGCCGACGTTACAATCGATCTTTGTCGCGCTGTGTTCGAAAACCAACCCTGAGGAGCCGTGAAAAATAAGTGTTACGCATACAATCTCGAGTCCATTGAGGCCTTAAAACACGAAATCGATGCTGTCTTAGGGATTTCCTCCAATTCAGTTGCAACAAAATCGGTATCAAATCGGTTGCAATGATCGAATTTGGCTTTAAATCGGTTACGATACGTGATACGTAATAAGTTGGTTATAACAAAATCAATTCAATTCGAATACCACAATATAATTCTACATATTTCAATCCTGAAGTTTAATACAATTATTATATTTGATATTAATTGTTGATATTAATAAATTATGAAGACCTTTTTTGTGTTTATTTTGAAAGATATATACAAAATATTGTAATTAAGGATTTTGAATTAAATCATTTTACTTTATAGATAGGGACAATTTTTATGAGCGGTCAATACCATAACATAGATTAGAATATAGAACTATTTCGCCCATCTGACGTTTCATTTCACATTCTTCGTTGTGGGTTTGTGCAAATGAGAAATGTTCGACGAAAATTGACTTACACCAGGTGGAGTTACAAGACCTGTTGACTTAACTAAAGTCGTTTTGGTATAGAACTTTGATATATAAATTTACGTTGCAGTTTAGTATTGACTTACATTGTTGGTATACAATTTAACACAATTATTTTACCACACAAACACGAAATGACGTTGGGGTTGTGTTCTTGGATGTTTTCTACTAATGCCCCTATCTAGTACTATAGAACCATGCATTCTACCATCTATCTTTTGGAATACTTATGAAGTTTAAACTATAGAGAGAATAAACATATCTACTATGTCTTACTCTATGTTACATAGTTGGGTGTACGAATGGTTGGGTGTACGATCTACACCGGCAGACACAACACATCATATTTGGCGATGTGACCTCTGATCGCTGCGAATACGCAAGCACTTGAGAGAGGCATGTACACTTAATTTGTTTCCCTAAAGATTACCCCATGCAAAGTGTACACGCTGAAAAATTTGTAGTTTTTGCTGTTTGGATGTAAATATAAAATGTGTTTGGAGCTTGTCGCAAATATAATATACTTTTGCCCAAACGCATTGTCTTTGCTATTCAATATTATATGTTTGGGACACAATGATTGACATGTTATAACATATGTGTTTGCGACTCAAATATATTTGTGTTTGTGATATAAATACAGCCGTGTTTTTGCACTGTAAATGCTCTCGAGAGCAAAATATAGGAGTGTGTATATTTTTGCTTTATTCTCTCAGTTAGTGATTCCTGAATGTGCGCGCAAATTTCAGATGAAGTCAGTATTTCTTATTTTGGCTGATGTATTGCGTTTCAATTTCATATATTCAGTCGTCACTGCTTCATCGAACAGAGGATATCAAAAGCGCTTGATCAGTGAAAAAGGAATAAACAAACGTTCGGACGGTTAAATTGTTTGTGATGTTGCTTTGGTTTTTGTGTATGTGTTTCGCATATATTTATGTGTGCTACCAAATTGAGAAACGATTTTGAGGAAAGAAACTGGAAAGGGCAACAACGTGAATCCCTTTTTCTGCCCGAGCCTCTACTGAAAAAATCGGAATGGCGGACCATTTGTGAAATATAACAAAAAATAACACAAGTAATTAATACAAGCTTGTCTTGCATGAACTTGCAAGTATATTGTTTGTGTCGGAATAGTGATAACCAAGTTATAGTTGAAACCTTCTGAAAACAAAAACGTGAGAGCCAACAAAGAAAGGAGAAGCAAAATAGCAGCAGATTTGCATTTCATAGAAAAATAATGCATTCAGCAAATAAATGTAAAAAGGGTCATTTTAATTATTTTAATTTTTTGTATTAATTATTTATTTTAATTATAATAAATAAAGAAAGAAAGAATAATTCGTTTCTAAATATTATTATGTTTGGGAGAAAATACGCATATGTTCCCACGTAAGTATATGGAGGTTGGGGGGAAACACGCGAATGCTTCCATGTTAGTATATGGATGTTTGGGATGAATCGCGCATATGTTTCCACGTTAAAACATACATATTTGTCAGTAAACATGCTAATGTTTGCATTTAAATACACATGAGTTTTTCAACATAATCGCCTTTTAGCTCAATACACTCAGTCCAACGTTTATCCAATTTGTGTATCCCTTCCAAAAAATAGGATTTTTCGAGATCCATAAATTAGGCATTTGTTTGATCAATAATTACATCCTTGGAGCTGAATCTCTTTCCATCGAGCCATTTCGTTAGGTTTGGAAATAGGAAATAGTCACTGGGGGTAAATCCGGAGAATACGGTGGATGAGGTACCAATTCGTAGCCCAATTCATGAAATTTTGCCATTGAGACTACACACGTGTGCATCCGGGCGATTATGGTCAATTGAGAGCAAAGGCGGTAGCCATCTTGCAGACAGCTTTCTTAAACCCAACTGATCATTTTAAATCGAAACCACACTGCCATATGAAGTGCCTCTGGCATCAAAAATCTCACGCACTTTTACTCTTCGATCGGCCAATACCATATTGTGGTTTTTTTCCGACATTTTCGGGTGTATTGACCTCAATTGGCCGTCCTGAACGTTCAGCGTCATTTGTACTTATGCGACCACAACGAAAGTCAGTAAACCACTTTTTTAGCATTGAAATCTATGGTGCAGAGTCCCAATAGTATTTATCAAGCTTTTTCTTGGTTTGATTGACGGTTTGTTTTGGCACAAAATAATGTTTAATGAGCAATCGAAATTCTCTTTTTTCCATTTTTAACAGCTGTTTTTTGTTTTGAACAGCTGTTAAATGCAAAGCAAATGACGGAACTTTCTCAAAATTTGACAGTAGTCTATTAATAGGGGGTACTTGATGGGATGATGGGAGCAGTGTTGTATTTCATTTATTTTCATTTGATCCGCCCTTAGTTTAAGACTCACTGATCGGCACCTACAGTTTTACACCGGTTCCGAACGGTATTTTTGGAAGCTTTTTCATAGCTAGATACTCGATAGTGTCGCCGTCACTAAGCGAGGGGACCGCCGTTGAATTAAATGAAAGGTGGTTTGAGCAGTGATCGAACACACGTACTTATATACAAGAGCCGGGCACACTACCATTGCACCACCCGCAGCGGTTAAAAGTGTTAAAAATAATAAAATTAGTACAATAACCCCAAAGGGGACACATTCGGCACATAGTTGGTGTACAAATCTGCCTATAACAGGCATTTAATATTTTCCAAGTTTGATTCTTACCTCATACCTACATACCGTATTAGTATGAGCTGGTAGTCTCAATCATATTATGTTACTTTAAGCCATCTTACGAGTAAATTTAGCATAAATATATAAACCATTTAACAAAGACGACACTATACGAGTAAACACCTATCCCTGTACAATTTCTTATACTCATCTTATAGCACCACTGATGACAATGCAATCCCTTCATTTGCAACAGTAAGAAGGTTTTAATCCTTTTATCACCTCTCTGCATATTAATACCTATGTAAGTATGTATGTTTGAGTATACATGGGCATATTATGTTTTCATTGTTTGTTTATGTTTGTCGATTCTTAAGTAGCGGCTTAATGCCACACTCCCAACACAATAACTACAACACCAAAGCGATGAATATGACATTTGTGTGTTTTTCCCTACATATTTATGAATTACAACCGTAGCTCATGTTCCGACACGTAGCCGCAATTTGACCAAAAACCAAACTTCGTAGTCTTCCTCATATCGTTCACATAAGAAAAGCAGAGAAAATAAAAAAAAATAAAAGCATAAAACGTTAGCGAAAACCCCACGTAACGCATTTCGATACTCGTACGATTGTAGAAAACGTTGAAATTGCACACAAAAAAGATCTCTTTGCGATGATAAATTAATCGCTAAGAGTATTTTCATGTTCTTGTAAGACAATCCAATGTCAAAACGAGTAGATTGATTATGTCCAAGTTATGTATGTTTGGCTTTCGTACAAATTATAAGGCAAAAAAAAGAGTCCTTTGGCTTAGCGCACAGTAGGAGAATAAATATAAAATATCAATTGGAATTCTTTTCAGTAGTCTATCTTTTCTATTTCTTCTAAATATTAACACAGAAAATAACTAATTCCAAACTACATAAGGATTACTTTATAAAGGCTTACATTATAGGGCTAGTAAATCGTTGCGTTAGGAAGTTACCTTGCGAACAGAATTTATAGCAACAACGTAAACATTCGTTGCATCAGTGACCAGTGTCATTGTGTAAATATATACACATTCATTGCATCAACGACAAAATCATCGGATGTAAGAAACTGTTCATTGTTAGCATGAGTATTTACATTGTTGCGATGCATTTTACGTTAGCTAGATTTTGATAAACCCATGTTGTTAAATATTCCCAGTTAACATTCTGGGTCTGAAAAAGGGTCTCAAACTTACCGAAAACATAACAATGAGATTGTTTAACATTTGAAAGTGACCTCACTTTCTGAGCGATCTTTTATGACCCACAAACAAGTCATAGGTATGAACCTAGGAATTTGTTATTATTAATTATATTTAAATTATTGAATGTATTTTATATGTTTACTCAAGGCATCTTGAAAAGGTAGAAGCAATATTAAAAAAAATTGCAACAAGGCAACAACCACTGGGATTCTATTTCTGTTTGATGCGTAGTTTATGTCAAAATCAACAACAAGTCAAAGGTAAGCAGCATTTGAGAGCTAGTGCGCACCACTTAGGCTGTTCTTATAACACAACCTTCTTGAGCAGCCTAGGGTGTACTGAAAACAATCCATTTTGGAAATTCATATCATAGGATATCAAACTCACTACCTGCGATTGATGTTTATTGTGTCGTCATAGGAGATTCAAATAACTTTAAATCAATGTATTTCATTTCATATGCATAGTAAATGCAATTTTATTTTATGTGACTAATTGGTTTTGACCGCAAATAACCTCCATGCTGATCCACGCTTATGCGACATCTGATCCGAAAATTATTCATTGCGGTCTGAAGGGTTGAAGTCGGGATCGCCTACATTATTGTTTTAATGGACTGCTTCAATTCATTTAAATTCCTTGGTTTCGTTTTGTACACCCTTCGTTTTGTACACCCCCTATCAAAAAAGGTCTGGTACTGTCAGGTCAGACGACCTTGGCGGTCAGGGGAAAATGGAGTTTCTGGATATTAATTTGTTTGGGAATTTTCGTTGGAGGTCCGCCATAACCAGCCTGGCTATGTGTGCAGTTTCTCCATCTTGCTGGAACCAAATGCAATTGCAACAGATACGTTCCCGGCGCAGTTCTGGATAAAACAACTCCTTCAACATCTTTAAATAAAGGTCCCCATTGACAGTTGATTAAACCCACCGAGTACACATTGATGAAACTGCGCACCACACAGTTACTCGTTCTGGGTGTAGTTTCGTCTCATGTAGTATTTCTGGATTATATTCACTCCAGATATGGAAATTTTGGTTGTTTACATTGAAGTTTAGATCACAATAGGTCGCATCAGACATAAACTAGCAATTTATCAAGTTGTTCTCTTCTTCGGCCGTTCCAATAATTTTTTTTGGGAAAATTTCAAGCGAGTTGGCAAATACAGAGGGTTTAACTTACTTGTAATTTGGACTTTGTAAGGATACAAGTGTAAGTCATCATAATTTATCCGTTGTAATGACCATCTGCCAACTTCAATTTGCGCCAATAAATTTCGAGTCGAAACGTTTGGATTTGCCTGAATTGACGATGCTACAGCCGCGATTGTGTCTTGAATCCGAATATAGGGATCTCGATGGTACGGCCTTCGTGAGATGCTTGCAGCTTCGACAAACATGTTAACCCACCTCATAATGGTCCATTTACTCAGAGGAGTGCCTCCAAAGTCCCGCCTAAATTACCCTTGGCCAAAAATAATGGACTGCAAAGCACGGTACCGCTGCACTATCCAAATTGTCTTTACGGTATCCCAAGCATAGACTAACATATATGAGGTGCTCCAAGTCTCTCATCTGACGTTTCACTTAATGCTGCTTCCGAGAGGTATCGAACGTCTGTCGGCTGTTTTGCTGTAACATCGAACAAAATCCGCCATTTTTTAGTTTGTTCATTCACGATGTTCATATATTTATACTTTGTTTGTCAAACCTCAGCGACAGAAACCTTCTCTTATATTTGAAACTTACAACTTCCAGACATTCGATTCCCTTCAGTTAAAAAATCAAGAGCAAGTTGGAGCATCTCGTATAATAGTAGTCTTTGATCCCAAGAATTCAGTTTAATAGATCTAAATAGTAACATTCAAAATTTAAAAAAAATAAGCCGATTACTCACACAGAAAAAGTTATTTCGTTTTGTTTTTGTAGCATAACTTTTTTCCTGTTAGAGCCTTTGCCTTGATTTGAAAAATATTAGTGTTTTAAAAAATATTTAAAAAAAATTTATTTGAAAATTTTTCACAAACATTTTTTTTTTTTAAAAAATTTAAATTAATTTTTTAGAAAACATCATACTTTAAAAATTGTATTTTTTTGTGGTTAAAGAGCATATTCTTCTTTACAAATGTGCGAAATTTCAGGATAGGCTGGCTTTTGTTCTCGAGATATGATTAAAAATGGAAGACAGAATGCTGATTTCAAATGATTTTCAGCTCTGAATATCCCTGAGAATATTTACATTGATTCAAATGACATTTAATTGTTGGTGGATTGCATGTGGATTGATGTATCCAGGGATGGTAGGTAGATAAATTGAAGTTATTTCTTTATGATAATTTTTTAATATTTGCACCAAAAACATCAGCTTTATAATCGGATGAATGGCACACACGCAAACGGTGTTTGTACCGCTTCCTCTCCTATCAGAATGCAAATTTAGTAAAACCAATTTTCAAGTCTGCATGCGATTCCTTAAACTTTTGGTAGAGTTTCATCAGACTGCATAACATTAGCCTTTTCGGCTCCCTGATTTGTTCTCCGTCATTGTTGGTGATTACTTTGTAATCTTTTTTCCTTGCATGACTCTACTGTTTTTATCGTTTGTATAGAAACCTATAACCTTGTTTTTGGCGTCATCGGGAGTCTGTGGAGCAGTTGTGTTGTAGAAAAAACCAAAAATTGTCCACTTCTTATTAATTTTTGTGCATGGCAGCCATTTGATTCGAACATTCGAAAATTGTTTGATTTGAATGCCCCAGGATTCGGGCAAAACAGATAGAATTTGCAACTGTCGACTTTTTGTGTCGTTTGAAGTTTTAAATTTTATTTTAAATCGCTTATGATTTCATAACCATCATTACTGGAATAATCCGAGTTAATCAGGTTGCTTGTTAAGAAGAATATAATCGGTTTTAATGTCCATATTTTCTTTCATTCTATTTATACTTATTTCTTTCAAATCCATTGACATAGACATAGTAAGAACCTCAAGGCCCTTTATTAGGTGAAATAATGCAAGTTCTTTATCGATGCCAGATGTTTCAAGCTACAAATCAGTTTCTTCACTTTTACACCGATCGCCATCCGCTGTTTCTACTTTCTTCATCTTCTTCGTTATTGTTTAAAAAGAGTACCTCTTTTTTAAATTCTTTTTATTAACTTCACTTGGCTGTGTGCATGCATACATGCATGCCGAAAAAACTTTGGATTGATTTGTAACCCTTTTCCGTGATCCACTCGAGCTGAAACTTCGTATATAAAGATGATAACTCGATTGAATATAATGTTCTTATTTGACAATAATAAACATTTTTATAAATTTTCATATATAAAAAGATTTTTTTTTCAAAAATTAATTTAAATTGCTCTTTAAAAAAAAATTTTGTGAAAAATTTATAGCACAGATTTATAGACATTTAATTAGTAAAGTGTAGACTATTTCACCGAAAATTGTTTGATGTATCATTGAATTTGTTACTAGGTAATATTTTTAATATATGCGGATGTAACTTGTTGAATTTACCATTATGTACATATTTTTATCAACCAGATTATTTTTCTGGCTGTAAATTAGAGAAACTATTTCTACACAAAAATTTTTTTTGCTGTAACTTAGAACATTTTTCATTTGACAATAAAATTTCTTCAATTGTTTAATTTTTTAATTTTTTGTTATTGTTGTTTTTTCAATAAAAAAAAATGTTGTTTATCAATTGTTTTTCATTTCTAATTAATAATATATCTTCCTGACGATGCTATCCAAAGGGTAGCGAAATATGGAAAAAAACACTACTTAATGATTTTAAAGAATTCAAAATTGAATGCCTATGTTTTTTATTATTTTGAAAAAATATTTATTTTTTTAATTTGTGCCAACTAAAGTGAACCAATTTGATCAATATTAATTTTTTTGCCCATCGTTTTAGCTGAAAATGCTCTACAGACAAATGTTCACAGAAAAAGGAGTTCGGATCTGGTGCAAAAGTGCAAGTCCCTCTCAGTGAATGTAAACCCACAAAGCGCCACAACTTTCTGATTATGAAATCTTTACACTGACTCTTCATGACAAGCAATGGGAAAATATTTATTAATTTATAAAAGTTCTTGGAAGAAGTCTATTTTCCAGAGTACATTTTAAATGAAATTTGTGATTATGACTCCGAAGTACCATTTTTCATAGTTGTAACTCTTTTATGGCTCATCATTTTTGAGCGTTCAGCAAAGTTGTTATCTGGGCTTTTGTCAAAAATTGATTTTCATGCCATTCAAATGCATAAATTCTAATCGCATGAAATGTGAGCAAAAATCTATTAACATTTATTTGCATAAACTCAGTTAAATATTATAAAGTAATTGTTTCCAATAATGTTTCCCCCACTGTGGTTAGCCCAAGAGGGCGGCGAAAGAAACGCAAAACGTTGTTGATTTTATGCTTGAAATGTCACCATTTCCATGAAAACATCGCAAGCGAACGGAATACAGTAGTAAAGTGTGGACTCTGTTTGGTTTGTATCATATCTGGAATGTTTAAAAATGTAATTTTTCTTAAAATTTCGATTCAACTACTGAACTTAAACATTCAACCAATACTGGGTAAAACTAGAAGGAAGAGACGATTTTATTCAAAAAATTTAATTTCTGAATTGACCCAAAAGACTGGTTAATTTTCTTTCTAAAGTCAGTCAAGCATTGGTCTGGACACGATTATGATGATACAATGAAAACGAGAAATGTTGCAATATCGTTGTGAATGGACTTCGCGTTGAAGACACATTTCCAGAAGCCAACAGGTGCCAAAGAGTTGCGATCAATCATCGGCGGAATCAATTTTTAATTAAGAACTCTTGTTAGCATTGTGCCCCAGCACTTTTTCTTATCTGTGACCAACATCGACGCGTCAGTTGACATTGATTGGTGACAATGGGTCGCATGGAGGCAGCAGTCATAGGTAGCTTCCTTGGTAGGTTTACCATTAACCGGGTTTGCGTATTCATCGCTGTCATTGTTTTTGCCACACACAAATTGTAAACAATGCAAAGAGTATCCGATTTCCAAGAAAAGGGTTTGGGGGAAATCAGCATGAGGTTAGTGTGTCTAGTGAAATGAAATTTGTTCTAATTAGTTAGCAGAGATAATGATTCAGCTTAACGTTTTATGTTTTACGGTTTGGATGTTGTGGCATTTTTGAGGTATGACAGAGATATTGAGTTAAAATCAATCAAAAGTTGATTTGTCTTCTTTTGAAATTGTGCTAATAAACGAATTATTTTAATGATCATAATATTGGTTGAGGAATGTTGTATAAATTTGAAACTATTTTAAATTAATACTGATTTTTTTTTTTGTAAAAATAGTTTTATTTCCTTAATACGTCATTCCGTGCTAAACCGGATTGGAGAAACAGATTGCTTAAATTTTTCTGAAAACTTTAGGAACAATCTTTTTAACAAGAGTTTTACTTAAGAACTGGTTGAATGGATTGAAACCTTTGAGGCCATTACTACTACTTGGCCGCGTTGAACAAAGAAGTAATATGTGCCCTATGTTTATGGGTTTAGCATGGAATGACATAATTGCAATTTTTGACTATCCACATAGTTAAAGTTAAGTTTAAAGTAAAAATTAAAATACAAAACTGCGAGACGATAGATTTTGTTGGATGTTAGAAAAATACACGTGGACTCATAGAACTTACATGTAGCTATCAATATATCTGTTCCGAAAGGGAAAAACGACTTATGTGCATTTGCAGATTTTTTAGGTGAGCATCTTTAGGAGGTATTTTCCATGATATGTTCTGACATTGAAATGAAATAAATGAAAAAATTATCAGGTTGAAGGAAGAGTTGCATAACCATGCGCAAAACACGGAAAAACGAAGCGCTTTTTTTAAACGCGTTTTTCTCAATAACTTCTTTTCGGCGCAGAGGTCCCTTTTCGTGGAGCAAGTCACATATGTAAAAAATATCTGGTGCATGACTTCCTGCTACATAAGTCAAATTAAACAAAAACTGGATCTGGAGGTAATTGAGACCCCAGTGGTAATCGTAGTGCACTTAATCAATATTTTCCTAAGTGCACTTAAGGCGTTTTTCCTTTTTGACACAGATATATTGAAATATTTGCTAAGTCTTTAATATCTTCTCAGATACACTGGAAACAATTGTTTTTAAGATATTCTTTTCAATTTCAATCAAACAACAAGAAACACGTTCGACTTAGAAAATTTGAAAACTATCGTATGTAATGGGTAGTTTTATTGCTGTTTAGCTTTCAGCGCATCATCTTTGATAGTTCCCTTACGATTCGTAACATGTGTCAAAGTCAAATGAGCTCAATTGGTATTGCCACTTCATCGTGGAAAGTACGGGCGTTTTATATGTTCCAGGCCTATGTTTTTTAACCGCCATTTCTGTTTGGCTGACACTTGTCAGTTTGTATTTGACAAGCTATTCAAATATTTTATCTAAATAATCGATCAAAAATGCGAAGAATTTTGCGGGATTTCTTTGGTACGTATTGTATTGTAAAGAAGTTTGAAACTTTGTATACACTGGGAGATGAAGTGAGGTGAAGCACGGACGCCACAAAATATTGCTGCACTGACAGAGAATGTTGATTAAAGCCCAGACACGTCAGTTACACACGGTGCACAAGAATTTCAAATGTCAATGTCTACTTTGTTCAAACTACTCAAAAGAAATTATGAACAACTAATGGAAAATGACCATATGAGCAGACAGGAGTGGAGTGGAAGGGTTAAAAAAGAAAACAACAAAAAATACCCTGTACTACACCCGAACAATGCTTATTGATTTTTATATGCAAAAATCGTACTCAGTGAGAAATGTTTTCACGTACTTCGACCATTTTATGACCGTCATAATCGACCCACCGACCGAACAACTTAAGCCGTAGTAATATAATTTTGATCCAGTTTTACGCTTAGAGCGGATCTAGATCTAACGCTTTATAAAATATATCGCATGCTTGCCACAGCGCCTGATTTCCGATGAGGACGCCGTAGGAGAACTTGAGGAAGTCCTTTTTTTACCGAAAAATTGTTTTGTTCGTCGTAGCTGAGTTCTGGTTGAATTGTCCTAAATTGTCTATGTCGGAATTGAAATTATACAGATCGTGGTTCCAACGAAGTCGGTACTCGCCGTTTCCTTAATGGGGCTATATGTTTTACGGATAACTTTTTCTCTCGTATAATCCCAGATGTTTTTCAACCGTTTGCGATATGACCGAAGTTACCAGGACAGGTAAAATGAGAGTCGTGATTAAACTGCTTACAGCGCCCAAAATATCATCATTTGCAAGCACAATTGTCGTATTTATCTCCAGGCTAGCATTCTTGTTCTTGTTCAAGGCGGATCCAAGTTATATATCGGAGTTCATCTACCACTTACATTAAATCGGCCGTCGACGTTGAAGTGCCGAACCACTCGAGAGGTCGTCGACACCATAAATTATGTCTGGCCCTCTTTAACTGCAAGACCCACCTTCGTTGTTTTTTTTTCGATTGCTGAAAATACTGCTGTACCCTCTCGCAGGATTCGCCCAATGATGTCAACGTCGTCAGCATACGCGAGCAACTAATGGCTTTGTATGTTGATGGTCGTTTTTAAATTTACTGCAGATTTTTTACATATTATCTGCATTAAGACGTTGACGAGATTGCACGAAAATTTATCGTCTTATCTAAGGCCTGGTAAAGATTGGTTCGATGAGGCCTCTCCCTACCTTCACTGCCGATTTGGTCTAGGCCAGTCTCATTTTTCTGTGTCGAATCTATTTGGCGGTATCCTATATTCAGACATATGTTCGTACATTTTTCCCCTTGTGGGACTATCGAAATGAGCTTTTCGTGGGTCTTTTCCAGGATATGGCGTAGTATATGTTATCAGTCGTGGACTTATCTGGTCTAAAACCACACTGATACGGTCCAATCAGATTTTAGGCCAATCAGGCCTTTAATATTTCACATAAAACGTCTGGTAAGGCCTTATGGATAAAATATTGATACCGCGATAGTTGGAACATTCACACGTATCACCTTTTTTGAGTGCATATACCCACCAACCACATACTGCATGCATGTAGATGCATATGGGCAAACAGTCCCCTGCCACCGGCCTTAAAAAGCTCAGCGGATAGCCCGACCGCACCCGCCGCTTTATTATTCTTAAGCAGGGAGATTGCCGTCCAAATCACCGTTTTCCACAATCTTCACAAGAACATTCTGAGTGGAGTAGTGCTGAGAAGTGTCCCGTCAAAAGTTTGGGCACACACTGGAACAATTTTCGGGATTCATTACTTATCCTGCACATTTCGGTCTTTACACTCTCTCTCCCTGCATCCACAGCACGCGTTGTAACTGACTGTTGCGGTACCAAACGTGAGGCGTCTTTTGCATAAGTAGACATGCGATATTTTTCGTCAAACCATGACATATCTTCTAAAGAATTGGTATATGCGACATATGCCAGCACAAATAGGTCTGGTATGCAGAATTAAACTTAAGTCGTTGTAAAGAGAGAATAAATTTAATAATGTTTATTACAAATTATTGTCAACTTTGAGGCACTACACCAAAACTTCCTGGAAGAATAAATGCCATTAAACGGAATACGTGTTTAGAAATATTCAAATATATAAGCAAAGTAATATGTGAAAATTACTATATTTTATATTTTTACGGTTAAAATCATTGAAAATACTGTTTTCTCTTTCTATATAAAAAAATTATTTTTGTCGTAAATTTTGTCTTTGAAAGGCTATCTTAAACTTGGAGTCGCCCAAATTTTTGCTACTCCGGCTCCTACCCCAGGTAAATATTCTATACTCCGAATCCACTACATTGATTTAGAAATGAAAAATGTCAAAAATGCGAAATTATGTGCTCACCAAACTCTTCCTTCGATAAATCAATTGTGGCACGAGCCATGCAAATAGAGGCGAGTTAATTCAGGAACGAAGAAGTCATTGATCATTCAACGTTCTGGCTGGTATCGTTTTTGAAGAAGCAGTCTTTGATGAAGCGTACACCAACTGCCAGGGTGTAATGGGTTGAGGATTATCTCCAATCGAAATGCGGCAGTTTCGAAAAAATAATCCTGATCGCTGAACAAAATGTTCTTCTGAAAATCGGAATCAACAGCAATCTCAATTTAGTTTGAATGGATCCAGAATCCTTTTTTGAATAACCACCTTAATGCATTTGAATTGTCAATTTTCGAAAAGGAACAATTGATTGAAATATCTTGCGATACTTCAATGCAACAGGAATTTGATAGTAAAACTTTAATTCAGTTTTGGGTGGAACGAAAAAAGATTATATTATTTTGTCGGACAGAGCTATACTAGTACTGTTACCATTCGTAACATTATATTTATGCGAAATCGGATTTTCTGCTTTAGTAGCCATGAAATCGAAATATCGAAATCGTTTGGCATTTAAAAAAGAAGTTCGGGTGGCTATTTCAACAATAACACAAGGATTTGAGAAACTTTGTGTTAATAAACAAGCTCGTCGGTCCATCATATTAAATATTTTTTATAAATATACATACTAAATTTTTATAAATTTTTTACTTTTTACAAATAAATACATTGCTGTTTACAACTTAAAAATTTACTTATATTATTTATTGTTTTATCTGATAAGGGTGCCGCCAATTTCTTTTCTCTTATGTGGGTCGCAGTATCAGAAAGTTTGGAAACCGCTGCTCTATATCAACTCTTATTTTTAATGACTATATTTTCTGACTCAGTTGATAAAGATAGCCTGTAGGCTGACATTTATTATTTCCGGAAAGCAATCAACCACTCGGAAACGTATCCCGTTTAATGGCAGATATATTTATCGGTGGTGCAGTGGTTAATTAGGCATGAAAAAGCTTATATATTTTTTCAAATACGTGGAGTTAAAATTTATCTTGAAGAGCACGACGTAAATAAATCCTCGGATTAAAAACGTGAGCTTCGAAGCTTACTCGTCCATTCAGTAGTAACTTTAGTATCTCATACCGTGCAGGTATCTACAGTTGGCGGTGGGAGGTTGTCAATTTCTGGCGGGGCTCAAAGACAACCTTTGTCGGTGTCATTTGTCGGCGGCGTCGGCTGAACCATTTTAGGGTCGTCGGCGTTTTCAGAATTTGGCCGGCAGCAGTTATATTTTCGTCGTGCATTAATCTAATTCGTTGGGCAAAGCATTTGTGATCGAGCGAGTTTGGAGGAAGCTGTGATTCCTTTAAGAAACATGTCAAAGGTTTCTTTTATAAACTTATGTTGTCAAGGTTTCTGTTGCAAAACTTTGGTGAATGATTTTTTTGTTTTTTAGCTTGTTGGAAAGGTCTTTAAGAGGCCTTTCAGAATCAATAAAAAAAAAGTATAAAAAAGTCAAATCGCCGAGATACAGAGCTTTCTGGTTGAGCAAATCGAGGTTATGTGCATTTTTTTCCGCGATTTGACTTTTTTCTACTTTTTTTTATTGACTCTGAAAATTTCTACAAAATAAAATCTTAAACGTGTTAATTTACAAAAGCAAATAAATGTGTGCCGTTATTTCGCTTTCAAAAACAAAAACAAACATTTTTGCATTTCAGTAAAATGGTCATAACTTGGTAAGAGGTATGGCTGTCTTTCAGCAGAAAAAAATATAAGTTACCTGCCATCTGGCTGAGCAAATTGAGGTTATGTAAATTTTTTTTCCATTTTTTTCCGAAAGCTCTGTATCTCGGCGATTTTACTTTTTTATACTTCTGAAAGGCCTCTTAAAGACCTTTCCACCAGGCCCCAAACAAAAAAATCCGACCACTGCCTCAGAAGTTAGCAACTTTACCCTACTACCCTCCGACCGCCAATCCGAAAATTTTGACCCCGCTTCATTTTCGGACATGGTCCTAGTGGACTTTTCTTCATGAAATGAGCCAAGGAATACGCTGGAGAAATTTGTTCGGAACTTCCTGAATCACCCTGTATAACACTTTGATAATATAGACCGTGGAGCGATCTTCCTACGGTGGCATCTATGTAGCTTCATACCAAATTTCCGAACTTGACTGACTTCATCTAATTCGTAAAACTTCTTTAGCTAATAAATATGTTTTGCTGTCCTCTGTTTCAAGCTAGTTTTGCAAAACTGATAGTTATTTAATACCCGTTTCATTGTAATGTACCGTGGTCCGAAATATTTTAAGCATTCTGCATTTGCTCCACTGGCTGTTAGAATAGTGCTTCATGCCCCCGCTGTATCCGTCTTCTTCAACAGGTGTTTATATAGATGCATACCCTTTATCCCTTTGTCAGCTATTTTTCGCGCATTTCTTTCCAAATAACATAACTATTTTATTTTCTAGAAGTATTCGAAAATAGCTTAATTTGTTGCTTTCCACATGGTTTGGGGGAAAATAACAACAAATTGTATTCTAAACGTAGATCAGACTATCCGCGGCATTTTTTTAACGACTAGCGGTTCAAGTCCAGTTAAACCAACGAAAACGGCGGCGGCTATCGGTTCAAAAGAATATTGGTAGTCGCCGGCTCATCATCGTTCGGCTTGTATCTCCGATGTCCAGCCGATCTGTAAACAATATGAATCTAATAACCGCGAAAATTCCCGACCAACAGCAGTAAGCTCCATGCTGTCGAAGGTGATGGAGGTCATGATTAACTATCATCTGGTGAATTATCTCGAATTCAATGGTCTGCTTAGTGACCGCGTGTAAGGGTTGAGCAGAAACAGTTCTACAGATAATCTGATGCTGTTCCTCTCGGAAGAATGGAGTCGATCCATACCTAGTCTGGGTGAGAGAAACATAATGTATCAGGATATTTCCAATGCGTTTGATAGAGTCTGGCGCGGCGCACTCATATTTATTGTTATTGATTTTTACTTGGATAGTAATTTCTATGGATTTATTGGTAAATTTCTCAAGATTCGATCTATACGTGTTCGAGTGTACAATAAGGTTCAATCTTCCCTTATTATCTCTATATAATTTTAAGCAATGACCTTAGTAGTCGGACTGCTAGCCCTCTCTACTATTTTGCAAATTACGGCAATTAATTTCATTCGTATTCATTTGATAATTGGCCTAGTTTGCCCGCGGTACAGTTAAACAGGCAGGTGATGTTTGATCCGCATAACCATGATATGCATTAGCTTTCTGAGTGGTCGAACTGAGTCGAGTTTAATGCTCGAAAGACACATTGTTGTATACTACTGCATAATCGCAATCCTGACTCGACTCTCTCATCGATTTATATGGGAGGTGTAGATATTGAAGAACCCCATGATGTTCTGCGCATGAACGTATAGTGTAACTCCCGCTGAAATTATCACGAATTTAATGTGTTGTGGCCGTCGGTGGTGCAACGGTTCCACTTGTACACCAGCTTAAACTTGTTTCGACGATGGCCACCTCGCTTAGTGACGGCGACACTATCGAGCCATGAAATAGCTTCTCCAAAAAACCATTCAGAAAAAACTGGTGTAAAACTGTAGGTCCCAATCAGTAAGTGGAAAATGAAAAGCGCACAGCTCAGTGATTGTGAGAAGCTCTCTCCTATCCCATCATGGCATGTAATGGGAAAATATTTATTTATTTATTAATTTTTTGAATGAAGGTTTTACGTGTTTACAAATTTTAAGGCGGTGTAGGAGATTCTTCACTCCATCGGATCTTGGACAGAAGAGATCGACGATATTAATAGGCGATAGTGGGGTAATCAACTCTGTCATCTCCTTGAAACATCGTTTATCGTTGTTCTGTCGATATTTCCATGGAAATACATGCCCTCACTCTGGAGGTTAAATTATTTAACCATACGATAAGGTTGTCCATGCCCTCACTCAGAGATACAAGCCGACCGATCACGAGCCTTTGCTGAACACAGCCGAGTGTTCTTCTGAGTTGAAATCTACTTGAAAAGTGAGCCTACGAGTAACTGGGGAGATCGGTCCACGGATTATAGTATTAAAATGTTCTTTGTTAAAGTGTTCTAATAGATTCTTTGTTGTTAAAGCTTTCTTGTAGTAAACGTTGTTATCACTGTGTTCACTGAAGAATTGATTGTATAAGTATACACGACGTTGTAAAATTAAAATATTGCTTGAACACAAAGGTTTATGTTTGAAACCTTTAACAACAAAAATTTCTATAAGACTACATCCACGAAAAAATTGGCAACAAAGATTTCTATAAGAAAGCTTTAGCAACAAAGATTTCTATAACAAAAATTTGATAATGAAGTTTTCTAAAAGATGAATGCGCGCCGAAAATTCAGCCGATGCCGATCAAATTCTGTTAACGCCACCGCCGACGACCCTAACATGTTCCAGGCGCCGCCCCGAAATATAGGTTTCGGCTTTGATCCTGGTCTCACATATATTTGTCGTCAATTGGCTGGTATATCAAACTACACACTATAGGGAGAATTTGTTTATCAGTACAATAGTTTATCAGTGTGGCATAAGCTTCTGGCGAGTGTGTTCCCTATAACTTATGATATAGACAAGTTTATTTAAAACACCTTACTTCACTTGGAGGAATATTTTTTATTTTTCTTACGAACTACGCACATCGGCGGAGGATCGTTTTGAAGTTTGTGACCCTTCTCATCAGCGCCTTAGCATTCTCGTCCAGTGACCGTCTTGTTCATATAACTAATTGCAGTTGTTGTCGTCGTCGGGGTTTCGCTCATCCTTCTATCTCTAGCGTGAACGGCTTTATTCCATTAAAAACACGTTTTTCTTTCTTACTTCCACGCACTAGTGTTTTATTTTTTCTATTATGAACCTCATGAGGTCAGATGCGTTACACATATTAAATAAACACAAAACAAAATAAGCAAATGTTAACATATTTCAAAAACTGGTTCTATCCTTCGCCTTTTCTTGCCAGTTGACAAGACCAAGAATACGGAGGGATTCTTAGGCCTAATCTTTCCATCGGAGTCTTGGTCGTCCTCTTTTTCTGATTCCATTTGGCCCAACGCATTTGACCCAATTTGATTCGCCTAGCTATGTCCACGTCAGAATATAAATCATATAGCTCTTGGTTCCAATGACGTCGGCCCTTCCCTTTAACAGACATCTAATTGCAAGCACAATTCTCCTATTTATCTCCAGGCTGACGTTGTTGTCCTTGTTCGTGTCAGCTCCAAGGTAGATAAATTCATCTACCACTTAAAAATTAAATCGGTTGTCGACGTTCAAGTGCAGACCAAGTCGAGAGGTTTATCTAGTCGTTGACACCATCAATTTTGTCTGGCCCTCATTACCAGGAAGACTCACCTCCCTGATTATTTTTCGATTCTTGAAAATAGTGCGGTAACCCCCCGCTAATTTCGCCCACTGATGTTTATCTCATCAGCAAAAATTATAAATTTTTTAGCTCCATAGGAGGCTTTAACCAATGGATGCCTTCAATATGCCATCACTTTAAAAAAAAGTCGCTAAATCTAAAACTTTTTCAATAAAAAATCTCTAAAACGCCCTTATGTTTATATTTTGGAAACGGAGCGTTCAGTTCAAAAAAAAACGGAGCGTTCAAAACTAACCAATTTTTATGGCTTTCTAAGGGGGGTTCATAAAGTGGTCCAAATCGTATGGAAAATTTTTTTTTTTTTAATCGCCAAAAGAAGAAAATCGCTAAAATAAAAAAATGACAATACCCGGAAACGGTGCATCCAATCGCAAAAAAAAATGTATACGCTGTAGGAGGCTTTAACCAATGGATGTCTTCAATATGGATCACTTTATTTTGATAAAAAAACGATAAAACTAAAATTTTTGGAATTAAAAATCGTTAAAACATATGAGCATTTTAGCGGTTTCTTATTCGACAAATTTTAGTTTTAGCGATTCATTAAAAAAAAAAATTATGGCATACCTTGGGTAACCCACTACCCATAGTCGTGGGTAATTACCCATTATTTTCCTCATTACCCTGAAGGTAATGGGTAATCGTGATGGGTAATTCCCCATCGTCATTGGTAACTAACAATTATTTTCCCCATTACCCTGTGGGTAATGGGTAATCGCGATGGGTAATTCCCCATTGTCGTGACTAGCTACCCACTATTATCCCCATACCTTCTGAGTAATGGGTAAACGTTCATTACACATTACCCACAGCGATGTGAATGCGTTACACAAGGGGGGTTAATACGAACTCTGTGTTTTAGTCTTTGAAAGTTAGATGAGGCTGTAGTTTTTTAATAATTTTTCTCCAACGATGCTACTGAATCACATGCTCCGAGAAATCAAGGCTCTGCTTTCAGTGATTGCTAGATTTCGCACCTTTATTAAAACATTTTGTTGTTTTATTAAAAAGCTGTACGAGGGATTAAATCCTCGCATTGCACTGAAATTATGACACAATTCCAGGAATTACGGTTACTGGGCAACTGCGGTCACCTCACTAGGTGACGTTCACACTATCGTGTAATTAGCCATGACAAAGCATAATGCATGGCTATTTGAGTTCGGTGGAAAACTGTAGCTCCTCTGTGTCCCACAACTTAGTCAACGCACTGATTGTGAGAAGCTATCGCCTTTTGCTTGATGTAATGTAACTGGAAACGACTGAAAACTAGGTACGAAAACAACAGTCCACATGTAACCTGAATCCCAAGAAGATGCAATTAATTATTTGTTTTCTTTTTAAATAAAATTTCCATTCATAATTTATTTGGTATTTAATATTGTCTAATTGTTTGTTTCTTTTGTTCGTTCAGTTAAATTAAGTAATCATAAACTATTTAAGCATTGAGATTTAACTAAATTTAATATTTTTACACACTTACAACTAACCTAGATCCTATGATTTTATAAACTATGAAGTAGAATTAATGTTTGTTCAGAGTATTGAAAGCGATTTGGGTCTTTACAATACTCGCAATCTTAACTATTTCACTGTATATTCCGATGTATCGTCCTAGTATAAATGTAAATTAAAATATTTAACGAATATAAAAACATAATTATTATGATATTTCCAAAATAAACTAACTAATTGTTATTAATTATGAAGGGAGCAAATAAAGAAATCTTAATAAACTAATTAAGAAACATAAAAATATTACACAAATAATCACTTGGTTTTGGAGTTATTGACACAATAGAGAGATACGAGTACAAACGTAATGAATGTGTGGCAGGGGGTGTCAGAAAGTGTTGGGCTAAATATTTTCATTATTTTAAATTTACAAAGCTTGATGTACTTAAAGATCATTACAGATGAGTGTTTTGTTTTTGTTGCTGTTCAATACAAATAAGTTAACCTACGTCTTAGTGGCTATTGTTAGGGTGTCTCTATAGTGTGGTCAAATCATAGTCCTGTTTTATGTGCTGCAAATTGATCATCATATCCTGTGTGTGATGCTGTTGCACATGGCCCTGATGTGAGTGTAGATTTGATTGCATTGCATTTGTATTGTTGTTGTGGGTTGTGTTAGCAGCAGTGTTGTTGTTATTGTTGTTGCCAAGATGCATACTGTCAGTGGCGTCGATGCCGTTGCTACTGTTGGCATTAATATTACCCTGTTGGCTTTGCGACGTTTGAGATCCGTTGTAGGTATTACAGGCATTTGATTGTTGTTGAGCATTCATTAAATTTGCAGCATCACTGACGGCTGGTATATAGGGTGGATTATGCAGTGATGAACTGACATCGCCCATACTTTCCATGCTATCTGAACGCATACACTGAAAGAAAATTTAAGGAAAAAAAAATGATAATATAAATTATTTGGTGGCAGTGATTGTGAGTTCAAATTAAATGGTCAATTGTTATACACAAGAGCTTATAAAGAATTTAAAATTTCGTTAATTGAGAAGAGAGCTGCCATCTCAAAATGCCTGTATTAAGTGAAGGTCGTGACATTGCTTTGATGCTTTTTGTGACTGTCTTCTATTGAGAGCCACGCACACAACCATAGCACCACCGACGGCAAAACATACGTATAGGCTAAAATCCCGAAAATTTCGAAATCGCGGTCTACTTGAACGCCATTTTATTCAAATTTTGTACAAATATCGTTCATGTTCTAATCAAGACTATATAATTTAATATAACTTAGAAACTGGATGGCGATGCGCTTTAGCTCAAATTGAGTTTTAAATCTAAAAAATATCAATGGCAAGTGAAACCATTCAGTTCAAGATCTAAAATACAAACTACAATATTATTTTAAACGAATCTCAAAATGAGTTTTCTTTATTAAAAAAATGTATAAGTAGCTCGATATCATAATTTTTAAAAAAATTAAATAAATTTTTTATATTGTAATTCGTTTTTAAATGCATTTTATTTTAGCGATTAATGTATATAAGTATACTATTTGTAAAAGGTGTCCTAAAATTCACGGAAGATTGAATGTAATTGAATTGCTTCTCGAGATGTAGGGAATGAAACCACATCTCGCCTTCAGTCACATCACTCAAATTAGGAACAACAAAACTGGATTATCATGTCGCGACGGAGAACCTTTAATTGTTATTATCCGACCAGCCGCATTTTCAGTGAAAAATATTTCGAAGATGGCCCAAGCCCAAAATCTGTCGTAAACTATACGGATGATTTGCTTCTCAACAATCACTCGTGTATTTTTTGAATCCATTAGGATGAATATAATCCTCGTCGCTGAAGATGATTTTGTTCGAAAACCCTTTATTATTTTCAAAATATTTCTAAACAATTGAAACGCGTTGTTCTTAAATTTTAAGAACATTTTGAATAACACTAAGCTGTCGGCTGCCATGCTGTCTTATTTTCTTCGATATCACCGCTATACCGCACACCTGGCACGAAATTTAAAGTCCTGAATTTTCGGACTCCCTAAATACATTTACGTTCTTAATGTATTTAACTTCCGGGTTTACCGGAAAACACAAAAGTAAACCTCGTTTCCCGGTCTTAAGGTAAAGATGAATTTCTGAATTTTGGAGAAAAGTGGGCAACTTTAGTACGTGCCTCTCGAGGTCATAGTTTAAACTTTAGGTAAATATGTATTTTCAACGTTCAGCTTATAGAAACCCTCTCATTTCCCGGCGGATTTTTATGAAACATGGTAAAATTTTTTGAGTAAATCGGACAATGTTAACATATGGCGCCAAAATGTTGAATTTTGACCTCGTGGAGCACGTGTTAGTGTCTTAACTGTCTAAAGCCTCACTAGGTTGTAATAATTTTGCCATGTTGTTTAAAATCCGACGAACAATTTTAAATTTTCTAAAAATTGTTGTTTAAAAATAAATAATTCACTAGTATTGCATTTCTATTACATCTCTTGAAAGAATTTGGAGAGCTTTTCACAATCATTAAGCTATAGACTATCTAGTTTTAACACTGATAAATTTGGACCTACAGTTTCACATCGATTCCGTACGAAATTTTGAACGGCTTTTTCATGGCTCTAGTATTGATACTGTCGCAGTCACTATGAGAGGTGACCGCCGTCAAAAGGAATGTAAGTTCCTCAGAACAGGGAATGAACCCATGTTCTCATATTTAAATAAGTGCCGTGCACACTACCGACGGCCATGTCTTAACGTTGTACAATATTCCGTAAATTTCAGGTATTCTATGTTTACATCAAGTGTCAGAAAATTCCGCCCGACGCTCCTTGAACTTCAGAATTTTATAGAACAAATTTTATTCTAGTGTGTATTATACCAGACTGTTATAGCCCAATGTGTCATATAAATCCGTTATGCTAATCCGTTTCGGAGTCGGTTTTTGGAAGTAAAATGAATTCGAGACGGATTTGTTGTTATCATTTTTTGCGGATTCGAAACGAATTCGCATTTCTCTCGAAAACGAAAATCGTTTTTTGTACCTTTTCGGATCCGTCTCGAACTCGTAACGAACTTCATATGCGAATCCGTTTCGGATTCGTTTTTTGGAAATAAAATGAATTCGAGACGGGTCTGCCAAATTGTAATTTTCGAAACGAATTCGAGACTTACATTTCGCTGTTTTATGATTTTACGGACTCGTTACGAGTTCGAAACGAATTCGCATTTGTTTTTGTGCACATTGAGAGGATATCTAATATGATCACAAATGTGTCGTCTCCAATTGGTATCTCTAACATGGATAATCTTCTAAGAGCGAACCCGAAACCACTTTAACCTATAATTCTGCTTTCAAAGGTAGTATTTTAGTTTTTCAACTTTGAATCACGTTGCTGTCAATCACATACACATGTATATTATTATTTTTGTCTAAATAATAATTTTTTTTTCATTTACTAAGATTGAGAATATTGAAAGTATGATATCCTTTTTGGGCGTTATCGATACTTCTATTAAACTATCACCACTTTTAATAATTTCGAGGCGGTCGAAATAAATCCACAGTTATCATAAAGTGGGATATCTATCAAAACCGAGATAATCTTAACCCCATATGGATGCACCCTTTATCATTCAGCTCCCCATCACATTTTCCAATGTCATGTTATGCACTAGTAGAGAAGATAGTATCAATTATTTTCATGTTTTCTCTTATGTTTACCTCATTTATCACCGGCTGCTGCTGTTGACTCTGGGTTTGTTGCTGTTGCTGCTGATGTTGCTGTTGCGCCTGTTTCTTAGCACTGACTCTTTTTGGTTTCTTGGTCACCGGTGTTATTGGATTGCCATTAGCGTCGACCTTTTTGCGTACATTCTTTGTATTGGGTAATTTATTATCTTTCTTCCATTTCATACGTCGATTTTGGAACCAAATCTTAATTTGTCTCTCGGACAACACCAATGTGTGGGCAATTTCAATGCGTCGTCTGCGGGTTAAATAACGATTATAATGGAATTCCTTTTCCAGTTCGAGGATTTGATGGCGCGTGTAGGCGGTACGTTGTCGTTTTGGCTCCATGCCGGGTTGATAGGAACCATTTGCTATAAAAAGAGAGAAATAAAAAATGTATTGGTGAATTAGGAAAAAAAAAACCGTAAAGAAGGAGATAATAAGAATAAAGATAAAAAAGAATTAGCTATAAATATTAAAGCATTTGAATTGTATTTAATAATAAAGAGCTAAAGAAAAAAATCCTGAGGTAACCCCCAAAAACATTCACGATTGGGACGCAAGTTTTCTGTTTTACCCTAAGGCCAAAATTTCGCCCGAAATTTCATAACAATTGGTACAACAAATATTTCCACCAGTGTAGTACCATGTTGTTCGTACGAAATATCAGTAACATTTAATGTTTCTAAGGATCAGCCAATTAAATTGAAGATAGAAATGGTCAATGTTGTCAACTAATCAATTTCTCATAAAAGGGGTTTTAAAGAAAAAAGAATTTAAAGACAGAGCCATATAATCGTTAGCACTAATATGTTTATAGTGCCATCGACGCTTTTACCAGACTGAGGGTGGCCGTCGGTGGTGCAATCACTAGTGTACGGGGCTCTTGCTCGATCCCTGCTCTGACCACCTTACACTTCCTTCGCCGAGGGTCACCTCCTCGCTTAGTGGTGGCGACAGTATCGAGTAATTAGCCATGAACAAGCTTCTCCACATACCATTCGGAACCGGATAAAATTGTAGTGAAAAACTGTAGGTAATGAATGAAAAATTAGAAAGCGCACAGCTCACTGGTTCTGAGAAGCTCTCCCCAAACCCTTCATGAGATGAAACGGGAAACCATTTCTATTTATAAGGAGTGTGCTAGTTCGAAAAAATAATACTGTAGTTTTATTAGTAATATTGAATAACTAATAAGCACAAGATTTTAAAGATAACTTTTAGTGACTTAATTACTTATAGATCATAGTAGCTGGTATCCCAAGACTGTATGCTTCACGCCCTTTTAAGCATCTGAAATTACATTTCCTAAACGAACAAATTGCCAGACTATTTTTTGCCACAATCAGTTTCCAAATTTCACCAAATGACCAAATGAAATAAAACACAAAGAAATCTTTAAAACCAAGGAGAAAACACATTTGTATTCTGAAATTTAACTACAAATAATACATTACGTGTACAGACTCATGATGAAAAATCTGTATTTTGTAGTTTGGATGCAAATATAATGTGTGTTTGGAGTTTGTAGCAAATATAGTACACCCTTGTCCAAACACATCCTGTTTACTGCTAGTCACTGGGACTTGTTGGAAACAAAGTGATGAAAAAGTTATAACATATGTGTTGGAGATCCAAACATTTCTGTGTTTGTGATACAAATGCACAAGTATCTGTTTCACTGTTTATAAAAGAGGAATTACCTCTACGCTGAAGAAACGCTTCTTTATTGTCTGTGGCGGTTTAGTTTTCAGCAGTTTCACCAATAAAAGCAACATTTGGGTCACAAAAACATATCATATAACTTAGTATTCATTTTATCTGCAACATGTAATATTGAATAGCAAACACAATGTATTTGGCACAAGTATGTTGGCGACAAGGTACAAACACGTTATATTGGCATCCAAGCAACAAAATAATAATGATTTTCAGCGAGTGGAACATTTTGATAAACCGAAAACGAAAAACAGGCGAAACGGGTTAACCTTTTTTTTATTTTCAAAAACACGTAATTTTCACACAAACCGGAAATCGGTTATTTGACGTCGGTTAACAGGTTTTTTTCTCAACTTGTGTTAATATACTTAAAAAAGATTAATAATAAATTATATGATTTTCGAATTTTAATGATATTTGGAATTAAGAGCATGATTTCTATTTTCAAATATTAATTTATGCTTCAATAAGTTCTAACTGATATTTCCAAACAATATTTTATTAAAATTGCTAAATGATTTTATCGCGAATAAGAGTTAATTAAAAATTAATTAACCTTTTCAATTATTTTTTCCAAATTTCAAAATTAAAATATTTTTATAAATAAATATTTCAAACTTTCAAAACGAATAAGTATGTGAAGTTGTCGCTAAACAAATGTATTGTAAGTGCTACATGTGCAATGTAATTAAAGCAATATACCGAAAAAAACCGGATCCACCGGGTTTTGCCAAATTAGAATGCGAAGACTTGAAAAATTGATTTTTCGAACAAACAAAAATCCGGTTTTTAAAAACTGGAAACTCTCGTGGCAATAGAAGTCAGGGGCAAGTATCCCAGCACTCTGAGAAATATCAAACCAGACAAACTTTGGCGAGATTGGTTGGCAAAAATGCCCTGGGTGTTTCCCAGGACAAGACCGACCCAGCATTTTTTACCATATAGTGTGAGTTCAACACCATGGAACCAGAGTGTGCTAAATAGCTGGGTGTTAGTTTAAACAGTAAGCTTAGTTTCAGACCTAAAATTGGAAACAGGCATATAAGGAGACGAAAGCCCTCTACCCCTATGAGAAGTTATATGTTGCACATGGGAACTGTCCCCACGAATTGTTTACTGTATATATAAGGCGGTAGTGAGACCGATAATGGTGTATGGAGTAGTAGTGTGGTGGCAAGTGCATTACAAACCCACCTATTGTGCGCTACTGCTAGGGTACAGAGAATAGTGACAAAGTGCATCACGGCTGCTCTGCGACCTACTCCGAGTGATGTATGGAATGTACGGTTACATTTGCTGCCGGATTATAGAGAATCAGATTGCTGCTACAGCTGTCATTAGGTGTAGGCAACTGTCGCAATCGGACATGATCGGAGTCGGTCATGGAACAATATTCGAAGGTATTCAGCTACATGAAAGCGAAACCCTGAGAGATTGGATACTGACTGATTTTTGATCGATACGAATTCGCATTCGAAAATTGCATATATAATTGGTATATCTACGATTGATGATCTTACCAATGGTACCAATTAAGGCACAGTGAGTAGGCATGTGATGATGAACTTGTCAGGGATTTCGAAACTAGTCATGCCAGTGAGTGTGATTTCCTGAATTATCTATTATTCTAATGAAACCCAACCTTAGAAAAATGTAGCAGACATAGAAAGGTTATAGTATGAACTTCTCATACATTATTAACATTCATAAATAACTATGGACATAAGGTCATTACGAAAAATATGAAACCAATATTCGTTCGAAAATACCAAATTCTCATACCGGACGGGACTCCCACGATCAGAAGATAGTATGGATCGAAACGGAATGCTTATGTATGGTATGCATTCTATTATACGCGCAGTCTATCTCATCATTGTCATGGTGGTCAACGACTTCTGTGACATTCAGGCGGCCATCAGGTCACTGGAATAAGAGTTATTAAACTCAATAGCTGTCCAGGACTGGTGCAGATGTCTTAACCAAACGGCTTAGCTATACCTAATAGGATGGGCAGGGCACAGGATCATTTCAGGGAACTGCACATCAGTTCAGCTGGTAACACTACGAACTACAGGAATTGGAACGTATTGGAAAAAAACTGTGTGTAATTTTTTAAGTCATGGAAATATAACCATATACGGACACCAGTACGTGATAAAAGACCAAAAAAAAAAGATCCGTGTCTCCCAGTTTTGCTCACAGTCACGCACTTTTTTTTGGGCCCCCAAAGATTCGGGGCCTCGGCGTCATTTTTGCAAAAAAGTGATCATTTTGTCAGGCTCATATCTTGCAATTTGTTCGGAATTTTGATTTACTCTCTGACGGAAAGTTGCAGATCTTGTCATAAGGAACATATAAAATCAAGGTCAAAATCTTTAAAAAATATGATCTTTTTTAAATTTTTTCCCTGTTCAGGCCCATAGGTAGCAAACAGATCAAAATTCAAGGAAACAATCAACTACAAAAATGTACCTAAGATCTCAATAAACAACTTTCTATAACATATTCCTAGGAATGATTCTTATATTGTGTGCTGCGGCCCTTGTTGCGTATGCTGAGCTTACTGCTTTGCCTGTGTTGCTGGGGTCGGTGAGATAGCATAGTATCTCAATGTTGAAGTAAACGGATTTTGACCTTGAAGATGAAGTTTTTTGATTTTGTTCATAATGTTCACAATTTTTGTTCTTTATGACAAGAACTATAACTTTTCCTCAGAAAGTAAATCAAAATTCCGAACGGTTTGCACGATATGAGCCTGACAAAATCATCAGTTTTTTGCAAAAATGACACCGAGGTCCCAAATCTTTGGAGACCCATAAAATAAAGTGCATGACTTTGGGCAAAACTTTGAGACACTGGTCTTTTTGTTTGGTCTTTTTTCACGTAGTGGTGCCGTGTATGGTTATATTTTTCGTGTTGCACTGTGTAATCCTAACGACTTGTATGCATACATTCACACAGCTAATAGCTTCAAAAGAGATTGTAACAACTGTAGTAAATTCGGCTGTTGCCACTGAATTGCAGTTGCCACGACTGATTTGAGGTTTTTTCGACTCAGTTTAGTCACCATAATTGAAATTCAGCTGAAGCAACCTCTAATGTGTTGTTACAACATATAGTTCTGATGTTGATGCTATATAATGTGGTTCTGGCAACCTCTAAATTCGGTTATTTCAGCTGTGAGTGTAGGCTACGAGATCGCTCCTGTGGGATAATGTAGGACAGATGGACAAGAGGCATATACACAAAACTGATCGGCATTGAACAGAAGATGTATGAATCTGCTGTCTTTATAGAAGTCCAAGTTATCAATGCCTGTGCCAGACTTGACGGGACGTTATTTTATTGATATGCATGCGACGTTTCAAGAGGTCATAGCAAATGGTTTTTGCACAGTCTGTGACGATGAGGAAATGGAATAATCTACTGAGCTCCTCTTTGCATGTGTGCAGCAGTAACAAACAGCAGGATGTTTACTATGGGAACTTACATCCTTACGAATCTGCTAGAATTGCCTCATTTAGCAGATTACTTAGTATGGGATCTGCGAGAATTGCCTTGTTTAGCAGTTGCCTACTATGGAGCCTACTTCTTTAGGGATCTGTGAGAATTGCCTTGTTTAGCAGGTAGCCTACTATGGATCCAAATTCATTAGGGGTCTGCAGAATTGCCTCGTTTATGCATCCTTAGGATATGGAACTTCTTGGAGAAAATTAAATACCTAGCGGTGGGGCTAGTGTTTGATTTTGTAAGTTCGTGGAATCACCTCACGCTGAAAAAGGCATCTGTAACATATTCTACCAAATATATTCTGTACATGCTTGGAACGCACTTCAAACATTCATATGTTTGCAAGTCCCAAACTCACTTGTAGACGCAAACAGTAGCATGTTTACTGGCAAACATGTAAGAAATATAATACTGTTTAGAAACGAAGTATTCTTTGAATTATATATACTGGTTCTTTATTATAATTAATTTTATTAATATAAATCCACATTTATAAATAATTAATACAAAAAAATTAAAAGATTTAAAATGGTAATTTTTAGATTTACTGGCATTGCATGAATTAATATTAATGAAATGAAAATCTGCTGCTCTTTTACTTCTCCTGTCTTTGTTTTGTCTCACGTGTTTGTATTCAGAAGGTTTCAACTATGCGTTGGTTATCACTATACGTTTGTACAAAAACAATATACTTGTATATAAATTCAGTTCGTGCAAGCCAAGCATGTATTAATTACTTGTGTTTTTTCTATTATATCTCACAAATGGTCCGGCATTCCGATTTACTCAGTAAAGGCTTGGACAGACAAAAGGCGGATTCCAGTGTCTTTCATCAAAATCGTTTCTCTCTTTGGTAGCACACATGCATGCACATACTCTAAACATATACACAAAAACCAAAGCAACATCAGAAAGAATTTAACCATCCGAGCCTTTGCTTATTATTTTTTCACTGATAAAGCGCTTTTGATATCCTCTGTCCGATGAACCATTGACGACTCAATAAATGAAACTAAAACGCAATACATCAGCTAAAATAAGAAACACTGACTTCATCTGCAATTTATACGCACATTCAGGAATATTTGTGAATCATTAACTGAGAGAATAATGCAAAAATACAGACACATACTTTCAAGATAGCCTCTCTCATTGTCCCTCTTCTCGAGAGAGCATAGACAGTGCAACAAACACAGCTGTATTTGTATCACAAACACGTGTATATTTGGGCCGCAAACAAATATATTATAACATATTAATCATTGTATCTCAAACTTGTAATATTGAGTAGCAAACACAATATATATTATTATATTTGTGACAAGCTCCAAACACACGTTATATTTGCATCCAAACAAAAAAAAAATTGCAGTTTTTACAGCGTGCATAAACTAGCAAGTCTGAGTGAGTCGTTCTTTGACTGTCAACAACCTAACCTAACTTTAAAATTAGACAAATATATCTTAACAACTTTCATTTCATTTTCATTATTTTGTTAATACTTTCCTATTCCGACAGCCCTTTTGTAAAATTCTGCTGCAATTTGTATTTAGTTTCTTCGCATTACTATTAATTACAATGTCAAATATGTTCCAGTTGTTCAAAAAAACAATTGAAATCTTATAAACTTTAAGGCTTTTCATTTTCCATAAGATCAATAGCAGAACATTTGTCAAATGGCAATCGCATTAAGTTTGGAAATGGAAAACAGAACTTTTACAATATCAACAATTTAGCCCGCAGCTGTGCACTGTCCCACCCAGCGTGTCACTTTGAAGCAGAAGAAACTCTACCGCACAAGTTGTTAGTGTTCTAAGGCAATTCTTTGAGCCGCCGGTTAATATTTATACTTTCGTTCTCTGACCAATTTTATCATAATTAAAACGAAAGGGCGAGAAAAAATAAACGTGCCGTGGCGGTCTTCTGACAAACAGCCAAAAAGAGTTTTGCGTTAGTTCACATTTCGAATTTGACGTTTTACGCGTCAGGATAATTAATCAACTTCAAAAGATATGACGAAATTGTATACAGTAACAACTGTGTAACAGATAAACTACGACCATATTACATGCACACAGTTATACACACACACAGATGTGTATTTACATATTTAGTTATGTATGTGTGTGAGTGTTGTTCCAAATGACTAAAGTCAAACAACCTTAAAGATATGCGCACCTCTTTAACAGAGCCCTTTTTTCACCGCCAGTCCCCACTATTTATAAATGAATCACCCCTTTTTTATTCGGCCGTCTGTGAGAGAAAATACAAAAAAAAAAAAGTATAGCGTTACCATCAATTCAAGTTAATTTCAAAATAAATTCATTTCTCACACCTGCTGCCTTCCTATCCAGAAGATGAAATTGAGTAGTCTATCAATTGTATCTAAAGTCCATCACGGTTCACTTTCCATTTGTATCCATCTGGAAACTTTGACAGAACTTATCAAAATACAAACAAAAAAGTTTGCCCTTTCTCAGGTTAAACTCCATGTACTAAGTTGATAGTGGGTGGGTTGAATGAGACCATTGCCATTAGGATTATTTCGAGTGATTTGATGAAGGATTGAGAAGGTTTCGTTCACTTTCTTATTTGTGGCAATAATATAATATTGAAATATTTAATATTGGAAAATTCGTATTTTTTTTCGTTGTTCGGATGCAAACATAACGTGCTTGACATTTGTCACAAATATAGTACACAAAAATGGAAGCGATTGGGGACAGCTTCTCACAACCAATGGAGCTGTGTACGATGTAGATTTACACCCACTGATTGGGGCCTAAGCCAAGTGACCGCCGCCGAAAGGAATATTAGGTGGTCTGAGCAAGGATCGAACCGACGTAATCTGACAAGAGCCGCGCATACTGCCATTGCACCACCGACGGTCATATAGTACAGGCAAAGAAAAGACTCGTTCCTCCCAAACGAAATCTCAGATAACTCAAGTTTGTTTGGGGACTGTAGTTGGGAGAAATGAACTTCTGTTAAGCCATACATGTCTTTTCGTTTGGGAGAACCGAAAAGTGTTTGCAGCAAACTAGTAATGAAAAATGTAAACGTTTGCGAGAAACGAAAACGGTTCCGCCAACTGTTGTTTCGGTTACGGCAACCGAGTTGTAGTTGCTCCCAACTAAAAAAGCGTTGTGAGAACTGAAAAACGTTTACAGTAAACGAGTTATGAAACATTACAGCTGAAAAAATGTTTGCGAGAAACGAAAAACGGTTCCACCAACTGTTCTTTCGATTACAGCAACCGAGTTGTAATTACAACTTTTATTTACGACTTCCATAATCTCTTTTTTGTCTAAATGTCCAACTTTTATGATTCTGGTTTTACCCATAAAGTTTGTTTTAAAAAATTTGGCATTTTTGTCTATTTTTTCACTGTCTACTTACACGCCCGTCTCGCCATGCATTAAAATAACAACTAAAGGCGCGGCAAACTACAACGCGTCAATTATACATCCAAGATATATTGACAAGTTAGAAACATTAGAGTGTGTGATCACTTGTATGTGTATGCGTGCGTGTGTATGCCAAATGAGTGGATAAGACTGTGTATACAGTCGACAGAGTGTGAGAAATTTAGGTTCTTCGTAATCTGTGCTCTCATTAGAAAAATTACTAATTTCAGTTATCGCAAACGTTTTTAAATTTGCGGCAACTATAATTTTGTACGCGTTTGAAGTAAACAAGAACCATTTGCAACAACTTGATACACATTTGGGATATATGAGTTTATTTGGGAGAAGTGCATGAACGATTGCGATTAATAAATTAAAATCAATCAAAGTATTGTTGTGGCAACCGAGCAATAAACGTTTTTTTCTTTGCTTGTATATTTGAGTCCAAGCACAATGTGTTTGTTATTGAATATTACATGTTGGAGATGCAATGGTAGATATGTTATAATATACTATGTTTTTGTGGTCAAAATATGACATTATTTGTTGAAAACTGCTGAAACAAAAACGTGAAGTAAGACAACCAAGAAACAAAAACGCAGCAGATTTTCAGTTGACAAAAACAATGCTTGCACGTAAGTATATGGATATTCCAAATATATTCATGGTTCCTGCATAAAATATACGGACCGTTTTCTCAGCATGTATGTAATTCATAATGGTCATCTAAATCTATTCGAATCTTCCTGCAGGTAAAATTATATGTAGTCCATAGGCAGAATGACGCTTTTTCTCGGGGTTGTCGCATGTTTTATTATGTTTTTACATTGCGGCAATTAAAACTTTCGGATGTCCACCTATTGTGTCGTTGCAGCGATGGGTCATCCCATACAAGACTCTTTTGACCGTCCACATTTGAGTTGCTGCAACGATTACATTAACTGAGTATTTTGGCGAAAAAGACACTTATACAAGGTGGCCCAGAAACACTCACCCGTGTTGTTTTGCCATATCTTTAAAATGTAATCATTTCACAATTTTTTGGATCACTTGGATCTTTATGATTTTCCCCATTATGTTTTGAAGATGATATTGTACAAGTGGCCGCTCACGCTGTTGATGGATTTTTGGGGTATTTTTGTCGCATTTTCAATACTACTGACGGGACCCGTGATTTCTAAAAACGCTAAAGATAAAAATCTGGAGCGGTCAAATAGGAAGTTCTTGCCGGCTACGGAAAATCTCTAAAAGGGGACATTAGGCGAACCAGAAATCCATCCTTCAAAATACCCTTGTAGCGCGAGCGGTGTGTCCACCGTCCTGTTGGAACCACGTAGTATCCAGACCGAGTTCGACAATTTGCGGCAATGACTCGTTGCTAATGGTTTTGAATCGCTCTTAATTCACAGTAACTGTGTTACCAAGGATGTTTTTGAGCAAACAAGGCCCGATTACTACTACGTCAATGGCTCACCATGCACTGACTTTGAGTGGATGTAGTGGCCTTCGTAAAGTATACGTGGATTCTGAGTGGGCCACAACCGATCATTTTGTTTGTTTAAGGTTCCGTTTAGATGATAAACTAATGATAAATTTCTACTGGTCTGCAAACCACAACTGATATAATGGCTGAATATTTGATGGGATCATCTGGTACTCTTTCAGCGTGGTCTGGTCGACATTAGAGTGTCCAAAACGGAAACAGAAAAACCGGGAAAATCGGTTAACCTTTTTTTGCCATTAACTGTGTGCCGGGTTTTTAAAAAACATATCTTTCGAACAAATCGGAAACCGGTTATTGAACGTCGGTTAACCGGTTAATCGGATTTTACTTAATTTGTGTAAATATCCTTAAACAAATCGAATTTTTGTGAAATTTTGGAATTAAGAAACATGATTTCTATTTTGAAATAAGATCTAAATAACATATCCAAACAATTTTGTTTTTCAAAATGTTTTTATAATTTGAAGTAGAATTAACTAAAAATTAATTAAGCTTTTCCAACACATTTGTTATCAAATATCAAAATTAAAATTATTTGATAACTAAATGTTTTAAACTTCATAAGATTTTCATACATGAAAATCTTTATCAAATTTGAATATGAGTTATGATTTAAAATCAGTTTAATCAGTTGAATTAGAATAAAACTTTTAAATTTCATATTAAAAACGCATTTCAAATTGGAAATATGATATATTTTTTTTTAAATGTGACGACTAATTCGAACTTTCGTATTATATTTAAAATTAAAATGTTCGACGGTTAGGTATATTTTAAATTATTTTATTCTTCAATATTTCGCTACCAATTGGGGGTAGCATCGTCAGGAAAATAATTTGTTTTGTTTTCATTTAATTTTTAATTAATAATTGTGTTTATCTTCCCACCAATGCTACTTAATGGTTAGCGAAATATTGAAGAATAAAATAATTTAAAATAGACCTAACGCGCGAACATTTTAATTTTAAATATATAGTTTTTATTTAAAATTAAAACGTAATTAATTAAATACATTTGTGAAATTTTGAGTTTTCAACACGTTAAACAAATGTATTGTAAGTTCTGTATGTGTAATTTAACTTAGACCAAAAAAAAACAAAAAATCGGTTCCACCAGTTTTTTCCAAAATTAAAAACTGAAAACCGGCTTCTTGAAAAATTGATTTTTCGAACAAATCGAAAACCGTTTTCTTGAAAATTGATTTTTCGAACAAACCGAAAACCGGTTTCTAAAAAATTACGGTTTTTTGGACACTCTAGTCGACGCTGACGGATCATCCGCGACATTTTCAGCCACTGCGACGCTATTCTCGTCGGAACGAGCACATTGTTTTAGTGTCTTCGAGGCAAGCGGCTAAGAACTATAGAGTTTGATAAAATGGCGTAGGACGGCCACGAAATCTACGCCGAAATTCACGTTGGGCCAAAATCACAGACGAATTATTCCGCAAAAAACTAGTCATGAGCATGAGCATTCCGTGTTCTTAAGGAGTCAACGGCTTGTCGGTGTGCATTCTATATCGCTTTACTTCACAAATATCAAAACAAAACTGGTTGTCACCGTTTGCAAAAGTTATAGCAACTTCAGAGAGGATGGTACATTTAGGGCCACCTTGAATAATGAAAATGGTTCATTTAGGAAATAGAGGTTGGGCCATTTAATTAGAATTTCGAATTGTTCAGTGTCAGCGGCTTTTGTACATGAGACTCTTCATTGGCATTTATGACCGAAACACAACATCGTCGTAATATCTTCCTTTTCAGTACCTCATTATATCTACACACAGGGAAAAGGTTAGTTGGAAATCAATTCAGGCATTGACAAAGTCTAGTTTTTGATTAGAATTCATAATTGTTAAACATCAGAATTATTTGTCGATGTTATTGATAGATTAAAAATAGGTTTTACTAAATACAAGTTGCTACTACCGAACTTTAGTTGTATTAACCAATTTGAGTATTTCTAAAACTCCATTCATCTGAAATGGAAGATACAACTAATAAAAAGTACAATATTATATTATTATATATTATATTATATTATATTATAATTTAGTTTCTGGTACAAAAACACTTGTTACAAAGTTATGTATTCGATTTTTCACAAGAGGCTTTGTTGTTAAAGAGAACCTACGTATATTGGAATGTTACACGAGGACTTTACAGAAAAACTAATATTTTAAACAGAAAGTTGTGAAAAAACAATAAAGTGTATATATATCAGCCAGCGAAGAATACATGTTATCATAAATTGAGGTGAAGTGAGACTTTTAAACATAATAGTTGAATATAACGCCACTATTGATGCCTTCACAAACACATGCAGACAATTGTGGACACTTGGCGGAAGGAACTATTATTGTGGACGATACAAATTAACTTAAACACACATATGATACCCAGGGCAACCCATCCCCATTTTTTATCGAAAATATGAAAAATTTAGGAAAATTTTCTGTATTTGTTTTTACGCTCCGTTTTCGAGATATATAAATCGTTTCATATTTTCGATAAAAAAATTGTCACGAAATACGAACCCTGATTAGAAATAATAATAATTTTGTTTATATTTAAATATAAAATGCACAATTTTAATAAAAAGTTATTTTTTTTTACTTTTTTCTATAAAATTCATAAGGGGTTAAAGCATCACCAAATGGTTTTGACAGTCATCAACTTCAAGTAATTACTTTAGTTTAGCATACCAATATATTATTTGACACAACCGAATTAGTTTTTTAATTTTTTGTTCATCCAACTAATTGAATATTCACCACTTCAGGATAATTTGATTGCTAGAACTAAAACTCGATTGACAGATCACATTTATTTATTGTTACTGTGGCTTCAACTAAATATTTCAGTTCTTGCAACCAAAAGTGAATTACAAATCAATTGATATGCACAACATTTGGTGATACTGAACACAATTATTGGTAATCAGAACAGAATAATGTGATGCGGCCAATGGACTTCCTAGTTTCGGTTGATTGTGCGGTTTTCGAACACAGTGCGCGAAAATTAGTTGTAACGTTGGCTGTGTTGCCTTTTGAAAACAATGAATTGCTGATGACACGGTTGCGCTCGCCTTTGAAGGTAACAGCGGCTCCTTGCTGATTTTCGAAGACAAATGGGCCTGTGATGCCGCCATGTCAAAACCCACACCAAACAGTCACGGAATGTGGATGAATCGGTTTCTCCATGACGACGTGTGGATTTGTGGAACGTAGCCCCCGAGGGCTACGGACAAGGACACGAGATTTTAGTTCTTGGAATAATTGGACTTTCTAAGCCTTCATAGCGAGGTCTTTACACAAAATACTGCGCAAGAATTGCGAGATATGTTCAATTGCTGCGAATGATGGCGAGTTGATGTTGATGGATGTTCGAGCACACTTTCAGCTACAGTGGCAATATTTTCCACTGAACGCTCTATACGAGCATGTACCCGAGTGCTTTTGTACAATAAGGACACAGATTGACGCACTCGCTTCACAACTAGATACAGAAATTTCATTGTTGGTACTCTATTTCTATCGAATTTGGAATAAAGAGAACTTTGGAATAAAGTTTTTAATATTTCACAATTTCCTTCAAGCATACAGCAGCGATCCATTTCGTAAGTTTCTAATATTTAACTAATAACACTGTGCAAGTCGAAAAAAAAACAAAAGTGGACTCAACGGATTTACACTAATTCGGGTCGTACGAATCGAACTGCATCATTAGTTTTTGCCCCATAATGATGGTTCTATAAAAAATTGTTCATACACAATTTAAATTTTTTAAGCAAAAAATTATTATTGTTTCTTCATAAATTTATTTATAACTTCGAAACTGTTGCTTATCTTGGAAAATAGTCTAGGTATAGGTTAAAGGTATTGTAATTGTTAATTTTTCTAAATTTGCTGAAACAAAATCGGATAAGGCATTCTCGAGTAATGGTGACATATGTATAAACTTGTCTCAAAAAATGAGCTCTAAATCGCAGGCTCTGAGTAAGAAATTAAAAAAAAAATTCTGTATGAAACAATGATTATAGGCCAAAAAACTAATGAATTAGTGTAAATCCATTGAGGCCACATATGTTTTCCGAAATTTTTTTAAAAAACTTGCACAGTGTAATCTGTCACTTGATAAATGACTGATTAGCCATATGCTTCGAAATAATTAGGGGTTCAAAATCCAAATTGTACCCTTTATAAACTTTTGTTATTTGGATTATCACATCCTTTTTGTAATGTTTGTATTTTTTCACATAGTATTGTAATATTATGGTGTTTAACTAACATATTCTGCTGCTGCAACGAAGAAATGATTTAAGCAATAAAATTATCATATCTCTTTTGCACATATCACTTTTTTGCAACCAGAAATATAACCAATAAAATTATTGGCGCCTCATCACTTGAAATGAAAATTTGCTTTAAAATTTCATCGAAATATAAAACTGAGATGAAATATTAAACTAGGCAAAGGAAGGTTGGATGTAAATTTTCATTTAAGGATGCTTTAAGGATCAGTTAAGGATGCTTCAGGTTTCGTATCAGTTTTTTAATGCATCAATCAAATATATTCGTCATAAAGACGCAAATCTTTCTGTAAATAAGATACTTTTTATTACGGCGATGATATAAGCATTCTTTTTATGAAAATTGTCATTCGTGTGACGAACGGATGTACTCGTGTGTCTAGACAACTTGGTTATATGCATATTCATTATAAAATCATTTCACTGATGAGAATTCTTGTATGCATGTGCTCGAGAAATATCTTAAGCTGTTTTACTGGCGAAAATCCGGGACAGTTTTTGCATTACTACTGAAGACCCGTTGGTTTCAAACCAATATTATATTAGCCAAAATACATTTACAAACTGTTTCTATTCTATCTCAGATCAGACTTTATACTACTTTGAAACGATATTTACCTCGACTTATCACAGGGCATCTCGTCACCACCTGATCAATATCTCGGTTGCATTTGTATCACCCAAGTCTTCTTACTCATCTTATTACCTCATTCTCTCCCCTCCTCCCACCATATGCTTAGTTAACAATTTTAATATTTTTTTAATAACTGCATATCATTTCAACATATACTGTTTTTTGTGACCCGTTTCACAAACGAATTACAAATTCTTGATGACGGTTATTTTCGTCATGGCCCCAGCAAACCTTACGAAGAAAAGAAAAAGACAGAATAGCTTCAGTGTATGAGAGGAATTGTAGTATGTACATTTGGATACGGTTGAATTCCAGACATTCAGTCATGTAATCGTAACTAAAGAATTGAAACCGATACGTTGTTGCGTTGTCATCGCCAATGAAAAGAAGGATGATGATACTTCTTTTGTTCCATTACAGCAGTTAAGGAAAAAACGTTGCAACAAAGAAAAAGAGTGCCAATTGTGACGTTCTCAGCTTTTGTGATGAAACGGCCAATTTATGAAATGAAAATGAAATCCGAAATGAAAATATGCTTCATCATTTATAAGGAGAGAGCGTGAATCAGCGAGAGAAAACGGGACGGTAGCTATGTTTACTAGGTGTAGATAAACATTTAAGCCACTTAATTTTTGTATTAGGTTGTCAAAATTTTGTACCACACAAATAATATTTATTATACTTTAATACTTATGCGAGTAAGAAAGATTAATATATATAAATAAATATTTTTCCATTCCATCCCATGATGGGCCAGTAGACAGCACCTCACTTTCAGCGAGCTGTGTGCCTTCTATTTTTGCACCACAATTTTGTACTGGTTCCGAACGAATTTTTTTGAGATGTCTTTTCATAGCAAATTACTGGATGTGTCGATGTCAAAAAACGATAAATAAATGTAAGGTGGTCATATCAGGAATCGAACCAGAACTAGATAATTTGAAGGTTTTTAATCAACCTAAGTTTGAATTTTCTTTTAATCGAATGTTAAAATAGGCCAATTTTAAAAATCCCCATTTATAATCTCTGGCGACAAATTTATGTCCGTAAGTGTCCACTATCCTACCATAAATGCTGAAAAAATGTCCTCTGTAACATTTTCCCTCAAACATATTTTGCAGGAATAATGTATATGTTTGAAACACACTCTAAATATTCACATATTTGCAAATCCAAAAGCACTTATACTTAATTCCAAACATTAGCATGTTTACTTCCAAAGATGCATATGTTACGTGTGTTTCATTCCTAACATTCATATTCTTACATCCAAGCATTCGGGTGTATCGTCCAAAAGGTCCCAAACGAACGATTGAGGACTGAATACATGAAAGTAAAACACAACAGATCATTCAACATGAGAACCATTCAATTCATTTACACAGGAATATTTGTGAATCACCGACTGAACGTATAATGCAAAAATAGAGTTAAGGTCCAATTAGTCTTGACGGTTGACGGTAGACGGTTGACGGTTGACGTTCTACTTAATATTGCGCGGTTAGTTATGACGGTTAGACGGTAGAAAGACAAAACAAAACAAAAAAACTGATCGAAGAGCTTTTGTACAAAATATAATTTGCATGCATGAGTTTTGTGTTAAAAAGTGATTGTGTCAAATAAAAAAATTAAAAAAAAATGAAATTGTGGTTGCCGTGCGATTGTGTATTGCCGCGTACAAAATGTCGAAGTAAAAGCAATGACAATAACAGCTGAACGGTCTTGGCGGCTGACGGTTGATTCTGCAACCTGCAGAAGTCAACCGTCGTAAACCGTTAATTTTAGTTGTCGCTCTCTAACACATGCAAAATGCAACCCCAACTCAAACAGCTGGACCTTTACACACTTACAATAACATTAACTCAGGTTGACAACTATCTCTCTTTGTCTCTATTTTATTACTTTGCTCTCCAAAAAAGGAGTACACAGTGCACAATACACAGCTTTATTTGTTATAAAAACTACGATGTATTTGGATCACATACATATATGTATATTGTAACGTATTATTCAGGGTATTTCAAATATGTAATATTGAATAGCAAATACACTGTGATTGGACACAATTATACTACATTTGCGACCAGCTTCAAACACACCTTACATTTGCATCCAAACAACAAAAAAGACAAATTTTTCAGCGTGCACAACAGAGTGAAAGAGAAGAAGTGCTTGCACTACAATGATTACTTAATAAAAACGTTATAAAAGTAAACATGTATGTGTTTTAGTAGGCCTATTTACATATATTCCTACCCCTAATATTATCGTGGAATCAATGCAAATTTCACTACTACAAATTTAGAATTCAAAATTGGTTTCATTTATCTACGTACGTAATAGAATGAAGTGGGAGGGTATAACACGGATAACCACATAAAAATCCAATTTAAATTCTGAATTCAAAAACTACAAATAAATAAAAGACAAACGTCTGGTCTCACATTAAATGCGTGTATGTAATACGATTGTTTATTATTTCTCTTACAGCAATTATGCGTTCAATTTAAGTTTGTACAGATCGTATATCTGTATATTTTCTTTGAAGAAAAAAAAAACAGAAAAAACACCGCCACCGCATGTTGCTGCTGTCGTCATACCCACTATTTTTGACTTGTACACTCTCATGATTTATTACTATGGTATGACTAAACATTTTTCGCCATTTGCAGACGTGGTACAACGTCACATATATATTACGTTGGCCGCTTTGCCCTTCTTTGGAATTCAGCCTCAATCATGTGGACTGACTGACTGACTGAGTAGAGCGCACGGGTTCACTACAATGGCACGAGCAATGATCGAAGTTTGCACTGTAATGTCATTTCACAGAAATTATGTCAGCCGTTACTTTTCACGTCTGCTCTTTTCGTGGCTCTTCGATTTTGGGATTTTAAATGGATTTGTTGGTTATTGGTAGTGGTTGCCTCAGATTGTAAATGCCGGTAAACCGGCTTTAATATAAATTGATATATTTTTCTGTTGCGTTTTCAATTCTGCTTTGAAAATTATCTGTTTAATCCTTTTCAAACATGATCATTTATTGATTGATCGGCATTACTATTTAAGGTTTTCAACGCACACAAAGTCGAAAAGGTATCCATATCGTGGCATGTAAATACTTTAGATGACTTTGCCATACAACTTCCGGGCTTTAAACTGGGCAAATCAACCTAATTGACCATATTCGTTGTTGATGTGGCACTGCGAGTAGGTTATATCGTCCGTATGTTGTTGTATAATTTGAATAGAGTTCATTCATAGATTTTGTTCAATACTCGTAATTGAAATATGATTAATTACTTTTTATATTTGTTATGTGAGTGGTATTGTTATTTGTATTCAGTAATTATTATTGGCTGCAGATACAAAATGTTATTTTCATCCTATTTTAACAAGTGCTAGCCAAGCTTGTTTTGGAGTCCGAGACTTTTGCTTCGGATTTTAGATTTGTAGATATACCGAGTATATTTACTGATGACGGATGTTGGCAGAAGAAAGTATGGAAGATATCATCTACTATGGTACGTTACTATGTCATGATTCGATTCGGTGCATGCAGCATTTTTTTCTAAGAAACATTTTATAGAATTATCGACCAGTTCTCATAAAACAAATTTTAAAAATCGAACGAATCGGCCAAAATTTTGTTGTAAGCAATGTGATATTCATTACTCACAAGTTCCTGTAACAAATTTCTAAAATAATTGTCTCATATGTCTCATATGATTCATTCGTTCGCTTAAATTCGTTATTTGAAAACATTTTTATCCGATTAATTTTAGAAATTTTTCCAATGATTAGAGTGCGCAATTCTTGTTTGTGAGAATATATGTACACATGGTTCCTACAGAATGTGTTTGAAAGAACGTGTTACAAAACTCGGTATTTTTCTTGTCGCAAATATAGTATAGTTGTGTCCAAACACATTGTGTTTTCTATTCAATATTAAATGTTTGAGTCACAATGATTGATATGTTATAATATATATGTTTGTGATTTGTATCACAAACACAGCTGTGCTTGTTGCACTGTTTACTTAATTATTTTGTCCCTATGCTCAGTCGAGGGTAAAATAATAAAAGAGAGACAAAACGGGATTGTTCTCAGCCTAAGTTAACGTTATTGCAAGTGTATAACTGTATTTTTGCATTATTCTTTCAGTCAGTGGTTTATAAATGCGTGTGTAAATGAATTGAGTGTTTCTTATGTTGACTGATCTTCTGCATTTAAGTTTCATGTATTCAGTCGCCAATCGTTCGTTTGGCAAGCAACACATGAATGCTTCGACGTAAGTACTTAGATGTTTGGACACCTCGCATAGTAACGGCGACACTATCGAGTATTTAACCATGAAAAAGCTTATCGGAATCGGTGTAAAACTGTAGGTCCCAATCGGTGAGTATAAAACTAGAAAGCGCACAGCTCACTGATAGTGATAAGATCTCCCCAATTCTTTCATGGGATATAATGGGAAACCGCTTTATTTATTTAGTTTCGGACTTGCAAATACTTATGTATGAATATTAGGGGGTGTTTCAAATATATACATGGTTCCTGTAGCATGTGTGTGAGTGACTATGTTACAGAGGCCGTTGTTTCAGCGTGTATAACTTTCTATTTCAATATTAGTATATCTAATATTTTTTCAATACTTTTTTAATTATTTGCTGGATATTTGTTGCAACGAAGCAATTGAGGGCCGTGTGTGTAGGTAGACAATAAAAACGGTTCTTGTGCTGGTTCAGTGCAACAGACGATAACATTCTTCAGCTGCATCCGGGTAAGCTGGCAAGGCATGTGCATGTTCCATGTGACTTGTAAGTAAATCCATCGTGATAGCTGTGATGCTGCAAAATAGATGGACGAAAGTCACTGATTGCGCACGCACAAGTTAAATATGGCCTAAGAGACCTATGAAATTTCTGTCGGTATATATGAACAAGGGCTCTATGCTTGTGTAAGACTTGACAAGACTCTGCGCCCCATTGAACGGCATTCGCCGAATCTGAATGTCATGCTACGGTGAGGAAGAGTCTACTGAGCATCTGTTTCCAGCCCTTACTAGCAGGATGATGACTTCTGTGGGATTCTTCTTCTTAGGGACCTCGGAAAGTTGTCACATTTAGATACTGACAGGCTTTTGGGCGCCTTCGTTCTCCATTTGGGCTAGCGCGTATTGTCTTTTCCCTGATATCAAAACGGACTAAACAATGGGTTATTTTTCCTGACTGCCACTAACACCTAACATCTATAGAGGTATGATAACCGACTTTTTGAACGATATTTGGTTACAGCAGGGGCGGTATGAAACACAGTTCATCAAAGAATCGATGTATAATCGGGCTCCACTACATTGTGTGGTGACGCTAGAGACGTACAAACCGTGTTATTTAAGCGCTTTAGAAATTTTAATTGTACACGCTGAAAAATTTTTCCTTTTTGTTGTGTAGATGCAAATATAACGTGTTTGAAGCTTGTCGCAAATATACTATAATTGTGCCCAAACACATTGTGTTTGCAATTCAATATATCATGTTTGAGACACAATGGTCAATAGGCTATAATATATGTGGTTTTTTGTTTTGAAACCAATAAAAACAAAAACGATACAGACAACAAAGAAACAAAAAGGCAGCATATCTTCAATTCATGAAAACAATGCTTGCAAATATGTACATGTTTCCTGCAATATGTTGCTGGGGCGTTATTTTTCAGCGTGTAAAAACAAAACATTGCATTAACATTTGACAATGATTTCTGGTATATGGGTATATGGCCACCACGGCTGTTCATGACGAAGCGCATTCTGGACGTCCAATCTTGGGTAACTTTTTCGCGCATTCCTGTCAGTGTTTCATGAAAACACGAACGATTGTAGCCTCCAAGGCGTCAATTGTTGCTGGTTTATCAGCATTAACCAGGGACATCACTTAGACTTACAGGAAATAATCGAGAGGTGTCCAATCGCACGACCTTGGATGGCAATTTACAGGTTCACTTCCGATATCAATTTCTGGCTAAATTTTGATTTCAATAAATCGATGGTCGCGGTCTCCGTATGGCATGTACCGCGATCGTGTTGAAACCACGATCTCGTCCGGATCAATGTCATCCATATTTTCGAATCTTATATCATGCATAAATAATGTCGTTTCCACATCAACAACTGAACGTAATAGAAAGACACATTTGAAGTATGAAATAGCGCCGTGGATTAACGGAAATTTACAGCCTTTACGCGATATAAGGACAAACTTTTGAAAAAAGAAGGAAAAAAACGAGTAAAGATGTGGATACTGTCTTAAAAAGAATCAGTAAAGTTATTAGGATTGCTTCTGAAGAATGTATGGATAATTACAATCACAAAATTTCTTGGAAGCACAGAATAGACCTAGGAAATTTTGGGAGATTTTAAATCAAACGCTGGGTAGATGTCAAAAGTCTGAGATACTTTTAAAAGATGACAGAGGAGAATATATTGACCGCGATGATAATAAGGCTGATTGTTTCAATAAATAATAATAATTGTGTAATTGATCTGAGACAAAATATCGATTTAGAAGTTTCAAGTAACTGGAACTCTTTTAGATCCTTACGGCGTCATCGAACCTATTTTAGACTTCAAAATACTAATATTATTGAAGTAAATGAAATTATCTAATGTATGGAAATAAAAAATATCCTGGTTTTGATACAATTACTCCAAGAGTAATTGTAGAATGTGCTAGTGAAATTGCATCTATTACAAGGATATTATGCCGAGAACTGTTTTTATATAAAAAAGTATCGATTTATTATAAAATAGTTGTTTCTAATACAGAGTGAAAAAACTGACTGAAAGGAAAAACTAGAACAAAAAACTTCTATGGTTTAAAATACATAGTACAGAAAAATTATTTCCAATTGATATTAAAAAGGCAAAGTATATTTTGTAACACTCCTCCTCAATTGGGCATTATTTTTGCGGATGTTCTGAACTTTTCCAATTTATTATATGGCAGAGGTTTGGTCAGCATGTCAGCAATCATTTCTTCCGTTGGACAATATTCGGACTTTATTATCCTTTTATCGATGTAGTATTTGACGAAGTGATATTTGGTATCAATGTGTTTTGTCCTATTGCTTAAATTTTCTTCCTTGATTAGGCTCAAACAGCTTCTATTCTCTTCGTAAATTTTTGTTTGAACATTTTGCTTGCACCCAAAATCGGATAATATATTCCTTTTGCTGCATCAGATAGGGCAACGAATTCAGCTTCAGTCGTTGACAGGGAAACTACAGATTGTTTCTTAAAATGCCCATCTAACCGCACATCCATTTAATAGAAAAATATATCCCGAATTGGATTTCCTATCGTTGCGGCATTCTGCCCAGTTCGCATCTGCGTAACCAAGTAGCTCATTTGCATTTTCAGTTTTATATTTAGATAAAGGTACATATCCGCAGTCCCTTTCAGATACTTGGTAATGCGCTTTACTTCATTCCAGTCTTCTTGATTCGGATTGCTAGTTTTTCTGGCAAGTATAGATACACTTGCCGCAATATCCGGGCGGGAGTTTACGGAGATGTACAACAATGACCCAATTAAACATTGATACTCCGTGATCCTCATCAAGAGTTCCGAATTGCTTTTTCCATATGATGGGTCCAATGGGTATTTCGAGCACTTTGCATCTTGAAGGCCGGACTTGACTAATAGTATTTCAAAATATCTCTTTTGACGTATAAGGAATGAGCCCTTCGAATTCTTTACCTCTATACTAAGGTAATGAGATATTGGACCAAGATTGTTTATTTCAAAGTTGTGACTAAGCAGTTCGTATACATTTTCAATTTCATTTTTCTTTCTTGACGCAACTAGTAAATCATCAACTATATATATATATATATATATATCAGTACATAAACGCCTTCCTCATTGATGATTTTACTAAACAAACATGGATCAGCTTTGCTTTGGATGAAACCCCCGTCAATGAGTACCTCGCACAGTGCTTTGTTCCAGAAATACGCAGCTTGTTTGAGCCCGTAGAGACTTCGATTCAATTTGCAAACTAAAGTTGAGTCATCATGGACGAAACCAGGAGGCTGCTTCATGTATATTATTTCATCCAGGTAACCATTTAAAAAATCACTTTTGATGTCCATGTGTTCCACATCCATACGCTTTGCTCCAGCAATTGACAATAATATGCGAAACGTTGCTTGCCGTACCACTGGCGCAAATACTTCATCGTAATCACATCCGTACTTCTGCTTAAAACCTTGTGCAACGAGACGAGCTTTGAATCGTTGTATGGTGCCATCGCTATTGTACTTGACTTTATATGTCCACTTACATCCAACTACATTAGCATTTGCTGGGGGATTGACAAGATTCCACGTATGGTTTTTCTTTAGCGAATTCATTTCTTCCTTCATGGCAACTTCCCATTCCTTCTTGTATTTTGACTGAATCGCTTCTTTAAACGTTTTCGGTTCAGATAAAGTATTGTCATACTCAACTATGTTTGCAGAGTATCTTTTCGGCGTGATTCCCTTATTAATTCTGCTGGACTTTCGTATAGCAACGGTCGGTTTTTGCTCTTCAACATAATCATCAACAGCATCTGCAACAGCGTCTGCACAATCGGCTTCATCTTCAAAATATTCTAAATCCGTGTTCAAGCTACTGTATAATTCTCCATCTGATTCGTAGCTCACCATGTCATCACTGATTGCGCTTATAGGTTTCGTAAAAATATTTATCTCTATATTGCTTTTCATAATATTATCTTCAGTATTATCTTAACGATATTCTTCCGTTGTTGAGACGAATTTGAAATCCCTACTGATTGTCAACTTGTTATTGCTTGGTTCGACGAATCGAAGGCCACGACTTTCAACATCGTAACCTGTAAATGTCAACAGATTTGCTTTATTATCTAATTTTCTCCTGTTGACGTTTGGTTTAAGAACATATGCTTTGGAACCAAATATATGTAGATTCTCAATGTTAGGTTTGTCGCCTTCCCACCTTTCGTATGGAGTACAAGGTTTAGATGATGTTGTAAGAATGTTCTGCAAGTGATTTCCAAACATAATGGCCTCTCCCTCCCAAACATAATGGTCTGTCTTTAGTAAACCAGCTTCTTCAAGAAGGCACCGAGCCATTTTTACCAAATACCGATTTTGCCTCTCGGAAACAGCATTTTGTTGAGGACAATAAGGGACAGTAAATTGAGATTTTACTCCCAAACCTCGTAAATATCATTCTTTTTGATTTATACTCAGCTCCATTGTCGGATCTTATGCACTCTTTAGTCTTCTCAAAAACTTCCGACTTTTCGTGCAACAAGAACACCTCTGTGTATCTGCTATAGTCATCTATAAACGTGACGAAATATTTCTTTTTACCAGGTGTGATGGTTTGCATTGGCCCCCAAATATCCGTGTGTATAAGTTCTAAAACTTCTTTTAGAGACTGTTTTGGGAATGGTTTCTTCGTTAATTTACACTTCACGCACACATCGTAAGTTTTTGTCACTCCACATTCTTTTATTTTGAAATCTTGATTTAATTTACCATATTGCATAGCTCTTACAACGTTCATGTCCCTATGACCAAAGAGCTTATGATAATAATGTTGACATTGATTCATACCACATACAGCAACATGGGCTTTTTGAATTGCTTGTACTTGATACAAATTGTTAACCAAATCTGCTACACCAACTTCGGACTTAGTCGCATCAAGAATCTTGCATGTTTGTCCAAGAAATACAACTACAAACCCTTTTGCAGATAGCTTCTTTACGGAGAGCAAATTTCCCTTAAATGATGGTATAAGCAGAACGTCATCAACCGTTATCACACTCTCGATGCCCTTTTCATTTAACATCGATATTTTGCAAGTACCTATACCAGATGAATAGACGACGGTACCATTTGCAACCGAATTCTTTATTTTCTTCCACCTCTACAGGCTCTACAATGCCTTTATGGCGCTGAGGCAAAACTCATTCTAAATTTTTGAATTTGAAGTAAATAAAATTAAACAAACTAAAAAAAAAATAATTGAGCGTGGTGCGGTAATGATCTCCATTGACCGTAACGCGACCTACGGCTTCATGTTGGAATAATTAGGGTACGATGATGGCACCAGCATATAAACCTGACCAAACGGTGCATTTTTCTGGGAGTAATGGAGTTTGTTGTGGCCGGTCACCTCGCATAGTGACGGCGACACTATCGAGTATATAGCCATGAAAAAGCTTCTCAAAATACCGTTCGGAATCGGTGAAGAACTGTAGGTCCCAATCAGTGAGTGAAAACTGGAAAGCGCACAGATCAGTGATTGTGAGAAGTTCTCCCCTGTCCCTTCATGGGATGTAATGGGAAATCATTTATTTATTTTTTAATGGAGTTTGTACACAATAAAAAAACGGCCAAAGCAACATACTGCAGGAAACATGTATATGTTTGCATGCATTGTTTTTATGAATTGAAGATATGTTGCCTTTTTTTCCTTTGGTGTCTGTCACGTTTTTGTTTTCTCCAGTTTTCAAACCCTCACTTGGGTCACAAAAACATATATTATATCCTAATAATTATTGCGTATCCAACATAATATACTGAATAGCAAACACAATGTGTTTGGACACAAGTATTACATTTTTGCGACAAGCTACAAACACGTTCTATTTGCATCCAAACAACAAAAATTACAGATTTTTCAGCGTGTAGGGTCTGTTGTGGATTGGCCTGGCGATATGCAATAACCCCCAAATGAAATAATCCCCAAACGCAAAATGAAATAAACCCCAATGAAATAACGCCCAAAAAAATACGAAATAAGACCCAAGAGAAAAAATGAAATAAAACCCAAATATAATGCAACAATCCCCAAAGAAGAAATTAAATAAGCCCCAAAATTCGGTCTTTTTTTCATAATGAAATTACCCCCAAAAAGCATGATAAAATAAATTACAGAAAAACGTGTATGGTATCGATAACTGCCTGACAGCAAACTGGACATTCGAACTTTTCATGTTCTATTGCAATTGAATTTGACTGCAGCTTCAGAACGCATTCACTGCAGATTTTCATGTGCTTACAATGTACCAGAAGTATGTCTGGCTCTTGTACAGTACAAACAGCGCATAGTTTCACTTCTAAATAAGCCGTTTGTTCTGGTGTTTCTACTTCATCCTCTTCACACTCTTCCTCCAAATAAGTGACGTTTTCAAAGAAATCATCTTCTGGATTCATGCGCCTTAGACAAAATTTCAACGAGAACTGAGAATGACAATACAAATCTTTGTCTACTACTTCACTCAATAGTTTCATTCAATCCTAACCGTACACCCAGAGAACTAATTGTTTGAAAAGAGGTCGTTGCAACCGTAAATTCGGCTGTTACCACCGAATTGCGGTTGCCATAACCGAATTGAGGTTGTTACGACCGAATTTAGTACCCACAACTGAAATTCGGTTGAAGCAACCTTGTTTCATAATTGATTCGGTTGTGACAACTGAATCTTCAATTATATTCGATCAGTCAATTAAATTTTTTAAAATTTCGGTTGGAGCAATCGAATTTCAAATTAATATCGATGCAGCAACCGAAATTGGTACCTAATTCGGTTGGAGTAACCGAATCTGGCTTCGATTCGGTTGTCGTAACAGAATTTCACATCAATTCGGTTATGACTATCGAATTTGGTATAAATTCGGTCGCAATAACCGAATCTAGTCTTAATTCGGTTGCAACGACCGAATTTGGCGTCAATTCGATTGATGTAACCGGAGTTCTCATGAATTCTGTAGGTACAACCGAATTCGTTTTCAATTCGGTTACCACAACATAATTGTATGTACTCAAAATCTGACGTTTAAATTTAAATAATCAAATATTATTTTAAAAATTAAAGAACGTGAAGAGTTTTTTGTGGTTCTTAAGAAAGGTAAGTAAAATATGTTTTGTATTAAAACGTCTAATTTCGCAGAAGTTATTTAAGCAGATATCAACATCAGATATATATACAGTAGTCTGTATACAAAACGGCTTTGGACATAGAGCAACCGATACAACACGTCAGAATTTGTGCGGTGTCCCATGATGACCGGGACTTCAATAAAGGTTGGAAGAGGCATGTAAATCAAATTTATATAGATTACCCCATTACTTATATAGATTACCCCATATATATGACTTTATTTTCTCGCTCTTTCATTCATTTATAAAAATACAAGAAAATAAATCATCACTTAATAATAAAAAAAAACTTTAATAATTCATTTGTGACAGTATCTAAATTCGGTTTTAACAACCTCTAATTCAGCTGTGACAACCTCTAATGAGGTTGTGTCAACCTCTAATGAGGTTGTGCCAACCTATAGTGAGGTTGTGTCAACCTCTGATGAGGTTGTGTCAACCTCTAATGAGGTTGTGTCAACCTATAGTGAGGTTGTGTCAACCTCAAATGAGGTTGTGTCAACCTCTAATGACGTTGTGTCTACCTCTAATGAGGTTGTGTCAACCTACAATGAGGTTGTGTCAGCCTCTAATGAGATTGTGTCAACCTCTAATGAAGTTGTGTCAACCTCTAATGAAGTTGTGTCAACCTCTGATGAGGTTGTGTCAACCTCTGATTCGGTTGAGACAACCTCTTAATTAGGTTACGGCTAATTCGGTTGTCTCAACCAAATTTTTCTGTGAATATATTCATTGCGGTTTCGATTGAAGCAAATTTACAAAAATTGATTTTTTAACAAAATTAAATAACGCTCAAATAACATGAAATAATCCTCATAAGCCAAAAAAAGGAAATATTTCTCAAACAAAATTTCTTTGGGGGTTATTTCATTTGGGGATTATTTCATAATGAAAGAATGCCCAAAAGTGGGAATGAAAAAATATGAAAAAAATCCAATGAGTGTTCGAACTCACGGGCGATGTGTTAACACCTTTTTGCTACACGGTACCTGTTCGATTTCTGTGAACACATTAGTAAATGTTACATTGGAAAATAAAAAACAGCGTTCAATCATATGATGACGTTACAGTTAAATAATATTAATACTTAAAATTATTTAAAGACCCAGTGCAAGCACATGTGTCATTATTTTCTTGCTCAATACTTTTTGTTTTATTCCCACAAAAGTCAAAGAATGCAAAGCAACAGACACTTGTACATACATACATACATTGTTATATTCGTACGATATAACCGAAGATCAACATAAAATACTTTTTTAATATTACTCCAAATTAATACTCCAAATTAAAACACTTCAATCTCGGCTCGCCGATATCGGATCGCCTTAATTTTTGGCCTAAATTCTTCGTCGAAACCCGCACTAGGTTTTTAATCCAAAAATTAATAAAATCGGCTATGAATTTCCGGAGAAAATCGCGTGGGAAAATTATATGAAAATCGCCCAATAATCACTTTCAATACCGACTGCCAAGCAACGAACAAACAAACGATGATTTACTCTTACAAACCTAACACTTGCGTATGTATTAAATTTATAGTTTACTGCCCTAGAGGCGCGCGTATAGATGTTAACACATCAATAATCCCCACAAGATTTTTCGTAATTTTATTGGGCGTTATTTCATTATCTTGTTTGGGGGTTATTTCGTAGCGCCGATTGGTCTTACTCCATATGCGGCAATTTTGTTTATTAACCCGTTAACCCAAAAATGAGTCTCATCACCGAACTAAATTTTGCGATAAAACATTGGGTCAGTTTTCAACTGCTCTAGAGCCCAATCGGCGAAAGAACGACGCATATGATGGTGTCGTGGCTTTAATTCCTGCACCAGTTGGATCTTAAACGGGTGTAGGCCAAGATCTTTATGCAAAATTTTCCACGCAGTCAAAGGACAGAGACACAATTCCTGCAACCGACGACGAATCGATCAATTTGGATTTTCATCCACACTTTCGTTTACAGCGGTGATATTCTATTCAGTACGCACACTCCATCGACGTTTTTGGTATTATTGCATAATTTAGAGAGTATGTGGTATGAAATCTATCGACAGTTCTACGGATGGCTTGCATAGATGGACGATTATGTGAGCCATAAAAATCACGAAGTCGTCTAGTTATAAGATTCGCGAATCAATGACTGATTTTCAAAGCAAATTTGTATAATTTGTTAGTGTTGTTCAAGCGACAATCTATTCACGATGATTTGCCAGAGTGCTGACTGGTCACAAATGTGAAAAAGTGAGCGCAGTATGACAGTTCGTTTGACAACTAACCCTTTGGTAAGTTATATCTAAGCAGAGAAATACCCTTTATAACGCGTACAATTCACATTCGCGTCATGTGCTTAAGCACAATATTAGTTGAGCTACTTGCAATGTCGAGCTAAAGCAGAACTATTCCAGAACAAACAGCCCCATGAACGAAATTGAGTATTTTAATTTAGCATTTTATTTTATTAATTTTATATTTTTCAATTACACCCCACGGAGGGACCAGGAAGAAACTCTCAAAATCAGTGAGGTGTGCGCTTTATAGTTTTACACCTACTGATAGGATGTCGAATGGTTTTTGAGAAGCTTTTTCATGGCGTCGTCGAAAGAAATCGCGACCTTAGGACAACAAGGTTCTAACTGACAATTTTTGATAAAATGATCTGATTATCCCATCGTACTAAATTGGATATGCTTTTTCGATTACTGCTATTGCCATAAAGATATCTCTTATCGTTTACGAGATACCCAATGCAACAAACTTCTACCTACATGTTTTTCTATAATAATTTGGTTAACAAAGTTCTAACAACCAAATAGAATTTTGTGTTCCAAAACGACTTGAAAAATTTTGCAGTTAGAACATTGTTTACCAAAATATTGTTGATAGAACTTTGTTACAAAACACTCTTTCGTTGCATTAGTCAAATAGAACTTTGTTGATTAACATTGTTGCGTTTGTATTTAGGCCTGTCAGCAACAATGTGGACATATTTTTACTGGATGTTTTCTGTTTACACCAAAAGCCAGTAAAGCCAAGCACTAAGATTGGTCACGTGAAAAATATTGAACAAAATTTTTTTGTTTAGCTGCGAAATGGGGCAGTGGCGACCTAGTTTTCTCTGTTTTAAGTTTTTTTTTACACTAAAAATCTATTTTTGTTCCGAAATTGAGCGACGGTAGCCAACGCTGATCATATCTTCCTTCAATTAGATTAGTCGCTGCATTTTTCTTAGCAAATTTAAAATGATGTTCAATACATGTTGCTGACATTTCGCGTGAACAACTTAGTACAGGGTGTTTTTCATGTTCCAGTCTGATGTTTTTGGACGCCATTTCTGTTTGGTTGACATTTGTCAGTTTGTATTTGACAGTTGTGCAGAGCAGTCTCAAGCACCAACAACGTGTTGAAGTGATTAAAACATTTTATCTAAATAAGCGTTCAATTGTAAACACGAGAAGAATTTTTCGGGATTTTTTGGTTTAAATAATGTACGAGCAAGTCCAACCATTTACCGTATTGTAAAGAATTTTGAAACTTTGTATACTTTGGGAGATAAAGTGAAGTCTGGCTGTACTCGTAGCGTACGTACGGCACACAATATTCATGCAGAGAGAGAGACAATATTGATGAAAGCCCAGACACGGCGGTTAGACACCCTGCACAAGAATTTCAAATGTTATTTTCAACTTTTTTCAAATTACTGAAAAAATATTATTTATTTATATAAAATTTAGCTGGCGCAACAATTAATGGAAATTGAACACATGCGCCAACGGGAATTTACAGAACATACAAAACACCATGTACTACACGTGCGGAAATATTTCGTCGATATTTCGCAAGCATTTTTTTGTATTAATTTTTGTAAAGTTTGACGTGGAATATTGATCTTAGTGCAGGCCTCAACTAGAGTGCGAGATAGTTAGATTCTTGACAGTTCACTGATGGAGAACTTACAAGTTGATACTTGAGAAATTTTTGTCAGAGAAGAAATAACATTGAAATATATGATTTATGTAGAGGTGCATGCGTGACACGAATTTGCCGTGTGTGTCACGCGTGAATTCTTCTATAATATGTGACCTGGTCTACGGAAATGTACCTATGGTCAGAAGTCATCTTTTCGAGAAAACAGCTGTTAAAAATCACGAGTCGAGTTGCGTTCTTTCAAACTTCAAGTACGAGTATAGTTTGAAGCAACATAAATGAAGTTAGAAGTCAGCAAGTTGTTTCATTGAAAAGAGCGTTAAATTTTGTACAAATTTAGTTTAAAAAAAATTAATTTTCCTGTCCGTAGGTACCTTCCCGTAAATCACAATTCAAAAAATGTTTTAGTTGTAAGGTTAATCGCTGCTTAAAGTTTTAAACTTCGATTATGGGAAACCTGTTACAATTTTGCTCGTCACTGTGAATGTATCAAATATAATTAAATAATAGGCGGTATCACTAAAAATTCCATACTATTTTTTCGTTTCCTAGAAAGTAAGTAAACGGCGCTTTGGATTATAATCCCGTATTTTAGTTAATTTATTTAACATAATAGAAAACAGTAATTTTTTTAGAAAAGTAAAACTTATTACTAAAATAAAAGTTAAAAGAAAAAAAAAATACTTGCGAATTATGGTTTCTTTCAAAATTGCTTGCTGCAACAAAGTTCTAAGTGATCAAATTTAAGTTCATACAGTTCCACAAGGTTCTAAGTGGCTCATAGAACCTTGTGGTACCAAGTTATTGCGCGTAATAAATGATCATCAAAGTTCTATCTATTGTTTAAACACACAAAATTCTAGAAGACTGAAGTATTCATGGTGAAGCAATAACATCTCTGGAAAAAACAACATTACATAATCGAAACAATGTGAATGCTTTAATGAAACCATCCATGAGATATATAATGTAATTGAATTCAGCAGATACAAATTAAACATATTCATCGTGGAAATAAAACATATTGTCACAATTTCCAACTCCTTTTCGTTGCAGATATCCATTCACCGAGGGATGTACAATTTCACTCACGTGACTAAACTTTATGGAAGTTTAGGTGAACTGATAGCACCATATTTGACGTCTTGGACTAAGAAAATATACAGAGCTGCTGTATATAGTTTAGTTTCGCTCTGTGATAAATCTGATGGTCCACCAATTGCTGCAGATATCCTGGTGAGAAAATAAAATCTTCTTCATTCAAAAATTTAGCTTCAATTCCAAGGAAATTCATTTTTGTTTCTCTCTCGCTTTCTATAATGAATTTTTCTTTCAGTGTATCAGCAACCATATGCAGGAAATTTTCAACTTTAAAAAAATAACTAAGGCAAATCAACAATTCAGCAACAGCGGGAGCTGCATCAGCAGCTTGTCAAATGACTTTGCAATTTTTGACGTTTCTTTATGTTTAAAAATAAGTATGATCTCATTGTCATCGGCATTTCAACGAGCTGAATAAATGAACACATGCGCTGTAGTGGTGCAAACTCTATCCGTAAACACATTTAACTTGAACAAGATTCAGGGTAAAAAGGGAAAATATAGGAAACGAATTGATTTACAAATTACACAATAATAGTTTCTTTGTTTTAGGAAACTTTAAAACTCTAAAATTGTTAAAAGATAATAAACAACTTTAAAATATTTGCGATATCTAAATTGTGTTATATTTGAATTTGACAACATTTGATTAGTTGCAGTATGAAATATTGGAGGTTTGAATACTTATAGTTCCTGCATTCTTAATACTTTAATATTTTATGATACTTTGAATATCTAATTTATGGACTTTTAAAAAATGCAACATAGAAACACTTGAGCACTTGTACTCTTAAATTTTGCAATGTTTTCAAACAATAGTTTTAATAACCCAACCATACAGATTTAATACAGCATTTTTTAATTTATTATAATATTTTTCTGTATTTTACTGATTACTCTCGGCACGTAGTTCATTAAAAAATAATAGCGTCCTAATTAAAAACCCATAAGCGTTATATTATAATAATTTATATTTATTCGGTGCATTTTTTTACCACATTTTCCAATTACGTTCAGCTTCTAATCTTCCTGTATAACAAACAACCTCTGAACATCAATTCTCAATGTCTTCGCGTCTTGAGTTCATGTCCCTTCGTATTCAATGCTATTCTCAACAAACCATGGACAAGAGTGTTCATTCTCTAAAGAATGAAAGAAAAAAAACTTTAATAAAGCCAGCAAAAATTCTTTAAATGCAATGCAATCTCTTGAATAGAATAGATAGAACGAACCCACCATCAACAATAGCAAACCAATGAATACAAATTTGAATTGAAACTGAAATTTGAAACTCACGATTTTGAATGTATACGATCTAATATATAGATGATAAATAAAATGTTTATATTTTTTGTTTTCTTTTCATACAAAACGACCTTGAATTTTCTTCATACAATTGATGAACTTTAGAAGAAAAATAATCATAATAATAAAAATAAAAAAACGAGAAACTATAATAAACAAATAAAAAACACTTTGGACTCGCTACTTGTTACTGAGCTACACAATATTGTCGGACTGTTAAAAAAAAGTGTTTTTTTTTTTCATATTTTTTTGCCATCATATTAAAATGTTTATGATTTTATTATTAACCGATATTCGCTTTCAGTTTTGCTCACCATCTCATATTCTATGGCTGCTGGCATTCTCTGTTGGAATCCTTTAACAATAGCAATTTTAATTAGCATCAATAACCCGCTACACACTCACACACATACAGCAAAAAAAACCCCCTGAATAACAACCGCAGAATACATTCGAAAGAGGCAAACCAAACCCTGAAAATACAAATCACGGAATTGTCTGGACCCCACTAAACAAAGGCACTTAACGAATTTGAGTTGTGGGGAACAGTGGGACCAACAGCAACAATATAATTTTGAACATTTGGATACGTCTAAAAGGCCAGTACTTTGATTTTATTTTATTTTTAATTTCTCCACACAAAGATTAACTCGTATAATTAAAGATTAATAGTATTGATTTTTAATATTGGAGACAAAATATAAAAAACAATAAAAAATACAAAAAAGAAATAAAGAAAACATTACTAAATTCAGTAATATTTTAACATTACACGCTAAAATATAAATTTTTTACCATACTTAATTATATATCATTATAATATCTTTGGAAACTACCATATAAAGGAAGAGTCATGTCAAATTTGGAATTTAATTTAGTTTAAAAAAAAAATAGTATAGACATTTTTTCCAAAATTACGATTTTATTGGTAAGGCCCAGCATTGGCATTTATGTATGAAACACACAATCGTTCAAATGACTTCCACGACTTGCTTTACAGTATCTCATTCGATCTACCCAATTTTTCAGTATATTTGTGATCGATCTCGTTAACGACATCGCCGATTTTGTCTCTTAAGGCATCGATGAACGAGGGATTGTTTACGTAACACTTGGCCTTCACGGCGCCCCATAAATAATAGTCTAACGGCGGCAAATCGCAGCTGCGAGGCGGCCAATGAACTTCAAGTTTCGGCTGATTATAATGTGAACCAAATGAAAGGAATTTGTTTCGGGCCTCAACCAAACCAAAAAATTTTGAAAGTGTTTGGACTTGGTATCACAGAACCCCGCTCGGTTTTGCCCCTATACGTAACAATGTTTTTTACAGGCCGAAGAAAATTTTGGAGGTGGGTCAGGGTCCTATTTCAGATTTTACTTCAATAAATCCTAAACAGCTTGAAATATTGCATTATAACTTTTGACAATATTGTAGTTATTATCCTATTTCACAATGTTACGCGGACTGGCTTAATCTCGTTCTTAATTTGGCATCAATACCAGATATACGCGACCAATAATAGGCGTATTTTGGTTACACTTATATAGAGGGCGGTTCAATAATTCCGTGACTTTTTGAATGAAACACAGTTTTTCTTGGCAAAATAAAAAAATTTATTTTTCAACATAATCTCCTTTTAGCTCAATACACTTAGTCCAACGTTTCTCCAATTTTTATATCCTTTCCAAAAAATAGGATTTTCAGGTCCATATAATAGGCATTTGTTTGATCAGTAATTTCATCGTTGCAGCTAAATCCCTTTCCGCCCATCCATTTATTTAGGTTTGGAAATAGGAAATAGTCACTGGGGCTAAATCCGGAGAATATGGCGAATGAGGTACCAAGTCGTACCCCAAGTCATGGAATTTTGCCATTGAGACTACACACGTATGCACACGTGTGTTTATAGTTAATTGAGAGGATTCGCGGCACCCATCTTGCAGACAGCTTTCTTAAACCGAACTGATCATTTAAAATCGAAACCACCCTGTCATATAAAAAGCGTATGGCATCATTTGGATTTTTTTGGAAATTTTCGGGTGTATTGACCTCAATTGGCCTTCCAGAAGGTGCAGCATCATTTGTAGTTGTGCGACCACAACGAAAGTCATTAAACCACTTTTTAGCATTGATGGTGCCAAGTCCACATAATATTTATCAGGTTTTTCCTTGGTTTGATTGAAGGTTTCTTTACGCAAAAGATAATATTTAATGAGCACTGTTAATGAGCGCTGTTAAACACAAAGTAAATGACGGAACTTCCTCAAAATTTGACAGTAGTCTACTCACAGGTGATACTTGATGGGAGGAGTGTTGCATTTCACATAACTACGAGGGAAGTCACAGACTTATTGATCCGCCTCGTAATCTCTTGTTTTGCATAAAGTACTTAGCGACACGAATATTTCTTTCCGACATCTTTCACCCTTTTTTTCATATTTTTGCAACGCAGCTCTCGATTTGTAGAGAATATACTTATACTCCAAAATTCGTGCATGTTCATGTGATAATTTAGTTAGTGGTATTTTAAACAAACATAAAAAAAATAAAGTTATTCGCATCATATATAACATGTTTGAATTATTGACTATCAGTCAATATCATACCTCCGAGGACCAAAGCAGTCACTGTACTCTTAAACAACGTTGGGCAATATTGTAAATATTTCCAACTCCAATCAGACATCGAATTTGGCCGAATCATCATATTTTCTGACGAGGCTCATTTTAATCCAGGCGGCTATGCCAACAATCAAAATAGCCCCATCTGGAGATCGGAAGCATTGCACGTCATTGTCGAGAAGCCAATGCTTTCACAAAGAGTGACATATTGGTGTGGATTTTGCAGAGGTGGCATCATTGGTCCATTTCTTTCGAAAATACTACTGTAGACATCATGTCAGTATAAGGCTTGCGCTTGCGCATGAAATGGAAGATTTGAATTTAGATAATCTTTGGTTTCAGCCGGATACCTCACCGTACCGCAGAGCGTAGTAATCAATCGGTATTTTGCGCACTAAGTTCGGTAATCGTGTTTTTAGCCGCCTTGGCGATTTCAGAATTTAGTCCCCTCAACCGAAATTAGGATGATAATTGATTCGGTTATGTCAACTAAATCTTCAATTATATTCGTTCAGTCAACTAAATTTCCTAAAACAACCGAATTTGAAATTAATTCGGATGCAACAATCGAAATTGGTATCAAATTCGGTTGGAATAACCGAATTTGGCATCAATTCGGTTATAACTATCGAATTTGGTATCAATTCGGTTGTAACTACCGAATTTGGTATCAATTCGGTTGCAACGACCGAATTCGGCGTCAATTAGGTTGCTGTAACTGAATTTCTCATGAATTATGTAGGTACAACCGAATTTCATTTCAATTCGGTTACCACAACATTATTCTATGTATTTAAAATTTGACGTTTAAAATTATAAAAACAAATATTATATTAAAAGAAGTTAAAGAGTGTATAAATGTTCTCGTCACGGTGTTGTTGGTGATAAGGTAAGTAAAAATATTGCAATTGTGGTTTTTGTGTTAAATCGTCTTATTTTGCAGAGAATGTCCAAAGCGGTATCAAGAGTTTTGAATCTTTCCCAGATCGGTTGCAATAATAATAAGTCTATGTAGGAAACGGTTTAGGTCCTAAATTAACAGATACAACACGCCAGATTTGGTGCGGTGACCCATGATTGCCGGGACTTCAAAAAAGGTCGGTAGTGACATGTAAAATAAATGTGTTATTCTAGAGATTTATCATATATAAATAACTTTATTTTCTCGCTCTCTAATGTTTGTCATAAGACTACTGGATAATAAACCATTAGTTAATAATAAAAAAAAAATCCAAAATTAATTTCTGACACTATTGAAATGCGGTTGTATCAACCTCTAATGAGGTTGTGTCAACCTCCAAAAAGGTTGTATAAACCTCTACTGAGGTTGTGACAACCTCTAAATTCGGTTAATTCTGCTGTCTCAACCGAATTTTTCTGTGAGTGCAGAAAATAAATATATTATCCGCCGAAATAAAACGTATTTATCACTTAAGTGAAACATCTTCAATACAGAACTGAACTTGTTCGTCCGAGCAATCATTAATGACGTCCCAACAATTTTCTTTAATTGTTTTTTGTCCAAATTCTGGCAGAAAAAACTGGCATAAAAAAGTGCATCGAAACTATCGTTGTCCAGTGATTTTCAACGAGAATTTGATGGAACTGAAACACACATGTACACTCTTTATATCTTACTCTATGCATCATATTTTTTAGGAAAATCAATAAATAAGAGAAATTTAACTTTCGTGTCAACATTTATTTTTTATGCAACTCGTTCTGCCCAAGTTTACATTATTTCATCCCCTCTCCACAAATGATAATTTTGACATATCCAACAATCTTTCTAATAATCTAACATGGCCTTAACTAATTTCAAATTGACACATTCCATCCCACTGTGCGGCATTCTTAACGTTATTGGTATATAAACGTAAAGGTGCTAATTACGTATTCCATTTACAGACACCAACGCTCGAGAAGGGGGCTCCCCACCAATAACAGAGAAGGGAGAACACGGTACCGTATCGTTGCAAAAGAATGGGGAAATGGGGGGAAGGACGTATCCTTTTCGATTGGTTTAATAAGGAAAGTTTTGCACAACAGCATCTCATTCCATTTTTGTGTGTTACGTACAAAGCTTGCTAATGAATTAATCAATTATAATGTTCGGCTGTTGATGAAATTATATGTTTGCCTAAACGCCAACACACTTTTGCCTTCACATAATCCAGAGAGGGCTGAGTCAAAGCGTTATTGTATCGTACTCGTCGCATTATTCAACTGATGTCTGAACATGGATGGGCTCATCTGTCATAAAGTGCAAACTTCTTAATTTTCAACAAGTCATTGTCGTTGGCTGAGACTGTTTTTGCCGCAGAAATTTTTCCATCTAAAGCCTCTGGTAGTTTATGATATGTTTTTGTGTCTTTATCGATGTAGTATCTGTTGTGTTCTTTGTTGTCTACATGGAACAACTTGGCTTGAATATACGATACTACATACATATGTAGTAATCTACTAGGTAACCCTGTGTTTTCACCCTGCGCACGAGCATGTGTGTGTATATGGACTTGAATTCAGTATAATAATAATATTTTTCTAGAGTTTAAGATTTTTTTGCAGCATCAGTATGATGTTGTATTTATTGCTATTGTAAATGTTGTTGGTGTTACTGTTGCTGTTGCTACTACCAATGTTGTTGTTGCTGGGGTTTGCCTTTGTATATGTTGTTCGCCTAAAATACAGCAATTGATGAATTATATTGCCAAGTCATCAAACATCAGTGAACTGCTGCTGATGCTGTTTCATTATGGACCTTGCCTTTGGTACTCTAAACCCCACTAGGGGGGACATGCCATTGAATTCGAGTTTCTAGCGTTGTTTTGTTCAATTTACGTTTGGTTCAGATTCCAAGGCTAAACACGTTCAGCAATATGATTGAATGTAATCATGTTCGTACATTTTCGAAAATTTACATTATCATATTCCGTACATTTTGTTTAAGTTTAAAGTATTGTATTGTTCTATACACATACATGCTATGTTCTAAATTCTCTTCACCGTATGTGTATTTGTAAATGTAACAGGGCTCTTGTAATTCCCATGATGTAACATCTTAAGACGTCATAAACTGCATTACGATAATCATCGTGTTATCCAGACACGCTCGTGTGTATGAAACCATATGGTTGCGTGCATGACGATATGTGCAACTTGACATAAAGCTCATGTGTAAGATGCAGTCAAATGAACGTGCACCTGAGTGGAATGAACAAGTGTAACAAACAGTACCAACCCATAAACATATACAATATGCGAGGGAAGAATTTTAGGTGGCATATAAAATCCTGAAGTGAACGGTTGTTTTTATAAATTTAAAATTGTATAACAACGGGTTCCTCCACTTAAAAGTAAATTCAAAATATTTAATAATATTTGTTAAGTTATGACCTGATAGAACTATAATATCTACAACTGTATAAAATAAAATATACAAGCATTAATTTTAATTAATCGCTAAAGTGAGACATGATACTACTTTAAAGTACATACATGATGAAAAATCTGTGTTTTGTTTATATTTGGATGCAAATATAACATGTTTGTAGCTTGTCGCACATATAGTATACTTGTGTCCAAACACATCGTAGTTGCTATTCAATGTAACATGTTCGAGACACAATGATTAATTGGTTGTAATATATGTTGTTGTAACCCAACTGTAGCTTTGATTGTTGAAAACTGCGGAAAACATAAACGTGTTAGACTACAAAGACACCAAAAAGAAGCATATCTTCAATTCATGAAAACAGTGCTTGTAAACATATACATACTTACGTACTTATCCGATCTCGAACAACCCCGGGGGTTAGAGACCTTACAAAGTGAAGGTAACATATTTCGGCAACCAGTTCGAACTTTTGCCTTATTTCTCCAGTTGGCAATTCCAAGTGTGCGCAGGGATCTCTCCAGCTAAGTGTTGGTCTTTCTATTTTTCGTCTTCCTTTGAGTTTTCGAACCCCCTTCTTGCTGGTTCATCTTCATCCATTCTACTGATATGGCCTAGTCATTCAGTAGATAGGGTTATGGTTCATGCGACGCCGATACTCCCCGTTGTGCACTATAGGATCATACATTTTTCGGAGTATTTTTCTCTCGAAGGATCCTAGAGATATTTCGTCTGCTGGCGATAACACCCAGGGATTCTGCTCCATAAACCTGGACTGGACTTTTGTTACTCGAGAGAGGGCTTTATCTCTAAAGTGCTTGCTTATCCCAAAATAACATCTATTCACCGCTTGATCTCAAGGATGACGTTGTTGTTTTTGTTGACGGCAGATCCGAGGTATATAAAATCACCCACCACCTCGAAATTATAACGGTTATCAAAATTCGTGCTCGTTCAAACCACTAATTTTATCATTAATTATTGTCCTCAGTTACTATCAGACACACTATTGCTGACTCCTTCCCTATTCACCGCAGTAACTTCTCTCATTGTGCGCCCAATGATATCTACATCATTAGCATACGCGAGCAGCATGTGACTTTTGCTGCTGATGGTTTTATTCATGTTGACTGCAGCTTTCCTCATAACAAACTCTATTACGATGTTAAAGAGATCGCACTATAGGGTGTCGCCTTGCCTGAGGCATCGCTGGTTTCGAAAGGTGCGGTAACAACTTTCACTGCGGATTTGGTGTTCGCCAAGGTCGTCCTGCAAAGGCGTATGAGTTTTGCAGGAATACCAAGGTCAGACATTGCTTCGTAGAGTTTCTCTCGTATCGGGTTATCTAAGGCCGCTTTATAATCGACAAATAGATGTCGGTTTTTTTTTGTGGGACTTCTCCAGGATTTGGCGTGGCGTGAAAATCTGGTCTAAAGCCACACTGGTATCGTCCAATCCGGTCAGCGATAATTGGTTTTAGTCTTTCGCACAGTATACTTGATAGAAACTGCTATGGATAAAAGCCTTACTCCGCGGTAGTTGGCACAGAGACTTGGGTCACCTTTTTTAGATATGGAAGTTAGTACACTGAGACTCCAATCGCCTGGCATGCATTCATCTAACCAAATTTTGCTAATGAGCTGATGCATGCACTTTATCAGATCATCCCCGCCAGCCTTAAACAGATCTGCCGGTAATCCATCGGCTACTGCGGATTTGTGGTTGTTAAGCTGGGCAAAAGCTGTTCTGACCTCGTCTTGGTTACATGAGGGGCAATCGACGTCGTCGTCCAAATTTTGTCTCGTCGTCATTGGATTTGTGGCCGTCGGTGGTGCAAATGGCTCTTGTACATGAGAACGTGGGTTCGATCCCTGCTCCGACCACCTTACATTTCTTTCTACGACGGTCACCTCGCTTAGTGATGGCGACACTATCGAGGACATAGCCATGAAAATGCTTCTCAAAGTACCGTTCGGAACCGGTGTAAAACTGTAGGTCCCAGTTAGTGAGTATAAAACTAGAAAGCACACATCTCACTGATTGTGAGAAGCTCTCCCCAATCCCTTCATGGGATATTATGGGACACCATTGTTTGTTGTTGTCATTGGATATCACAGGTAGAAGTAGCGCGGATAACTGATCTCTCCATATGCCCAACATGCTTTGCACATCTACGATTAGATTTTCGTCCTTGCCTTTACAGAAGGGAGGCACTGAACCGTGTCCATTAGTTCCGTTTTGGAGTTTTTGGTAGAATTATCGTGCTTCGTTCTTCCTTCTGTATGTCTCAGTTTTCACACTCTCACACTTTCTCCACTGACGGTTCTAACGCCTAAAGAGACAGTTTACATCCTTGCCTTTTCCCCTATACCGCTCAGCACAAGCTCGCGTTACAATTGACTGAAGCATTGCCACACGTGGAGCATTCTTTACACCATTTGATATGCGACTCTTTTCCATCGTACCGTGGTTTGTTTCGAAGCAGTTTTTCAAAACCAAATACTGCGCTTCAGGATCGTCATCGGGAGGGTTTGGGTTCTGTGCCAATAGTTGCGAGAGCTTCGTTGAGTTGCTACCTCTGGTAATTGCAGCTTTCCTATGTCTAGCTTTCTCTGCGTCTGGTTTCGTACGACTTTCCCTCTACTTAATCTTGTTCGAACCTTTGCTGCTATCAGGTAGTGATCAGAAATCAGAATCGATGTTAGCTCCTCTGATCACTCGTACATCAGAATCGATGTTAGCTCCTCTGATCACACGTACGTCCATTACACTGGATGAGTGCCTTCCATCAATTACCACGTGATCAATTTGGTTCTTGGTACTTTACATCTGGAATGGTGAAATCTTTTACCACTAAGGGAATCTTTTTGCCGAGGGAAAGTCAATCAGTCTCATATCATTGTCGGAACTATCGCCATGTAGACTAAAATTGCCAATAGTTGGATGAAACACATTTTCCCTGCCTACTTCAGCATTAACATCTCCTAGTACAAGATTAATGTCATGGCCAAGGCAGCGGTTCTCATCATCTTTGGTCTTTGGCATCATCATATTTCCCTCAAATTAGGGATATATGTGGCTGGCCTGGTTTTTGATGTGTTAACATCTATACGCGCGCCTCTAGGGCAGTAAACTATAAATTTAATACATACGCAAGTGTTAGGTTTGCAAGAGTAAATCATCGTTTGTTTGTTCGTTGCTTGGCAGTCGGTATTGAAAGTGATTATAGGGCGATATTCATATAATTTTCCCACGCGATTTTCTCCGGAAATTCATAGCCGATTTTATTAATTTTTGGATTAAAAAGCTAGTGCGGGTTTCGACGAAGAGTTTAGGCCAAAAATTAAGGCGATCCGATATCGGCGAGCCGAGATTGAAGTGTTTTAATTTGGAGTATTAATTTGGAGTAATATTAAAAAAGTATTTTATGTTGATCTTCGGTTATATCGTACGAATATAACAATGTATGTATGTACATATGTACAAGTGTCTGTTGCTTTGCATTCTTTGACTTTTGTGGGAATAAAACAAAAAGTATTGAACAAGAAAATAATCACACATGTGCTTGCACTGGGTCTTTAAATAATTTTAAGTATTAATATTATTTAACTGTAACGTCATCATATGATTGGCCCAATTCACACGGGAGTAATTTTTAGTCCGAACAACTTTTGTTTTTTCCAAAACACACGAGACTAATTAATCTGTCTAAAATTGTATACGTATACACAGCTTTGTGTGTGTTAGTATTTTTTTTATTTATTTGACGTTTGTTTTTATTTGTTTTAATGTTTGTTGGCGCGACCAACCACCTTCTGCTTTCAAATTCATGTTTACACGACGATGGACAAATAAAGACTAAAAATCGCTTCGCAAAAAATAAAACACAGAACCTGTGTTTTCATAAGTGTGCATGTATTAGTTTTGTTCTGCTAATGCGGGGTTGGAGCTGGATGAAAAATTATTCCAACGAAAAACGACTCTCCTCACCGAAAATGCCTACAAGCTGCCATGTTAGACCAGAACAATTAATCCCGTGTGAATTGGGCCATTGAACGCTGTTTTTTATTTTCCAATGTAACATTTACGAATGTGTTCATAGAAATCGAACAGGTACCGTGTAGCAAAAAGGTGTTAACACATCGCCCGTGAGTTCGAACACTCATTGGATTTTTTTTTCTCAGCGTGTATTTATTAGTATAAAATAGATATTCACTGTATTCCAGAGGTTTTGAAAATCAGCTGTTGTGTTCCCATTTTTCACTCAATAGTCGGTAGCAGCAATGCACTAGCGACAGCAACAAAAGCAGGAAAATTTTACATTACGGCTACAGCAGGTACAGCAATTAGTTAAAAAAGATCTTGATCGTGGGTTCGATCGCTCATCAATTCACCTTGTATTCCATTCGTCGACGGACACCTCGCTTAGTGGCGGCAACGGTAATGAGTGATTTTCTATAAAAAAAAATCTCAAATCAGCGTTCGGATCCGGTGTAAAACTATAGCCCCCATTCAGTGGCAGTAGAAGTTATAAATCGCATAGCTCACTCATTTTCCGAAGTTCTCCTCTGTCTCTTCATGGTATGCAATTGGAGAATATGTTTGTATAAACTCATATAGAAAATATGGGTCGAATGATCGCATTCGTTTCGTATCATAATCTGGATAATGAAAGTGCGTTTGAAGGGTTAATTTGGTGGTAGATCAAAAACAAATTGTATTGATAAACTGGTATTCCTCATCAACTGGCATTTTTCTAACGGATGTAATCATACAACAGGAGTGCAACTCACTTTCTACAGAGTATGAAAAGTCGCCTTTTAAATTATGTTAGCACAACTAGTGATATGTTCTTAATATTTATAAAATTGTCAGGGAAATTATATGGTATATATTGTATATAAGCTAAAGAACGAAAGTTACAAAACTTTTCGCTCTAACCCCTTTTATGTATATGTATATCAAATGCAAAAGCAGATTGATTTTTTCCCGCCTCTTTTTCAACCAAATATAAAAATAAATGACCCTTAGTACAAAAGGAATTTTAGAACTAAATTTTAATCCATTTTTTATCTACACGCAATCGGTGTGTTGCAACTTCGCATGACATTTCAAATGTTGGCGTATGTATGTGAATTACATGAAGGTCAGATTAAGAGCAAAATATATGAATTCATACCTAAGGTTAACAAGGCATTAGGGTGTTGCTTATATACAATTCAACATGAACTAGTGTGATGTCAGGAATAGAATTAAATTTGAGATTTGGTATTTGCCAATTTTTTCCCATGTACTACTTTGCCACTCCCATTTCCCAACAAAAGTTGGGCGTACACCTAGCTGGTTGTCACTATAACTCTTCACGAACAAAACAGGCCCGAAGTATCTTGGGAATTATAAAATATTTTGGGCAAAGTCATTCTGCTATTGAATTTGGGCGAATTTTCAACGCCCTTTCCGGTAACTGAAGGTTCGTCGGCTTCAAAAAAAATGTAAACCTCTTTAATGGAACTTAGACCCTCACTGGATGTCTTTGGGTGAGGGTATCTTTAACTCGGTTCACCCGACTGAAATTCCAATAGAGTAATATATGTATAAAGAGTATGTACGACTAAAATTTCACCACTATAAATCGCTGGCACTAAGAGTTCAGTCTCAGACGCCGTTAGCTCCAGGATGAATTTCGTGAAGGTCGTCCAACTTCGGTCGTTTTGCCGGAAACCATCGATGCTACGCGTGAACTGATAAAGCAAGACCGACATGTGACATACCGTGAGATTGAGGCTTTCTTGGGTATTAGTATGACAAGCATCAATACAATATTCCATGTTCATTTGGTCGTGAAAAAGATTTGTTCTCGGTGGATCCCACATAATTTGACGTATTCTCAAAAAAGGCTCGTGTATATTGGAACCGGAATGAAATGTTCGGTATGAATTGACTGAGTTATTGAAGTCTTTATTAAAACAAACATTTTGCAAAAATGCCGGCACACCGTTTTTCGTGTTCTTTTTATGCACTATTTCTGTACTAAAGCTTCATGATGCTGGAAACATTTTTGAAAAACAAAGATTGATTCATTTTTTCTAAACAAAATCTTCAATAACTCAGAGAATTACTACCGGATTTTTAAAAACAAAGCTGCGTTTTACTCATTGACGACAAAAATGGCGACAAAAAATACCTGCCTCCTGGGTATATATCTTTTGAAGTTCTAATTTTCTTTTTAATTACGGTGAGAAAATGAAAATCGATTGATAACACTGTGAGACAAAATTAGACTTTTTTCAGAATGATGGGGTTCTGTCAACGGATTCTGGTAGAAAGGTCTAAAAAAAATATACGTTTATCGGAGTTTTGCCAGATCTGATCAGAATTTTTTTAGGACGGGGCAAAGTTTCCGCCCCTCAGAACTTTCCTGCAACATATCTGCATGCAAAATTGTATGTTCCTTACTTCTGAGGTACAAAAAATGTTCAGAAGATTTATAGAAAAGATTCAGATAAACATTTTTGTGGAACAAATTAACCCTCTAACTGTCACGTATAACCATAATTTTACTTTTTTTGAAAACTCGCAAAAAACTGCTCCAAACTGACGGGGGCGTGGTCAAAATGTGCTACAAAAATTATCGCCATAAAATTTCACTATAAGTGTCCGAACACTCCAAACACACAAATCATAGTTTTAATTCTTGTTACACTCATCAGCACCTACAAGGAAAATACTATCACTTCCCAGGTATTTTGGACTGTCGCACCGTGTTATGGATTTATGCATACGAGCCCGAAACAAAACTGCAATCGGCTGTAAGGGCCTTTAAAGACGAGCTAAATCCAACAAAAGTTGTTCGTAGAAGAAGCTCATCGAAGCAACCGGTCATGTGACCACAGTGCTTTCAGTGGAACATAGGACGGTCCATTCTTAGTGGTCTACCACCATCTGTTTGCCAACAGTGTTCGAAAAAATAATGAAAACCAACAAGAGAAGACGGATCATTTTGCATCAGAACAATGCGAGCTCTCACACATCAGCTGAAGCAATGGGCGATTTGAGCACTCAACATGACGAATTGGTAGGTCATCCACCACATAGCCCTGATTTGGCATCCAATGACTTCTTTTTACTGCCTGGTCAACGTTTTTCGACGCTAGAAACAGCTGTTGAATCGTTCAAAAATCAAGTTTTGGAGATGTCTCAATCGGAGTGGCAAAAGTGCTTCGAAAATTGGTTTGAGCGCATTCAAAATATATTGAAAATATGAGAACATTTTGAAAAACAATAAAGCCATTTAGAATTTGTTTTGTTTTATTGCTGGACCCGAAATATAAACAACAAATTGGGCTCAAAGTTTTAAAAATTTTCAGGTTTGAAAAACCTTAAAGTCGCAGTATAAGTTTAAATGAGTGCAGAAATTGTATTTAATTAAACGACGTAACTCCATCAGCGGTTCGTTTGCCGATGATCTTAAATTGAACACCTTCTCATTAAAGCTTAACAACAGATACACTATTAAATCAACTCCCTAAGGCAATTAAGTGATAAATTAAACAACAAATACCAATTATTGGCATGTGCTACATTTGTTAATAGTGTAATCCAAGCCCTGTACAAGTTGTATACCTGCGAACTAATGCGACCTCATATTTGTTATACGATGTAAGTTAACACGCAGTTATTCAATGACATACTGCCTCTGGTATGGAACCACAACAAGACAAATAATTATAGTAATCAAACCGCTGGGAGGAGTGATCATTTGTGTGGTCATATGAAGTGAATACAAGTTGTCATTTCATTTCAGTTGTTCGTAACGCATTTAGACAAGTTACAAGTGACGAGTGCATTTGGCCGGTCGCATGTTCATCAAACCATTAAGCAAATGAAGAGTGGACTGGATAAACATACTCACTATGCAGACTAATAGGCCCACTAGTCCCGATGTGAGAAACCATTTAACTAACCAACTAACGAAGTAGTAAAGTACCTTGTAACTGGAATGAACTAAATGTGGTGGCATGACACAGGTTCGTCGTTCCTTGGTGTATGATAGATAACGCTTTTTCTGGCTCTGGACAAACATTTGATTAATTGGTTTTAAATGACTTTTTAGTATAAACTGACTCCATGTGTGTGTACGTACGTATGGTACGTCTTATTGAAGGAACATATAGATAGACAGACATTTAAATCGTCAATCTTTGGAGTTGTTGGTCTTTGGGGAAGGTGAAATGTGAGCGTCATTTATGGATTTATGTTAATTTGATTGATTTGTTGTTGTAATATGATAGATAAAATAGCATTATGGGAAAAATACAAATGTTTAGTTTGGAAATCTCCAACACTCCAAAATGTAGTAGAGATTTTGTTGTTATGTTTTAACTCTTGTATTCCCAGTGGGCAAAATGTAAAACATTTATAATTTCGTTACTACAAATTGGCGGTCGATGTATCATCTCGACGATCCGTCCTGACTAACATATGGTGGAGTGATGGATGTCATGGCAGTATGTGCAACGTTTAGAAGAACAAGTGTCATGCTGCTTTCAGTTGTTTAGGTGTAGGTCAGTTCGAAGAAACCCTTCAGTAGCTGGGGTGCCGCTTTGTTTTACAGTGTAAGCAATATGTAGGGAGCATAGTTGGTTATTTGGAGTTTACAGTGTTTGATAAAGACTTATTTCTATGCTAACTAAAATAGGCGATAAATCATTTGAAAAGAGTTGAAAATATTTTTATATTTTGTGCTCCCAACATACTGTGAAACGAGTTAAGCTACACATACATGTTCTTTAGCGTTTTTATATTACTGCCGTAATAGTTTTGTACATACGACAACCGTCATACAAGATTTCCCGAAAGTTGGACGTTAGTTTGAAAGTTTTGAACAAAAACAAATTTAAATAATGCAGGTTAGTAAGCTTGATATTTAAACGATTGTTATTTGAGTTATCTCAGAATAGTTTCAATAAATGAGTGGTATTTTTCCTAACATTGAATGTTAACAAATCAGAGGCGTTGATGCAATGAACTATTTCGTTCATGTGACGAAGTAGTATTTTAAAATACAACGTCCATTAACTTCACTAAATGTACGTTCCCAATGTGCACAAAAACGGACGCGGGTCCGTTTCTAACTCGTAACGAGTCCGTAAAATCTTAAAAAAGCGAAATGCGAGTTCTCGAATTCGTGCCGAACCAGTTACGAGTCCGTAAAAACATAAAAAAAGCAAATCAATGAAATTGTGATTTGGCGGATCCATCTCGAACGAGTTACGAGACCGTAAAAACATTAAAAATCGAGTCAGTGAAATTGTGATTTAGCGGATCCGTCTCGAACTCGTTACGAGTCCGTAAAAACATAACAAAGAGAATCAGTGAAATTGTAATTTGGCGAATCCGTCTTGAAGCCGTTACGAGTCCGTAAACATATATAAGAGCGAATCAGTGAAATTGCTATTTGGCGGATCCGTCTCGAATTCATTTTATTTATATAAAACGAACCCGAAACGCATTCGAATATGAAGTTCGTTACGAGTTCGAGAAGGATCCGAAAAAGTACAAAAAACGATTCGTGTGTTCGAGAGGAATTTCATACGAAAACGAATTCGTTATGAGTCTGTTACGGACGTCCGTTTCGGACAAAATGTTCACAGAAACGGATCCGTCTCGAATTCGTTACGGATTCATATTGCACACTGGGTTACTACTGTAGGTTTATACAACTGTGCACAAGTACATGGGCCTTACCTTCACAACTTTTCCTATAACTAAGAATTTTTAAATTTTCATCGAAATAGAACATTCAAAGAAACTATTGAATGAGTCAAACATTGAGTAAACATACACCTACAGGGAACATCTCTCTCAGCAAATTGACGACATTATGCCTTGTGCGATATGAACGTTGGATATTGAACAGAATTGCATTAATAATAGCAGATAGAGGCATTAGAACAAACAATATCCAATAAAAAACAAACAACTGCTTTTTGTGTTTGTGTATACAAATAGTTGTTTTAAATGCAAGACAAATGTATACTAAAAAATTTGAAAATATATTTTATTCCCACAGTTGTCCACCAAAACGACATGAACAATGTAAGCCAACAGTTTATGTAACTCCACCTGTTGTAAGTCGAATGTCTCTCTATCAAACCGACCTCACCACGAAGAGTGTGTAGTGAAAACTGAGATGAGAGAAATGTTCTCTCTGTATGTGTTTACTCTGTGGAGGAAAAAGGTCCTTGTGTTGAAACACGTCTGGTGTTTGTGAAACAGGACTATCCAGAGTGCATAGACGACAATATTGCTTCTGCATTATTGGGTAGTACCAGTCGGTGTTGAAATGGTCTTTTTTCCATAATAATTTTTCCATAATAAAGAAGATCGAATAATGGGGCGAATAATGTACTGCCCCTCTTCAAAGATGAGAATGGGAATCTGGTGGCAGATAATGTTGAGAGACCACTTTGCAGTAGGTACTACTCCACTCAGATTCTTCCACTGAGGATCACGGGGTAATTATTGTGGAAGACATATTTTTTCTCAATTGAAGACTTTATTTTGGGAAGAGAAATCGTTTTATATTATTTTGAAAAGTTTGTCCAAATAATATTTCTTTAAAAACGAAACAAATATTTGTGTGTTGTGCTGCCAGTTCGAGTTATTTCGTTGTTATTGAAAAAGATTCCTTAGAAAATGGTTTTATTTATATTAGGGCCAGAGTGTATTTTCAAAACGCTGAAGTCAGAGTCGGAGCGGAGTCGTGGATTTCAAAAATGCTGGAGTCAGAGTCGGATCGGAGTCGTGGATTTTCAAATTGCTGGAGTCGAAGTTGGGTTTGGAGTCGTTAAATTTTAGACAGAGTCCACAGTCCTGATTAGAACACTGAGAACAAAATTCATTTAAAATTCAAAAGCAGATTAGATATATGGTGGCAGGAGTTAGCCGATTTTTCATGTTTGCAAGCGTGTTGTTCTTTTGAGAATTTAGTTTTTTTTCTCACTTTTCTATAACGACGAGAATTTGTTATATTGTGAAGGACTAAATGTATCATTTGTTGATTCCCTATGCTCGTGACGTGCTCTGGTCTTCGTGAACCTTTTATTCGAATTTGTTAGACTCACGAAACCAATTTTTTGAAAAGTGGTTATAGCAACCGTAAATTTAGCTGTTACCCCTGAATTGTGGTTGCAACAATCGAATTAAGGTTGTCACGATTTAATTTAATCCCGACAACAAAAATTCGGTGAAACAATCTTGTCTTATTACTGATTCGGTTGTGACAACTGAACTTACAATTATATTCATTTCATTGCAACAATCGAACAATCGAATCGAATTTGGTATCAACTCGGTGGCAACAACCAGATTTGGAGTCCTTTCCGTTGAAACAACCGAAATTTGCTTTAATCGGTTGTATACAACCGTATGTATGTAAAAACCTGGTTGCTGTAACCGAAATTCTCACGAATTCTGTTAGTACAATCGATTGTTTTTTGAAACGAGGTTGTAGCAACCCTAAGTCCGGCTGTGAACGGCGGATGCAGCAATCGAATTAAGGTTGGCACGATGTAATTTAGTCCCGAAAATAGAAATTCGTTTGAAACAATCTTCTTTTGTTACCGATTCGGTTGCAACAACTGAACTTACAATTACATTCCTTTCATTAACTAAATTTTCGATAACTTAGGTTGCAACAACCGAATTTGGTATCCACTCGGTGGCAGCAACCGAATTCGCAATCATTTCGCTTGCAACCAGCGAATTTTGGTTAACACAACATAATTCTACACACACTCGCCAAAAAAAATTTGAAAAAAAATCCCTACCACAAATAACAAAAAATGTTTCCCCATTACATCCCATAAAGGGATTCGGGAGAGCTTCTCACAACCAGTGAGCAGTGCCCTTTCTACTTTTGTACTCACTGATTGGGACCTAGAGTATTACATCGCTTCCGAGCATTATTTTCCGAACATACATTTTGGTTTTTTATGGATAAATACTCGATAGTGTCGTCGTCACTAGGGGAGGTGGCAGCCGTCGATAGAAATGTAAGGTGTTCAGAGCAGGGATTGAACCCACGGTCGCATGTACAAGAGCCGCGAGCACTATTATTGCACCACAGTGGGCCGGAAATATCTTCGTGGAAAATATGATTATGATATACTTATATTCGTCTCAATGTAATATTTTTGATTAAAAAATATTTGCTTGAAAAATATAAACAAATTAACAAATTACGTTAAAATATATCAAAAATTAACTAAACAGTAATCCAAGTGACCTTTTCTCCAAATTAATATCTTGTTGCATATACCCAGCGCTTACAACTTCCGCAAAACGTTCTGTCATAATTTCTACCAGTTCAGAAGCCTTCCAGCCGAGACCCAGCACCATTCCCCCCGTAACACTTCACTGAGTATCGAACCGGACGCCATAATAAATCCCACTATTGCCACTATTAATCAGGTGATTGGTGTTACATCCGCAGTGGTCCGTGTACACAATATAAGTAGGAACCAAAGTCCCGCAGTGTGTCCGGGATCGTCGTCCCGCTGGAACTAATACTCCATGCCAACACCCAATTCCACAGCATACTGTTGCAAGTCGACCACAAAAAAATACATTGCCCTATCCATGGTTTACTAAAAACAACTCCATTCAACCCACTCCGTTTCTTGGCACCACCAAACCATCACGCCACTTCAACAATGCCCAACTGAATCCTCATTGAGCGCCGTACCAAGTCTTCTCCATATCAGCTTTCGTCCCCTGACACCAACCTTGGCAAAATAAGTAAGATAGAAGCAGCAGGAATTTTAGGTATTTTGTTTTTATATCAAGGTCTGACCTTGTCAAACTCGGCCGATCGACAGATTTATTTATTTCAGGATATATTGTCGGCAACAACATGGACATGGAAAAGAATAAATTATATCGGCTGTTCTAACTCTCCCACCTGTATTTGATAAATATTGGAAATTATAATAAACAACTCTTAGCAAGGTCAGACCACAAAGCCAAGAACAAATTTGAATCAGCTGTACAAACGATGCCACCTGTAATATATACATCTTGACACCAACGATGCAGAACTTACTCTCGTCCTAAAGTCACTGAGCTAATTGAAGATTTGATCCAATTTTAAGTTATGACAGAATTTTGCGAAATAGTATGAATAGAAATAAACAAGATGTATCTAATATAGGTGGAATCGTTAGAACAGCTGATTTTAATGTTTCCTTATCGCTGTGGTCCGACCTTGTCAAAAGTTGTTTATGGCAGTTTCCAAGATGTATCTAGTACAGGTGGAAGCGTTAGAATAACCGATTTAATTTTTTCTTGTCTTTGTGGAAAAAAAACCTGAAATAAATAAATCTTGGCAATTTCGATCAGCTGGGTTTGACAAGGTCGAAACTTGATATAAAATCAAAATGCCTGAAATTCCTTTGCTTCTACCTTACTTATTTTGCTATGGAAATAAATGAAAATTGTTAAATTTGTTTGCACCAAATCAATTTTATAGCTTATGAAGTTATTTCAAATGTCATAAATGTTTATAAAATAAAATTTAAGTGCGGTTTTTTCTACTCGTCTATCGCGCATTTATTCTCAGAATCTATCCTGTTTGCAATTTCCAACTAGGAGGTCTATCAGCTATTTCACCGACAGAGGCTGCATGTGCCCTAGCAGAAACGAATAACTCGTCGAATTTTCGAAACTTTTCACGGCAGCAATATAAACACTCTAACGAGTATGTTTTATCCCTCCGACGAAGAGATTTTCTTTTAGTGTAGACATAATGGATTTTCCAATAGGTACTTGACATCTTTGAATTTAGTTTGTGAACGCACTTTTTCACTGATCATCTAGCTGTTACTTTCCTTTTTTTCAGTAAACTCAACATTTTCATCATGGTAAAGTACACGATCGAACAACGTACGCAAATTATAAAAATGTACTACCGAAATTGGGAGTCGGTAACCGTAACTTTAAGAGCGTTAACTTCAATTGTCGGTTGTTATTCTCGCTCTAGTAGACAAGCAGTAACAAGTTTAGTGTAAACATATTCATTGTGTGACAACGGGTTGGTCGAAGTGACTAAAATATAGCTGCCGTTCAGGCGTCCGATCCAAATCAGTCGATTCCGCGGCGTTCTCAAGAACTGGCGAATTTTGCGAAAAGATCTTGGTTTACACCCATACAAGATCAAGCTGACTCAAGAATTGAAACCGATGGACGATTTGACGCGACGTACGTTCTCCGATTGGGCTCTGGAGAAGATGAGCCACGATGATGAATTTCATCGCAAAATCATCTTCAGTGACGAAGCGTTGTTGGTTTGGTGAAAATCCACATGTGCTTCATGAATCACCACTTCATCCACAAAAAATAACTGTTTGGAGCGGTTTGAATGCTAGCGGCGTCATTGGACCACATTTTTTCGTCGACAATAACGATAGTGACGTTAGTGTGAATGGCGATCGTTATCGCGCCATGATTACCGATTATTTTTTGCCCGAATTGGAAAACATGGACTTGGACGACATGTAGTTTCAACCAGACGGCGCCACAAGCCACACAACATATGTCACAATCCATTTATGGAAGAGAAAGTTTGGTGAGCGTGTTATCTCTAGAAATGGACCAGTGCAATTTAACGCCTCTAGACTTTTTTCTTTGGAGCTACGTCAAATCATTGGTATATGTCAACAAGCCGACGACGTTGGAAGAACTGCGAGCCAACATTGAACGCGAAATAGCGCTCGTTACGGCCGAAATGTTTGACCGAGTCATCAAAAATTTGGTCCAACGAATCGACCCCTGCCGACGTGCCCGCGGTGGCCATATGAACGAAGTCGAGTTCCATTCATAAATGTTTTGATTGTATTTCAAGTCGATCATAAAGTTTTGAAAATATCTCAAATGGTTTGCGTTTTATTTAAAAAAAAAGTTGTGAAGTCCTTATTGGAAATCCCTTTACTTGGAACATGGTTTTTTATTAGATGTTGTAATTTTGTTGGAGAACTTTAGTCTGCAAACTTTAAAATAATTAATAATAATAATTATTAATTAATTATATTGTAATTATAGTTATAATTATATTTTCAAAATAATCATAACTATAATTATCTGAAATTTGGCAAAACATAATTTTTGCCACAATGGCAAAAGGCGAAATGTTTTTATAAAACTGTGTGTTTGGAGTATTTTACAACTGAACTCGCTGATGGGAACTCCCCATAGAGAAATATATAAAGAGTGTGCATGGGTGTTTTAGTTCCATCAAATTCTCGTCAAAACTCACTGGGCTAACGACAGTCTTGATGAAGATTTTAATTATGCCAGAATGTGGACGCAATTCAAATAAAATTAAAAGAAAATTATTGTGTTCGTTCAAATCAAAATTAATTTATTTTAACCAGCATAAATGCCTATAATAAATATAATACATTTATAGTCAGTTTTCTCATTTTGGCTCATTCTCCTTCACATTCTATCGTGTATCAAATTTACAAGTAGGTGGTCGAACACCTGTTTCATTGAAAACTCGTGGAACTCACCATGAAGTATCGGGACCTACACTTGTAAACCGATTCCGAGCGATTTTGCTTTGAGAAGCTTTTTCATTTCACTGCCGCCTTAAGAAATCTAAGGTGGTCATTTCGGAGCTAGAGCCTGCGCTCTTATCTTTTAGATTCCTAAGCATTGCATGTTTGTGGTGTATAAAAGATAATTAAGTACTTCAACTGATCACTTCATCACATCTTTTTATCACATTATTTCTAAGCGATATCTTAAAATGTATATTAAATACTTTTTAATCACTTATCCCACCCTTGTTTCCTCCCTCGCTACAACTAATGACACAAAGAAGATGAAATGTTGTCAATGTCGACTTCTACTAGATTTAGATGATGATTCTTTCAATCATATGGAAATATTTAAACTTCACAACAAACTTGACAACCGATTGCTTTGGGTATCATGCCATACCGTCTGTCTCTCCAAATGCTCAACTTGAGTACCAAAAAAAAATCTAAATTTCACATTGATGACGCCGACCGAGTGACGGATGAGCCATGTCATTCGATGTTAATGTTGTGACATTCATCATGGGCGCAAATACACACACACACACACACAGAAATACCTAAGTCCGGCCAAGTCAGTCAAATGCTCACTCGCTCACAGCTCGGCCGGAGTGAGTGCATGAAACTTGATTAACGCATCACCGGTATGATAATGACTGATTCTTTGCTGGGTTTCTTGCCTCTTAAGAAATGTTCGATAATTCTTAATACTGAAATATTGCCGGTACATTCTGCTTTCTTTGCTGGTTAACCATCTAGGTGAAGTTGTATTAAAGTCAAAAAAAGATTCATATCTTATTGCTTGTGTTGTTGTTGTTGGTGGTGTTAGTATCGAATGGCGTGTGGTCCCACTTGTCAGATGTCGTTTGTTTATTTGCTTGTCTGTTTGTCTGTCGTGTGTTGGTATTACACGCTTTGTTAGTCCGTGATTGCTACCGACAATTAACCGTCGAGGCCATTTGTTATGTTGGCAGGGGCCGGAGAGGAGAAGTGTTCAATTACGTTTAGATTCCACTTGGGAATTCTTCATCGGGAGGTGATAAGAACTGTCATAATTAGTTTGACAATTTTCAGTTGTCTTTACTTTTTGTCTTTTGTAAAAGTGAAAGAGTATTGATTGAGTTGTGTTTTCATTAATATAGACATTTATGACAGTACTTGGGATTTTGTTGTTGTTGTTGCTTGTTTGTATTCACAATATTTTTGAAAGAAATTTTAACACATGTTTGATGTTTTGCTGCTCCAACATTCCACTCAAAGCCAAGTGATTAATGATGTGTATGTGTCACTAGTCTCCACACACTTCCCAACTAGGTAAGTACACTAATTTTGTCACACTTTTTTAACTCGACATTAATTTTAGAAACAAAACTAATAATGGCCAAACACTTACCAACACCGGCTACATGTATTTTTTTCATCCATGGATAGATGATTCTTTCGCCATCCGTTGTTTCTGTCAACAGTAAATCATCGTCACTATCCGAATCCACCAAATCATCATCCAGACAGGCAGAACCTAATTCATCTGGTGAACGATCTAACATTAAACGATCCTCTTCCAACATATCATCCTTTAAGAGTAAACAAATTAATGGTTATAATTATAATGTTATTGTCCTATTTAACTAGAGTGCCCTGACTTACATTTTCAGAGCCTTCATCGTCACATCTCAAACGCATGCCCAATTCCTGTAGTTGTTGTCCAGCAGGTACAGCTTCTTCGATACGTTTTTCCAATTTTAAACCTGAAAATAAATTTAAAAATGTATTACAATGTGCACAAATGAAGGTACTAATATATTTGTAAAAATTAAAAAAATAAAATAAACCTATTCTCACTGCATCTGATGAGGGGATAGGAGAGAGCTTCTCACAGTCAGTGACTTGAGTTCTGTTCATGGCTAATTGCTCGATAGTGTCGGTGTGACTAACCGAGGTGACCGTCCTCGAAAGAAAATTAAAAGTCTTCAGAGCGGGGATTCTAGTCACGTTCACCTTTACAAGAGTCGCGCACACTAACCATTGCACCGCCTAAAACACTAAGGCGCTGGTGAGAAGAGTCCCCAACTTTGAAACGATAGTCCGCCAAATTGAGTTCTAGTCCTGGTTCCGATTGTTTGCATTTTTGCTAATTCCAGAAAGCCTTAATCTTTATAGCTCCAAAGGAATTCGAAAATATTCTTCTTAGCGTTCACTACTGGTTAACAATATAGTTATTTGGAATATGACCTCTGATTGACATACTTATACTCCAATCATGGATAGATATCTGTGCCGAAAAGGAAAATCGACTTATGTGCATTTCCAACTTTTTCAGGTGAACATCTTTAGGAGGTACTTTCCATGAGAAGTTCTGACATAGAATTAGATCTGTGAACAATATCTGTTCTAAGACTCCCTGTTACATAAGTCAATTTAAACCAAAACTGGATCTGGTGGTAATTGAGACTCCTGTGGTTATCGTAGTGGACTTAGTCAATATTTTCCTAAGTGCATTTAAGACGTTTTTCCTTTTTGACACAGATATATAAAGAGTGTGCATGAGTATTTAAGTTCCACAAAATTCTCGTCGAAAATCACTGGATTAACGACAGTCTTGAAACAGTTTTTGTTTATTCCAGAATTTGGACGCAATACAAGTAAAAATAAACTTAATTTGCTGTGTTCGTTCAAATCAAAACTTATTTATTGCACATAAAATTATTTTAAAAGTCAGTTCTTGAAATTCTGCAATCGCTCATTCTTCTTCACATTCTATTCTGTATCAAATTTGCAGCTATGAGGTCGCACAGCTGTTTCATATATACCCCCTGACTCCAATTCTTTAGGACTATCTGGAATTGAAAGTCCATATAGAGAACCACAATATTATTTTGACAAAGCTTGTGTATTCTTATGTCTTTGAAAATCGGTGTCTACATCAATGTTAGCTGTGTACTGGCTTAATGTCACCTTTAACCTAGCCCTATTTTCAATATATGAATAAACGTGTACATGTACTAGTGATCCTGACACGGCGAATACCTTAGGAAAATACTAATAATATGAAGAGGATATCTGGCGCTGGGAAAATGTTGACTATTTTACACATCATACGATTCACGACGTAGGTTATTGGGGGCGCTAACTTCATCCTTGGAATGAATATTACTCGCGACGGCAGTGGAGGAAAGTTGTCAATTTATGAAGAGGTTGATCATCGAAATATACTTCACAAGTTCATTACGGGTCATTGTAAGGGAAAAAAAGCACACATCTTGATTGTAATCAAAAATTATCGCTCGAACAATTTCCAAAAACTAAGAATGAAATTCGACAGATGGGGAATATTCCTCTGCAAGAAGCCGTAGGAAGAATAAACCCCACCGCGAGTAAACAACCGCGAGAAAACCCCACTGAAAGCTCATGTTTAAAGTCGAAGCTCTTAGATAGATGATGAAAAAATGCCCCAGATTGCAGGAACCATATACATGTTTGCAAGCATTGTTTTCATGAATTAAAGATCTGCTTCTTTTTTGCCTCTTTGGTGTCTGTCACGTTTTTATTTTTAGCAGTTTCCAACAAACAACGCTTCGTTTGGGTCACAAAAATATATATTATGACCTATTAATCAATGTGTCTCAAACATTTAATATTGAATAACAAACGCAATATTTTTGAACACACGTTCACTATATGTACGACAATTAAATTATATACAGACAAGTAATATTTGCATCCAAAACAACAAAAAAATACACATTTGTAGAAAATATTCCATGTCTCCTGGGACGTGTTGTATTTATTAATATATAAAGGGTGTCTCAGTAAGATTGCAATTTTAAACAGTGGCAACTCTGAAAGATGGCAGCTGTCATATATGATTATTCTGATTATTAAAAATGGGGCGCTTTACGAAAGAACAACGTTTTATAATTTTGAAAGTCTATTACAACAAGCTGCCTGATCACTGTAGTATATTTCAGGCGGAAATTACCGCCATACTGGAGGTTGCTGAACTACTGAAAAGTAGTGTCACAACCCTCCGCAGAATATGTATCTACACTGACAGCCAGGCTGCCATAAAATCCCTGGAAGCCATGTGTGCTACGTCCCTGACGGTGAAAGAATGCCACTCATCACTTAGGGTGATGGCAGAGTATTTTGACATCAGGCTCATCTGGGCACCGGAACACAGCGACATTCCAGGCAATTGCGTAGCGGATGCGTTAGCTAGACAGGGTACTACGGCACAGTTTGTTAGTGTTAGGTGTTAGTATGCCAATCTCTACCTGCCGTTTGCAGATCAGGCAGTGGGCCGATAATATGTTCAAGGACAAGTGGAGACTTACTTCAACTTGCTAACAAGCCAGGGTCCTCTGGCCACAGGTGGACTGGAAGAGAACTAGGCAACTACTTAACTTGCCGAGAGGCAGGTTATCCACAATGATAGGAACACTTACGGGACATTGTCTTGTAGGAAAACAGGCCCTAAGATTGGGACATAGAAATTCCACTCTATGTAGATGCTGCATGGAAGAGGACGAGGAAACTACGAAACACCTTCTCTTGGATTGCCCTGCTCTGGCAGGTCTGAGAAGTGGAACACATCTAGCTAGCACCGTAGCTCTACAGGATATTCCTGTAGGTCTTATAGACAAATTTATTGAAAGGGCAAATTGGCTGGACGACTAGTCAATAGTTGCTATGGAGGAAACTGCAGGTATCACAATGGGCTTCGTTAGCCTAAGTGTGCTAGACAGCGTGCTGTCTTGCAGCCTTTTCAACCAACCAACCATTTTGAAAAAAGTCATATTCTCCGATGAAACGCATTTCCATCTGAATGGCTTCGTGAATACACAAAATTGTTGAATTTGGGGCTAGAAAATCCTCATGCAATCCATGAGAAACAAGTTCACCCACAACGAGCAACTTGTTTTATCAAGTTTTTAGTTTCGCACGATTTGGCCCTGAGGCGGTGATGGGTCACAGTAATTAGAAAATTCGATTCAAAAAGTCAGTTTTTGCAAAGAACAAAAAAATTATTCTTTTTAATAAAATCCAAAAATAAAAAATACTGGTTGTTTTAAATTTTTTAGAAGTAAAATATGGTGTAGCATAAGAATAATTCGATAATTTATAAGTATGTATATACTATATTCCTTGTATAAAATATAAAGCTGAAAATTAAAACACCATAGAAGGAATTGGCATCAAAATTGGATGAGCAGTTCATGAGTAATAGCAATTTATTCTTGTTATTCTCTTTGAAGTGGCTGCAAATGGAACCGATTTTGGAGTTTCTGGCCAATAAATGTTCATAATTTTGCTACCAATCACACCCGCTCATGGAGAAATTTAAAGAAAAAATTGTGGTCGAAAAATTTCAAAAAGTAAAATAAGTCAAATCGTCTCTTCTTCAAAAAATTGACTTAACATTGAAATCGACACCAAAGCTACAAAAATTGGTCGATTCTCTTTTTCGTCGCGTGGCGCGACGTCATAAATGTTTTAAATTCTTGATGTGTTAACATCTATCCATGGGTAGGGCAATCTATCCAAATGAACACACGCAAACAACACACAGCGTTAGCATCCCTTACGTGGTTGTTATATAACAATAGTCTATGCCTGAAAATAAGTAGGAATTTATTGATGTAGCGACAGCGAACAAACAAGCAGGTCGTCGCCGCCAAAGAGTATTTAATAGTAGAGAGATCCCATGGAACGAATTGTATGACTCAAAAGCATTGGCGACATTTGGAGAATGATTCAAAGGTCCATTAATAATTTTGATGTGAAACATTTGGCCCTGTTCTGCATACAGACTCATTTTGAATCAGCATTTTCTTTCAGAATTAAAAGTCTACAATTTTGATGTTCTTAAAATATGAGATATTTTTATTCTGCATTGCTTGTTTTTAAAATCACAAGGCATTTGCATTCTAATTTAAAGCGGATAATTTTGTTCTGAATTGTTTTACAGAAACCCCAATATTCTGAAACGTTTTATGTTTGTCGGGATTCTGTTTACAGAATAGGGCCGATTGATGCCTTTTGAAACATTCATGATTTTTGTATTGTTTTATGTAATAACATTGCCGAAATGGTGCATTTATATTGAAATATTATATAAAGAGAATAAGACTCGTTTATGCACTTTTACTCAGACTCTCTACATGAGAGCGGAAAAAGAGTGCAATAAGTTCCCTATACTATTCAATACTTTTTGTCGTCGCTCTGTTTATGACAAAACAAAAACAATTATTTCAGTGAGCTAAATATTGGTTTATTTATTTATTGGTTTATGAGCTAAATATTGGTTTATTGGTAACTAATGTTAAATCAGATGTACGAAAAAAGAAAGTGCAATAGCAAGAGAGCCTTCAGCACAAAAACTATTCTTTTTTTTATTTTCCAATGTAACATTTACTAATGTGTTCATAGAAATCGAACAGGTACCGTGTAACAAAAAGGGGTTAACACATCGCCCGTGAGTTCGAACACTTATTGATTTTTTTACCTTATTTTTACCTTATTAAGGATTCCAAGTGTTTTTTAATTTCACTCCACCTTACTGTTATGGCCTTTGAATTTTAATATATGTATTTTATTTAGATTAAGCCGGTAATATTGTCCAAGACTAATCAACTGTAATTGCAACAATGTCTAATTATTACTCAATAAAATGCTTCTTAAAGCATAACCATTCAAAATTTGTGTACAACTCTAGGGAAACCACAACGAAGGCTTATTATTCCTTACTAAATAGAAAGCGCCGGCAATTTGTTCAATGGATAATGAAGCTAAGTGAAGTCAATGCCAATTTTTAAAAAAAAAAACTTCATCTTCTCCTATTAAGCGCATTTCCATCTGAATGGCGTGGTGAATACACAAAATTGTCGAATTTGGGATCAAAAAATCCACATGCAATCGATGAGAAACAAATGCATCCAAAACGTGCAACTGTCTGGTGCAGATTTTGGCCAGGCGGCGTGATTGGGTCTTATTTTTTTGAAGATGAGGGCGAAATTGCAGTGACTGTGAACGGCAATCGTTACAGGAACATTATAAAGGAGTTATTGTGGCCTCAACTGAACGAAATGGATCTGGACGACATGTGGTTTCAGCAAGACGGCGCCTCCTGCCACACCGTGCATGAAACAATCGATTTATTGCAGCTACGACTTTCAGAAACAATTATCTCAAGAAATTCTGAATTCATGCGATTCAATGCCGTCTGATTTCATTTTTTGGGGTTTTGTGAAATCTCGGGTTTATGCGAATAAACTAGAAACAATATAACAAACTGAGATACAGCCAAATGTCAGTGAAAAAGTCAAGGAAAATTTCATGAAAAGAATAATGGCCTGTCATCAGAGCCGTGGCGGCCATTTGTCGGTTATTTTATTCCATATATAAGCGGAACATGTCTTCTTTATAATCCAATAAAATAATCATAACTATCTCAAACAATACGTGTTCTAATTTTAGAATGAAAAAGTGCATTCTTACATGGAAGCGGTGCCTGGAAAAGGAATACAAATAAACTCGACGATCATGGAACCAAATTAAATCACATGAAAGGGACCGAATTCGAAAGAATTTATTGACGCCCTATGTACTTAGTGATCCTTTTAGTTGTACTTTGTCTTGCAATATTGTTTTATATTGTTAAAGAAAGAAACGTTTAACAAACAAACTAAATTTGAATACAATAACCGTCCGACAAACCTCTCCTAAGAATTGCGAAACTGAACCTTTGTCTTCAAATTTGTACCTTGAAATTACCGTAGGATCGGATTGAATGGCGATTAAATCCTAATTTTTCAACATTTCATTGCATACATGTTGATAATTGTCAACACTAGCTCAACTCATAAATACATCCTAACTGAATTTTTTGCTTAAAAACAATATCCAAGGACTACTTCTGAAAATAAAATAAATGGTTTCCCATTAGATCCTATGAAGGGAACGGGGAGAACTTCTCACAATCACTGAGCTGTGCGCTTTCCAGTTTTCACTCACTGAATGGGACCTACAGTTTTACACCGATTCCGAACGGTATTTTGAGAAGCTTTTTCATGGCTATTTACTCGATAGTGTCGCCGTCACTATGCGAGGTGGCCGCCGCCGAAAGAAATTTTTTTGTTGAAGGTGGTCAGAGCAGGGTTCGAACCCAGGATCTCATGTACAAGAGTCGCGCACACTAACCATTGCACCACCGACGACTACTTCTATAAGATGCAGAAATGTGCCGTCATTATAATTGCTTCTGTTTATTGAATGTTTTGAATGAATGCTTTATTGAATGTTTAATACAAATTAAAAGAAGAAAAATCTTAGAATTCAATATTGGTAGTGTTTAATAGGCCAAACCACAACAAAAAAAGATTATAGTGATAGATGGCATTCTTTTATTTAGAATTTTGTTCATTGGTGTTAATGTGTCAATACTCTTGAAATCGTCCAGTACTGCTAACTGCGCCATATAGCAAAACAGGTAGTATAAGAAAGAAACTGATACCTATTACTCAATTTTTGTTTCTCGGTTTGACTTTAAATAACATTTATTTCTTAATTGTGAGATGACAAAGAATTTACAATCTATAAAATTTGTTGAAAATATTGTAAAAATATGACATAAGTTATATTGCTATAGATAAGCAGTTGAAGAGATTAAATTTCATGAAATAGAATTTTTGAAAGATTGATCGACTATCATGAATCTCTATACTCGTTTCCAAAAGATATACTATGACAAGTCATAGCAGTTTCAGGAATTTGAAAATTTATTAAAACTTGGTAAATCCTCAATTACCGCTCTTGTGGATTAAGTGAGCCTACCTAAAACATTTATACAAGTTTTCTCTTAGTTTTTGTTTTCCTTTAAACGCCTTACCTAGCTCCTTTTTTTATTGAATGTTTTAAGCCATATTTGTAATTATTAAATTAAATTTTTTGCCTCCACTGACAATTTGTAAATTTTGAGTTACAAAAAAGTTATGATTTCCAAAAATGTGTTACTATATTTTTGCATCTATTACAAAGTAGTGACTTTTCGTAAAATGGTGGCTTTCAAATATGCATATATCAGACATTCGGAGTTGGAGGTTAGGACTCAGAGTTTAGGAGTCAGAGTTTAGGAAATTCACCCAGAGTCGGCGTCACTGTTTGAGTTGGGTTCGTGTTAATAAAGTTACTAAACATTTCAGACACAGCAAAAACCAATGCTTCCAATACTACGCGGATATCTTGTATTGCGGTGTGCAGAACGTCCGACTCCACTTAATCCCTTTTTTTGAGATTGGGTTAATGAATCACTTATGGTGATCCTTAAACTGCAAACGGTTTCTGTTTGTTGTCTCCAGTTTTCGAGCCATCGCGGCTCGAAAAACTTAACTTCAATTAATTCTAGTAAAGTCAAGTTATCAGCAGTATTAGTTTTGTTATAGTGGCAATAGGTTACGAGATAACGCAAATACAAAAACCAAAAGGGTAATTTTCAGTCACTCAAATTTAGTATAGTTATAAGCCTTCCACTGCGATATTCTCCTAAAGATATCTCGTGAACCCTTTCCAGAAATTTTACTAATTAAATTAAATTTTTTTTATTACTCGTAGTACTAGCTATATTTTTCTGAAAATATCCTAGTATATGTATCTGTGGCCGTCGGTGGTGCAATGGTTACTTTGCGCTGCTCTTGTTCGATCCCTCCTCTGACCACCATACAATTCTTTCGACGACGATTACATCGCTTAGTTAATGCAACACTGTCGACTACATAGCTATGAAAAACTTCTCAAAATACTGTTAGGAACTGGTGTAAAAGTGTAGGTTCCAACCATACGCTGAAAAATCTGTCTTATTAAATTCTTTATATAAACTTCACCTGTCTGTATGCATGCATGGCGACAAAAATTTTAAACTGATTTTTAAACCTTTTCTCGTAACCCAATCGAGTTGTAACTCCGCATGCAAATTAATTTCGATGACAAAAATGAACTGTAAAAATATGGGCGGGATTGAACAAAGGGACGTGGTACTTCCCATACAAATCACAAATTAAAAATCCATTATTTCTGCTCCTGTTAACGGTATTTAAACAAAATTGGGTATGATAGTTAAGTGTACATATTCTAAGATCTGCTGCAAATATGGGCGAGATTGGTTGGCATTTAAAGTTTGTGTCTAAAGTATAGTGAAAAACAAAAAAACATGTGTCATATATAAAGAATGTATAGTCAAAAACTATGTTTCTTGCGGGTTGGTTTTTAATGTTTGGATGTACCTAAATATAACGTGTTTGTAGCTTGTCGTAAATATACTATACTTGTGCCGAAACACATTGTGTTTGCTCTTCAATATAACATGATTGAGACACAATGATTAATATATGTTTTTGAGACAAAAATGTGGCTTTGATTGTTGAAAACTGCCAAAACCACAAATCAAACAGACAACAAAGAAACAAAAAGGCAACAGATCATAAATTCATAAAACCCATGCTTGCAAATATGTACATGTTTCCTGCAATATGTGGCTGGGTACGATATTTTTCAGCGAGCAGTGTGTGTAAAAACTAGAAAGCGCGCAGCTCGCTGGTTGTGAGAAGATTTCACAAATTCATTCATGGGATTTAATGGAATTCCATTTATGTGTCGTTTACCATGTACAATCCTCTGGCACCGTTTTTGGGATGCAGAATATTTAATATTTAAACTGGTTGAAACTGGTATAGATTAGTTAAAAACGGTTCTTAGAAGAAAAGTAAATCGCAAATTTCTAAAACTTTACACTGTGAGTAGGTGAAATATACACAAAAAATGAAACGGAACACGTTAACCAAATTTTGGGTCTTAGAATCTTAGGTCAATACCAAGAGACATTTAATTTTTAAGTCTGTCTTGCCTCGAGCGATTTTTGGATTATGTTTAAATGAAAAGACTTGGAGAACTCTTTGGAAATTACTTTATTTATTGTTTATTTGTCGAAACTTAGCAGTAGCCATGATGACGTTCCATTTTCAGGCGGTATACTTGTGGCCGTCGGTGGTGCAATGGTAGTGTGCGCGGCTCTTGTACATGAGGATACTTTACATTTCTTTCGACGGCGGTCACCTCGCTTATCGACGACGATACTATCGAATATTTAGCCATGAAAACGCTTCTCAAAAATACCGTTCGGAACCGGTGAAAGCTAGAACGCGCACAGCTCACTTCGTGTGAGAATGTAATGGGTAATGAGAATGTAATGGGAAACAATTTTTTTATAATTCATGTATTTATATAGTGCTAAGATTAAATAGAGCTAATATTAAATATTTGTATTAAATAGTTAAACAGGCGATAAAAAACAGGCCTTATATCTTCTGAACACATCAACCCATTGTCAACAGAGAGCAGAATTCAAATAGGAAGATTTATTCAGTATTTTCTTAAATTTTCAAGATTGGTTATCTAGTGCTCAAGAAATGCTACGAGTATGTTGCCATGAAAAAGCTACTCAAAACACCGTTCGGAACCGGTGTAAAACTGTAGGTCCCAATCAGTGAGTATAACACTATAAACTATAAAGCTATCCCCGAATCCTTCATGGAATGTAATGGGAAACAATTTATTTATTTTTAGTTATAAAACTCCATTAATAAACAACCAAGTTATATTTATTTTAGTATAATTTGACAAATTTCAAATTTCTTTCTTTGTTGTTGTTTGGTATGTTTGACCTAGAAACATAAGGAAAGTACATACATACGTAGGCAATAGCCAAACATTCCTTCATGGGATTTAATGGTAAACAATTTTTTTTTATCCAAACATCAAAATTCTATTTGTTTGGCTACTAATGCTGATATAACTGTGTTATTACTAATCGATGTTCATAATCAATTATCTAATTTTTTAGTACTATGCATATATTATCCACCAATCCAGTTCAAAGTATCCATCCATCCAGTTCAAAGTAATTTTCAATTATTTTATTGAAATAATTGATTTTAGTCTATGTATAATGTAGGAGCCATTTTGTACAATGACCTTTTGCCATCGTTCAGGCAACTTTTTGATCCCAGAATCATAGAATGACTTGCCCACGACTATACTCGAACAACTCGGTTTGAGGGTTCTCTTCTGAAAAGAAGGATTTACTATTCAAAAAGTTTTGCAGACTCCGGAATAAAAGAAAATCCGAAGGTATCAGATCAGAACTATATTGTGGATTTCCATCCAAGCTTCAATATGTTTTGCCGAGTCTGCAAACATGTGTGAGGCCTAGCGTTGTCGTGGTGGAAACACACGTCTATGCGATTTAACAATTCAGTTCATGTTTCTTCCAGTGCCCCATCGCGGTTCGTCAATTGCTGACAATAGACATCAGAAGTTATTGCTTGGAAGCAGTGCAAAATAACTTACTCTCATAAAATCTCACAAAATAGACAACGTAACCTTTTTTTGTTGCAGTTCAGCCTTTGTTGCAGTTTGAGCGCGTTCTTGGACATGGATCTCTTTCGGTTGATATTGTTGTAATGAATCCATTTTTCCTCTCCAGCGACGTTGCGTTTCAAAAATTAATCATTTTGTTGCGTTTGAGCAATAAATCGCAAGAACTTATCCACTTTGTTAAGTGGATTTCCTTAAGCTCGTCCGGAACCAAAATATCAAGGTTTTTGACAAGTCCAATCGGTTTTAAATGATTGCAACAAATGGTCGAGTGCAATACCTTCGGCTTGTCTGCAACTTCTCGAACAGAAACGTGTCAGTCATATTCCATAACGGTTTTGATTTCGTTCTCATACCGACCTCATTTGGCCTACCGCTCCTGTGGCCACTTTTGATCGTGAAATTTACAGATCGAAAGCATACAAATTATACACGTCACAAACATTCTGGTGTTCTTCTGCGGCTTTTTTGACTTTTCGGAAATAAAAGAACAACATATGATGAAAATTCTCATTTTGATATTCAAAATACGATTTTAAAGAAAACTGACTACTGGAAATACTGCGACATTTTGAGATTGAAATGTCAGCTGTGTAACTGTATAACAAAGAATTTAGTCAGCTGATCAAAAGCGTTTCGAATAAAACAAAAGAACCATCTACATGATAAAACTAAAGTTACTTTCTTGTCAATCCAATAGTATCCATCCAAGAAAAAGTATTTACAGTTTCCGTCCGTGTTTAAAATTGAAATAAAATTTTTTGCAAAAGTCATTAATATCCCCTTCATCCGCCCTTCAACCGATTGAAAAGTCAAGCATATATCTTATGGGTGATTTTATTAAGAATTCTTTGAATATTTTTTTTATCCAAGATCTGTCATTTAATTCGAGACTTTTTAATACAAATTAAAAAAAGAAAATTCTTAGAATTCAAAATTGTTAGTACTTAATAGGCCAAACCACATCAAAAAAAATGTAGTGATGTATGGCATTCTTTTATTTAAAATTTTGTTCATTGATGTTAACGTCCTCTCTTGAAAACGTCCAGTACTGCTAACTGCGACTTATAGCAAAACAGGTAGTATAAGAAATAAAATGATACCCATAACTCAATTTTTGTTTCTCGGTTTAACTTTTAAGAACATTTATTTCTTAATTGTGAGATGACAAAGTATTTACAATCTACAGACTTTACTAAATTTGTTTTCCCAAATTTTGTTTAAAATATTGACAAAATGTGACATAAGTTATATAGCTATAGATAAGCAGTTGAAGAGTTTAAATTTCATGAAATAGCATTTTTGAAAGGTTGATCGACTATCAAGAATCTCTATACCCGTTTCCAAAGATTTTCAGGAATTTGGAAATTTATTAAAATTTGGTAAATCCTCAATTACCGCTCTTGTGGATTGAGTGAGCCTTGCCAAAACGTTTATACAAGTTTTCATTTAGTTTTTGTTTGCCTTTAAACGTCTTACCTAGCTCTTGTAATCCCAGTGCAGTATTTGTTGGCGGCTCTGCGGATGAACATTGCAATGGCAAATCCATCATCTGGGAATGTGGCGAATGACCCTGAGAATGTGTACTGCCCACACTGCCATTTGTACCATAATAACTATTATAATAGCCACTTGAGGTAATCGGTGTTGAGCCATTGCCGCCGCTTGGTGATGTTATCGCTGGAGCATAGATATTCGAGGAACCGAGTGTGGCTGCCGACGGATCGGAATGTAAAGCACCGGCTGATATAGAATAATCGGGCGTGTGATGGACTCCAACTGCAGCAGCTGCCGCAGCCGCTGCATGGTGACCATAGTAGCCTAGATTTTGATGGTGGCCATGATGCGGGTGCGGATGATGTGTGGGTGTTGTTGAGGCATAATTTGAATAACTTGAACTTTGATGATGATGACCAGACAGAGCACTATTCGTATGCGAATGAGAGTGAGGATGATGTGGGAGACTGCCGCCGCTGGCACTATGATGATGGGCCGCCGCAGCCATATAATCACTGACCATATCCACCGGGTGCGTTGCATGCGGATGAGTTGGCGGTATTCCACATACACCACCTCCATTGCCCGGCACCATGTGACCCGTTGATGCCGTCATGGAATAGTGGCTATTATATTGATGATAATCATCTGCTATTGGAGGAAATTTCGGATCTAATCCATTATTCATGCCCATAGAACTTTGGACATGATGAGGAGCATGCGGATGGTAACCCATTATAAATGAGCTCATCTTCGTTTAGATTTTGTGGAAATTCCTCAGCGATCTTTTAAGCTTTTGTTATGATTATTTAAGATTTATTTTTGCGTTGTTAATCGCTGTTTTTTTCTTTCTTGCTTACTTGCGATCTTTCTTTATCTATTTTTTCCTTAAACATTTAACCTTGAAATTGTATAAACTTTTTGCAAACACTTTTATTTTTACTTATTTATTTTTTTGTTTCCTCTTAAATTTCTATAAATTTCTTGTTAAATTTAACAACACTATCACTACAGGAGGTATTTTGGTTGTTTGGTATTATACAATAATAATTTGTAGTATATATTTTTCTTCTTCTTCTTATTTTGTATTATTTATTTATCTTGTTGTTATATTAAACTTTGTTTTGTACACATTTTCTCTCTCACTTGTTTGCACAAATATTTCTGTTCAAAATAAACGTAACATTTCTAGTGCCCTGGTGAAGATTGACAACGGGGCAAATAATAGATGAGGGAGTGTTGCACGACTTTTTGAGTTGAGCTTAAAAGTTTTTTAATCTGTCACTCTTCATTTCGCTGTACACGCGTTGTAATTGTTTAAACTCAAATCGATACAATGGCAAAAACGCTTGGATTCAAGGTAAACAATCCGTCCGTACCGTTCGTGACGAGACGTTCTTTTGTTATGGCCAAACGTCAGAAAAACTCAGGCTAGCGGACCTGTTCGATTCGTACGCATTCGCAAAGATACTCGCTCGCTCACTCACAGTCAGTCGCTCACTGTTGAATGTTGGGTCGTAGCTAGTCAGCTTAGCACACATTTACTCCAAGTGAATTGTATACATATGAAGAGTATACCTTATCGTGTATTCAATATGACAGGGATGACAAATGGCAAATTCATATTGGATGTTGTTAACAAAAGTACATTTCACTTTTCACAGTAAATAATAACTCTAGGCTATTTTTAAAAGGTTGTAGCAGATGCAAAAGTATCGAAAAATATAATCATAAAATACATGTAAGTATTTGAATTTGACAGCCGATGATCACCAATAATATTTAGAAAAAGTCAAATCAACTGTTCTACTACCCCAGCCTATATAATTGAATCATATAACAACTCTTGTACGATTTGCGGAAAATTTTATAAAAGTGCGAGGTTTAAGGTTGCACTGATTTAAAAATTGTTCCACAGTGTAGAAAGCAAATGCCATTAGTTTTACATCGCACATCAGTAATAAATATCAGTGTTGGGACTTTTTTAATTTGCATTACTTTATCAAGTGCAAATGCATAACAAATATCATTGTTCGCAATGATAATTAAACAATGTTGAATTTTAATTTGGTCAGGCAATGCAAATGCCGGTTGTGGAATCGGATGCCAGTTGTATTGAAGTATGGGAATACTTTTGATATTTGGAATTTGCTTGACGGCTGGAAATTTCGTCTTGAAGTAAGTATATTTATTGGTTTGTGGCTTCGACAGGTTTTGCGTCGTGAGACTTTCAAATTCTTAAGCCAGTACATATCAAATATTCGAAAACCTAAACTGCCAGATACGAAGGATATCATAGGGTAATATCATATAGAGATGCCATGCTCCTCATCTGTCATTTTCTTTCACAATATTCGTGATGCGGTCGGTACCATAGAGAGTAATTTGACGTAAATTGACTTACACCAGGTGGAATTACAAAAATTGTTGACTTAAATTTTTCATTTCGTTTTGATGAAAATCTGTGAAATTTAAACGTATTTTGGACTTTTTGTTATATTTTATTGTTAGTACATATTTATATTTTTGGTGTAGTTACACAAACATTTGAACGCACAAAATCAAATGCCGTTGCTGATTTTTTTTGGTTGGTTTAAGCCATTACCTCTATCTGGTATTATTAAATCAATACTTTCCAACATCCAACCGTCCATCTGCAACACACAAAATGTGATCAATTTACTGAGAGAGTTGGCTACTCTATACGTCAATACTCTATGAAGGACATGCTTGGTATTTAATTTTTTCTAATTCGCATTTGTGTGAAAATTCATATTAAATTTGAAGTTATATTTTTTATAGCATATAAATAATTTTTCATACATATGACGAAGACGTATATTATAATAGCAAAGCGCACTTAAAACACAGTAGATTGCGGGAAAAGAGAAAGAAACATTAAAAAGAATTTTTCCGACCAACTGCCATTTGAAACTGGTGACTCGAGCTTATTTCTAAAAAACGTAGATTTTTATTTTTGCATTATGGTTTTTCAAATTCAGTCATCGAATAAGACCTCGATCGGTTGAGAAATGTCAACGCCCGGGCGTGAAGTTTGTGAGAACGAAATTGGGGGGAAATGGAAAGAAAAACCCTCGTAACTACTTTAGTGCCAGCATTGAAAACTGTCGACAAACTTCATGTTGTAAGCGACACCGCCCAAAAGAGGCGTGAGCATGAATGGTGGAGCAGTATAATAAAATATTACGCAGGAATGAAGAGGAGAAACAAAAAATTTCCGAATTTTGAAAAAGGCAATTTTATATAAATCAGTAATAATTATGATATATGTACATTAATAACATCAATACACCCATTTTCAGTTATTGTAAAAATTATATATGATAGCTGTTTTTTGGTCAATTTTCGTGGAAATACTTTTTGATGTGTTAACATTTAATTGCACGGGTAGGGCAATCTATCAAAGTGAACACATCCAAACAACACATAGCGTTATCATCACATACGTGGTTGTTGTACAACAACAGTCTCTGCCTAAAAATAAGTATGATGGTATTGATGTAGCGGCAGCGAACAAACAAACAGGTCGTCGTCGCCAAAGAGTAGTGAATAGTATAGATAACTCCTGGAACGAATTGTGTGACTCAAAAGCACTGGTGACATCTGGCGAATGATTCAAAATATATTGCTCTCTTTTTGTCATAACTTGGTCCATTCATAATTTTGATGTGAAATATAGATGCTTTTTAAAAAATTTATGCTTTTTGTATTGTTTTAAGTAATAACATTGTCGAAATGGTGCATTTACATTGAAATATGCTGTAATGAGAATAAGACTCCTTTATGCTCTTTTACTCAGACTCTCTACATGAGAGCGGAAAAGAGTGCAATAAGTTCTCTACACTATTCAATACTTTTTGTCGTCGCTCTGTTTATGACAAAACAAAAACAATTATTTCAGTGAGTTAAATATTGCTATATTTATTTTAACAATATTACATCTAATGTTAAAGCAGAAATAGGTGTTAACACATCGCCCGTGAGTTCGAACCCTCATTGATTTTTTTTTGTTTGCTGACCCCATAAAGGGTAGGCGTTGAAGGGTAAGTTTGATCTAGAGAAATATTGGGGATACAAAAGTAGGGGGGATTACTCATTCATTCTACTTCCTTAGGGATGACTCCTGGGTAGTTACGAGCATTTTCCTCTCGATTTTGTCCCAATTTCGTTCTCTCAAACTACAAAATGCAATTTTCAACCTATTGAGCTCATATTTTTGACAATTTTTTTTTTACCCTAACTAGATGAGTTGTCAAGTCTCCCATAACTAGGGGGACCACCTTAATGCAATTAATAGAGTGGCAAACATTGAACTGTTGGGCTATGTGCATAAGTTGAACCAGTGACCGGAATTTGATATATGTAAATTTTAATTAATGTGTTTCAAATTCCAATTGATGTGTTTTAAATTTCAATTGATGTATTTCAAATTTCAATTGATGTGTTTTATATTTCAATTGATGTCTTTCAAATTTCAGTGGCTGACTTCCAAATTTCAATTGATGTTTTTAAATTTCAATTGATGTTTTTTAAATTTAAATTGATGGTATTTCAAATTTCGAATAGAATTGTTAAATTTTTATTGGTGTATTTTAAATTGAATTAAAATTAAATTGATATTTCTCAAATTTTAATTGGAAAAAGGTGTAGAGGCATTAATTGAAAGATGAAGATTTGAACCAGTCGTTTAAATTGAAAGATACCAATTAACATTTAAAAATATATCAGCAGAAATTTAAAAGAGATCTATTGAAAATGGAAACACACTCAATGAAATGTAAAATTCAGCGATTGCAATTGAGAGCGTATCAATATTATACTTAGATTAATTGAAAAGATATAAATTTCAATTGATGTTTTTTGAAATTAGATTTGCGTTCTTTATAGGTTTTTAAATTTTAATTAATCCAAATAGAGTTTTTAAATGATTATCAACTTCATTTAAAGTCTTAAAATTTCAACATACGAATTTCGGACGGAGTTTAATAGTTCAAGTGTTAAAAACATATCTTATTCGTATTCCTAAATAGTTGTTCCTAGTCCACAACTACAACTCCTGAACATTCTAATGAAATCTTAACATTTCTTTGAATTTCTAAGGAAGCTACATATACAAAAAATTATTATTAGCTTCGCAAACTTCATAATCAAAAAAACTGCCATGAACAATCTTATAAACATAGCATTTGAAGTAGGACGGCAAAACTCCAGGAATTTGTACATACGAACAGTATCAACGTTCGAGTAATCCCAAAAAATGTACAAAAGAACCAACATCATCATCTCTGATCACGACGGTTCAGTTCAGCAATTTTTCTCTCTTCATACATTCATTCATTCCACACATGTATTCCAATGTTTAGTCTCGTCGAAACTGGATTTACTGGTTTTCAGTACCAACTGAACCGTCTGTCCTAGCAACCATCATATCTGCACTTAGTTGGGTACCATGGTACTCTGCGAGAGTGTGTCAATGTGAGCATGTAGTGGTATACCAGCCCACACGCATATTATGTGTTTTTTTCACGGTATTCTATCTGAGAAGCCATAACTGCGTCGTGTCGTCTTCCTGTCACTACCATAATGTTTTCTTGTTGTTTTTATAACGTAAACTCTGCCACCATATTTAGTGGTGGCACTGTTGCTAAAACGAGATGCCATATTTAAGAGAAACGAGATAGCATTTGCTACAAACACACCCCCTTCATAAGAATGTTTGCTAGGCAATGTTAAATCTCTTACAATTCAACAGTGGTGTGCATAATGTTGGCACAGACAGATGAATGTAAAATGATGTAAATGTAGCGGTGCATTTAGAGAATTATACAAAAACTGTCACCTAAAGAAAACTGGTTTTTGGTTGTTGGTGATATTTTTAAGCTTTATGTAAAAATGTATCCAAAAATTATTTTGATTAATAATAATAATATCGTTCAAACAATAATAACACTTTGCGACACCAAACAAGTGATGGGGTTCTGTCAACGGATTCTGGTAGAATTTCCCAAAAAAAAAATATATGTGTATCGGCGTTTTGCCAGATCTGATTAGAATTTTTTTTTAGGGCGGGTCAAAGTTTCCGCCCCTCGGAACTTTCCTGCAACATATCGGCATGGAAAATTGGATGTTCCTTACTTCTGAGGTCCAAAATATGTTCAGAAGTTTTCTAGAAAATAAAAGAAAAGATTTTTTTTTGAAAACTCGCAACAAATTGCTCCCAAATGACGGGGGACGTGGTCAAAATATTCTAAAAAATTTATCGTCATAAAATTTCACTATATGTGTCCGAACACTCCAAAACACAAATCTTGGCCCTTGTGTTAAAAATAAGCCTCTTCGCTTAGAAAATGCTTTAACAACTGAAATAAATGTGGTTAGATTGTATTCTCATAAACCTCAGTAAAGGGATAAATTCTTAAAATGGATAAAATCTTAATGTACGCCATATTCGTTCTTCTACACTCAATAACAATTATTTGCAAACTAAGCTAATAAATTTCAACTGGTTTTAAAATTTATTCAAGTCCCAGACCTTTTTAAGTTTGTTTACTAGCTTTATATTATTTAAATAAAAAGTCGAGGACAAAAAGTGTATCAAAGACACCATGTAGCTATTTCGGATCATGCCTAGATCATTATCAGTAGACTTTCTTGGTATGCTTTTCGGTGAATTCATCAAAACTGCTTATATATGTATCGAAACACTCATCAAAGTAGTGGAAACTACTTTATATATACGTTAGATAAATAGCAAGAATTAACTTTGGAAACACTTTCCTGCACAACTCTTTTACTTCATGCCAAAAAACTATCGGTTTCAAATAAAAACAAATCACATAAGTTCGAAACTGATGATTTTTCTGGTTTCGGGAAAACAGCTGTTAAAGTGATTGGGCATACGTTTCTGCCTCAGAATCGGCCTCTATATATTCAGTGGACACTAGATATTCCCCAATTTGATTGTCATTTAAAGTTCGATAATATTGAGGAATACTCATTGGTTTTGGTTTAAATAACAGGCGGTTTAGGTTTTAAATATCTTGGCAAAGTTGTGGAGATTGGTGGTAGCTCTCTGCTGCAATATACACACTAAACCATTCCGTGTAGAGATATATATTATGAAATGTCATATGAAAAATTTGTGGCAAGTGCGTACTACGCATTGAATAATCAAGATTGAGAAAGTATGTGAGTTTTTCTGCAAAACGGAAATTAGTATGTTTTTGTGTTGAAAATGATAAATTGAAATTGAGTGAAAAGAATACATATTGGAATCGAATAATTCGACAATTTTCGAAAACTTCCTGCAATAATGTGGTTTGCAAGTGAAATTTTATTTACAAAATATCATTGAAGGCAAAGAATGTCGCTTGTTTTTTTGTACATTTATAATTGGTGTCTCCAATCGCGCTCTATTCACAATAGTTTAGTCGAAATGAACTACATCATTTCTGTGGAAAATTTGTTTTAACCCATTTAACTCGGAATAATATATGCAGCTATATTTTTATTTATAAAGTAATTTTATTTTGCAACTCGCTGAATCATATTCACAAAACTCGAAGTATAAGTACATTAATAATAATATTTTCAGTACAAACGCTCAAAATAAACCAAACGATATTTTTCAATTTCATCTGTTTACCAACTTTTGTGTCTTTTCGTTTTCCACCATTTAATCTACTGCAAGTTAACCAAATGTGCGCGGTCTAAAACAAATTTGTGTATTGATTTTTGGAAAATTTCACATGCATGTGTGGTCAAGAGGTAATTGGAAAATAACGCATATTAACACTGATTGGTCAATCGTTTCGATATGTCTCAACGTTTTTGATATTTTTTAGGGCTTTGATATAATAAAATTTAGAAAAGTCTTTAAATATTTAACTCAGCGTCAGTACGTCTATGATCAAATTGTAGAGAATATTTGTACCGTTTATAGTTTATTATGTCACGTAAAAGTTATTATTATCAAAAACTACATCACACCGGGAGTTTTTTAACGGTTGGAGGTCATTTGCAGAAAAAATAATTAGTTTACTGCGTACGCCTGCAGAAGTAAACATATTTTGCCCAAATATAAACATTTCACGTTAATATCGTTTGTGTTGCTTAAGCATCAAGAACTTATCCCAACATTTTTTATTTTTTTTACGCGAAATATTGAAAATATTTGTGTTCAATCGGAGGTCTCACTGTATTTACTCTGGAGGTCTCACTGTATTTAGTAGTATTTTCATGCTGTAAAAAATAATTAACAATAAAAGTAAAATCCCTAGGTTGTTCCAAAGGGTTGAGGCACGTCGGAACGAATTTTGTTCAAATCAAGTTTAGCTATCAACTCCGCTGGACACATTAAGCTATTCCTTCCAAAACTGAAGTTAACTTAGCGCCTAGCTCATGCAGGAAACTGAGCGATTGTCTAATACATATTATACATATTTTGTTACTCATATGTTCGTCATTTTATACAAGGGAAATTTTTAAGATAAATAAACTGAGCAAATAACAGAATAAATAACTTTGTTTCTCTAGTTACAACGTATTATTGAATATATAATTTCAGTTAATATTTCGCGTGATTCTTATGCGAAGGAGTGATAAAATTATCTATGTCAAGTATTTTTGGTGAAACCTGCGCATGAATCAAAGCAATGTAATCTTGTAACGCATAGCTGGCTATTCAATTGAAAAACAAAATTCTCTTATTAGAATTCTTTAATCGAATATTATAATTTTGGGATAAAGACTCGTTACAGAATAAATTAGACTGTAACCGTGAATATTCTAAAAAAATTGTGTTAAATTGACTTAACTTTATATGCAAAATGAGAGAGAATGTTGCCCACAAGTTGCAATAATATCACAGGAAACTTTTTATGGAATTTATAAAAATATTAAGTTTCATTAGATTACATTTTGTCATATATTTACTAGCAACAATTGTTGAAACCCCAAAAAGTTTTGAATACGACAATAAATGCAATAGATTTAAAATAATATTGGTAAATTACTATGGAAGATAAACTAAAAATAACAACCAGAGGATTCATATTTGAGTAAAAAAATAAGTCAGATACACCAATGTATATAATAAGTTGTGGTCGCAGTTGAAAAACAAGAATAATCATTTTGTTCGTTCTGAAATGCAAGTTCTTTTAAAAAAAAATTTTAGATTGTGAATAATTTTTACCATCGTCAACATGGACACTCCCTAATATAAGAACAAATAGTAATTTATAGTGACATTGACATTTAATATAAAACATTAAATGTAAAACAAATTTGAGAGTAAAAATTGTAGTTCAAGAAACGTTCCGAAGTATAAACTCCCACAAGGCGAAAGATGCTAGATTAGGAGAATATACTTATATTGTTCCTTTTGTTAAAAACTCGAGCTCCATGTCAGTTTTATTTTCAGTTCATTTATTCTATATTTCGATCCCCATCGAGGATCATCTTCAAGAATACTACGGATGTATATAAATGTTGCCAGAGCTTCTTAAAAAAAGTGCTAATTTATCACAAAAAGGAGTAAAAATAAAAACAGAGGAAAATAAAAAAATACAGAAAAAATCAAATTTACAAATAAATGGTAAAAAATATTTCAAAGACACAATTTTTGAAACAATCTTTTGCTCAGACAAATGAGAACCAAAAATAAGGTTAAATTTTTCTAAGACTGAAAATTCGACTTCGATAACCATTTTTTTTGTGCCAAAATGTGGAACTCTTTTTTTACATTCATTGTAGTCTAATAATATAGTATGGGGTTTCATTCAAACTCATAAATACGACGGATTTGTATTTTTACGAAATGTCTAACATTTTTCTAAACATTTCAAGTTCGAATTTGAATTTAAGAGTATTTAAGACTTTGAATGACAACTCGTTTTCTAATATTTCCCACAGATAATTATAGGGGTGTTTTTTCGTAACTTATATAAGTTAAGATAAAGTGTTACGAAAAAAAACGCATTGCCGTTAAGTATGATCAATCTTGTTTACAACACAAAAACTAATGGCATAAAATAACGAAAACCCTTTTCGTGAAGTTATGATGGCGTGAGAGGACGAAACACACTCAAGATTAAACATGGAGCAAGTTATATGTTTGAGCACGTGGATGATTTGGGAAATAACGGAATGGTTAAATGCCAAAATGTACGGTACGGACCTGTAAAACAGAAGCAATATACCTATAATCACGAAGAGGATGTGTATCGTATATGTTATGTAGGTTCTGTGAAAGCTATAAAAATAAATGGTTTCCCATTACATCCCATGAAGGGACTGGGGAGATCTTCTCACAATCACTGAGCTGTGCGCTTTCCAGTTTTCACTCACTCATTGGGACCTACAGTTTTACACCGATTCCGAACGGTAATTTCAGAAGCTTTTTCATGGCTACATACTCGATAGTGTCGCCGTCACTATGCGAGGTGACCGCCGCCGAGAGAAAATTTGCAGGTGGTCAGAGCCGGGTTCAAACCCAGGATCTCATGTACAAGAGCCGGGCACACTAACCATTTCACCACCGACGGCCCATACAAGGTAGTATAAACTTACAGCTGGCCTTACTGCGAATTTTCTGTCTTCCATCCTTTTATGATCCTGTCAATGGTTGAACATCTCATTGCATATTCTCAAAGAAAATAAAAAATTCGATTTTATAAAATAAAAATACTATGAAAATAATGCTGAATGAATTTATATTTTTCTTTGCGGCATACATTTAAAAAAAAATTTATATACCCAAAATCATCATGCACTTCAGATAGTCCTCCCGTTACTGAAGCATCAACTTTATTTATAGACTGCTACAAGTCTTTTAGTATATCCAGAGAGAGAGTTAGGAGAACGTGGATCACATCATCGTTATACGTCCCTTGGTTTAATGGCAGGTCATCTAGATTTTCAGGGTCTTCAATAGTTGATGTGGTTCTTCTAGATTTATACACTCTGGCGAGTTTCCGTCTGAAGTTTCTTACTTCTTTTTCTTCTTCCTTCTCTTGCTTACTTCATATTTGATATCATCATCACACTTGCAAGACAATGCGTCAAAATGTCTGTGTGTTTGCTGAAAGAAATATAATATTTTGGAAAACTTTCCTGTTATTACTTACCTTTTCTCTAGACATAATAATTTTCGAAACGTCGTGGAAATATAGGAAATGGAATGACATAAAGTTTATATTTTTCATACAACAGACTCTAACTTGGTAGCATTTTTATCGGGGTTATTCTCAACTTCTAAAATTAAACATGTTAACGTGCAGGTTGTCTTTTTGTATGAGTTAACGTGTATAAGTTACCCAAAAAACGACCCTTATATTTCATATATTTAAAAATAAGAAACAAGTGGTTTCCTCTGACATCCCATGAATTATTTTGGGAGAGATCGTCACAACCAGTGAGCTGTGCGCTCTCTAGTTTTATACAATCTGATTGGGACCTACAGCTTTACACCGGTTACGAACGGTATTTTGAGAAGGTTTTTCATGGCTAAATACTCGATTGTGTCGCCCGTCCCTATGTGAGGTGACCGCCACCGAAAGACATTTAAGGTGGTCAGATCATGGATCGAACCAAGGATGAACCAAATAAATAGAAAAAGTTTTCAATGACTTCAATTCAAATGCAATTGTGGGGATAGTACAAAAAACGGAAATGGGGTTTCAGTAGATATATCGGTGCGACAGTAGATTTAGGGTCTCAACCAAACCAACAAATTATAAAAGTACTTGGACTTGGTATCGGACATCGGTTTTGCGGCCAAAAGAGATTTCGGCAGGGCTTTATATTTGATTTTGCCTCAATAAATCCTACGCATTCAGAAAAATTGCATGGCAACTTTCGACAATATCCTCATTTCGTAATTCCTTCTAATATATCTATCAGTAACAATATACCAATACTCCCTAAAAATGCGAAACGTCAAGGAGGGAGAATTTGAAATATGTTACATTTTACAAAGCAAAAGTTTTATATGTTTGAATTGCTACGATTATTTTGGAAACCTCGACGTAATTATTTTTGGTTAATATATTTGGCAATGTTCTTAAGAGTCTTAAGCACTACAAATACCCATTTGCTTCAATTTGTACACCTATAAGTGAAACATTGAAAAAATGGTGAAATGATTGTTTCCACATCCACTAAGTGGATCTGAATATAATTTTTGTTAATTAGTATGTTTTATAAAGTTGTCAAGAAATTTGTGGTCTATAATTCCTCAGAGAGAGTTAGGTTCCCTACAGTGAGCCTGAAAACGGAAAAAACAAAAGTTAAAATATTTCAAATATGCTTAGAAGATTCATCACCAAATTTTTTCTAAAAGACGTTAAAAAGAGTTAGGAATTGAGGAAAGAGCTACAATATAGATTTATTAAACTACAATCGAAAAAAGAGCCCTGCACTTCAGATTAAATCTTGATGACTTAATAAAAATATTTTCAATTGCTTCATAACGTATTATATTATTGCTACACAAATAATATTTAATATTAAATTATATATATTAACAAAAATAAAATAAGAGCTGTGCATTAAAAAGTGCTTACTGTGGTCACAATTCGTTGACGTAAAAATAGGCAATAATTGGAAAAAGAGCTAAAAAGCCCATAGCTCATTTCCAAACAAGGAGCTAAAAACTTCTAAAACTGTCTTGATTTTTTGTCTGTATTTTTATTATGGTTTCATTTTGTTTGGTACTTTTCTGTGTTGAATGAAATTGCATACCAGTTTAAAATCAGGTTAACAATTAAAATATACTTTTTACAGATAAAAATTGTATGAGTAATCTTCTGGGTTAACTGAGTTAACCTTCGAAATTTGCTATCGTGGTAGGTGTAAATGTCGTATAAAAGAGCAAAACTGGCAACTCTGATAGACATACAATATTTAAAACGTATATGCAGTGGAAAACGTTAAGAACTTGCGCTAAATGAGCAAACGCAAACCACAAATCATTTAACACTTGCAGTATTTCCTATGTTAGGACTTTACGAACCACTAACACGAAGGGTGAATTACAAAATAGATATGGACAGTCTCTAGCAGAGCTACAAGCATGTAATGGCAAAGAGACTTTGAAAAACTTTAACACAAATCAGTAATAAAGGGTGTCTTAATAAGATTGCACTTTTTAGATTTAGTGCCATTTTTTAATGTGAAAGTGGCAACTTGAAATTTGGCAGCTGTCACATATGTTTATTCCGATTATTAAAAATGGAGAGCTTTATGAAAGAACAACACATTATTATTGAGAAAACTTTTTACAGAAATTCGGAAAGTAAGCAGAAGCCGCTCGTAAACTTCGATGAATTTCAAGTCGAGAAAATTCACCTAATGTGTCAACCATTCGAAGAGTGGTCAAAAACTTTAAACAAACTGTGTCGATTAACACACCGGTTCGTCTCCTGAAACCATTGCTGATGTAAACAAGAATTTCGCCGAAAACCCGAAAACATCAATTCGGCATCGTCCTCAACAACTTCAAACTTCACAAAGCACTAGGCACCGAATTTAAAAAAAAAATTCTCTACTCTCATGCGTACAAAATTCAGCTTACTCAGGAGCTCAAACCAGCATACCATGGCAAGCAACGACAAGTCGTTCAATGGGTAATGGAGCCAAGTGAAGCCAATGCTAGATTTTCAAAACAGGTCATATTCTCCGATGAAGCGCATTTCCACCTGAATGGCTTCGTGAATACACAAAATTGTCGAATTTGGGGCTCAGAAAATCATCATGCAATCCATGAGAAACAAATTTTGCAGTGACTGTGAATGGCATTCGTTACAGGAAAATGATAACGGAGTTCCTATGGCCTTAACTGGACGGCATGGACCTGACGGACATGTGATTTCAGCAGACAGCGCCACCTGCCACACCGCGCATGAAAAAATCGATTTATTGCTGCAAGAAATTCTAATGTCAACTAGCCACTAAGATAATGCAATTTAAGACCGTGCGATTTCTTTCTTTGGGGTTTTGTGAAATCTCGGGCTTATGCGAATAAACCAGAAACAATTCCTGAGCTCAAATCCGAGATACAGCCATATAGATACAGCCACATCTCTGTGCAAAAGCCGTGGAAAATTTTATGAAACGAGTAATGGTCTGTTTTCAGAGCCGTGGGATGTTTGACCAATATTTTGTGTAACATGTCTTCTTTACAATCAAATAAAAAAAACACAACTACGTATCTCACAAAATACGTGCTTTTATTCTAAAATGAAGAAGTGCATTCTTAGTGAAACGACGTATATTTTTAACGCTGAAGGAATAGGAGAACAACATTTGTATTTTAATTTGCTCATTTATGGTAAGTTCTTAATGGTTTCCAATGTTTATATGTCTTATATATTTTAGGCTCCACGAAATACCCACCAAGGAAATAACCCCCAAACGAGAAATGATATAATCTCCAAAGTTTTTCACACATTTTTGGGTGATATTTCAATTGAAAAACAACCAAATTTTTTGGGAAGTAGGTATTTTATTTTTTTTTCGAAGTTATTTCGATTTCCAATCAGGGTTTCCAAATTGGCCTTTTACAAGGAAATTTTTCGCCTTTAGTTCCATTTTGATTTTATTTCATTCTTTATTGTTGGATGTTATTTCTTTTTTTTTTTGGGGATTTATTTCATTGGGCGCTATTTGCAGGGCGTTATTTCCTTGGGGGATATTTCGTGGAGCCATATTTTATATATATCCGTAGCATTCCTGAAGAAGATCCTCGATGGTGATCGAAATATTGAATAAACAAATGGAAAAAAGCTGACCTCGAGCTTCAGTCTTTAAGAAAACTCTCGGAAAAGGCCGAATATTACAATCAAAAACGTCTTATGAGAACATATTTGTCAAATATATCAAGATTGGTCGTGAAGTTCGGTTATTGGAATATTTTTGAAAATACTCACTGGATTTCTTACAATGTGCACGAAGAATAGCATGGCCCCACCGATATATAATTGCTATAGGATAGTATAAACACAAATAATACATAAGTAATTTTTGATCAAAACATTCATCCCAAATGACGGTACTCTTTGTCATCTATGGATTCACATCGTATTCTTCAAACTGGCTTACACTATTTTAACCGCCACTGTAGCCTAAAATATAATGTAATAGATTTAGTGTTAAAAAGAAACAGGACTATCTTTTATCTCTTTTACTTAAATGACTCGCATGGCGCATGAATTTTTGAAACGTCATCGTGTTTGACATGACACCGCCTCTTTTCAATACTCACATCAACATTGGACACACACGAACACATCTACTAGCAGAAAAATATATAACATTTGTTGGGTTGTTTCGAATTTATGAATTTCAGCACTTTCGAGTATAAATCAAACAAAACACACACGAGTCGAGTTGAGTCGATTTCAACATTTTGAAGGTGAAGAAAATCGATCGTTTATGGAGTTTTCGTAGTGATTGTAGATATTCAAAACAGCAACAAATGCTGAAACACACACGCACAAACAAAGATAAATCCCACTTTAAGACCTGAATAGATTTAAGTTTTCAATTTATTGATCTACAATAAGATTTAATTTGTTTAAAGTATCGTAATTCCGCATATTCAAAGGTCGTCGTCGTGTTGGTTCGATGTTGGACGTTGTTCGCTTTCGTTCAGCTACTGTTGGTCAAAGGTAATGTAATATCTTGCGGATATTTAAATGGAAGCAGATACAACCAGTGAATTATTTTTGGGGGAAAGAGATATGATATTATTATGCGATACATTGGTGCAGACATTATGATGACTTGCAGTATTTTCGATAACTGTTGTTATTGCGTTAAATATTACAAACAATAGAAACTATTACTGTCTATAGCGTTGTCGGCGGCGGCCCGGTTGATGTTATTGTCATCATCATCGACAACATTGTTAAACAATTTATGAAATATTGTCCGTATTTAGGGTTTGGTTTCCCAGTCCAGTACAGAAAAATATGACATGCAATAAATTCTCCTCTCAATCTGCTCGCATGCATTAGATGTAAAGTGATGTCTGTCTTCATTCAATTCACTTGATATTCAATTAGATAATTTGTTTTTTGATGCTATCTGCAACAAGTTTTTTATTTGCTCTGTCTGCAATTACCTCTATAATTAATAGTCTTTCATTTATTCATTGTTATTAGTTATATTGTTTCACTCTTTTCTTCCAGGAGTTTTAGGTTGTTTTGATCCATTTATGATTACCATAATTAAGTCAGGCGTCACTCAGTTAAATTTAGTTGTTAATATATAATTAATTTTTTGTTTTCTTTTATTTAAATTTATATATGGGCATTTCCATAGAAAGTTCCTCCCTATGTCACATCACGTAATCCTTATATTTTAGAACCATGTACTTCGATTGTTTATTATTCTCTTACAAAATACAGATTGTAAGTAGCTCTATATTCAGTAAAAGAATAGAAGACAGTCAAACTAACTGGTGCTAAAATATAAGCAATTCACGATGGTGTTGTAGTGCGACAAATGCTAAAACTTCCTGTGGAAATGTCAATTAACAGATATTTAATGCATTTTGAATACAAACGATATGAATTCAGGATTAAGGTTTGCACTAGGCCGTTATAAATATTAAACGTTTGAAGCTATATTTTTAAAAATAATTTCTAATACTTATATTACGACATATATTCATGAAATGTGTTTTTTGATCTGCAATTTTTTAAATTTATGTAAGCCCAAGACCTTCTTAATATTAAGCTTATTTATTAGCTTATTTTCAAAAAACTCAAGCACCAAAAGTGTTCCAATGATACCAGCGCTGTATAGCTATTTCGGATCTTCATCAGCAATGTCTTCATCAGCAGACGTTTTTGGTACGCTTTTCCGTGAATTCTTCACCATATTAAGGAGATTTCCTTTATAAGGGTTTTTCAACAGAGATGCTACAAAAGCAAATCGATAGGGACAGCAAACGACGCCATATTTTTCCGCTCTTTTGACATTTCTCTTCAGTAAGGTTTGCCATATCATCATGGAAAGATATACGTGCCAACAACGAGTCGAAATTATTAAAATTTACTACCGAAAATTGGAGTCAGTGGCCTCAATTTTAAGAGCGCTACGTCCAATTTATGATGAGGCTCATTTCTGGCTGAATGGCTTTGTCAATAAGCAAAATATGCGTTATTGGTCAGACAGCAATCCACACGTAATCCGTGAGTCATCATTGCATCCCGAAAAAATTACAGTTCGGTGCGGTTTATGGGCCGGCGGCGTCATTGGGCCGTACTTCTTCCGTGATGACCAAGACTGGCACATTACTGATCGTGCCTGTTTGAAATCAATGGTTTTTCAACATGATGCAAAAGAGTTGTACATGAAAGTGTTTCCAATGTTAAATTATTTATAAAGGAATTCTCATTAACATGATGAGTGTTTCGATAAATACAGTTTCGATGAATTGCTGATGAAGATCTTGGCAAGATTCGAAATAATGATACAGACAGCCCTGAAATCATTGAAACACTTTTTGTGTTCGACTTTTTTTGATAACAATATAAAGCTAATACTTACTTATTTACTTATTCGGTCGCGTACAACCCTGGGGGATCAGGGACCTTACAAAACGAAGATAACATATTTCACCATCCAGTTCGATCTTTTGCTTTATTTTTCCAGTTGGCAATACCAAGTGTACGCAGGGATTCGTCTACCTGATCCTTCCAACGGAGTTTTGGTCTTCCTATTTTTCATCTTCCTTCGAGTTCGGTTTCTAAAACCCTTCGTGCTGATTCGTCTTCATCCATTCTACTGACATGGCCTAGCCAGCGCAATCGCGTTATTTTGATCCACTTAACTATGTCAATGTCGGGATAAACCTCATACAACTCATGGTTCATGCGTCGCCGATACTCGCCATAAATGCTTCGGTGTATTTTTCTCTCGAAGCCTCCTACAGATGTTTCGTCTGCTTGCGCTAAGACGCAGGATTCTGCGCCATAAAGCAAGACAGGTTGAATGAGGGTCTGGTACAGCTGGACTTTTGTTACTCGAGAGAGGGCTTTATACCTAAAGTACTTGCTTAGCCCAAAATAACATATATTCGCAAGCACAATTCTCCACTTGATCTTATGGATGACGTTGTTGTTTTGGTTTACGGCAGATCCGAGGTATATAAATTCGTCTACCACCTCGAAATTGTAACGGCTATCAACATTCACGCTTTGGTCTAATAGAGTGAGGGCCCTGTTCCTTGAAACCGTTAATTTTGTCTTGTCCTCAAATCGCAGTAACTTCTCTAATTGTGCGCCCAATAATATCTATATCATCAGCATACGCGAGCAGCATGTGACTTTTACTGCTTATGGATTTATTCTTGTTGACTGCAACATTTCCCATAATGATCTCCATTAAGATGTTAAAGAGATCGCACACCTGGCCTGAGGTCTCGCTTAGTTTCGAAAGGTTCGGTAAGATCCTTTCCAACTTTCACTGCGGATTTGGTGTTCGTCAAGGTCATCCTGCAAAGGCGTATGAGTTTTGCAGGAATGCTATTAGGCAGGAATAATATTATAAACGTCTTGAGCTTGAATAAATTTAAAAATTTTAAGGCTAAAAATAAACCGACTAAAACTGCGCAGGAGAAATGATGAGAGTGTTTATTTTTAGCAAATTTAGCAAATAATTATAGTGTGGCTGAGACGTCAAAATCAAAATCTAATCTTTTGAGATTTTTTTTTCATTTAATATGTTTTCTTTTCTTTTGAATTTTCTTAGTCAACATTCTGATCAGAATTGTGTGCGTAACCGGCATTTGTTGTGCCACCAACGATTCACGTGTATAGTGAATAAAATAAAAGTCAATCAAGTGATAGTGAATGCGTGTGATTCAAAATTCCAAGTGCTTGAACATATTAATATTCATGCTCATGAATCATGCAACCGAATCACATTAACGAAATAGCCACGAATCACAGTTAAGAGTACGAACATGTTGTCCACAAACATCTTAAACTTTTTTAACGTTGCAAGATCTATTCTACGAGGGCAGTCCCAAATCTAGCCGACCTGACGTATAGATGGTGCCAGTACTTTGACACAAAATATTTTGGTGAAAGTGTCAACCATATAATATACATACATATATGTTTTAAGTTTCCTGCGCCACTTTGATTAGTATTTATATTTAAGCCATCCAAAGTAAACGATCTGATTGAATTTGTAAACTTAGAACAAATTAGTCACCGTTTTGTAATTCAGTATATCCATTTGAAAGGTCTCAGTCCAAGCAGTATTAAAGCCGAGCTAGATTGGCCATCGGTGGTACAATTGGTAGTGTGCCTCTTGTACATAAAATCCTGGGTTCGATCCCTGCTCTGACCACCTTCAATTTCTTTCGGCGGCGGTCACCTCGCATAGCGACGGCGACACTATCGAGTATGTAGCCATGAAAAAGCTTCTCGAAATACAGTTCTCCCAAGGTTGACTCTTCTATACAATAAGATATACATATTAAAGTTACGGTATAGAAGATTAAATTGTTTGATTGACAGTAATGTTAAGAAATGTATATATAATTCAAAAAATAAAAAAATATCTAAATATCTAGTATTTGCAGGAGATATAAATACACATAAGAGTTAATTAATTATTAGAATATAATAATGAAAATTGAGTGAATAACCAAAGTATATTTGAACAAAAGCAAATCGAAACAAAAGAAAAATCTATAACATTTTTTTACAAATTGAAGAAAGAATTGACAAATTGAATTAACAATTCATTTTAAAATCTAATAAGTATAAATGTATTCAAAAAAAGGGAGAAAAAAAGAAAAAAATATGTAAATAATTGAAAATAATAACTAGAGGCATCACAGTAACGATTTAGTTATATATATAATTTACGGTAAATTGGCAAAATACTCATAGAATAATTTTTTAATACGAGTAGCGTTGCTGCTGGTAGTTTGAATGGAGTGGGGTAAAATATTCCAGAGGCGAATTGAATATATAGTATAATATTGCCAGTCAGAAACAAGTGTCCGATGTGTTAATGGGATTAACATATTTCCCCTGTCTGATCGTGCCAGTCTAATGCGGTCGAAGAGGTATGGTGGGCATCTCAGATATATTATTTTCTGCAATAGTATTAAAGCTCGAGTTTTGAAAAAATTCCCAAGTGTTACACCGTATAACAAAGTGGTCAAGATTGTTATATGATCATATTTTCGAACGCCATATACATGTCTAGATATGTTATTAAAAGTAGCATTGAGGCGTTTCTTACTTACCGTGTCGCACCAAGAAAACAGTTCACATCCATAAAGCTATTAGGGCATTAGTTGTGACTTAGCCAAGTAAAAGCCTTATTTGCTGCGGCATCAGGGATTGTGTTGACCATAAAACCCTTAATTTGTTGTATCTTGTCCCCACGATGGAATTTATATGGTGTGACCAAGTCAAACTGTTGTTGAAAATAACACCCAGATTGTTCACGCTTTGAACAAGTTGTATTCTACAACCGCGAAGAATAATGCTAATATCAAAACTGTATTTCCTAGACCTGCCATGAATGAGTAGGCACTTGGATTTTCAAGGATTAAGGTAAAAACAAATTACCGATGCCCAATCTTGGATCTTCTGTTAATCATAATTATCTTCTCGCATAATTTAATTTTGCCCTTAGATAAATCTGCAAATCTTCAGCGTACATGTACATTTTAAAAATATTCTAACTGTTCAGGGAGATCATTAACGTAACACAAGAATAGCACTAGTCCCAGAATTGCCCCCTGGATAGCACCTCTAGTTAATGGAAGTGGGTCTGAAATTGCATTTCGCCAAAAAAAAACTGACTGACTTCGACCTCGTATGTATGATTGTAGAATCTGTATAGGAGTATCTGTATAATTAAAAAGGTGTCGGAGTATCGAGCTTAAAATACAGTGATCAACTGAATCCAACGCCTCCGAGTGGTCGAGCAATACCAGTAATCCGAGCTTTCCCACACCAAAATCTCCCAAACATTCATATACTTACGTGGAACAATGTGCGTGTTTCCTCTCAAATAAAAAAATATTCAGAAACATTATATTTTGATTAAAGTTTATTATATTTATTTTTTACTATAATTAATTTTACCAACATAAATCTACATTTATAAATAATTTAAACCGGCCCCTTTTGCATTTACTTGCATTGAATGCAATTTTTTTTGTCATGAAATAAGAATCTGCTGCTCTTATGTTTCTCCTTTCTTTGTTGCCTCTTACGATTTTGATTTCGGAAGGTTTCAACTTCGCGAAACGCTATAAAACTTTAAAACACGATTACCACTATGCGTTGGTACACAAACAATATACTGACATGAAACTAGTTCATGCAAGTCAAGTGCGGTTTAAATACATGCCGCCGCTCCGATTTTCTCAATAAATTCTCGAGCAGACAGAGCCTGCTCTTTTCAGATTCTTTCATCAAACTCGATTCTCACTTTGGTAGCACACATATATACGAAAGATATTTACAAAAACCTAGGCAACATCATAAACGATTTAACCGTATGGGCATTTATTTATTCTTTTTTCACTGATCAAAAATATTTTCTACTAATTTAACTTTTTTCACAGCATACTTAGTAAACCGACCAAGTGCATTTGTTATCCTCTGTATGATGAACTAATGACGAAACTAAAATGCAGTACACAAACATTATGGAATATTTATGAAGCACTGACTGAATTAATACCGAAAAAATTCAGGTACGAACTTACAAGACAGATTGTGAATAATCTCTCATTTTCCCTCTTTATTCTCTTGGTCTTGAGATAGTATAAATACTGCAACAAATACAGCTATAGTAAATTCAGATATATTGGATCACAAACATATATGCATATTAAAACATTTAAATGATTGTGTCTCTAGTATGTAATATTGAATAGCAAACACGATGTGTTTGGACACAAGTATACTATATTTGGGACAAGTTACAAACACACGATACATTTGCATCCAAACACCAACAAACTACAGATTTTTCAGCCTTTGTAGTTCTATCGAGCTCTGTATTTGTGATGTATGAACTAAATACATGTCCTCCTGTACACTGATTCTTCCCATGACAAAAAAATATAGATCGCTGATACACGTTGAAATCCATTTCCACAAATTTTCATTTTCATTTTAACATGTTTATAAATTTCTGTATAATTTTGCAATAGTTAAAAATATGGGAAAAATTATGCATCTTTCAACCTCTTTGAAGTTGGAAAGGGGGAGGTAGATACTACTCAAGGTAAATAACCATATAGTTAGAAGCCCAAACTATAAAAAAAGCTGAGAAAATAATTTAGAAAAAAAATAGGTCAAAATAATGTATTGAAACGGAACATTATAATTTAAATGGTTAAGCAAATTGATGTTGCTTTAATAAATATCTCTGCATTTGAAATACTAAACTTAAACGGGAATATAGAAACTCATTAATAGAAATATAAAAACTCAACCACATTGAGATGCTTACGGACTATTTGTGCTTAACATTACCCAATAAATTAACAGGATATTTAAGAAATCGTTTGAACATATTTGTATATATGGATATTTGGGGTTCAACTTAATTCATGAAGGATATTCTAAGATAAGTGAATTTTAATTGCAAATCCATTAAGTCTTCAACTAAACATATGTGTTGAGCACAAAAATGTTCTCAATAAAATTGCAATCAATTCAGTGGTATTCAATTTGCAATTAAGGAATAGACACACACATAATCTGTATATAGTACATTTATAGACTGAGGTCATAGTCATTTGAAATATTGTTATTGTTACCTCAAATAGAAGTTAAAATTGTTGTTAACCAAAATGTACTCTTTTACTGCCTTAAACTGAAATCGGGTACAATAATTAAAAAATAAAATGCCTATTGAAGAGCTGATTAAAGTTTCGATTCCTACACGTTGCGGTTGCCGCAATAATACGGTTGCCGCAATAATACTTTGATTGATTTGTATTAACCCAGTGTGCCAAACGGATCCGTTTCGGATCCGTAACGGATCCACTTCTTCGTACTTTCTATCCGTTACGGAATCAGTTATGGATCCGCAAGCGGGAAAAATTCCTCCCAAAAAAATGGATCCAAAAACGAATTTTATGTCCGTTTTTCGGATCCGTTACGTACATCATATTAGGATCCGTTGCGGACCCGTGTATTTTAATAAAACGTATCCGTTGCGGAATCCGTTACGGACTCGTTTTTTTTATGATTTTATGTCCGTTTTTCGGATCCGTTACGGACTCGTTACGGACATCATATTACGGACATCATATTTTTTACGGAGACAAATCGGCATTGAAATGGATTATTCAATTCACGGTTACACTGATTCCTTTTCTAACTTTTTACGGATCCGTAAATTCGCGATTACAATGATTCCTTTTTTAAATTTCTTACGGATCCAAAAGGGTCCGTAACGGATCCGTAAATTCGTAATTGCACTGATTCATTTTTTTAAGTCTATTTTGTTTTTAAGTTTTGTGCACATTGGGTATTTAGTAATCGCAACCGTTCATGTATGTATGTTCACGAATGTGTGTATCATGTTGTTGCAAACGAATTCTCGTTTGCATCAAACGCGTACAAAATTAGATTTGGCGCAAATTTAAAAACATTTGTGACAACTGAAATTAGCCATTTTTCTAATGAGAGCACAGATTACGAAGAACGTACATTTCTCTCATTCCGTCGACAGTATACACAGTCTTATCCACTCATTTGGCTTACACACTCACGCATACACATAAATGTGATCACAGACTCTAATGTTTCTACCTTGTCAATATATCTTGGATGGACAATTGACGCGTTGTAGTTTGCTGCGCTTTTAGTTGTTATTTGAATGCAAGGCGAGACAGATGTGTAAGTAGACAGTGAAAATATGGACAAAAATTCAAACTTTTTTTAAAACAAACTATGGGTAGAAAAAGCAAAAATCATTAAAGTTCGAAATTTAAACAAAAAACAGCTTACAGAAGCCATAAATAAAAGTTTTAATTACAACTCGGGTGCTGTAATTTGGCGGAACCGTTTTTCGTTTATCGTAAAGGTTTTTCAGCTCTCATTTCTCATAACTCGTTTACTGGACATGTTTTCAGTTCTGGCAACCTTTTTTTATTTTAGAGTAACCAGATCTCGGTTGCTGTAACCGAAACAACAGTTGGCGGAACCGTTTTTCGTTTGTCGCAAACGTTTTTCTGTTTATATTTGTCATAACTCGTTTGCTGCAAACATTTCTGGGTTCTCCCAAACAAAATATAATCTATGGATTAACATAAGTTCGTTTCTCCCAAATACAGTCCCCAAACGAACTTCAGTAATCTGAGATCTGGTTTGGGAGGAACGAGTGTTTTCTTTGCGTGTAGTAAATGTGGATAAGAAAAAATTGTTTCTGATCATGACGAGCATAAACAGAAAAATATATTTCCAGAATTTAGTGGGAGTATTTCTTTTCTCTCAGGACAGCATTTTGAAATCTTATTCAAACATACTTTTGCTTCTCAATTTTTCAATTACATTTTTGTTTTTTAATTTTACATGAAAATACTATCAACTATATGCAATAAATATAATTTAAAACTAATTCGCGAACTACAATGAGAAATGCGCGGAAAATAGGAAAAACAATGCGTAATCAAGGCTCCAAAATGCTGCCGTTGAAAAAATGTTTTGTCGGAATTTTAAAAAATATTTTTCTAATTATGGACATATGAACCAAAATAATTAAATTTTTTTACCCAACTACACTAGGAATTGAAATGTCGACTGCCGGTAGGGTACTACAAGAACCCTCGTATAAAAAAAGTCCCGTCCCGTAATCAGATCTTCAATAAGGATTTTTATTACGAATTCCTCTTACTTTTCATAGATTTCTATGGGTCGGAAACTATGAATTTTTTCAGATTTTATGAAATCTGTCAGAGAATTATTGAATTAAAACAATAACAAAAATCATAACGTTTTCATTTAATATAATATGCCTTATAACTATCTATTAAATAAAACTATTAAATAAAATAACCAAATAACTATAAAATGCTAATTCGCAGCAAAAAAAATCGGTCTATTCATAGGGGTACATCCCTTGGAATCGAATAAAAATAGAGACATATATGAATACAGACCGCAGTGGCTAAACGGGCTAGACGCTGTCGCAGATGGTGCTTCACAAACGTCGAAACGGTCGTCCAGCGGATGTGAGTTCGAATCCCATCCGCGGCATTTACAGTTTTTACTAACCGGAGAAAACATGATCTCTTAATCTTAAACGAAATTACAACTTTAAAAATAACTCTGATCTAAGACAACTAAATTTGAAAAATCACCATTTCGACATACTTTCCGCGATCATCGCTGACAAAATAGACCGTGAGAATCTGTGCTTCCACTCCCCCGAGATTTTTCCCAATAACTGCCGCTATTCCCAGAAAGCCTCACTGTGAGGTTTTAAGAGGATCCGAAAACGTTGTACTCCATTTTGCATTCATTTCACGAAAAGCTTTTTCCGTATCATTTTCCATGATATCACAAATCAATAACCCAAATTCAGTATTTTTTCTTACAGTTCATAAAAAAAAGAAAATCGCATCATTGTTTTTTAAAATATGTTCTAGAATAGCAAACAGTGAACTATACAAATATTGACCCCAATTAATTTTATTGAGTGTTGAAAACTTACTCTTACTTGTGTAGCCCAATCGAGGTCTCCTTCTCGGAAAGTAAGGGGAGTTTTTTTCAAATGCTTTGTTGTTATGACATCCTTTCCCATACTCATCTTACGTAAAAAAAGTTTTTGGATATAATCACTTTTCAGCCTCATGCGCCCATTTTTCACATTCTGGACCACTGTGCGTCGCAAGCTAACAAGGGGCATTGCAACGGAACCCTCATGGTGAACAGAAATCGAGGCGGCGCTGAAAAAAATTAAGGTTCACAAATCTCCTGGCCCCGATGACATCCCAGCGGAACTATTGAAATATGGTGGGTGCATCAACGTGCTTCGATAAACAATCAAATTCGTATACAGTGGAAAGAGAAATGGGTTATCACTATCGAGAAATGGGTTATCACTATCGCGAAAAGGGGCGAACTAATACTGTTCAAAATCTGCAGGGGTATTACGTTGCTCAATACAATACGCAAAGTAATGGCACCCTTTTTCCCACAGCGGATCTCGTTAGAGGTTTAGCAAATTGTGAGTAAAGAGCAAGCAAGTTTCAGGTTCGGTCGTTGGTGCGCTGGCTATGTAAACATGCTCCGAATAATCAAAGAGCCATTGGTTGAATTGTACTCGTCTCTGTTCCTACTTTTCACAGATTTTGAGCAAGCTTTCCACAGTATACACCTGTGCACAATGTAGTCCATCTTGACAAAAAACCAGGATACCGGACAAAATAGTATCCTAAATTTGTGAACAGTACATGGATGCAACATATAAAAGAAAATTCAATCTTTCCACTGACAGTTGATGGTTAGTTAATTGAAGACGTAGAATCAATCAACTATTTGGGATGCAAGTTTATCAAGGGAGCTGGCTCCGCAACAGGAATAAATGATCATATATAAATGGAGCGTGATGCACAAAATCTTGAGCAAAGAGATATCAAAGAGCAGGAATTGCGAATATAGAACTGTAGTGTCAAATCGGTACCTACGGTTATAAGGTTGTACTACTTAATCGTTGTCGGAAGCAAATTCTCGGTAGTTATTGGCCTAATAACATTTCTAATAAAGACCTCTGGTAATGCATAAGTAACAGGCCCATTGAATTGAATATACGTGTAAGAAAATGAACTTGGATCGGTCATATAACGGGTGATTTTTTAAGAGCTTTCGGATTTGATTTAAAAAAACATATAAAATTTAGAGTAATGTATGAAATCTTTATTTGAGTCGATAGAAGGGTCTATATAATTGAATGTTTAAAGATAATTTCATTTGAATGTTGACCGCGGCTGCACCTCAAATGATTCATAGGCTGGGTCTAATTTTGGCATACTCTGTCCAACATATCGGCCGTTAATCCCGCGAATAAATCCGCCAATATTGACCGTTGCGTGTTTGTCCCTAGACGTGAGCCTCAACATAGCCTCACAAAAAATAATTACGGTCAATTTAGATTATAATCTAAAGGCGTTAAATTGCACAAGATTCCGAATAGACGCCTCAGAAGGTCGCGAAAACTGCCCATAAAATGAAAGAAGTGCTTTCTTTCTTAAACGAGAATGAATTTTGATAATAAAATTGAATAATCTGCAAGTTTGTAAGTCGATTCCTGGTTTAATTATAGACCAAACTGAACATGTTTGACAGTAACACGTTACACGAAAACAGCTGAGCTCCCAAAAAACGTTGTCAAAAAGAAAGTTGCTAAAAAATCACCCATTACTTATGAGTCCAATATCAGATATTGCTAGAGCAGCACATGAATATAACCCTTAAGTTCATCAGGGATGATTTTCATTTATTCGGCCTTTTTATTGGTACTTTTTAATTTTATTGTTCAAGTTCGAGGCCATTCTATATCTCTATTAATAGAGACATGTTTTTGTTTAAAAGGAGTTTTGCAAATGTATTCCTATGATTCCTGGCAAAACCGTATAGCTATTTCAGATCTAGCCACAGATCTTCATCAGCGGTTGTTTGGAATGATGCTATTGAAAAATTCATCAAACTAAATGTAAACGAAATTTCATTTGAATTGATAATTCACTATAATCCAAGTGTTCGAAAAATATCGCAAGCAAAACAAACAAGAAAACATTTGTAGAAACTTATTTCCATCTCCAGAGAGCCATCGGTTCTCTTTAGACATGTTTTTTGTTGTTGCTTAAAAGACAACACAATTTTTTTACGTACAATAACAATTGCATGCAGTTTCGTCGTGCTCCCCTTATTCAAATTCATCAGGTATGATTTGTATTTATTCGGCCTTTTTATTGGTACTTTTTAATTTTATTGTTCAAGCTCGAGGCCATTCTACATCTCTATTAATAGAGATATAGTTCTTTTTTCGTTTTAAAAGGAGTTTTGCAAATGTATTCCTATGGTTCCTTAAGGATATCGCGCCAAATATATGAAAGCGGTGTCTGGAAAAGAGATTAAATAAACTCAACTACCATTCGACCAAATATAATCACTTGACAGAGACAGAAAGTGATGAAAAGATTTCATTGCCGCCCTATTTTTCGTGAATCTTCAATTTTAAATTCATAATGTAGGATTACTATATTTTGTTTAAATAAATAAAGAGCTTATAGAAGGTGTCTCAGTAAGAATTCACTTTCGTTTCAAAATAAAAACAAGCATTTTTTGAGAAAGTTTTGATATTGTTATTGGATTGTAAAGAGGACATGTTCAGATTAAGTACGGAGTAAAATATCTGTCAAATAGACGCCACGGCTCTGATGACAGGCCATTACTCTTTTCATGAAATTATCCATAACTTTTTCACAGAGACGTGGTTATATCTCACTGATGCCGCGCTGTATCTCGAATTTTAGCTCAGGAATTGTTCCTGGTTTATTCGCATAAACCCGAGATTTCACAAAACATCAAAAAAATATATCGCACGGCGTTAAATCGTATGATCTTGATGGCCAGTTGACACCGAAGTAGAGATAATTTGTTCTGGAAATCGTTGCTGCAATAAATCGATTGTTTCATGCGCGGTATGACAGGTGGCGCCGTCTTGCTGAAACCACACGTCTTTTAGATCCATGTTGAGGCCGCCAGACAGTCACTGCAATTTCGGCGTCATCTTCAAGAAAGTAAGAAACAACCACGCCGCTTGATCAAGATCTGCACCAAACAGTTGCTCATTGTGGGTGCATTTGTTTCTCATGGATTGCATGAGGATTTTGATTGAATTTGACAATTTGGTGTATCCACGAAGCCATTCAGATCGTAATGCGCTTCATTGGAGAAGATTACTTTTCTTTTTTTTGAAAAATTGGCATTGACTTCACTTTGCTCAATAACCCATTGAACGAATTCCATGGTCTGCTGGTTTGAGCTCCTGAGTAAGCTGAATTTTGCACGCATGAAGGTGACGGTCTTTTGTCAAAATTCGCGCGTAGTGCTTCGTAAAATTTGAAGTTGTTGCAATGTTTTCAAGAGACCGACCGGTACATTGACGCACAGAGGTCTTACTGCCCATAAATGACCCGGTTTCTTCAAATTTGTTGACCACACTTCGATTGGTTGACACATTAGCTTCAATTTCTCGACTGAAAATTCTTCGAAGTTTGCGAGCGGTCGCAGCATAACTTTGAATATTTTTTTTTAATAAGTTTTCACAATTATAACATAAATAACTTCATTTTTAATAATAATCATATGTACAGCTCCCAAATTTTAGAGTTGCCACTTGCACAAACAAAAAATTACACCCCGCTAAAGCTAATTATAGCTTAATTTGTACAGGACAGCAAAGCGATGTTAAATGTCATTTCAATTTCCCATGAAAAATCCGACTTGAGCAATGGCAATGTTGCCACATGTTCAATTTCAAGAAATGTCAACAAAAAGTAATATTAGATACATTTTGTTATAATTTCTTGCGAATGAAAATGTTATCAAGGAGAGACTCAAACACACAAATTTGCAAACGGGGTTACACATTTTACGCTAATTAAAATTTTTTTATTTAAAAGAAGACTACGTATACTTTTATATCTCTAAATTTAGAGAATATATTTTCATTACCGATTGAAAACAGAATTGGAATTAAATTGTTCACAACATTCAAAAAGAAAAATGGTTTCCCATTACATCCCTTGAAGGGATTAGATAGATATTCTCACAATAAGTGAGCTGTGCGCTTTCTAGTTTTACACTCACTGATTATGACCTACAGTTTTACACCGGTTCCGAGCGGTATTTTTGAGAAGCTTTTTGATTTCAAGTACTCGATAGTGTCATCATTTCTAAGCGAAGTGACCGTCGTCGAAAGAAATGTAATGCTGTCGAATGCACGAAAGCTCTCATGTACAGTAGCCACGCACAATAACCATTGCAACACCGGCGGCCACCCATAGAACTCTTTCCGGGTGTAATAAACCTACCTCGTCTAAATTGTTTTTACCAAGCAGTCAAGTGAAAGCGCTGCAAAGGATTTAATTGATACTGTTTCAAATAATTAAAAATGGGAGTTATCGAAAAAATTTGGGGAAAATTGCAGTAATTTTCTAATGTCAGTAATGATTTTCCAACCTTTACTTCTAAATTTAATAGCCAGCAGCACAGCACTATCGTAGTACATCAACAAGAGCTCCTAGGATGTATCAAATTTTCAACAAATTAGTAATTGAAGTTGGTTCACTGCTATTATGGTTAGAATCTTTTCATACATATATCGAACTTTTAAGGTTGTGGTCCTGTTTTATATCTGTTTTATATCATTTAGACTTATTCGATGCCACCTGCTCACTACAACCAAATAATGAAATCCAAAGTTGTTAATATTAAAGTGTAATTTCGAAATATGTATATATCAGTGAAACTCTCGATTGTAGTGATGACAACATGTGTACGTACACATGAAAATTGAGTCAACAACAAAAAAAAAATTGGTTGCCATCTATACTAAATTTTCGATGTCGCTTTTCGTTTGTAAAAAATGAAATAAAAAGTAACATTGGTCAAATGATTGACATGACAGTTAATGTTACTTTTTTCGGGGTTTTTTTCTTTTGAAGGAAAATGTGTTTAAAAAAGGAATGCTGGAAAACAGAAACAACAGAAAAGCGAAGAACAAACAAAACAAAAAAATTACAACATGTCTGCCTTGTACAACTTATGGGGTGGCCTCGGACCCAGAAGACGACGAAGAAGTAAAACAAAATCCCAATACAACAAACTCTTGCAATCAGTTGCGACTGTCAAGCGGCAAAGGAAGTTCACTTGCTGCACAACTTTGATTAATGATTCACTTACGATGTGCCACATTATGCTGCTTGACGCGCTGTTGTTGGTGTTGCCATTGTTGCCATTATTGTTCCTGCTATTGTTGTTGTTGTTGCCTGTTCAAACGAATTTTAATACTGTTTGTGGACTGACATTCTGTTGTTTAAAGAACCCATCCAGGCAGGCAGGAGAACAAACAATAATAACAAGAACAAACAACTTTTAATATATTTTATTTCATTGTTTTCTATTGATTTGCAATTGTATTAAGATTCGATTTTAACATTTCACAAAGTGATTACATACACTTCAGTAAGTTTAACCATTCTTCCCCAGACACTATTCTTCCTCAGATACAATTATCACCAAATATACTCTATGAATGACAGCATCTCTCACGTCGTTTGGAGGGGAAGTGTCTGCGTACATACTAGAATATAAATTCCATGTAGGGTGGGGGTGATGTGCTTATGCAAATTTGCCAAGTGATACGGTGACAAGTGTGATTGAGTATACATTGTCTGATATGTCAACAAATGCCAATCGGCGGGATAATCATGTGAATACATTAATATAAAGGTAATTGGGAAAGTTTTGTGGATCACATTGATGAGAAATGTATTCAGCATCACTACATTCTTGCAAACCCAAAACAATAACAGTCAAAAAAGCAGAAAAGATGGTTGGCGATGGTGAAAACTAAATCCATAATATTTAAGAAAATAGGCGAAAGTAAACGTCTTTCAAAACTTTCGAACAACAATTTAAATAAGAACCTTTGTGGGACACTTTACTTCTCAGGACAATAGAATCGACAATAGAATTACTCATGGTATCCTGAAGGTTAAAATTTCTCGCACAGGATTTTCCAACCTAGTCCGAAATACTGAAGCTATTCCATTATAATTATATTTTCGATTTTATATAAAACCGTACTGTCGACTTCTACCACGCCTAATACATTGATGAGTATCAAATCGTTTGAGAGACGTTATTTGTGGATATAGTGTAAGAAAATTTAGTGTTGTAGAAATATTGAGCTCAAATATCTTCTAAAACGACTGTCACTGTTACAACATTTTCATTTAATCAATGGACTTAAATTATGTCAGCAAACAAAACATATCTAAGGGTGTCTCAGTAAGAATGCACTTTTTCATTTTAATACAAAAAGGGGTTTATTGAGATAGTTTTGATTTTTTATTGAATTATAGAGAACACATATTCCGATTAAGCATATAATAAAATATCCGACAAACGGACGACACGGCACTGATGACAGGCCATTACGCTTTTCATGAAATGTTCCATGACTTTTTCACAAAGATGTGGCTGTATCTCACCGATGACGAGTTGGATCACGGATTTGAGCTCAGGAATGGTTTCTGCGTAAAACGCATGATCCAAGATTTCTGACCACTCTTCGAGTGGTTGACACATTAGATGCAATTTCTCGACTGAAAATTCTCCGAAGTTTGCGAGCGGTCTCAGCATAACTTTTCAAGTTTTTGTTATAAGTTTTCACAATTAGAGAGAGCTCTTTGTTCTTTGGTAAGGCGCTCCAGTTTTAAAAATTACACTAAATTTAAAAAGTGCAATCTTATTGAGACACCCTACCAAATAGATTTATTTAAAAAAATTTAATGGACATTTTTTCGAGAGAGGGCTTTGTTGCTAAACTGCGTGCTGAGGCCAAAATAGCATCCATTTCCAAGTACAATTCTCCTATTTATCCCCGTGGTTGTTCTTGTTCACTGCAGTTCCAACGTATATAAATTCATCTAATCCTTTGAAATTAAATCGGTTGTCGACGTTCAAGTGTCGACCAAACCGTGACTTTTGTGTAGCCGTTGACACCATCAATTTTGTCCTGACCTCATTAACAGCAAGACCCACATTCGTTGATTCTTTTTCGATTTCTAAAAATACTGCAGTAACCTGTCGCAAGATTCTCCCTATGATGTCAATGCCAGCACTATACGCCACTGTCTGGTGCGGATTTTGGTCAGTCGGCGTGATTGAGCCTTACTTTTTTGAAGATGAGGCCGAAATTGCAGTGACTGTGAACGGCATTCCTTACAGGACCATGAAAACGGAGTTCTTGTGGCTTCAACTGGACAGCATGGATCTGGTTTCAGTAAGACGGCGGCACCTACCACACCGCGTATGAAACAACGATTTCCAGAACCAATTATTTCACGTAATTCTGATATCAACTGGATACCAATATCATGCGATTTAACACCGTGCGTATTCTTTCTTTGGGGTTTGGTGAAATCTCAGATTTATTCGTATAAACCAGAAACAATTCCTGAGCTTAAAGCCGAGATCCAAAGAGTCACATCTCTGTGAAAAGGTCATGCAAAATTTCATGAAAGGAATAATGGCCTGTCGTCAGAGCCATGGGGCCATGTGACGGATATTTTATTACATATAGAAAAATGTAATAGAAAAATCATATCTATCTAAAAAAATACGTGTATTTATTTTGAAATGAAAAAGTGCATTCTTACTGAGACACCCTTTATGATTATCAAAAATTATCAAAGAACAGAACTCATCAAATTGAGTATTATTATCTACAACTGATGTAACAATTTTAGTATGTTTTCTTCTAATTTTCAATACATATGTAAATCCTGCACTGCTATGCGATTGGAAGAAATCAACAGTTTTTGACTTCCTGACCACGAAATATATACATTAACAATATATTGCCTACTAAGATACAACCTGTCTGAGTAATAGGGAATCCAATCTGGATCCGCTACCTAAACTCAGCGCTGCCAGTTTACTATTATAGGCATTCTATAGATGTATATAGAGTTATGTTAGTGTAGATTTACGATGGATTTGTAAAACACCTACTCCTCGTAAGGGTGAAAAAAGCGTGTCGAATTGGAAACACACAACATATGTTTTTTTGGATACGAAAATTATAAATAGGTTTCAAAGTTAAATTACAGCACAGACAGTTCAATATATCGCGTGAAACGTATGTAAAGTATATTCAAAATTAAAATGTTCGAGCGTTTGGTATTTTTACAATAATTTTATTCTCCAATATTTTACTACCCTTTGGGTAGCATCGTCAGGAAGATAAACACAACTATTAATTAAAAATTATATATTAATATATTGATTGTTATTATAATGCAATTGGAATCATATCCCCAGACAAATGTATGGTGGTTTGTAAAGATATTATAACTACATGTAAACATGTACATACGATAGATTAATTTATTTCGCGTGAAGGAAATCTCACAATAATGCAATGGGATATAGGATGCCAATTTAGTATGGTCTATTTCAACATGATGGTATTCATTTTGTAGCTTCACGCTGTCGAGTATTGTATACATTGGAACGATCCTTCTATGATGTGAGAAGATAACAATAATAAGACACTTTGAGACTTCGAGTTACAGCTGCTGTTGGGATTATCAAATCATATTATTTGCCTCTGCAGTAATAGGAATCAAACAAGTGACGAAATTATTTCTTACAAAATATTTAAACTAACAAGAAACGTCAATAACCTCAAATACTATCCACCAACCCTTGACATTTCAACACGTCTTTATCTTTCGTTACACTCAATTCATTACTCTAACTTTCTTTATATATTTCTAAACTAGTATATTAATGTAGTTTTCTAAACTGCTTGAATGAATTTGACTACGATTAATAAAAAACATCAATACCTGTCATACTCGTTTAAACATGCACTTCCCCGTATCCATCAAAGTAGATATTTTCTCCAAATTTCATTGATGATTTGCTCTGGCAATTTTGCGTGCCTGCTTTAACCAAATTACGGGTCATTATCATAACTGTGGACAGCATTTTAAAAATCATTTTTCAGTTTTTTTTGCAAAATATTTTGCAAATTAAACAAATTGAAGTCATAGTTAAATGAAATTAACAACAGCAGAGGTTTCGTTAAATACTCGTACCGATAACATCGGCCGTAATATTTCATTTTTCTTAAACGTTTTCTTCATCTTCCCCTTTGGGGTTTCGTCTGAGTTGCTTCTCTCTTTTCGGGATATCATCGATCATTGTTGTTTTTGCTAGAATTTATGCATAATTACTACCACTTTCTGATGTTTCTTGTATTGTTTTGTTGTTACAAAAATGTTTAGGGTCTGAACTAAAATTCGACATGAAAAACAATACCAGATACTGAAATCAATAGTTTTATCGGTATTTCTGCTTTAAATACGGCAGACAAAAGCAGCAAGCACACGAGAAACCAACAACAACAACATAATGGTTTATAATTAACGATAAACACAAGTATTTAAAGACAATTTACACTCGGCCAAGTCAACAAAACCCAGCCATCCAAAGAGACCCACACGCTTACGCACAATTGGTTGGAAGATTGGACGGGTAGGTTTGGTTGGTTAGTTGTATCAAAACTGGCCAAGACGTTGGCACTAAACATCACTCACAAATTAAATATGGTCCAGCTAAACAGTTTCCAAAAACGTTTTCCATTTATCATTGGTTCAAAAATAACTAAAGAGAAACAAAATTCTACCCGAACAGACAAAATATTATCTGTCATATTATGTTAAAAATTTGGCCTAAAGTGATGTTTTGATGGAAAATGTTTAACAAAATTTTCACTTTGACTCATTAAAATGATAATTATTCCAAAGAAGACCAGAAAAAAAAACGCAAAGAGAAAATGTGTACTCTGTGAGGCAGCAGCAGTGAGTGGCACCAGCACAACCACGGTAACCGAAACCTAAGAGCCCTTTAGGCTCTATTTGGGGTTTTAACTTGCACGTTTTGGATTATAGTTTTTAAAAAGGACGGTTAGGTGCCTAAACAGGTATTCATTAGAATGTATCATAGGTATTTGTTTGAAGTATAGTACATGATTGCCAATTCAGCGATTTTTTTGGTCAGTGCCTACTATATTTACAAGAAACTTCTTTATAAATAATTAGAAATAATTGGTTTTGTTTGAACTCATGGAGTATTTAATGACAAAAAAATATATTATTTCCGCTAAATTTTAAATATTCTTCGCAAATATGACAAAATCCTTTATTAAGTTTGAAAATTTATTTATTTTTTAATTTTTAGTCAAAGAGCAACTCATTACAAATTTAAACAAGTCTCCCATTACATCCCATCATAGACTAATACATACATAGATACATTTATTCTCTCATCTGACGTTTCAGTTCACACTCTTCGTCGCAGGTTTGTGAAAATGAGAGAAATTAAATTAAAAATTTTATTACATTACATTACACCAGGTGGAGTTACAAAATATGTTCACTTAACTTTTTCATGTCGTTTTGGTGTAGAACTGAAAAATTTAAATGTATTTTGCACTTTTTTGTTGGCTTTTATCGTTGGTATACATTTGTATTGTATTTAACACAACTAGTTTGCCACGAAAACACGAAATTCGGTTGTTGTTCCTTGGTTGGACGTTGTTTACTCTTGCCTCTATCTGGTATTATTGAACCCATGTTTTGCGACATCCGATGTTTACTTTCCACCGTACCTATGACGTTCAATTTATTGACAGAATAAAAGTATCTATGTATGTATTATTCTATGAATCCCAACATGGAGAAAGAGACAATAGCCGGTGTCCCTCTCTTCACGTTCTCTTGATGACGACGAAGTAGTAGGCGATTTCATCGAGTTAGAGTTGCTTTTTTAATTTAATCTTTGGTTGGACATAATACGGACAGAAATATAAGGGAATGCGTATATTCGTTCGATGCAAACAACATAAGACATAATTAGGCTTTCATTAGTATCAATGAAACACAAATTAAACTTAGTTTACTACATGGTCTATTATAATGTCTGTGTCGTCTTTGGTCTCATGTTCTATATAAGTTCTCTAGTTATTTTTCGATCACCTGTGTCATAGAAACCCACTGATCCCGTGCTGGGATTGGGGAGAGCTGCTCACAACCAGTGAGCTTTGCCCGTTCTAGTTTTACAATCACAGACCTACAGTTTTACACCGGTTCCAAACGGTATTTTGAGAAGCTTTTCATGGCAAAAGAATCGCTCACTGAGCGAGGTGACTGTCGTCGAAGAAAATATAAGGTGGTCAAAGCAGGGATCGAATGCACGGTTTCACACTCATTATATCAAATATTCTAATTCATAGACTCTATGAAACAAACATTTCACAGAATCCCTGAATTTCATCATACAAACAGCGCAATTGTACATTCTACATCTAGGAAAAACTTTGAGAGAAATTACGAAAACTGTCATAAAATTAATGAAATGAAACATAACATTTGTGTATCAATTCTCTTCATTATTTCCCAAAAATGCGTTTCAATAGGTTTATAAAAAATACGAAAGTTTCTCATTCGGTTTTAAAACTTTTAGCTAGGTTAGTTTAGTTTGAGTAAGAGAAGAAGAAGCAATTTGTGCTTCGTGAAATGATTCATTTCTAGGTTTACATCTAATCCAGTAGGTAGACATAGTGTGTGCCTTTCGTAGTTTGGCGAGAAACTCATATTTCCATGGTATGTTCGTACTGTGTACAAAATTATGCCACGTGAGTATTTTTTCATATTTGTAAATAAAATATAAGAAATTCTTCATAAAACAATGCAATTCTTCAATAGTTCAATGATTTTATGAATATTTTGATAATAACATTTCATACCGTTAATCAACATTTTTCATTCATTTTCCATAAAATTTGTATTGCACCGTTTTATAAATTCGAAATGTTTTTATGAAATCTTTTCATTACATCAATGAAATTTATGAAGAACTTTGTGAATTAATAAAGAAAATTATTTCAATATAAGAGACGCTTTCAATCCTTGCTCTTCTTCCTCCGTGAATTTGATTCACTTGACATACTCATTTCACTCAGATGGATCCACTATGTTCTATGGTATATTCCACGTGGAAAACTTTTGTCGACCTATTCATATTCCAATACGAAAATTTTTTTAACATTTATTTTTTTCTATAAAAAACTGATATTGCTAACATTCATGGTTTATTTAACTGTAAACAACCAAACACCCGATCAAAGTAGATGAACAAGAAGACAAACGAAAGTCTGCGCAACATAAAACAAATCGATTACAAAAAAAAAATGTTGGAATTATTTGTTTTTGTAAAAATCTCCTTGAAATAATTTCACTAATGTGTAACTCAATAGAAAAGTAATAAAATTATCATCCGGTAAATGTATTTTTTGCATAAACATAATTTTAATACATAGAGAGTGCTTCCATTTTACTTCCGCTGAGTCATAGGAAAATTAAACCCTTACACGAGATTTTTCGCGAAAGCGAAAGTTGGAACATGATCTCGTGAAAGCACTCCGTTTTCGCTTACGAACGGAAGATAGAACATGGGTGTTTTACTTCAATCGTGAGAATCATTTACACACGAGAAAAAATCAGCTTTTCTTGTTGTAGGGATGCAGATATAACGTATTTGTAGGTTTGTCGCAAATATAGCATATTTGTGTGCAAACACATTGTACTTGTTATTCAATATTAACATGCTGGAGACGGAATGCTTAGTAGGTAATAATATATGTCTTTGTTACCCAAATATGGCTTTGTTTTTTGAAAACTGTTGAAAACAAAAATGCGACAGGAAACAAAGAAACATAGAAGCGGCACCTCTTGAATTCATGAAAACAATGCTTGTAAACATATACATGGTTCTTGCAATATGTTGCTCGGAACGTATTTTTCCAGCGTGCAGTTTATTTTCTTGTGGGAATTTTATGAGAGGTCAGCCTGACAAACTGTCGTACTAGTTTGGTTCGGTATTGTTTGTCATTTCATCATGGAATAATTTAGCCCGACACAGCGAGGACAAATTATTCACCTATATTACGAATATCAGCATTTTACGAGGAATGAGTTTCGGCCCTTACACCAATTTATAATCGACTTAATCCGGCCTACTGAAGCAACAATTCGCTATACCATCGATATATTTGAAACCGATTTCTCATTATTAGTTAATTCGAGACTAAATATACCACATCCATCATTTAGTGAAGAAAAAATAGCGGTGGCAGCTGAGAGTGTAAGATGAATAGATTCGACGAAGTGAATCATAGATTCGGCAGCTTGGCGTAACTAGCTTGGTTGCAAATCATACAAAATTCAGCTCGTCCAAAAATTGAAACCGGATCATCACGGTTACAGTCTTTGGGCTCTTGTTAATCTTGAATGCGATCCACAGTTTTGTTTAGCGGTGAGGCTAAACATTTTAACTTAATTGCTACGCCAATTGCCATATTTGGGTTGAAGAGCATTGCGAAGACATCCGGACAATATAACGGTTTTGAGTTCTTTATTGGTTGGAATTATCGAACGTAACTGTAAATGGTGCCCATTATCGTGTCATGGTAACAGACTATTTTCTGCCTGAAATGCATGCCCGTGATCCCAACGGCAGTTGGTTCCAACAAGACGGCGCTACATGCAGGAGGTTTCATAATAGCTCAGTCGAGAGTCACTCCATACCCAACCTCTGGTTCTCTAGGTTCCTTGGGAAAATCTAAATAAACTACTGAATGAATAATGGTACCTTTTCGGGAAAATATTGTGTTTTTGCAGGTTGAAAAAAATTCCAAATTTGAGAAGTCGGCAGTTTCAAACGGCTTGAGGTTACTTACAAAGTAATTAAATTTTTATCAAAATGTTCCCAAATTAGTAGTGTTTTCAGAAAGATTCTTTGCCCTCAAATGGCCGAGTTATTAACAAAAAGCTGAAAAAGTCGATGAAAAAATTAACAATTTTAAATTTTAAACACTTACTTTTTACTTGTCTTGCATACTACACTCTGAGGAGTAAAAAGCTTTGTAATCGGCCTATAAGTGTAGAAGTACCAGACTTTGAAATTTTCAACATATTTGACATTCTGTAGCATCAACTTTGCTGACTGTAGACGCAAAATTCTGGAATCCTCCTCTACAAATGTCTAGTACATTTATCAATGATCAGAACAGTACTTTAGAAGTTGTGATATTATTACCTTTGATTTTCTAATTGGCTCCACTGTGCGATGGTCACCTCGCCTAGTGATGGCAATACTATTGAGTACTTAGCCATGAAAAATCTTCTCAAAATATCGTTCGGAACCTGTGTAAAACTGAAGGTCCCAATCAATGACTGAAAAACTAGGCAGCAGACAGTCCACTGGTTGTGAGAAGCCCACCCCTGTCCCTTAATGGAATGTTATGGGAAAATATTTTTTTAATAACTAGTTTCAGTTAGCAGTATGTGCTGGTTCCTAGGCGGCTTCGGTCGATATAAATTCGCATATGTACATTTCCATAGGAGCTTGTATATACGACTCGATTGAGAAGTCAGTGGTATAACATCAAGTACAGTAGCCTAAGTAGCCTAATAAGATTTTAATTTTTTTTACAGAGTTCGAAACTATTCATATCAGTAATTGTGCTTAACTGAATTATGTATTATTTCAAGAAAAATGTTTACCAGCAGTATGAAATTCTCATACATTAACTAAAACAAACAAAAAGGCAGTTTGTCCTAAACATTTATCGCTCCTCGCAAAAGTTTGTTTGAGGCATGTACTATATTTCGCTTGTGGTAAACGAAGAAACAGTTAATGGAAACAAATTTCGTTTTTCGGTTTTTTTCTATTTCTATTGTTTTTTCTATTGACTTTATTTACTTATCTGTTCTTTTGCCTACATTCTCTATACAAAGTTAATTTATCTGAGTTTTTAGCCGTGCAGCATTATAAATCTCCAACCATTTTTTTTTAAATAAAATCTAAGCAAATCGCATTTAATCGACTTCTTCATAGTACAGTTAACATCACTGCCGACGGTTGCATGATTTAAAACACAACGAGAGCGAGAAGAGTTTACCAAATTTCCTGGGGCCATATAAAGATTGTTAAAACAGAATGATATAAATTATTTCTTTTCGGAGGTTTCTATGTCGTTGTTGTTTCTGTTGTTCTTCTACTGTGAAAGGGGAATTTTTAAATGATAATTATTACAAATTAACCAAATTGTAAAATTTAAACTGATATGTCGGACACTATAATTAAATCTAATAGTCACAAAATGATGGTCGTCTTACACAAAAGGAAAACAACTAAAAACAAAAAAATCATGGCATGGATTTGAAATGAAATTATGGTGAGCACTCCAAAGCTATTGGACAAAATCTGTGAACAGAAAACAAAAGAAAACACACAATTTTTTAAATCAATAATGATATTTGGACACGACCACCGCCATATTTATTTATTTTATTTTTTTGCAAAAAATAATGAGGAGGTATAAAACAGTTCATTGAGTCTTTAAGGAGTTGCATGTCTTATGGGGTTTCCCCTACCCCATTTGGTAAACCAGCAGGCAGGCTTCATTACTACATGCAACAGACAATTACCCGTGCAGCATGCATGCCACCATGAGTTTAGTTTCAAACGCAGTGAATGCATTCCTCTTTCTGTGAGTCCACAATCTGTAGGCCTTACAACGGATTTGGTCATACACAGACACGTATGTATGTAGGCATTGTACATCTGAGATCTCATAGTATTTTTATTTTCTCAAGCAAAACCAACAACAGTTTGAAGTGTTGTTGTTGTTATTTTTTAGGCCATAAGCGCACTAAATTCGAATTGAATATTTTTTGGCAGTGAATTCATTAATCATTATTTCAATCATGAAATCTACTTGTACTTACCAACGCAGCAAATCCAATACATGGATCTGATGATGGTCTTCTGATGCCAGTATATTTCTTGGTGGTACCCTATGATGCTTTCGTCGATGATAGTCTTCGATTTAGTCTTACTTGATTTGTATGTCGACTGTCTGCATCGGTTTGATGGTGGTACATCATATTTGTCATTACATTTGTAACGCCTAGAGATATTCAGATACAGTTTGTTACTGTTTCAGAGTGTTGAATAATATTACAAGTATTTTCCCAACAGATTTCTGTAATTTTCAAGGAACAGAATTTATATTTTGGATTTGGCCTGTAAGCCAAGGTGAACCAAACTGTGGATGTTCTTAATACTTAGCTACATTAGAATTATATAGAGGTATAAGTAAATTTATTTTTTAATAAATAGTCGTTGCTTTCTGAAAAGAGTCTTCCCTTTAGATCTCTTGCTGCGTCTTGGAACCTATGAAGACCAAATGGCATTTATGTGATATCTTTTTAAAAAGTACTAAAGCCATAATTTTTGGAATTTTGGCACTTAGCTGTATGATCGTCGGTAAAATCGGGAGTGGCTGTGGCATTTCTTCCAGCGGTGCAAAGGTTAGCGAATGTGCCTCCGGCATAGCCGGATTTAGACTTCAGTTAACCTTAGGCAATATCGACTTCACAGGGCCCTAGGCAATGTCGGTGGTTCAATCTAAAACAAAATAAAATACTTCAAACGATATTAAATGTTTATATTTCATGCAGATATTAAGAACACATCCTTGCTTTTAAGTTGCTGCCTTATTTCATTTCTTCACTTTGTCATTCATTTTGTATCATCTAATTGTATGCAGTTTTTAAACGATCTATTAAAAAATGGAGTAAGGGCTGAAATTGAATAGCATTACAGGAAAATAAGACGATGTTGACCCCTTAAATTGGGCAAACTTCGCGGACCACACATCCTTTTCAAGCCCGGTATTCAGTTTCTATGAAATTTTCGTTGCCATGAGATGTATGTGTATAAAAAATAACGAGAATTTTATGAACCGAAAATTTGGCTCACTTTTCATTTGTTTGGTACTCAGCTCTTTGCGAAAATTTCGTAGGCAAAATCAATTACAGGGTTGTTACACCAAAGCTATTTCGCACGAAAACAATTGATTGATTATTGTTTTGTACCGAAATTTTGACATATCGATTATTTTAGTAAACAATCGTTATTAATGAAATTTTGGCAGGGTATATCAAATAAATGAAATTTTGGCAGGGTAAATCAAATAAACAAAACAAAAATTTCCGTTTAGGCCGGGGCCACACTGGCGTTTTCTTGTCGCGCGTTTTCAAAAGCTCAACGTTGAGTTGTATACGTTGATTGTGTATAATTCTATGAAAGCTTTTGAAAACGCGCGACAAGTAAACGCCAGTGTGGCCCCGGCCTTAGAGATAAATGACAAAATTTCTTACAAAATTACGCTTTACCGCTTAGGCCGGCGCCACACTGGCGTTTTCTTGTAGCGCGTTTTCAAAAGCTACAAAAACGTTGAGTTGTGTATACTTCTACGAAAGCTTTTGAAAACCCGGCCTAAAATGTTTCAGTTTCGAACATGCTTCCAAAATTTGAGAATTCCAATTAACTGTTTTTGGTGGTAATTAATTACATGCCAGTTTTTTGTCCTAATTTTAACTTCGAGTTTGTTCATGGCTAATAATAACATGGTTCCCAATTTAAAGTAACATGATGTTCGCATTAAACCTAGGTCAAGTTTCTGATTATTCTAATATAGGTTAGCATGTTCTTCTCCGCCTCCAACGAAAGTCCATAAAATAATAGGTTTTATAATTCGAGCTGTTCAGACCATAAAACTTTCTCTTTTCGAAAATTATTGTTTTTCCCAATATAATCTTCGAATCATACCCAGATTTCGTCAATTTAGTGTAGCAAAACGAGGAAAAACTTATCTATCGCTTAAACGTGATTTTTCGTTCAAATATGAGTATTTTCTTATTGAAATATTTCACTTGACAATTCATTCAAAACTATTAGTAACCTGACCAACCATCCCGCTTTTCGATGCCTCATCTCGCCGAGTATTTCACTCCCGTTCCTTACAGATAAATCCCGCTTTATGACGTATTTGTCTTTAGAACTAGTAAAATATAATGTACAAAAGGTTCAACAGTAACAAGCAGGATTTCAAATTCAGATCGTCAGACGATCGTTTCGAAGTTTCATCCTCATCCTCAGAGGCCTAGTTGTAGGCTACTGGTATCTGTTCAAATGTGTCACTAACTGAAATAATTTGATAGTGTTTTTGTCGATTTTTCTTCACATTAGTCTGATATATCTAATTTTTTTTTTTAGCGACAGATGGGTCACAAAGGTGTCATAATCAGGTGCTTGTTATGTATTGTGTAATATGTGGACGGATTTCAAACCAAACTAACTTTGAATTACTCCGAAGGCGCCGACTTCAAATGCCGGTTAAGAGGACCATTTTTTTTATTTTAATTGGCCAATTTTTTAGTTTGGATTTTTAAAATAAAAAAAAAATATCATATAAAAAAATATTTTTTTTATCCATATTATATTTATATGTTTTATTGTTTAAATATTATATTACTATTTATATTTTTATATTTCATTAAAGATTAATAAGTCGAGAGAAAAATATATTTTATTTTTAAATCTAATTTAAAATATTTTTATTTTAATTTAATTATTTAATATATTTTATTTTAATACTTTAAATGTAAACTCATTTGTTAAAAGTAACAAAATCCCGTTTTATCGGTTAAAATCCCGCTTTTCGATAATTTTGTTTAAAGGGAAAAGTCACTTTTATACAATTTATCTCATTTTCAAGGGAGCAAACTAAAATTGCTTCCGGCGGTATTTTCGGCTAAGGAGATCATCGTGGTATCCTTATCTCAATTTCGTCCTAAGAGCTCATTAAGCATTTTTCGCTGGCTTGACATCTACTCACATTACAAGAAATTTATAGCGTACTGAAGTATTTCTGACAATAACTTGTGCAATGGAGTAAAACTTAAATGTCAATTACGATGAACGTTAGAACGTAATTTTTTCTACATCGGTTACAGCGACAATACGGATTAATTAGTTATGAAAGCGCTTCTCCAAGCATTTTCATTCGGAATCGGCTTAACAACTGTCAGTGGGTTTCTGAATATAAAGCGCACATCGCATTAATTACGAAAAGCTCTCTCTAACGCATTACAGCACATAATGTCGCACTAAGTTAAGTTCTAATTGCAGGTATTAAATGTAGAATGTTCAAGGTTTAGTAGTTCTTCGAATATTCAATAATTTGCCGTTTGAAAATTAATCGAAGTGGAAGATCAGAACTGTATAGACTACTACTGGTATTGGGATTCCCACTATGATCCATTAAGGGACGGAAGAGATGGTGTGTGGTAGCAAGCGAACATTAGATGGTGGAAAGCATGGGTTCAATAATACCAGATAGAGGCTTTTAGACTGGGCAAGTCCAAAAGCTGACCAAATATTCACGCTACGCCAAATCCTGGAAAAGACCCACGAAGAGCAAATCGATACATACCACCTTTTTGTCGATTACAAAGCTGCTTTCGATAGCCCCATACGGGGAAAACTGTACGAAGCTATGTCTGAACTTGGTATTCCGGCAAAACTGATCCGCCTCTGTAGAATGACGCTGACCAACACCAAATCAGCAGTGAAAGTGGGGAAAGACCTCACTGAACCATTCTGTACCAAGCGACGACTTAAACAAGGCGACGCACTTTCGTGCAATCTCTTCAACATCTTAATGGAGATGATAATGAGAAAGCCTGCAGTAAATACGAACAAGACCATTAACACGAAAAGCCATATGTTGCTGGCGTATGCTGACGACATAGACATCATTGGCCGAAATTTGCGAGAGGTTACTGCAGTATTTTCAAGAATCGAAAAGGAATCAGCGAACGTGGGTCTTGCTGTTAATGAAGGCAAGACAGGGTTGATGGTGTCAACGACTAGAGAAACCTCTCGACTTGGTCCGCACTTGAACGTTGGCAACCGATTTAATTTTGAAGTGGTAGATGAATTTGTCTACCTTGGATCCGCAGTGAACAAGGACGACAACGTCAGCCTGGAGATGGATAGGAGAATTGTGCTTGCAAATATATGCTATTTTGGGCTCGGCAAGCGGTTTAAGAACAAAGCCCTCTCTCGACGGACAAAAGTCCACCAGACTCTCATTTTACCTGTCTTGACATATGGCTCCGAAAGTTGGGTCATATCGCAAGCGTATGAAGGCAACCTGGGAGTTTTCGGGAGAAAAATTCTCCGTAAAGTATATGGTCCTATTATGCAAATCGACAAGTACCGACGTCGCTGGAACGCAGAGCTATATAATGTATACTCTGACGTGGACATAGCTAGGCGGCCAATTGCGTTGGCTAGGCCATGTTATCGGAATGGATGAGGATGAGCCAGCGCGAAAGATTTTTGATAACGTACCCGATGGAAGCAGGAAAAGAGGACGACCAAGACTCCGCTGGAAGGACCAGGCGGAAGATTCCCTCCGTATCCTTGGTGTTGCCAGCTGGCGGGAAAGGGCGAAGGATAGAACCAGTTGGAAGAATATGTTGAAATTTGTTTAATTTGTTTGTTTAATTAATATGTGTAAGACGTCTGATCTAATGAGGTTGTAATATAGTCAATAAAAGTAAAAGAGTCAATAGTACACAACGCGAACAAAGCAACAACAACCGCATTTCGTGTTTTGGCGGCAAAATAGTTGTGTTAAATACAATACAAATGTATACCATCGATAAAAGTCAACAAAAAAGAGCAAAATATCCCACATTTATAGTTCACAGTTCTATACGAAAACGAAATGAAAAAATTAAGTCAACAGTTCTTGTAACTCCACCTGCTGTTAATTAAGATTCGTCGAATTTCTCTCATTTGCACAAACCTATGAAAAACAGTGTGAAAACAAACGTCAGATGAGAGAATTAATTCATCTATACTATATTCGTCTATCGAAGAGACCTTCTTGTAAACATTGAACGTGGCGTTTTCTATTCCAAGACGCACTAATTGGGGTCTACACCGATTCCAGACGTATTCTAAGACGCTTTTTCATGGCTATTTATTCGGAATTGTCGCCACCACTAAGCCGCCAGGTGAGCGTCGTAGGAATCAAGATACAGAATATCTCGACTCGCGAACCGAATCTTCAATAACTTGTTCGATTTAAAACTCGAAATCCGAGTTAAAAACATTCTAAATCATGAATATGTTTTTTATCAACGATTTTTATTTTCTGAACCTCGCGAGTTCTACCGGGGGGAATCCATGAGACAGCTGATCGACTATGTAGTAGGAAATTTATAAAAAACAGAATAGATAGGTGAGAGCGATAAGCAACCAGAAGCAAATCATGCAGCAACTACACCAATGACAGCTAAATTATATCTGTGGTCACAAACAATAACAGCCTAAGTCGATTCTAAAATTTTTCAGGGAGAGCAGTTTAAAGTTTTATATCTTTACTGGAAATCAGGAGTCGGAGTTTTTGTGATAACTTTGTTACAGATAACAAGGAATCGAATCCTTTTACTTACTTCTTAACAAAAAAGAGTTGCTTATTTGAGCACGGTGACTTCTCAAAAAAAATTTTTAAAGTTTGTCCTAACTCGAGTTAGGCTGTTATTGTTTGTGACCACAGATATTTTATGTTGATTGCATCGAACGGAAATACACTTTCCCACTTATTTCTGTCCGTTTTATGTCCAACCAAAGAGTAAAATAAAACAGCAACTCGAACTCGATGAAGTTGCCTACCACCTCGTCGTCATCGAGAGAACGTAAATAGGGGTATAGAGGCTCTTATCTGTTGCTCTATGGATTTATTTATTTGCGAGCGAGCGGAAAAAGACCGCTCTCCCAACTATGGTAGGAAGAAGTTAATGGTGATCAGTGCGGGATTTGAACAAGTTGACCATTACACCAGCGGCGATTTAAAATTTGTATTTACGTAAAAACAAACACCGTGCTCTTAAAAATTAAGTTTTTCTACGCTTAACACAATTTTGTTGACGTTTTTTCAAAAGATGACAACCCTGATCAGACCTATTTTGACCGACATAAAAATGACAGTTTGGGCGCTTAAGCGTCGTCTGGATCTTCGATCTAACACTCGAAAAACAAGTGATAATTTTGCTAAGCAAAATGGGGCCCCATGATTTACGGAGCCGTAGGTAACTGCCTTTCTATAAGTCCGGCTCTGGTCTCTGGTGCATGAGAGCGTGGTCAGTAGCCCCGCAGTGACAGCTTTTCATATCCTTCATCGACGTTTCTCTGGTTGAAAAAGCTCAAGCCAGAAATATCATCGCGATCGTAATACTCTGGCAAACTGTTAAAGAAACAAATTGGGAAGCACCAAGTAGTCGATATGAGTGGCGACTTAAATCGTGGTTGACGTGGGTAAGAAATAATTCTGACGCACAGTCGGATAGTTAGATTTATTCTGTCCTCACACAAATTTCAAATATATTAACTCTGTCTCAAGTTTTGATAACTCAACACTTAGAGCTTTCCCCGAAGTCGAATTCTCCAAGCTCCTCGTGGCTGATAGTCATATTTCATTAATACGTCCATTGATGTTATCGTCGGAAACATTATTGTTATGAGAACCATTCAGCATTATTTCTCTCTCATCTAGAACTTGGACTCATATCCATAATGGCACGTCATCCTCGTTCATGTAATGAACATCGTTTTCCATTACAAAACATTCCAACATTTTTTAATAATTGATACCGCCTTTTTCATATTATAATTCGTAACTTTTTCTTGAAATCTCGAAGGGTCAAAAAAGGTCCTAAGATCATTCAGCTTAACTCCATCAATGACCGTTAGATCCATCATGAAGTCGAATAATAGATGATGTCTCCTTCTCACACACTTCGTCCCAACAGCTTCTGGAAAAATCATGAACCGAGTTTCAGGTCTAGACGCGTCGCCGCGAATTAAACAGTGCTAGTGACCGCAGCTACTACTATAGAAATATCTTATCTAGGACTGGATAATAAGTTCAATGTACGATGCAGGTCATAGCTTGGTCATACTTGCCTGGTGACAATGCCTTTTCTGTATCCGGATTATTTATTATTTGCATGCCTGAGTGCTTTTGGTTTAAGCACTAAAGTTCAGGGTAAAAAACCAAATAGGAAAACCAACAAATGCATTGTGCCTTCTGTACCAAAGTTGCGATAAACAATATTGGTGGTTGCACTTACTCCCAATAAAGCTTCCAGTGCAAAAATTTGGCTGGTTGGAAACAACGAGCAGTTGCCGTAATCGGTGGTTACAATCATCGATCTTTTACCATATATGACAATATTTTAGAACATACATGTTTGTATTTTCAAACTCATAAAAATAATACATCCACTGAATGTATCGTCTTTTTCGTATATAGCGATTGTACTTTCGGTACACTGTGAAAATTCGGTTAAATCAAGATTAACAGTAACAAACAATGTGGTGCTAAAATTTGCATAAGCAACGAAACGAATGAAATCTCAGGTAAATTAATGAATATATCATTGCCTTTGTAATACATCCATAAAATCGTTAACGAGAACCGGTACATATCTACAATAAGCGGTATAATGCAACTCTAAATTCTAAGGAAAAACACTTACGAGAACGAAAGGGTTTTACATTAACCGTTCTTTCGTTTACCTCAAAAAACTAATTGTAAGTCCAAACCAAAACAGGTTAAATTTCACTAAATAATGTTTATTTTGCATGGAAATTTGAATTCATATTTATTCTATTTTAGTACTTATGATTTCCTTGAAATGTAAACGGTTGAAGACGTCGAATCAATCAATTATTTGGGATGCAAGATTGTGAAGGATGGTGGATCCGCAGCGGATATAAGTGACCGAAAAAATAAGGCCCGTGGTGCATCCCTTAAGATCTCGTCTAAAAAGATCTCGCAAAAGAAGAAATTACGAAAATTCAACTACAGTATAAAGTGTGTACTTTTGTACGGTTTTACTACTTGGAGTTTGAAGAAGATTGCGGTAGAGGAGGTTCAAGCTTTTACCAATCATTGTCTGTGGCAAATTCTCCCTACTTATTGGCGTAATACAACTTCAAACGAAGACCTCTGGCAACGGGCAAGTAACAGTCTGGGCTTGGAGCAGTCATATACTTGGAATCGCAACATCAGGCAGTGACAGAACGGCACTTGTGTGGAACTCTCAACAGTATCACAGGCGAGGAAAACCACCAAGTGTATGGAACCGTTGCCTGCAAAAGGAATCAAATGAAATAGGAGACAGAAACTGATGTGGAGAATTCGTTGACGACCTATGTTCTTCGTGGACCATTTATTTAACCTTTTTATATTTTTTTGAAATAAAAAATTGGCATATACTTATATATTTAGTATATCAATTTAATGGATCGCCAACATTGGACTTACATTTCTCGAAGTGTATTGTTGTAACTTACATTCATTATATACTTGGATGTTATATATTTTGTTCTCCAAAAAAGTTGATAGCTTTTCTGGACTCATGTTGCTTTTACAACAAAACAGTGCCGACAAGATGCTGCGTTCTCTTACTATCTTCCAGAAATCCATCAAAATCCGTTGAGCCCATCTGTATATTTCATGTTTGTCGGCATTTGGTTTTTGTTTTGTTTAATCAAAAAAAAAAAAAAATTAGTGCGTCTTTTGTTACTAATTATGATTGACATCAAATTTATTGAAAATTGTATCTTTACAGCGTGTGGTTTGGTTACTCATGAGCTCGCAATGGGTAGCAAGCAGCAACACTTTAGTTCATGTTGTACCAGCTTTGATGTTACAACATGTGTAAAATTGTGGAAATCTTTTTTGGGATTTTGAGAATCTTTTTCGTTTTGATTTCATACAATTTTCAGTGCATAGAGAATCGATTATGGTGCGATGTTAAATCATATTTTGATTGAGGGCAAGGTCATAAATACAACACATTTTATAAATTTTAAAGTCATATTACTGCGTTGAAATGCCACACCTTTTTATTACATAGCTTTGTGAAACGTCTTTTAAATCATCTCATAACAGTTTTGTCTCATTTTAGTATTCTTGTAAATGTTGCAGCAACTTTATAAAAGGTTCGAAAATAAAACAAGAAATATTGTCAAATATTACATATCTTTATATCTATAATTCTACTGCACGTGTGTTTGTGACTGAACTCCTCCTAAACTTCTGAACGGATTTGAATAAATTTTTTTGTATGCGTTTGGGTGGAGCCCTGGGTGGTTTAGATTTACTATTAGGTCCAATTGGTCAAAGGGGCGTGGTACCTCCCATACAAACCACAAATTAAAATTCCATTATTTCTGCTCCTCCTAACGGTATTTGAACAAAATTTGCAGGACAACGTCTGCCGGGTCAGCTAGTAACCTATATAAATATATATACTTCCATTACATCCCATGACGGGAAAGGAAAAGCTCATACAATCGGTGAGCTGGCGATTTCCAGTTTTACACGTCCTGACTGGGATTTACAGTTTTACACCGATTCCGAACAGTATTTTTTGAGAGGTTTTTCATGTTTAAGTACACGATAGTCTAGCCATCACTAAACGAGGTGACTGTCGTCGAAAAAAATTAAGGTGGTCAGCAGGGATCGATCCATGTTTTCACGTACAAGAGAAGCGCCAAGTAAACATTGCACCATCGACGGCCATATTAATACAAGGTTTTTCAAAAGAAGTCATCCGATGTTGTTTGGCTCTCATTTTTTTTCTAAGTGAAATACTTCGATTCTGTTTTTTGATTATGTTTATTTGAACCCTTAGAATTTTATTGGTTAAGTTGAGAAGATGATATCGGTTAAATGGGCGCCGTCACAATTGATTACCATACGGGCTCGTTTTATGGCATTTTCATCACTTCGGCGATAACTTCGGGCGACAGATTCTCGCACTCGTGTCGAATGTTGACCTTGAGGGCTTCCAGGGTCTCGGGCTTGTTCATGTAAACACGAGACTTCAAAAAACCCCACAAAACAAGTCTGGAACGGTTAAATCGAGCGATTTTGCGGGCCAGTGCAAATCGCCAAAACGAGAGATGAGGAGACCCGGGAACGCCGCCTTCAGAATATCGGTTGTGGCTCGCGCAGTGTATGCCGTTGCTCCGTCCTGTTGGAACCACATGTCCTCTAGTCCTAATTCGTCGAATTGCGGCAGAAAAAACTCGGTTAACATGGCCCTATAGCGCGCACCGTCCACTGTTGTCGTTTGACCAGCGGCGTTCTCGAAAAAAAAGGCCCGATGACTCCTCCAGCGTGAACAGCGCACCATGCAGTCACTTTGAGCGGGTGTAATGGCTCCTCGTGCATCACTTGTGGATTTTCGGTGCCCCAGAAGCGATAGTTTTGCTTGTTCACGTACCCGCTGAGGTGGAAATGAGCCTCATCGCTCATTATGATTTTGGTGGAAAAATCGATTGAGGATGGCTTGGGCGTAGGTTACACAAGTTTGGCGGTCGACAAGCAGCAGCTGATGCACGGACTGGACTTTGTATGGGAACATGCGCAGGTCTTTGACCAAAATTCGTCGTAGGGACTGATGGCTAATTGCGAGGCATGGCGTCTGGTCGATGTTTCCGGCGACTGCTCGACATCCTCGGCAACAGCGGCGATATTCTCTGCAGAACGGGCGAACCGGGGCCGGCCACTCCTGGCAACGTCTCGTGTGGTCTCATACTCTTCAAGGTTAGTGGTCAAACGGCGCAGTGTTTGCGCAGTTGGTGTCGGACAGCCGGGGAATCGGCGACGGTATTCGCGCTGCGCCAACACCACAGACGAATTGTTACGCAAAAAAAATAGACACGATTATTCCGCGCTCTTGGGGAGTGTATCGCTCATGGCTTGTTTACTTGTATTCTACATCTGTCTAGTCCACAAATATCAAAACAGATTTGACATTGGCAGCCATTTGTAAAAATCGGAGCATCTTCCAATAGGGTGGCTACTTTTGAAACACCCTGAACATGTGTATTTTCAGAAGTGTAAGAAAATTCTACCCAAACGATGGCTCAATCACATCCAGCAGTTGGTCACATTTAAAATTGCTTTTATTTTAATTGAACCATTTGGAACTTTTGCTATAATACTCGTATCTTTGTTGTTAAATTGATCCACTAATGTCAAAAGAAACATGTCAATTGAACAGAAAACATTTTCACAACCATCTGGACTTTTTGAAGTATATGGACACTGTAATCTCATAGGTACACTCTCTTTGGACTACAAACAATCTTTGGACTACAAACAATCGACCAATGTATATCTTTATATAAAGAAAATAATTGTATCGCATCTTTAAGAGAAATAATGGGCAATTCATGGTAGATTGAGATAGATACATTCGCACAGTGGCAGACTGAGTGACCACTCAGTTAATATGACAAACTTAAAGATGTTTCCTTTTCAACTATTTCACACGAACACATAGTCATAGTCATAGTCTCACAATCAGGGTGGCCACTTTTGAAACACCCTGTACATGTGTATTTTCGTAAGTGTAAGAATATGACTCAAATTCTACCCAAACGATGGCTCAATCACATCCAGCAGTTGGTCACATTTAAAATTGCTTTTATTTTAATTGAACCATTTGGAACTTTTGCTATAATACTCGTATAAACATCTTTGTTGTTAAATTGATCCACTAATGTCAAAAGAAACATGTCAATTGAACAGAAAACATTTTCACAACCATCTGGACTTTTTGAAGTATATGGACACTGTAATCTCATAGGTACACTCTCTTTGGACTACAAACAATCTTTGGACTACAAACAATCGACCAATGTATATCTTTATATAAAGAAAATAATTGTATCGCATCTTTAAGAGAAATAATGGGCAATTCATGGTAGATTGAGATAGATACATTCGCACAGTGGCAGACTGAGTGACCACTCAGTTAATATGACAAACTTAAAGATGTTTCCTTTTCAACTATTTCACACGAACACATAGTCATAGTCATAGTCTCACAATCAGCAACATGCATACATTCATTCATCTGTATGTTTTAACGTTTTTGTGTCAAGAATTTACAGAAAATGTTATAAAAAATATAAAGGTCTCATTTTCCTTGTCTTCTGGTATGGAAAACATAGGAAATGGTCACGGAACTCATGATGCTGCCATGAAAATGCCCAACATTTCATTTGTTGAAGGTAATTAATGATGTGCGAAAGAGAATTGTCCTCACATGTTCGCATCAAGTAACGGAAAGATGATAGAAACAATCGTCCATATGCACGGCAGACACTCATACGTCTTGGGCACTGGTGTAGGTCTTTCTCTTAGGTATATTGATATCTTTACTTCCTTATTCTATTGGTAGGAGTTTGATACCGTAGTTATTCCATAAAGAAAGAAACTTGATATATATATAACATATGTACTAACATCTCTACCAATGATCACACAGCCAGAGGGCCAGAAGGACAAGAGTAAAGTCACATCAATATTGAATTTGAGTATACTAGACCCGTACATAGCTTAGGTAAGATGCTAGTGGACTTCGATGAACGACTAACTTAAAATGTTTAGTCTTAGCATTATCAACTGCAGAACCATTTTGTTGGCTCGAAGAAGATCAAAATTTTTACAACGTCTCATTTTTATTCGTTGCTATAGAACCATTGGCCGTCGGTGGTGCAATGGTTAGTGTGCGCGGCTCTTGTACATGAGATCCTGGGTTCGAACCCGGCTCTGACCACCTTAAAATTTCTTTTGGCGGCGGTCACCTCGCATAGTGACGGCGACACTATCGAGTATCTAGCCATGAAAAAGCTTCTCAAAATACCGTTCGGAATCGGTGTAAAACTGTAGGTCCCAATCAGTGAGTGAAAACTGGAAAGCGCACAGCTCAGTGATTGTGAGAAGTTCTCCCCAGTCCCTTCATGGGATGTAATGGGAAAGCATTTATTTATTTTATAGAAGAAGAAGACAATTTTATTTTAATCCTTCATCTTCCTTATCGCTTCCGCAAAACTCGGTTTCCCTGACCTTCAGTCTGTCCGCATGTCTACTGACACAAGCTTTGAGGTCTTTCTTCTGTTCAACTTTGATCAGATGCAATTCCTGCTTACATATTGCTGGGGCATTCCAACACGTACCAATTGCTGTAAGATAGTCCCAAATCATGTCATCTCATCTGATCTACAATCGTGGAATGTCTAGTTTCTAAAAATGTATACGAAATTTTACAAAAAAACGACAATTGACAAATATCGAGCTTGTTGTAATATCCAGCCTGGACAACACTACAATCTCGTACATACCTGTTACATACGATTGTATTCCTCAATTAAACTATGGAACAAAATAAAACTTTATCGAAAATAACCACGTTCTGACGACGGATTCTGGTAGAAATGGTGTATCGACGTTTTGAAAGTTTACCTCCGAATATTTGTAAAGGGGTGCAGTTTTGAGGCGCCAACTCGGAATAAGCACGACATTAACCCTTAAATGGATTTTAAATTTTGACAATTTTTTTAATTCCAGTTCAGTTTCAGTTTCCAGTTTCAGTTTCAGCTTTGCTGTGATAAGAAACTAGTAGAATTTTGTGAGGAATATTTTTGTATTACATTTTAGGGATATTTTTTTACCCTTTTCCACAAAAAGAACAAAAAAGACCCATATATTGAGGCGGTAGAGGCTTAAAGTATTGCAGACAAATGTTTCTCATACATTTTTACATAAAATTGGCGAACACACCATCTACCTAAAATATAAGGACCGCATGGTTTCCTATGCCGATTCATCATAAGAAAAGGGCGAAAATTTCAGCCCACTTAAAAAAATTCAGACTAAGCTTTCAAAACGCCGTACACGAATATTTGTAACCCCTCCACCAGAATCCGTTGTCAGAAGCTTGTTATTTATTTTTGTGTTATTTATTAGGTTGTAATAACCGAATACTGTAGCTAACGAATTTTGGCTGCCACAACCGAATTGAAGTTTTTCACAACTGAATTTAGTTCAAACTACCGAAATTCGGTTGAAACAACCTCGTTTCATATTTGATTAGATTGTGACAACGGAATTATAAATTATATTCGTTCTACAAACTAAATTTTGTATAATTTCGGTTGCAACAACCGATATTTTTTTCGGTGCATCATCCGAATTTGGTTCTAATTCGTGTGTAACAACACCATATGTTGACAATACGATTACAGCAACCACTTTGGTCTTAAGTCGGTTGAAACAACCGAATTTGATATTAATTCGGTTGCAGCAATCGTATTTATGAAAGACGAGGTTACTGTAACAGAATTTCTCATGAATTCTGTTGGTACAACCGAATTAATTTTCGATTTCGATTAATAAGTACGTTTTCTTAAAAATCTACCTTTTCTTACAACAAGTTTAACTTAACTTTTTTGCGAAACAAAATAACTTTTCTTGAGATAAGTACCTAATCTTAATGTAATGTACATATTCTTGGAAAAAAGACCAATACTAAAAAAAAAATATTCTTTAAATAAAATTTTTTTCAATAAAAGAAGTACCCCTCTTTAAAAAAGGACCTTTTCGGGAAAATAAAATGTATAGTCTTACAGAAAGGACCTACAAATATACTTTTTTGAAAAAAATACATTCCATACAAAAAAAAATGTTCTTAAAGAAAGTTTATCATTTTACAAAAAGTTTTTTTAAAGATCCATTTAAAGTATCGTATTTTTCAACGGGCGGCTTAAGAGTGTAAGAACTAACTGGTACATAATATATAGCGAAAGGAACTTCGTTCCAACCGGGTGTCCCCTGACATGTGGTTTTTATTATTTTCGCGGCTTCGGCAGTTTGTTTATGCTACAAAGTTTTCGGACTTTGGCCGGGATTAGGGTTTAACACCGACTTTCCGGCTTCGGCAGTTTTTTTGTTACAAAACATTCTGCAGAAATGGCCTTCGGCCAGGATTAGGAATTTTCTTCTCTGGAAAGGGGTTATCACCAGCTTCGCTGCTTCGGCAGGTATTTTATATTACATAGTATTCCTCGTAATCTGACTTCGGTGGGGATTAGGGGTTTTCTTTTCTGGGAAGGCCTCAACATCGGCTTCACGGCTTCGGCTTTTGTTTTATATTATAATGATTTTTGCGTGATCGCCCTTCGACCGGGCTTAGGAATTCTCTTCCCTGAGAAGTTTTCAACAACGGTTTCACGACGTCGGCAATTGTTTTATGTTACTGAGCTTTTCGAGTGGCCGGTTTTCGGCCGGGCTTAGGGATTTTTTTCCTCTGGGAAGGTTCCAACACCAGCTTCGGCAGCTGTTTTATATTATAAAGCATTCTAGTTTCTAACCGGGCTTCGGCCGGTCTTACCGAGTTTCTTCTCTGGGACGAGTTCAACACAAACTTCGCAAAAGTATAAAATTAACGCGATTTAAAAAAATTTTTGTCTTAAAATATGCCAAATATTTCTTCAAAGTTTCCAAAATTAGTAACATGAAGCAGGTTCATCATTCCCTTAAATATGAATAAATGATTGACGTTTTCCGATTCTCAAGCACCACACGCTGAAAAATAACGGCCCCAGCAATATATTGCAGGAAATATGTACATGTTTGCAAGCATTATTATCATGAATTGAAGATCTGCTGCCTGGTTGTTTCTTGTTGTCTGTCTCATTTTGGTTTTTAGAGGTTAAAAAAAAAGAAACACAGCCGTATTTGGGTCTCAAAAACATATATTATAGCCTATTAGTCATTATGTCTCTAACATGTTATATTGAATAGCAAACACAATGTGTTTGTGCACAAGTATAGAATATTTAAGACAAGCTACAAACACGTTATATTTGCATCCAAACAAACAGCAAAAGACAGATTTTCAGCGTGCACTATAACTTGTTAAATTGAGGTCATTTGCGTCCACAGATGTCGCTTCATAAAACTAAATACACCATTAAGTTTCTGCTTTATTTCACTACCCACAATTTCGTGCTTCTAGACGTTTAAAAATTATACGTCGAAGAATTAAATTGAAAATATTTTTTTATACTTTCCTTTAATTTTCGTTTTTTACCAAGTTTTGAGCCGTGCCCAAACTCCGGAAAATCAGCAGGCATTTTAACCTATTTGCAATAATAAAAAAACTCTGGGTAACCGATTATATTGGTAAACTTATTAGAAGTATATCAATGACACCTTAACCAATTGTAAGCTAGTTTTCGATTTTCTGTATATTAACCATACGTTTTCTTGATTTGAAAGGAGGCTATTTTTTACATAATAGTATAATTTTTATTTTATTCAACTTTTATTTTTATTCCACAGGCATGTAACAAAATTCTAATAACGGACATACACTGAAAGACAAAGCCCCACCAAATTTATGAATCCCTTCATAAATTTGATAAACCATTTCCTTATTTTCCAACATACTACAAATTTCATTTAATTCATGAAGAACATGTCGTCCAGCTTTCATCCAAAGTTCATCAGCAGTTTCTGTTGATACAACGACAACGTTACATCAAGTTGATGTAAATTTTTTATCAATTTGATGTAAGTTTGTCATCAAGTTAAAGTAAAATTTTCACCATTCTGATGTAAATTGCTCATCAATTTGCTGTAAAGTTTTTCGTCTATTAGATGTAAGGTTTCGTCAATTTGATGTAAGTTTGTCATGTAAAGTGGTCATCATTTTGATGTCAATTGTTTGTTAATGTGTAGCCAAACTCTTTCGACTCTTTTCCACTGCAAAAAATTCAAAAGATCCGGGTATAAGATCAAATGGAAAATTCTCATAACGTAGATATTGTTTTCTATCGTAGATATTGTTTTCTATCCATTGCACTTACTTCTACTATGTATTTATTTCTACTATTTTTTGTCTTTTTCTCTTCAGTTTTTCAATGCTACGTTAAAAATTGAAATTTATGTAAATACTGAAGAAACTTTCCATTGAGTTGATGAAATTTGTCATCAATGTGTAGATTTTGTTGATAACATGGTCATAATTGAAAGTGTGATTGGTGAGCGTGTTTCGTGAGTGTCATTCGTGAGTATAATATGTGAGGTGTCATGGGAAACCATTTATTTATTTATTGAGTGAAATCATAAACATATGGTTTATTTTTTAATTTACATTGGATTTTAATTTGCAATACTTTATCTAATGCAAATGTAACAGAACTGCCATTGTTCGCAATGGCGATTTGCTCAGGCAATGCAAATGCAGGCTGTGTTGTAGATGCCAATTGTGATGAAATATGGGAATGCTTTTAATTATTTTGAATATATTTGACTGCTGGCAATTCTGTCTTAAAGAATTTTATATGTAGAGGTTTGTGTCTTCGATAGGTGTTGTCCCACAGTACTTGCAAATTTATAAACCTGTACAGTACAAAATATTTGAAACCCAAAACTACCATATATGAAGGAAATGCTTTGAAAATAAGAACAATTGCTAATGATATTTACAGTTTTTTGAACTTGCATTTGTAGAGGTAATTCAAATGAAACTACAAATTATAATTGTCGTATAATTATTTTGCCCTATGTATTAGTGAAATTGGACTTCTTGAACAATATCCTCTATAAGCACAATTTTCCACTTTAGAAAACTATCAATAACTTCTAAAATATTCACCCAAATTTAAGGCTTGGTTTATTTAGAATTGGGGGTATTTTATACAAATCTAGAGTACCGTACGCAGGATTTTCTTTCGGGGGGGCGGACCAGCCGCGGGATCACTCTGCGTACGTACCTGCATATCTTTTCAAAGTGCTGCTTTAAAAATACATCAAAATATAAAAAAACGGGAAAAATGGATATAAATTTCAGCTTTCCTCGAAACAGTCTCTACATATTTCTATTACACCAAAAGGCCAATGTATATCTTTGAGAAGGGAAAATATAAAACCGTTACATCCAAAAAGTATAACCTAGTAAATTATAAATCAAATTGTATATCCCAATTTATTCATATTGCATGAGCATCGGTCAAACTTTTACACGAATTGTCTCTCTATAGTTTGATGACATTTATAATAACAAATTTGACCCGATAGGTCAAGGACATTTTTATATTAACTTTCTGTTATGATCCGTCGAGTGGACTTTGGATTGAGTTTCAACGATTTTTTGGGTATTTGAGAGTTGCATAGGTGTTAACTAATAGAACTACAACTATTCATAAATTCACCAAATATAGCCTAGCTGATGTCTCCATTAAGGTAATATGTGTATATAGGTACATTTGCACGCATATTCCATCCGATATTCTCGAGTGCGATCTTCTTAACAACAACTATTTCCTTTTGTTTTTATTCATTCCTTTTATGTGTCACACAAAAGGCAAACTGTCACTTTTCTATCTCTTTCCTGTCCAAGTTTAAGAATGATAGATGCATTTGTTGACATAAGGAGATTGAAATCAAATGTCAAGTGAATATAGAGTCAAGATTAAAGATATGATATGGAAACAAAAACGCACACACACACACGCAGTTGGAAAAGGAAAAACAGATATTTTCCCACAGCTAATGACTGTGTGTTTGCGTTTTCGTAAAATGGAAATTCTTAAACAAAGTTCGAATCAATGGCTTCTGTTTAAAAATCCAAGTGGTGGGTGGGTTGGAAATTGAAATGGATGAATAGAATGGAATGTATCGGCTTATTATGTGGCATCATGTTGTTATCCAACCAACAGCTATCAAGTATTCATTTAGTCTTATGTGCGTATGATTTATAAATATAATAATATGTATATATATTTCTAAGTGTATTCAGTTGTATTAGGGCTTTCGCTATTTTAGGGATGCCATTAGATTTTATATCAAATGTAAACTAATTCTAATTACTTCTTTCTGTAAAGACTAACATTTTTCAGATTTTAATGAAAAAGTCCATGAAAAACGATTATAGTTAAATAAATCAAATAATTTTTCAGATTTAGATACAATTCGGAATATACAGATAAATTCTTGGGTGGGGTAATTGCAGGTTCGGAATTGAAAAATTGATATTCGAATCATGATTCAATATTCGTAAAAATTTAAACAAATATAATACTTGACTGGTAATGATTCTTTCTGTAGGTATTTTATGTAACGTCCAAAATCGAAACCGAAAACACCGTGTAATTGGTTAAGAGTTTTTTTGGCATTAACAGTTTTTTTTAACGTAATTTTGGTGGAGACCGGAATCAAATTATTTTTGGTCGGTTTCGTAGTTTTTTTCCTAGACAAAAATAAAAAAAAGGTTTTACAATTTTAATCATATTTTCGAATTACTTTTTCAAGTCTAAATATATTCTACAATTGTAATAAAATCAAAATAGAACTTTTATAAACTCACGTTGAGTCGTTTCGGAGTTTGTGACTGTTATCATCAGCGTCTTAATGTTCTTGGCAATTGACCGTCTTGTTCAAAATGCTTCTAATTGCATTTGTCGTTGGGGTTTCTCCCCTCTTTCTCTAACTCGTCTAAATGTTTTTCTTCCTTACTTAGAAACACTAGTGCTGAAGTTTTGCGTGCAATAAATTTATAGAACATAACTATTTATATTTTTGTTGGTGTTCTAAGCTGTTTTGGCCGGGCTCTACTAAATGATTTGCATTATACATGATTCGATCTGAAATTATTTCTTAAGAGAACATTTTTCTAATTCCTTTGGGCTAAACAGATCGGGGTTTTCCTGCAATTAGAAACGTTGAACGTGGTTTCAAGTATTTACATTGTTTCTAATTGCAGAAAACCACAGACCTGTTTAGCTCAAAGGAAATTAAAAACTATTATTCTATGATATAATTTCTGATCGTATCATATATAATAATATTATTATTTATATTTAAAATTTAATACGATTTTCATATAGGAAAATCTCTATCAAATTTGAATACAAATATTAAATGTAAATGAATTGAATATGAATTTTAAAAAAATATTTAAATTTTATATTAAACACGCATTCAAAATTGGAATACGATTTAAAATTTAATTTACAATTTTAACAATATTATTAAATATTAATACGATTATAAAATTTCAAAATGTAACCAAAACAAAATTATTGTAAATTAATTAAGCTTTAAACCAGTATTTAAAAATATCCGTTTTTTGCGAATTATAATTTCAAAAATTAAAAAAAATTAATTATTTTTTTGGTATTTCGTTGCTACAGTTAATGGTAACAAGTTCTAAGCATTTTATTCTGGAAGGTTCATAACTTTCGAGGAACAAACAACACCCGCTTGTTGTATTTTCGTAAGAAATATAGGAGAGAATGTAACTTGAGCTATTTTTGAAAACTGAAGAGTGAAATGTGTTGAATACGCTTGGATTTTCCAGAAATTTGAATATTTCGTACGTTTGTTATTCAAAAATTAGTACAGTTATTTTGTGGACTATGGTCAGCCACCGAGAACTTTGATTTGATTTTAAGTGAAAAATTTTAATTTAAAATGTTAAAGGGAACTACATGCAAGTCTTATTTACATCCTTACCCGATGTCTTGCCCACAATTATTATGCGGTTGGAAAGAACGGTAGTGTCCAAAATTGAAACCGAGAACACGGTGAAACTGGTTTTTCGCTATTAACCGTGATCCGATTTTTTAAAAATGTAATTTTCGAACAAATCGATAACCGGATATTTGACGTCGGTAAATCGGGTTTTACTCAAGGTGTGTTAATATCCTTAACAAATTAATAATAAATGTAGTGAAACCTCCCAATAGTGGCCATTCTCTCTGGTGTACACCTGCCTTCTATGGACAGTTATCAGTAAACGAAGCTTCAATTCCAAGAGTATAAACCTCTCAGTAGTGAACACTCTCATATATGGACATGGACACAATTTTAGACATTATTTGGTTTTGAAAACCTCTAATATCGTATGTGGAAAATATCTAAAAAAAATTAATCTTGAACATGGAAAACTATTTTTATTTACTTTGATCATTTGAATTAGAATTGCCAACTTACTGAAACCCTATGATAACCATGACGGCGTATATTAAAAAAATTGGGGCGGTAGCTGTTTATGCCGTGTAGGCTTTGAGCTTCGAAAGAGTGTATGTTGGGGATTCACACATTTAGAAGAGGATCTTCATTTATTCATTATATGAATAACAGAAGATGATTTTCATTTAGTCTTTGATTATTCAAACGTTTGGTTTACTAAAATGAGTTCAAAACGAAAGTGTTTGACCCTAAAAGAGAAGAAGTATTATACCTTAAAACAAAGCCTGAAGTGTTACGTACAACCTGAGTCTAGGTAGAAAATAGGTTTACTAGGGCTGTTTTTTGAGAAAATTAGATTTTTAGCAAAAAAGTGAGGTTAAAAAATCATATTTTTTATATTTGTCCCCAATGGGTTAATAAAATGTAATATATTTATATGCAGATTTAAAGAGTTTTTAATGGTCTTTGTAATGATATTCACTGGAACCAGATCGGACCATAAATATGTGAGATATAGCCAATTATATACTCAAGCTTTAAAGGCCCATATCTCAAGAAGTTGGACCGACCGCAAACATTTGTTTTTTCTATTTTAATAAGGTTTTTAAGCCCTTTTAGGCCAAAGAAAAATTGGCCTATGGCCGGTAAAATTTGTTTAAATAGCGCAGACTTAGCTATATCCATATATACCGATTTCTCAAAAACTGGAGCCAATCTGACACTTCCAAATGTACTTTCGCACTCAGGGGACTCCCCCCTAATAGTTCGAAAAGGATTCATCAAAGTTCATTTTTTTTTCGGGTCAAAAACTATCACAGTGTAATCTGAAACTCGACAAACTATGCATTGAATGCTTTTCACAAATTCGATCACCAAACATTCCTGTTTCGGGACTACTTTTTCCTACTTGTGGCGGACTAGACACCCTATTGGTTTTAAAGGAGTTTGTGGAGAATCAGCGGCTGTGTTCGATGTCGATATTACCCAGTTTAGAGAAGGCTGACAATGTTGCAATGCTGAAGAAACCTGCCTATTCGTTAAAGCACTCCCCAATAAAACACTAGCATTTAAAAACGGAAAATGCACGGTGTTGGATAACTCTATTTTTGGTCAACGCAACGTCTCAACCTCGCGAAGTAAGTTTAATAACATAGATATAATATGGTTTCCTCCCAACACGACTTTAGTCTACCAGCCTTTACACCACGGAATTGTCCGAGCTTTTAAATTTCACTGTCGGAGCTTCATAGTTAAAAATAATCTTACAAATATGGAAACAACTTCAGATTCATAAAGTAAATATGACATTCTAGAATCAATATTTTGTGTTGAAACCTTATGGAAAAAAGTATTCGTTGAAACAATCCAAAACTGTTTTCAAAAAGCTGGCTTTGATAAAGTCGTTTACAATTTTCTTGAATTTGACGATGAAGATTATATCCCCTTAATAAACTTACAATTATTATCACTAGGCTGTGGGAATATTTCCACTGAAGATTATCCCTGCATTGACCAGAACGTAAATACTCACTATGTCTGCATAACTGTTGAAATCGCCAAGACGGCAACCGGAATTGAACCCGAAAATGTTTCTTATAAAGACAACTGGATAGAGGTGTTTTCATCGAAAACCATTGCATGGATGTTGTTGTTTCATAATAACATATAATTTAATTTGAAATATACAAAAAGTCGTTTACGAGAGCCGACAAACGTTTACAATTCGCTACAACTGATACCGCAAAGCACAAAACAAGGTTAACGTGTAGAGATACAAACTTTTACGTGCCACGAAAACTGTTTGCGACAAACT